>NC_069405.1:38517009-38542009 GCF_026875155.1 Cherax quadricarinatus | reverse complement strand
GGCATCCCCTTCTTCACCCTTCTTAAGATGGATGCTCTGGCATCCCTCCTTCACCCTTCTAAGATGGATGGTCTGGGCATCCCCTCTTCACCCTTCTTAAGATGATGGTCTGGGCATCTCCTCCTTCACCCTTCTTAAGAGGATGGTCCTGGGCATCTCCTCCTTCACCCTCTTAAGATGGATGGTCCTGGGCATCCCCTCCTTCACCCTTCTTAAGATGGATGGTCTGGGCATCTCCTCCTTCACCCTTCTTAAGATGGATGGTCTGGGCATCCCCTCCTTCACCCTTCTTAAGATGAATGGTCTGGGCATCCCCTCCTTCACCCTTCTTAAGATGAATGGTCTGGGCATCCCCTCCTTCACCCTTCTTAAGATGGATGGCTCTGGGCATCCCCTCCTTCACCCTTCTTAAGATGGATGGTCTGGGCATCCCCTCCTTCACCCTTCTTAAGATGGATGGTCTGGGCATCCCCTCCTTCACCCTTCTTAAGATGGATGGTCTGGGCATCCCCTACTTCACCCTTCTTAAGATGAATGGCTCTGGACATCCTCCATCACCTTCTTTAAAAACAATTTTGGGTAACATTTGCCGGGGATCTGTGACACTCACTGAGATTTCTCTTAGTCGAGTTAGTGTGCTTTTTATTGGAGGTTTATTACACTATTTGCCAGTCTCTTGTCAGAGTGATTTCAGTGTTCAGATTTGGGGATCTGTCCCTTCATCATTTTCCAGGTGTAAGTTGTGTACCTTTATCGCTTACGTTCCAAGACGTACCGTTTGTGCTGCTGAATCCGTGGATGTTGGTGGTGTTGAATCTGTGAATGGTGTCACTGAATCCGTGGATGGTGTTGAATACGTGGATGAGGTTGTCAAATCTGTGGATGGGGTTGTCAAATCTGTGGATGGTGTTGTCAAATCCGTGGATGACATTGCTGAACCCGTGTGCAGACTAGACTTCCACCATTTTCCGGTGACCTCGCAGGCCACTTGCAGAGGTCACCGGACCTAACTGTGACTTCTTTCTTTGGGGGTACGTGAAGAGCACAGTTTACGTACCAACACTACCTGCAACCCTGGAGGAGCTGAAAATTTCGATCACAGAAGCAGTTCACATGATAACACCAGATATGCTGCAGAGCATCTGGACCGAACTGGACTATCACATCGATGTTTGCCGAGCATCCAGAGGGACGCACATTGAGCGCCTTAATGCTACCCTATACCACACGAAACTGAATGAAATCCTGCATCTGAAGCTACTAACTGTGAAAGATTATTACAATAACGTTTTCGTGGACACCCTGTATTTCTCTCGTCTGCATCGAGGCAGAGTGGGCGAGGATTTTAAAATTTCTGGGATTCTCTCCGGTCGAGCAGCGACCGTAACAACTCTGGTTTATTATATAGATCGACCAAAAAATCAGCGAAGAGTAATGAGTGCAAACGCGGACGTCCCTTCTGGGAGACAGTGAGTGTACCTGGTGGGGTCTACCGACCAACCTGGTGTGTGTTCTGGGGGTTAACGCCCCCGCGGTCCAGTCCTTGACCAGGCCTGTCTCAAGTAATTTGTTTTGCAGATCTTCGTTATTAACGGCTCTGCAACGTATCTCTTCTCACCGTCAGTAGCAAGATGTTATCAAGTCTCCATTCATTTCGTTACGTCCTGGTCCTTCCGGTGTTGTTGTACGTCTTGTGACGCAGCTGCGAGGTTACGGATCATTTGTCAAGACCTCTCAAAGAATAACAAAACGACGTCTTAAGACATCTAAAGTTTCTTCTCCAAATTGTTGGATAGTTTAGAAAAGATTTCTCGTCTCCGGCTTCCGGTATCTGTGCCATTTCTATCACAAATAAGTCTCAGAGTGATAATTAAGACACATGTGCAACAATTAGGTATGTATTCCGAAAATTTCGTCTACACAGTAGGCTTCTTCAGTCGAATACAGAGAAGAAACCTGTGTAGGCGAAACGTTTCGAAATAAGGATACCTAACGGTGTTTTATTTATGAACTTGACGGTATTTATAAAATTATTATGTTCAAGTCTTGGATTACTCTCCGAAGTTCCTCATATTTTCCTGTCATCCTCAGTAAGCTTCCTAATTTTCCTCAGATTAGGTAATCTTTAACGTTAGTTTTCTCCTGATATGACTCAGTATTAGTTTAGTAAAATGAAGGATTTTTAGTCAAAATATTTTAATTTTAGTGGTAAGCAGAAAATACTAGTCTGAAAAAATGGAAAATTAATTATCATCTGTTGCGATTAAAAGTATAATATCTACATTGAAATATGTCGGCCTTAACTCGTTATACAGTTTTCGTGTTTCGTTTTTATTCATTCCTTAACATTATGTTTCCATTTTGCCGTTTTTTTTTTCTTTATTTTAGCTTTCACACACTGTTTATAGAACTAGAGGTTCATTCCTTCGTTTCTCTTACTGGACGGAATTTTTCAGCGGGTCCTTCCACTCGTCTGGGAAGATTACTCGCGTCTAGCCTAGTTTTTTCTATTAAGTTCATTGCCAGAGTGAATTTCTAGAGGAACTCTCAGTATTTCAAGTTTTCCTTTTTTCATGCTGGTCTCGCGCTCAAAATCTCTTGTGTTACTCTCAGAATGTTAAGATACACTATGCATTTGAGGCATTTTGCTGAGGTGTTCACCCATCAGTGTCATTCTCATTTCTCACGAGAACTGATAAAGTCGCTGGTGGGCGAAATGTTTTCTCAATACAATCCCATAAACCTCACATCGTGTCTTGTTGGCATGTATGTCTGTATAGAATACCAGGGATATACGCCACCTCCAGTATATACCACACACTGGTCTGAAGGTCTCCGGTACTCCGGTTAAGGTGTCGGGAGGTCAGCTTGGTTCACAGGAGCCTGGCTAAATGTCCTGGGTTACATTCCCGGCTAGTCGCAGTTTTCTTATTTACTTAAAACCACTTTCTTCTGTAGCTGCATTAATAACTAAACCCTAATGTTAGAAGAGAGAAGAGAGAGAGCGGAAGGGGGGGGGGGAGTACCAAAACACCTAAGATTTTTTATATTTCAATTCTTTCTAGTCACTGACTGATGTGGAGTCAACACTTAAGTCTTGACTGAACCTGGGTGCCACCCAACGATCTGATAGTCTACACACACTCAAAAGTCAACTCTCCCGAATATCCCCCAGCAATAGCAATCAGATCTTAGCTCCTCGCCGATGAACTTGTAAAGGTACCAACCCGCGGGATACCAGGGAGTCTTCCCATCTATCATAGCCTGAATGAGGGCGTCAGAGGCTCCTTAAACTCCTTAATCTTGCCCTCCTAAAGATCCCAGTTGCGCTGGGAGGCAAAGGGGAAACGTCTGGGAGCTGTGACAAGCTGAGAATAGGTCCTAACGAGCGTGTTAGGGCCTCAACAACGACCCCTGGACGCACTCGACATTAATCTCTGGCGCACCTGTTCTTGCCTGGCCTTCTGGGAAGCCTAAGACCAGAGTCCCTGAAGCAGGTAGTCGACCTGGGAGTGTGATAGATAGCCTTCTTGTTATATAGTATTTTTTTCATGGATAGATATATGGACAAGGAGATAGACAATTCTATCGATAGGTAATAGTTGTGCTAAGTGAACAAGCAAGTATTGAGGTAGGTATAAAATAGGCAAGCAGGTAGGTAAGTAGGCAGGCATGTAGGCAGAAAGGTAATCAGATATGCAGGTAGGCAAGTAGGCAGACAGGTAGTCAGATAAGCAGGTAGGCAGGCAGGCATGTTGGAAGGTAGATAAGCAGGTTGGTAGGTAGGTAGATAGGTTGGAAAGTAGGTAGATAGATAGAGAATGTGATGATCAAATATAGAGATGAGTAATTTGTTAAGGAATGAAAAAATGCACTCAAATATATTTTATGTTAATTTAAAAAAGGAAACTCTGACTGAACTGTTTTGTCTGCATAACACCTGACTGACTGACTGACTGACTGACTGACTGACTGACTGACTGACTGACTGACTGACTGACTGACTGACCGACCGACCGACCGACCGACCGACCAACCGACCGACCGACCGACCGACCGACCGACCGACTGACTGACTGACTGACTGACTGACTGACCGACCGACCGACCGACCGACTGACTGACTGACTGACTGACTGACTGACTGACTGACTGACCGACCGACCGACCGACCGACCGACCGACCGACCGACCGACCGACCGACTGACTGACCGACCGACCGACCGACCGACCGACCGACCGACCGACCGACTGACTGACTGACTGACTGACTGACTGACTGACCGACCGACCGACCGACCGACTGACTGACTGACTGACTGACTGACTGACTGACTGACCGACCGACCGACCGACCGACCGACCGACCGACTGACTGACTGACTGACTGACTGACTGACTGACTGACTGACTGACCGACCGACCGACTGACCGACTGACTGACTGACTGACTGACTGACTGACTGACTGACTGACTGACCGACCGACCGACCGACTGACTGACTGACTGACTGACTGACTGACTGACTGACCGACTGACCGACTGACTGACTGACTGACTGACTGACTGACGACTGACTGACTGACTGACCGACCGACCGACTGACTGACTGACTGACTGACTGACTGACTGACTGACTGACTGACTGACTGACTGACTGACTGACCGACTGACTGACTGACTGACTGACTGACTGACTGACTGACTGACTGACTGACTGACTGACTGACCGACTGACTGACCGACCGACTGACCGACCGACCGACTGACCGACCGACTGACTGACTGACTGACTGACTGACTGACTGACTGACTGACTGACCGACCGACTGACTGACTGACTGACTGACTGACTGACTGACTGACTGGCTGACTGACTGACTGACTGACTGACTGACTGACTGACTGACTGACCGACCGACCGACCGACCGACCGACCGACCGACCGACCGACTGACTGACTGACTGACTGACTGACTGACTGACCGACCGACCGACCGACCGACCGACCGACCGACCGACTGACTGACTGACTGACTGGCTGACTGACTGGCTGACTGACTGACTGACTGACTGACTGACTGACCGACCGACCGACCGACCGACCGACCGACCGACCGACCGACCGACTGACTGACTGACTGACTGACTGACTGACCGACCGACCGACCGACCGACCGACCGACCGACCGACTGACTGACTGACTGACTGACTGGCTGACTGACTGACTGACTGACTGACTGACTGACTGACTGACTGACTGACCGACCGACCGACCGACCGACCGACCGACCGACTGACTGACTGACTGACTGACTGGCTGACTGACTGACTGACTGACTGACTGACTGACTGACTGACTGACCGACTGACTGGCTGACTGGCTGACTGACTGACTGACTGACTGACTGACTGACTGACTGACTGACCGACTGACTGGCTGACTGACTGACTGACTGACTGGCTGACTGACTGGCTGACATATTTCTCCTGATATCAGTCCTGACTACATTAGAACCTTTCCGGTTGGGGCTTCAGCCTCCTTCTATTTCTCCTCTTCCAAGTTTAGCTTCTCCTGTTCCTCCTCTTCCAAGTTTAGTTCCTCCTGTTCCTCTTTCTCCTCAGTTATCTCCCTTCTAAATCTCCTCCGCTTCATCCTTATCCTCTTTATTTAAATAAGTTTAATCCTTCTCTCTGTCGGTTGCTTGGCTGTTTACAGGTGTGTGGCCTCTACCGTCTACAAGTTAAAAAGGAAGATCATTAGCATCTCGAAGATTTGTAAGAGTGTGTAATCTGTCATCTCAGATGTTGGCTGTTTTCCCTCTCTCTCTCTCTCTCTCTCTCTCTCTCTCTCTCTTCCAGACTCCTTTCACTCCTTTATGAAGCCTCACACTCAGCTAAATTGAACTGAGCCTACGTGTTCCAAAGACTTCCCACTCACCCCACACTACATAGTCTTCCCACTCACCCCACACTACATAGAGTCTTCCCACTCACCCCACATTACATAGAGTCTTCCCACTCACCCCACATTACATAGAGTCTTCCCACTCACCCCACATTATAGAGTCTTCCCACTCACCCAACATTACATAGAGTCTTCCCACTCACCCCACGCACTACTTTGACATGTCTAACTCACCCACATTCTTCCTACAAACTCCCACTCCTCCCATACACCGCGACAGATCCTTGCAGTGATAATTTAAAAAAATACTGGCAAATTTTTGGTGAAATCTTTTGTGTGTCGCGGTATTTACAGTGAAATATTTACCTGTCGTGAGAGGTCGCCATTTTTTGTACAGCTTCACTATTTGTGTTTTGTGTGTATATTATATATATATATATATATTATAATATATATATATAATATTATTATATATATATATGAATATATGATATATTATATATATATATATATATGTGTGTGTGTGTGTGTGTGTGTGTGTGTGTGTGTGTGTGTGTGTGTGTGTGTGTGTGTGTGTGTGTGTGTGTACTCACCTAGTTGACTCACCTAGTTGCAGGGGTCGAGTCCAAGCTCCTGGCCCCGCCTCTTCACTGGTCGCTACTAGGTCACTCTCCCTGAACCATGAGCTTTATCGTACCTCTGCTTAAAGCTATGTATGGATCCTGCCTCCACTACATCGCTTCCCAAACTATTCCACTTACTGACTACTCTGTGGCTGAAGAAATACTTCCTAACATCCTGTGATTCATCTGTGTCTTCAGCTTCCAACTGTGTCCCTTGTTACTGTGTCAATCTCTGGAACATCCTGTCTTTGTCCACCTTGTCAATTCCTCTCAGTATTTTGTATGTCGTTATCATGTCCCCCCTATCTCTCCTGTCCTCCAGTGTCGTCAGGTTGATTTCCCTTAACCTCTCCTCGTAGGACATACCTCTTAGCTCTGGGACTAGTCTTGTTGCAAACCTTTGCACTTTCTCTAGTTTCTTCACGTGCTTGGCTAGGTGTGGGTTCCAAACTGGTGTGGGTGTGTGTGTGTGTGTGTATGTGTGTGCGCGCTCACCTAGTTGACTCACCTAGTTGCAGGGGTCGAGTCCAAGCTCCTGGCCCCGCCTCTTCACTGGTCGCTACTAGGTCACTCTCCCTGAACCATGAGCTTTATCGTACCTCTGCTTAAAGCTATGTATGGATCCTGTCTCCACTACATCGCTTCCCAAACTATTCCACTTCCTGACTACTCCGTGACTGAAGAAATACTTCCTAACATACCTGTGATCCATCTGTGTGTGTGTGTGTGAGTGTGTGTGTGTGTGTGTGTGTGTGTGTGTATGTATGTGTGTGTGTATGTGCGTGTGTAAATGTCAAGTATTCCTTATGGGGGTCGAGACCTAGCTCCTAGCCCCTGCCTCAATGATTTCTGTTCTCTTGAGCCTTATTATATCCACCCTTGAAGCTGTGTATTAAGTCTGCCACCACCAGCACTGCCTCATCCAGTTCATTCCACTTTTTAAATACCCTGAGACTAAAGAAATACTTCCTGATATTCCTACAGCTCATCTTCGTTTTCAGCTTCCGCTTGTGTCTCCTTGATCCTGGTCCTCTTAATTCGAGAGATTTTTTATGTCGAAATCATGTCTCCCTTATCTTCTCCGCCAAGGTCGTCAGGTTCACTTCCTTCAATAAGTGGTTTAGAAAAAACCGTCAAGTTGATAAAATGTTGCACAAGTGTCTCCTTTAACTTGTCTTCCCAGTGCATTCCTCTCACTTCTGGCACAAGTGTTGTTGCAAACCCTTACATCTTACCAAGCTTCTACATAAGTTTGATCATGTGTGGAGCTCAAACCTGGGCCAGGGTACTCTATTAATGACGCAAATAAATTATATATATATATATATATATATATATATATATATATATATATATATATATATATATATATATATATATATATATTATACATATATATATATATATAAATATATATATATATATATATATATTATATATATATATATATATATATATATATATATATATATATATATATATATATATATATATGTGTGTGTGTGTGTCATGACTAGTAAGCTGAGGTCCCTTAAAAATTAGACTTTAAGAAAAATTGGATTGATATAAATTTATTTCACTGACAATATAAAAAAATATAGTTTTTACCAACTAACTCAGCCTAAGAATTTTTATTTTATCCAAATTCTAGTGAAATTAATTATATATAGTTTTTCTAGATGTTCATATTGACTTTTCGCTGATTTGTGGCATAATTTTTTTCACTCTGCTTATTCGGCGGAAAACGCACTTGGCTTTTTTAGGTCTAACTCGTCGACTGGGCTTATTCAGCTTTTCTTTCATAGAGCGCTAAACCCGTTGGGGTTTTCCAGTGACGGTGGTAGTGGAAGGATCGACCCACCGTCCTCTAATCGCGACCCCCGCCCTCTTGATGTACCAGACTGTTAGTGACTGTCTCGGCATGACAGCCGAAGAGACGAACATGTTTATTACATCCTACAATAACTCAATTCAATAACAAAACTCAATGAGTAAATTCAAAACTAAATTCAATACTTGAATACAATAACTGAATACAATAATTGTCTTGAAATAAAAGTGAAAACCTCAGAGCCTTTCTCTCTCTCTCTCTCTCTCTCTCTCTCTCCTCTCTCTCTCTCTCTCTCTTGCGGTCTCTCTCTTGCGGTCTCTCTCTCTCTCTTCTCTCTCTCTCTCTCTCTCTCTCTCTCCTCTCTCTCTCTCTCCTCTCTCTCTCTCTCTCTCCATCTCTCTTTGTTTCAGTCATCTTCCTTCTGTTTACTTTCATCGTATTCCTTTCTGTCCTGTCCGTCTCTAATATTTTTAGTCAGTCTTCTTCCATCTTCCTATTTACATCCTTATTTTCTCTTTCTCTCATCCTTCTCTTCCCCCTTTCCTCTAATCCATTACTTTTCTATTTCCGTTCTTTCCTACTATTTTTCTTCACCTCCCTTTTCCCTTCACTCTCCCCTCCCTGCGTTTCTCTTCCCCTTCCTCCCCTCCCCCGTCATCTACCCCTCCCACCAAATCTTCTTAGGATCAGATAAGTTCATCGATGCTCTTGGATCCATCACCTGAGATCGTCAGAGGTGTTAGATCTCACAGGAGAAAAGCTCACTTAACAGTCCATAATGTAAATTACATCTTGCTTGACGTCACGCACGCCGGCAAAGTATAGATCCGCCTGAGATAGCCAGGCATCGGAGCGCCTTGCTGTCGTACGTCGAGGCGCAGCAACGCGCGAAGCCTGGCCTCTTGAAGCGCCCCTAGCGGCTGAGGTCACGAAATCCCGGCCCGGGCTATCACGCTCCTCCATCAGATCGCATTTAAGATAACAGCTGTAATAAAGCCGCGGCGCTGTTTATCTTCGTCATTAACTGGATCGAATCTCCTTTTCATGTCGAGGATCCGCGAGAGACGGTCGAGTTATAGAGGCATCGAACACCTCTTCGCCGGCGCGTATTTGTTTCCCCAGCGCCATCTATTACCCACCGCTGGCGGCCATCATCCCGTCGTTTATAATTTCGCCCCATTCCGTGTGTGCTGGGTAAAATCGTGCCGCAACAGAGTAAGATACCGCAGGGTACCTGGATGTGGCTCTTTCGATTTCATCTGGGGCTCTGGGCAGTCGTGTCTGAGGGCGGGGGAGCCCGGGTGAGAAAATAAGAGGGTGCACCTGCCAAAATGATTGTCTAGAGTAGTGGTTGGCTTGGTCCGCTTCACACCCCCGCACAGCGTATGTAAATATGGCGCTAGCGTGACCACCGAGCTAGAGATTGGATCTGTGGAGCCCAAGAGCTGAGAGAGAGAGAGAGAGAGAGAGAGAGAGAGAGAGAGAGAGAGAGAGAGAGAGAGAGAGAGAGAGAGGGGAGAGAGAGAGAGAGAGAGAGAGAGAGAGAGAGAAGAGAGAAAAGAAGGGGAGAGAGAGAAGAGAGAGAGAGAGAGAGAGAGAGAGATAGAGAGAGAGAGAGAGAGAGAGAGAGAGAGATTGTTCCACTTGCTTGCTGGAAGTCACTCAAAGATTCCCTTTCTTCTCCCACTCCCACGACCAGGTCCCTACGACTACACCCACGACCGGGTCACTACGACTACATCCACGACCATGTCACTACGACCACACCCTCAACAAGGTCACTACGACCACACTCGACCAGGTCACTACGACCACACAATCGACCAGATCACTACGACCATACCCACGACCTGATCACTACTATCACACCATCGACCAGGTAACTACGACCCCAAACGACCAGATCACTACGACCGTACCCACGACGGGGTCGCTACGACCTCCCTTACCACAACACTGCACTGCAGGAAACAATTTAAAACTGACCCACTATTTATAGGGTAAAAACTTGCAGCACCTTTCGGTCCTTCCTGGACCCTTATTAAGTCTATGGGAGAGAAAATGAAAGAAATCAGAAGACAGGTACGAAACATGGTCCAGGACCCACCGAAACGTCGTTTCACTCCTCTCTACAGTACGAAGCTATTTGAGTGAATGGTAGGAAGCTTGGCCGGTACCATCTATGAATAGTACTATTTCTGGCCGGTACGATCTATTTTGGATAGTACCATTCCTGGCCGGTACCATCAATGGATAGTACCATTCCTGGCCGGTACCATTTATGGATAGTACCATTCCTGGCCGGTACCATTAATGGATAGTACCATTCCTGGCCGGTACATGGCCACTATCAGCGGGTCTAGCCGGTACATGGCCACTATCAGCTGGTCTGGGCGGTACACGGCCACTATCAGCGGGTCTGGGCGGTACATGGACACTATCAGCGGGTTTGGCCGGTACATGGCGACTATCAGCGGATCTGGCCGGTACATGGCCACTATCAGCGGGTCTGGCCGGTACATGGCCACTATCAGCGGGTCTAGCCGGTACATGGCCACTATCAGCGGGCCTGGCCGGTACATGGCCACTATCAGCGAATCTGGCCGGCACTTGGCCACTATCAGCGGGTCTGGTTGGTACATGGCCACTATCAGCGGGTCTGGCCGGTACATGGCCGCTATCAGCGAGTCTAGCCGGCACATGGCCACTATCAGCGGGCCTGGCCGATACATGGCCACTATCAGCGAGTCTGGCCGGTACATGGCAACTATTAGCGGGCCTGGCCAGTACATGACCACTATCAGCGGGCCTGGCGGGTACATGACCACTGTCAGCGGGCCTGGCCGTACATGGCCACTATCAGCGGTCTGGCGGTACATGGCCATTATCAGCGGTCTGGCCGCGTACATGACCACTATCAGCGGGCTGGCGGTACATGCCACTTATCAGCGGGCCTGGCCGATACATGACCACTATCAGCGGGCCTGGCGGGTACATGGCCACTATCAGCGGGCCTGGCCGGTACATGACCACTATCAGCGGGCCTGGCGGGTACATGGCCACTATCAGCGGGCCTGGCCGGTACATGGCCACTATCAGCGGGTCTGGCCGGTACATGGCCACTATCAGCGGGTCTGGCCGGTACATGGCCACTATCAGCGGGCCTGGCCGGTACATGGCGACTATCAGCGGGCCTGGCCGGTACATGGCCACTATCAGCGGCCTGCCGGTACATGGCCACTATCAGCGGGTCTGGCCGTACATGGCCACTATCAGCGGGTCTGGCCGGTACATGGCCACTATCAGCGGGCCTGGCCAGTACATGACCACTATCAGCGGGCCTGGCGGGTACATGACCACTGTCAGCGGGCCTGGCGGGTACATGGCCACTATCAGCGGGTCTGGCCGGTACATGGCCACTATCAGCGGGTCTGGCCGGTACATGACCACTATCAGCGGGTCTGGTTGGTACATGGCCACTATCAGCGGGTCTGGCCGGTACATGGCCGCTATCAGCGAGTCTAGCCGGCACATGGCCACTATCAGCGGGCCTGGCCGATACATGGCCACTATCAGCGGTCTGGCCGGTACATGGCCACTATCAGCGGGTCCTGGCCAGTACATGGACCACTATCAGCGAGCTGCGGGTACATGGACCACTGTCAGCGGACCTGGCGCGTACATGGCCACTATCAGCGGGTCTGGCCGGTACATGGCCATTATCAGCGGGTCTGGCCGGTACATGACCACTATCAGCGGGCCTGGCGGGTACATGGCCACTATCAGCGGGCCTGGCCGGTACATGACCACTATCAGCGGGCCTGGCGGGTACATGGCCACTATCAGCGGGCCTGGCCGGTACATGGCCACTATCAGCGGGTCTGGCCGGTACATGGCCACTATCAGCGGGCCTTGCCGGTACATGGCCACTATCAGCGGGCCTGGCCGGTACATGGCCACTATCAGCGGGTCTGGCCGGTACATGGCCACTATCAGCGGGCCTGGCCGGTACATGGCCACTATCAGCGGGCCTGGCCGGTACATGGCCACTATCAGCGGGCCTGGCCGGTACATGGCCACTATCAGCGGGTCTGGCCGGTACATGGCCACTATCAGCGGGCTGGCCGGTACATGGCCACTATCAGCGGGCCTGGCCGGTACATGGCCACTATCAGCGGGCCTGGCCGGTACATGGCCACTATCAGCGGGTCTGGCCGGTACATGGCCACTATCAGCGGGTCTGGCCGGTACATGGCCACTATCAGCGGGTCTGGCCGGTACATGGCCACTATCAGCGGGTCTGGCCACGACGCTCACTAATCCATCATGGTATAAGAACATATAATTTTATAGATCACCGCGATAATAGTGCTATTCCCGCTCAGGGATCGTGTGGGCGTGTGGGTGGGGTTGTGGGCATGTGGGTGGGGGTTTGTGTGGCGTGTGGTGTGGGGGTTGTTGGGCGTGTGGTGGGGTTGTGGGCGTTGTGGGGGGGGTTGTGGAGTGTCGTTGGGGAATTGTAGGCGTGTGGGTGGGGTTGTGGGCGTGTGGGTGGGGAGTTGAGGTGAGGGTGGGGGTTGAGGGCGTGTGGGTGGGATTGTAGGTCGAGGGTGGGGGTTTGTGGGCGTGTGGGTGGGGTTGTAAGCGTGAGGGTGGGGGTTGTGGGCGTGTGGGTGGGGGTTGTGGGGCCGTGGGTGGGGGTGTCGGGTGGTGGGGGTTGTGGGAGGTGGGTGGGGTTGTGGGCGTGTGGGTGGGGCTTGTGGCGCGTGGGTGGGGGTTGTGGGTGGGGGGTTGTGGCGTGTGGGTGGGGTTGTGGGCGTGTGGGTGGGGGTTGTGGGCGTGTGGGTGGGGTTGTAGGCGCGTGGGTGGGGGTTGTGGGCGGTGGGGGTTGTGGGCGCGTGGTGGGGGTTGTGGGCGCGTGGGTGGGGGTTGTGGGCGTGTGGGGGGGTTTGGGCGGTGGGTGGGGGTTGTGGGCGGGTGGGTGGGGGTTGTGGGCGTGTAGGGTGGGGTTGTGGGCGTGTAGGTGGGTGGGGTTGTGGGCGTGTGGGTGGGGTTGTGGCGTGTGGTGGGGTTGTGGCGTGTGGGGGGTGTGGGTAGGGTTGTGGGAGTGTGGGTGGGGGTTGTGGCGTGTGGAGTGGGGAATTGTAGGCGTGTGGTGGAGGTTGTGGGCGTGAGGGAGGGGTTGAGGGAGTGTGGGTGGGGGTTGTGGGCGTGGAGTGGGGGTGTGGGCTTGTGGGTGGAGGTTGTGGGCGTGGGGTGGGGGAGGTTGAGCGTCGAGGTGGGTGTTGGCGGGCGTAGGGTGTGTGTGGGCGTGTGGGTGGGGGTTGTGGGGTGTGGGTGGGAGTTGAGGGCGATGGGTGGGGGTTGGGGCGAGTGGGGTGGGGGGTGGGGGTTGTGGGCGTGTGGGTGGGGTTTGTGGGCATGGGTGTGGTGTTGTGGGCGTGTGGGTGGGGGTTGTGGTCGTGTGGGTGGGGGTTGCGGGCGTGTGTGGTGGGGCTGTGGGCGTGTGGGTGGGGGCTGTGGCGTGGTGGAGGGGGTTGTGGGCGTGTGGGTGGGGTTTGGGCTTGGGTGTCGGTGTGTGGGCGTGGGAGGAGGGTTATGGGCGTGTGGGTGGGGTTTGTGGGCATGGGTGGGGGTTGTGGGCGTGTGGAGGGGGTTGTGGGCGTGGCGTGGGGGTTGTGGGCGTGGGTAGGGGTTGTGGGCATGTGGGTGGGGGTTGTGGGCATGGGTGGGTGTTGTGGGCGTGTGGGTGGGGTTGTGGTCGTGTGGGTGGGGGTTGCGGGCGTGTGGGTGGGGGCTGTGGGCGTGTGGGTGGGGGCTGTGGGCGTTGTGGAGGGGTTGTGGGTGTGTGGGTGGGGGTTTTGGGCTTGGGTGTGGGTTGTGGGCGTGGGGGAGGAGGTTATGGGCGTGTGGGTGCGGGTTGTGGGCGTGTGTGGGGGGTTGTGGGTGTGTGGGAAGGGGTTGTGGGCGTGTGGGTGGGGGTTGTGGGCGTGTGGGTGGGGGATGTGAGTGTGAGTGGGAGTTGTGGGCGTAGGGGTGGGGTTGTGGGCGTAGGTGGGGGTTGTGGGCGTGTGGGTGGGGGATGTGAGTGTGAGTGGGAGTTGTGGGCGTATGGGTGGGGGTTGTGGGCATGGGTGGGGGTTGTGGGCGTGTGGGCGTGTGAGTAGGTGTCAAAAGTTCTCCACCATTAAGCATTTTATTATTATTATTATTATTATTATTATTTGTTATGATTATTATTATTTCTTTTATTCATTATAATTATAATTATTATTATTAGTACTATTATTATTATACATAAGCGTGGACCTTAATTAACTAATAAAAATAATTGTATAATAACAAATGTAATTATTATTTTTCACAGTAACTGCATCTCTTTAGGTAATTAATTTAAGTACTCTTGTATCTCAGTAATAATTAACGTTATTAATTATCATTATAATTATTATAATCATTCAAATTGTCCCGGGGACAATGAACCAAGAAAACGTCTTTACTTGTCTTTTAATTATAGAAAAACATTTAGAGTCCTTATCCTTTACTTCGTAAAAGAAATTTAAATCGTAACATAGCACTACTTACGTACGAGTATTGATCTTGTACGGTGCGTGTAGTGAGGGGTTAGTGTGGGTGTGTATGGTTGTATGCAAGTGATGGCCGACCTACATTTTTGGAGCCTTGAAGGTTGAACTGTTCTGGGGGCCCCGTCACAACCCCTTTCTCACACAATAGACCGAAAAATTTTAAGCAATGTGGACTAAATTCGCTTCTGGGGCCCCTAATACTGGAGGGAATTAGGGGGCCCCAGTAGATCCGCCCCTAGAGAACTAGGATTCACAGGTAAGGACCCACTAGGGATAAAGGGAAGTGGGGATAGTTGAAGAATAGATGGGAGAGAAGCCCAAGGGTGCATTATGCTCAGGCGGATCTAGGGACTGTGTGTTGACGTTCAGGTAAGTCCAAGTTGGACTGAAACGTTGTCATAAGCTTCACACGCCTAATTGCGATGGTATCCTACCATCTGTTATGCTACACGGAGGGACTCCTTGCAGGTTGAGTCTTGAATCTCTCAAGAAGGAAAAAAAATGCAGGTTCCATACGGCGTAACGGGGCAGTGGCCCTATAAATCTAACAGAAAGGGAAAACGTTGTTTTCGGTAACCTTACATACACACTAGGTGTTTCAGCAAAACTCACTCCCCAACAAACCCAAAACACACCCACACCCACCCCACCAAAACCACCACACACACACACCCCAAAACCCAAAACAAACCCCCCCAAAAGAGGAAACTCCGACTATGCAACCCGTCACACTAGACGGAATGACAGTAGAATGTTATTGTTGTTGCAGTGTAGTGTTTTTGGTTGATTTTTGTTGTTGTTGTGGTTAGTTATTGTTGTTGTGGTTGTTGTTAACGGTTGTTGTGGTTATTGTTGTTGGCTTGTTGTTTTTGTTGTGTTGTGGTGCCTATCGATTGTTGCAGTTTGTAGTTGTTGTTGTTGTTGTTTGTTTGTTGTAGTTATTGTTGTTTGTTTTGTTGTTATTGTTTGTGTGTGGTTTATTGTTTTGCTGTTGTTTTTGTTGGTGTTGTGGTTGTTATTGTTTGTTGCTGTTGTAGTTGTTGTTTGTGTTGTTGTTGTTGTTGTGTTGTTGTTGTAGTTTATTGTTGTTGTGGTTGTTGTTATTGTTTGTTGGTTATTGTTGTTGCGTTGTTTTTGTTGTTTGTAGTGGTTGTTATTGTTGTTTGCTGTTGTAGTTGTTTGTTGTTGTTGTTGTTGTTGTAGTTTATTGTTGTTTGTGGTTTGTTGTTATTGTTGTTGTGGTAGTTATTGTTGTTGCTGTTGTAGTATTGTGTTTGTTGTTTTTGTTGTTGTTGTTGTAGTTATTGTTGTTGTGGTTGTTGTTATTGTTTGTTGTGGGTTATTGTTGTTGCTGTTTGTTTTTAGTTTGTGTAGTTGTTATTTTGTTGCTGTTGTAAGTTGTTGTTGTTGTTGTTTGTTGTTGTTGTTGTTGTTGTGTGGTTGTTGATGTAGTTATTGTTTGTTGTGGTTGTTGTTATTGTTGTTGATGGTTTGTTATTGTTGTTGCTGTTGTAGTTGATGTTGTTGGTTGTTGTTGTTTGTTGTTGTAGTTATTGTTGTATTGGTTGTTGTTATTTTGTTGTGGTTAATGTTGTTGCTGTTGTTTTTTGTTTGTTGTTGTTGTGGTTTGTTGATTGTTTGCTGTGGTTGCTGTTGTTTGTTGCAGTTGTTTGTTGTTGTGTGGGTTATTGGTAGGTTGTGGTTCTTGTTGTTCGGTTATTGTTGTATGTTGTTGTAGTTGTTATTGTTGTTGTGTTGTTGTTGAGGTTTTTATTGTTGTTTCGGTTATTGTTGTTGGTTATTGTTGTAAGTTGGTTATTGTTGTTTGTGGTTGTTTATTGTTGTTGTGGTTGTTATTGTAGTTGTGGGTTGTTATTGTTGTGTGGTTGTTATTGTTGTTTGTGGTTGTTACTGTTATCAGTGGGTTTTGAGGAGGTTGAGTAGGGTAGTGGGGTAGTGGGTGTGGTAGTGGTGATGGAGTGGTTCTGGTGCGGTTATGTGGTGGATGGGGTGGAAGTTTAGTGGCAGTGATGGTGGTGGTGCGTGGTGTTAGTTGTGGTATTGTGGTGGTAGTGGTGGTAGTGGTAGTTGTGGTGGTGGTGGTACTTGTGGTGATGGTGGTAGGTTGTGTGGTGTAGCATAGCTGGTGGTAGTATTGGTTGTGGTAATGGTGTTGGGTGGTGTTGTTGGGGTGATGGTGGCGGTGGTGAGGTGGTTGTGTTATGGTGTGTGTGGTTAGGGTGGTGGTGGTTGTGTTTATGGTGGTGGCGGGTGTGGTTATGGTGGTGGTGGGTGTGGACGTGGTGGTGGTGGCGTTGGAGTTTGTCTTGGTGGTGGTAGTATTGGTTGTGGTAATAGGTTGAAGTTTTTGGTGGTGATGTGGTCGTGGGATGGTGTTGTGGCTTTGAGGTGGTGGTGGTGGTGTGGGTGTGGTTATTGGTGTGGTGTGTGTGGTTATTTTGGTGGTGATTGCTCGAGGTTAAAATATTGTCTTAAACGAGTATGAACAAGTTGTGAAGTCACTCACTCTCTCTCACCGTCCTCTCTTCTCACTCTCCTCATCTCTCCACTGTCCTTCTCTCATCTCTCTCCCGCTCCTCAATTCTCTCTCTCCTCTCTCTCTCTCATCTCAGTCTCACTATCCTCTCTCTCTCTCTCTCTCTCTCGATCTCTCTCTCTCGCCTCATAGGGTATTCTCTCTCTCGATCTCTCATCTCTCTCTCTCTCTCTCTCTCTCATGTTATCTTCTTTCTTACTTCCTCACTACTTTTTTTGCACCTCCTTTTACTTCCATCCCTTTGACTCAAGCCCTCACACCTTTTCTACGTATGTCCAAAAACGTTTTTAATTTCTCAATCTCCCAACAACCACAACGACTATATAACGTTACAAACCACACAAAAAAATTAAACAACGACAGTAACCGCATCAACAACCACAGCATCAAAAACTACTTCAACTCCAAAACAAACAAGACCAATAGCAAAAAGAGCAGCAGCAAAAATTAACAGCAGCCCCTTTCCACTCTATCATTATCTTCCTCCGCCCAAGGAGTACAACATATCTGCACGCCCTGTTCCCCACCTCAACTGCAAACTATTTTTGCTACTATTTACCTATTTATATATATATATATATATATAGTATAATATATATATATAATAAAAATAAAATATAAATATATATTATATATATAAATATATTATATATTTTATATATATATTTATTTAAATATATATATATATAATATATATATATATATATCTAGTATATATATATATATATATATATATATATATATATATATATCACACATACATTCCTATTGTCTACACCTTCCCTCCTCCTACTACTCACCCCTCCTACGTAACACTCCCTGCAATTTGCAAACCACCTCTTTCCAGTTGCAGTCCAGGTAATCGCAACATTAAGCATCATTAAGCTTTAAATATAATATTCTCTTGTTGCTTAGACCCTTTTATTGGAGAGGTTAGAGACACAGCCTGGGGGTCGGGAAAGGAGATTGGGAAAGGGGTGGGATGGGAGGGGGGAATCTGGGAGGGGAGAAAGGGAGGGAAAATGGGGGTAGTAATACAGCACCGCACGCCACAAAAATCCGGTAGTTCCAAACATTTCCCAAAGCCTTGCCACATCGATTACTGCTCATCCTGGATATGTGGTTTAGATGACACCAGCCAGTCAACCTGCTGCCCTCTCACTGAATGTTAGAGGAAGACCTGCTACAGCTTAAGATACACCACAGGGTACACCAGGTAACATGGACCGATAACACTGGATCCATGTAACGACTGCAACCACGTAACACTGCACCACGTAACACTGGCCCACCTGAACACTGCACCAGGTAACACTGCACCACATAACACTGCTCCAATTAACACTGGCACCACGTAACACGGCACCACATAACAATGCAGCCTCGTAACATTGCACCACACTAACACTGCAACGCACGTAAAACACTGCACCACATAACACTGCATCACGTAAACACTGCACCACGTATCAACTGCACCACTTAACACAGCATCACGTAACACTGCACCACGTAACATTGCAACCACGTAAACATTGCAACCACGTAAACACTCACGAGGGACTTCCAGCAAGCACTAATATATTCGTTCCAAACTAGCTTTTAAAGATCACTCATTAATGTTACCTGCAATATGTCACCAGACCACGCTGTTTAGCTTAACGCACACCTGACTTCTCACGATAAAGTATACGAAACCTGTTGTTAGCTCTCTGTATAAGTACTGAAGTAGCCACTCTGGCGAAAGCGTTTCCTTTAGTTTCTTGTGCCATTGTGTGTCTATCTACATATTATCTTAATTGAACCACAGAAACAGTACAAATAACTTGGATCTATCGTGTTACTATGAGTGTTCGAAACGTTAAGATTATTATTCGAAGTTTCGCCCAAATTATTTTGTTATTCTTCTCTGAATGTTCTCTAATGATATTCGAGACCATCAAGCCGGATGGACTGGAGACATCGACTCCAGGCTGAGGGAATGATTACCTCAAACTCCTGATCGTCAGCCATACTCTACCTGTACTGGACTGAGAAGCCACTGACTGGAGAAACGTTTCCACACTAAACATACCTAAGTGTTGGACACGTATCTCATTCGCAACGTGTGCGATATCAGTACTACTAATCCATATTTTTGTTACGCTTTCTCCGCTGCCTTCTCTGTGATGCGTGACTTGTGTTTACGCTTCTGGAGTCCTTCTGGGGTTTTCAACTGACTTAAACTCGCAGAGTGGAAATTTCCTACATTACAGCAATCATATATAGAGCTCTGCGTCTTATCAAAGGCTTCCCGGTGTCCTATCAAGGCTTCTCTGCGTCTTATCAAAGGCTTCCCGGTGTCCTATCAAGGCTTCTCTGCGTGCTTATCAAAGGCTTCCCCGGTGTGCTTTCAAAGGCTTCTTCCTCTGCTTCTTATCAAAGGCTTCCCGGTGTCCTATCAAGGCTTCTCTGCGTCTCATCAAAGGCTTCCCGGTGTCCTATCAAGGCTTCTCTGCGTCTTATCAAGGGCTTCCCGGTGTCCTATCAAGGCTTCTCTGCTTCTTATCAAAGGCTTTCCCCGTCCCGGTGTCCTATCAAGGCTTCCAATTCTCTGCTCTTATCAAAGGCTTCCCGGTGTCCTATCAAGGCTTCTCTGCGTCTTATCAAAGGCTTCCCGGTGTCCTATCAAGGCTTCTCTGCGTCTTATCAAAGGCTTCCCGGTGTGCTCTCAAGGCTTCTCTGCTTCTTATCAAAGGCTTCCCGGTGTCCTATCAAGGCTTCTCTGCGTCTCATCAAAGGCTTTCCCCTCCCGGTGTCCTATCAATGCTCTTCTGCCGTCTTATCAAAGGGCCTTTCCCGGTGTCCCAAGTCAAGGCTTCTCTGCTTCTTATCAAAGGCTTTCCGCCTGGTGTCCTAAAAAATCACAAGGCTTCTCTGCGTCTTATCAAAGGCTTCCCGGTGTCCTATCAAGGCTTCTCTGCGTCTTATCAAAGGCTTCCCGGTGTCCTATCAAGGCTTCTCTGCGTCTTATCAAAGGCTTTCCTCCCCGGTGTGCTCTCAAGGCTTCTCTGCTTCTTATCAAAGGCTTCCCGGTGTCCTATCAAGGCTTCTCTGCGTCTCATCAAAGGCTTCCCGGTGTCCTATCAAGGCTTCTCTGCGTCTTATCAAGGGCTTCCTCCCCCGGAGTCCCCTATCAAGGCTTTCTTCTGCGTTCTTATCAAGGGCTTCCCCCGGTGTCTCGCATCAAGGCCTCTCTCTGCTTCTTATCAAAGCTTCCCGGTTCCTATCAAGGCTTCACTGCGTATCTTAATCAAATGCTTCCCGTGTGCTCCAAGGCTTCTCTGCTTCTTATCAAGGCTCCCGGTGTCCTATCAAGGCAAGGCTTCTCCGCGTCTCATCAAAGGCTTCCTCCCGGTGTCCTATCAAGGCTTCTCTGCGTCTTTAACAGGCTGTCCCCCCGGTGTCCATCAAGCTTGCTCTCGTCCTTATCAAGGCTTCTCCCGTGTCCTAACAGGCTTCTCTGCTTCCCTTTATCAAAGGTGCTGTCCCCGGTGTCCTATCAAGCTTCTCTGCGTCTTATCAAGGCTTCCTCCCGGTGTCCTATCAAGGCTTCTCTGCGACCTTATCAAGGCTTCTTCCTTTCTTCCCGTGTCCTATCCCAAGGCTTCTTCTGCTTCTTATTCAAAGCTTCCCGTGTCCTGATCAAGGCTTCTTCCTGCTTCTTATCAAAGGCTTCCCGGTGTCCTATCAAGGCTTCTCTGGCGTCTTATCAAAGGCCACCAGGCGTTCTATTAATCTTTTTGTCACTCGTCAAATCAAGGCTCCCGGGACCTATCAAGGCTTCCCAGGATCCTTTTAAGCTTCCCCGGCTTCCCTATTAAAGGCTGTCACGTAGACGATAGAATCAGCGTGGGGCACTCAGAGTGCGGGGTCGCTCCGGATGCCCACTGAACAAATATTCCCCACTACCCGATTCCGATAAGAGAATTTGCAGAGGTGGGCGGCTCGCGGTCGGCAGAGATGGGCGTTTCGGGGGGCTGTCGACAGAGATGGGGGGCGGCGGGTCGCGAGATGGGCGGCGCGGGTTGGCGGAGATGGGCGCGCGGGTCGGCGGAATACGGTTAGCGGAGAGTAAGAAAATAACGGGGTTATGCTAGCGCACGGAGCAATTTGTCTCTCGCCCTGTCATTGGTCAGACGGCCGGTCAGTGGGGAGGGGAGAGAGGGAGAGAGAGGAGAGAGTGAGCGAGAGAGGAGAGAGAGAGAAGAGAGGAGAGGAGAGAAGAGAGAGAGAGAGAGAGAGAGAGAGAGAGAGAGGAGGACAGAGAAGAGAGAGAGGAGAGAGAGAGAGAGAGAGAGGAGAGAGAGTAGAGAGAGAGAGAGAGAGAGAGATGAAAAGTAGACAGAAAGAGGGAGAGAAATGGAAGGTAGACAGAAAGAGAAGAAAACGAGAAGAAAGAGAGCTCCGTCTCTTGGGCTCGTCTCTTTTTATATTACTGATTCAATTTAATTATCCCCAAATACATCACCTGGGAAGATGTAAGCAAGCCTAACCAAAGGCAGAGGTAACGACTATTTCAATATCATTAATCAAGAGCCTTTGACTGATATCAAGGCACCCCAACTAATGCGACATTTTATTGTGGCAACGTTTCGCTCTCCAGGAGGTTTGTCAAGCCGTGACAAACAATACATGGACACAGAGGGCGCATATAGTGTTTAAGAGTGAGGTGCAAAGCATAATATAATCGTAATAGTAGTAGTAGTAGTAGTAGTAGCAGTAGTTGTAGTACTTGTGGTTGTAGAAGTACTTGTGATAATAGTAGTAGTGGTAGTAGTAGTAGTAGTAGTAGTAGTAATAGTAGTAGTAGTAGTAGTAGCAGTAGTAGTAGTAGTAGCAATAGTTGTAGTACTTGTAGCAGTAGTTGTAGGCACTTGTAGCAGTAGTTTGTAGTACCTACCCCATAATATATATTATATATATATAATAGTATATAATATATATATATATATTAATATATAAAAATATATATATTAAATAAAAATATATACATATATATATATATATATATATATATAGTAATATATATATATAATATATAATAAATATATAATATATATATATATATATATATATATATATATCAACATGAGGTGGTCCCAATATAACATGCGTATCACTCAGGGTTGGCTAGTGCAGTGTTGTTATTGATCAATACCACTTGTCCCGTGGGAACAATAATATAATATACTGCTTGTTGAACTAGTAAACAAACATAGAGTAGAATTAAATTAGCTCAGAGGCGTCCCACACCACCATATTTTCCTTCGATGGTGGGTACATCATCTAGCTTGGGCTGGATGCACCATTGTTAAGGATTGTGTAGTCAAGTGGTCTAAAGCGTCATGCGTTTTCCTCTCACCATGTAAGGAGGGCCAAAATAGCATGGGTTCGACTCCTTGGCTAGTGCAGTGTTGTTATTAATCAATACCACTCGTTCCGTGGTTACAATAATAAATTTATAGTAAATATGTTCCTGAATTTATTCATATATTACCTGTTATTGTTAAATATTCAGAGGTGGTGTATATCAGGCAAACAGAATATTGATTTTGTGTTATGATTAATCTTAAATACTTGTATATACATTCATTATTACGATATTATTAGTGTTAGGTGAGAAGGTGACCGAGTCTATAAGCTATGGAGGTGTAGACATACCTCCACTCCCAGGCATGGTTTTTATTACAAACCCTGTCCACTTCCCAGTCATGTCATACATTACACTGCCCAGGTCAAGTCATACATACCTCCACTCCCAGGCATGTCATACATACACTTCCCCAGGCATGTACATAGACATTACACTCCCAGGCAAAGTCCTGCATGACCTCCACTCCCCAGGCATGTCCATATACATACCCCGACTCCCAGGCATGGCATACATACAACTTCCCAGGCTTGTCATACATACACACTCCCTGTCATGTCATACATCCTCCACCCCCAGGCAAGTCATACATACATACACTCCCGATGTAATACATACACTCTCAGGCATTCATACATACAACACCCAAGGATGTCTACTACACTGCCCAGGCATGTCAACATACAACTTCCAGGCCAATGTCCATACATACACATCCCATGCATGTTCAACAAGACCTCCCAGGCATGTCATACATACACTCCCAGGCATGTCATACATACACTCCCAGGCATGTCATACATACACTCCCAGGCAAGTCATGCATACCTCCACTCCCAGGCAAGTCATACATACCTCCACTCCCAGGCATGGCATACATACACTCCCAGGCATGTCATACATACACTCCCTGGCATGTCATACATACCTCCACCCCCAGGCATGTCATACATACATACACTCCCAGGTATGTAATACATACACTCTCAGGCATGTCATACATACACTCCCAGGATGTCATACTTACACTCCCAGGCATGTCATACATACACTCCCAGGCATGTCATACATACCTCCACTCCCAGGCATGTCATACATACATACACTCCCAGGCATGTCATACATACACTCTCAGGCATGTCATACATACACTCTCAGGCATGCCATACATGCACTCCCAGGCATGTCATACATACGCTCCCAGGCATGTCAATACATACACTCCCCAGGCATGTCCATAGCATTCACTCCCAGGAAATGTCATGAATACCTCCACTCTCAGGCAAGTCATACATAATACATACACTCCCCAGGCATGTCAATAGACATACACGCTCAGGCATGTTCAACATACCTCCCACTCCCCACATGTCATACATACACTCTCAGGCATGTCCCATACATACCTTCCACTCCAGGCATGCATACATACATACACACCAGGCAAAAAAAATGTCATACATAACTCCACTCCCAGTAATGTCATAACATACATACACTCCCAGGCATGGCACATTACATACACTCCCAGGCATGTCATACATTCCTCCACTCCCCAGGCATGTCATACTATACATAGACTATCCCAGCATGTCATACATACAGAGACTCCCCAGCATGTCATACATACATAGACTCCCAGTGTCATGTCATACATACATAGGCTCTCCCAGGCATGTCGTGCATACATTCACTCCCAGGCATGTCTACATACAGACTTGTGCCTGGCTGATTGCCAACACATTATGAACGTCCATAGTTTTCTATATTCATTCATTGGCTTATTTCATTTCAACCGTGACGGTGTTCGGGACAGTCACCTGAGTCATTTCTCTCAGTCAATGTGAGAACTCTTGGTTAAGTAAGTCTCCAGGTATGCTAGCGTGTGTGATTGTAGACACACAATGCAAGTCAGCAGTTCCGCTAGTCAGTGCATCTCTGCGTGGTGGGGGGGGGTTTATCGGAATCGCTGTACAACATGTACATTACAGGTGTGATGAAAGGTTTTTGTGAAAAACCGACAAGGTTTGAAGATTAGAGACACTATATGCAGCATATGGGAATCTTTATTCAGGAAA
>NC_069405.1:38507009-38509509 GCF_026875155.1 Cherax quadricarinatus | reverse complement strand
TTGTGGTAGTTATTGTTGTTGCTGTTGTAGTATTGTGTTTGTTGTTTTTGTTGTTGTTGTTGTAGTTATTGTTGTTGTGGTTGTTGTTATTGTTTGTTGTGGGTTATTGTTGTTGCTGTTTGTTTTTAGTTTGTGTAGTTGTTATTTTGTTGCTGTTGTAAGTTGTTGTTGTTGTTGTTTGTTGTTGTTGTTGTTGTTGTGTGGTTGTTGATGTAGTTATTGTTTGTTGTGGTTGTTGTTATTGTTGTTGATGGTTTGTTATTGTTGTTGCTGTTGTAGTTGATGTTGTTGGTTGTTGTTGTTTGTTGTTGTAGTTATTGTTGTATTGGTTGTTGTTATTTTGTTGTGGTTAATGTTGTTGCTGTTGTTTTTTGTTTGTTGTTGTTGTGGTTTGTTGATTGTTTGCTGTGGTTGCTGTTGTTTGTTGCAGTTGTTTGTTGTTGTGTGGGTTATTGGTAGGTTGTGGTTCTTGTTGTTCGGTTATTGTTGTATGTTGTTGTAGTTGTTATTGTTGTTGTGTTGTTGTTGAGGTTTTTATTGTTGTTTCGGTTATTGTTGTTGGTTATTGTTGTAAGTTGGTTATTGTTGTTTGTGGTTGTTTATTGTTGTTGTGGTTGTTATTGTAGTTGTGGGTTGTTATTGTTGTGTGGTTGTTATTGTTGTTTGTGGTTGTTACTGTTATCAGTGGGTTTTGAGGAGGTTGAGTAGGGTAGTGGGGTAGTGGGTGTGGTAGTGGTGATGGAGTGGTTCTGGTGCGGTTATGTGGTGGATGGGGTGGAAGTTTAGTGGCAGTGATGGTGGTGGTGCGTGGTGTTAGTTGTGGTATTGTGGTGGTAGTGGTGGTAGTGGTAGTTGTGGTGGTGGTGGTACTTGTGGTGATGGTGGTAGGTTGTGTGGTGTAGCATAGCTGGTGGTAGTATTGGTTGTGGTAATGGTGTTGGGTGGTGTTGTTGGGGTGATGGTGGCGGTGGTGAGGTGGTTGTGTTATGGTGTGTGTGGTTATGGTGGTGGTGGTTGTGTTTATGGTGGTGGCGGGTGTGGTTATGGTGGTGGTGGGTGTGGACGTGGTGGTGGTGGCGTTGGTAGTTGTCTTGGTGGTGGTAGTATTGGTTGTGGTAATAGTGGTGATGTTTTTGGTGGTGATGGTGGTCGTGGTGATGGTGGTTGTGGCTTTGATGGTTGGTGGTGTGTGGTGGTGGGTGTGGGTTATTGGTGGTGGTGGGGTGGTTATTGGTGGTGGTGGTGGTGTTGCTCGTGGTTAAAATAGCGTCTCTAAACGAGTATGAACAAGTCTTGAAGTCTCTCTCTCTCTCTCTCTCTCTCTCTCTCTCTCTCTCTCTCTCTCTCTCTCTCTCTCTCCTCTCCTCTCTCTCTCTCTCTCTCTCCATGTTATCTTCTTTCTTACTTCCTCACTACTTTTTTTGCACCTCTCTTTTACTCCATCCCTTTCCCTAACTACTTCCTTCTCTTCCCTCTCTCTCACATACCCTCCCTTACTCCTCTAATTCCCACCTTCCATCAATCCCTCCCTACCTCCATTCCTACCTCCCTTTATCGCTCCTTACTGCCCTCCTCCTTTCCCTCCCTCCCTCCTACTCTGCCTCCCCCATTTCTTCCTGCCTTTCCTCCTTCTACCGCTCTCCCTCTTTCCTTCCCTCCCTCCTGTTCTCCCTTCCATCTCCCTTACCTGCGGCTGTGGCAATTTGCAGGTAATTTTGCAGTTACTCTGCATGTTGGTGTGATGCTCGCCTTGTTCACCTTATAATTTGAACATATCCCGCGTTATAATGCCAGGTGTCTGGGATGTGTTGGAAACGCGAGAGAAACAGTGAGAAAATGAGACAGGAAGTGCTTAGAGAGAGAGAGAGAGAGAGAGACAGACAGACAGACAGAGACAGAGAAGAAATGCCAGCTGCTCTAAGCTACATCAATCACCAGCTAAGAGCTATATCAGCTTGGGAAAATAGATGGCAAGTAACATTTGCACCTGAGAAAACGCAAATGATGATCGTCTCTAGGCACCATGATGGTATGCTGGTGCAGTAGTAAGGATGAATGGGAGGGTGTTGGCATCTGGAGAAGAAGTTGATATCCTTGGGGTGAAATTTGACTCCAAACTGACCATGAAGAACCATGTTGTAAATCTTGCAAACAAGGCAGCCAGGAAGCTTACAGAACTTCGCTGTATCTCGCATCTGCTTGACAGCAGGGGTTGCAAGATTCTGTACGAGGCACAAGTACGCTCACACCTTGAGTATGCTCCATTTTCTTGGTTTGCCTGCCCCCCCCCCTCTCATCTGCGACTGCTTGACAGAGTAGAGAACAGAGCAAGACGTCTCATTTCTCGTCTCGACCCATCCTGGATAGATCTGTCATTTCAGCAGAGCCTTCAACACAGGAGGGATGTGGGTGGGCTTACTGTTATGTACAAGGCCAATATTGTCGAAGTACCACACTTGGATCCACTTCGAGAACAGCGTGGAAAAAGATTTTAGCCCCA
>NC_069405.1:38492470-38504970 GCF_026875155.1 Cherax quadricarinatus | reverse complement strand
CATGTTATTTCTTTCTTACTTCCTCACTACTTTTTTTGAAACCTCTCTTTTACTCCACCCCTTTCCCTAACTACTTCCTTCTCTTCCCTCTCTCTCACATACCCCCCCTTATCCTCTAATTCCCACCTTCCATCAATCCCCCCCTCCCTCCTTTCCCTACCTCCCTTTATCGCTCCTTACTGCCCTCCTCCTTTTCCCTCCCTCCCTCCTACTCTGCCTCCCCCATTTCTTCCTGCCTTTCTCCTTCATACCGCTCTCCCTCTTTCCTTCCCTCCCTCCTGTTCTCCCTTCCATCTCCCTTACCTGCGGTGTGGCAATTTGCAGGTAATTTTGCAGTTACTCTGCATTTTGGGTGTGATGCTCGCCTTGTTCACCTTATAATTTGAACTACCCCGCGTTATAATGCCAGGTGTCTGGGATGTGTTGGAAAACGCGAGAGAAACAGTGAGAAAATGAGACAGGAAGTGCTTAGAGAGAGAGAGAGAGAGAGAGGACGGGACAGACGACAGAGACAGAGAAGAAATGCCAGCTGCTTAAGTACATCAATCACCAGCAAAGAGCTATATCAGCTTGGGAAAATAGATGGCAAGTAACATTTGCACCTGAGAAACGCAAATGATGATCGTCTCTAGGCACCATGATGGTATGATGGTGCAGTAGTAAGGAGGGAATGGGAGGGTGTTGGCATTGGAGAAGAAGTTGATATCCTTGGGGTGAAATTTGACTCCAAACTGACCATGAAAGAACCATGTTGTAAATTTGCAAACAAGGCAGCCAGGAAGCTTACAGAACTTCGCTGTATCTCGCATCTGCTTGACAGCAGGGGTTGCAAGATTCTGTACGAGGCACAAGTACGCTCACACCTTGAGTATGCTCCATTTTCTTGGTTTGCCTGCCCCCCCCCCTCTCAATCTGCGACTGCTGACAGAGTAGAGAAAAGAGCAAGACGTCTCATTTCTCGTCTCGACCCATCCTGGATAGATCTGTCATTTCAGCAGAGCCTTCAACACAGGAGGGATGTGGGTGGGCTTACTGTTATGTACAACGCCAATATTGTCGAAGTACCACACTTGGATCCACTTCGAGAACAGCGTGAAACAAGATTTTACGCCACAAGACGGGCAGAAAGCAGCAACTTCACTCTGGCTGTACCCTTCTCCAGAACATCACTCCATCTGAGATATATATACCCAGATGACTCGAGTATGGAACACATTCGTACAGCATATTTATGTCAACGAGATAAATCAATTGATCTAAAAGAAAATTTCTGGCCTACAGATGGCTCCACTTCATCCTGTTTCAATACTTGTATGTCTCATAACAAAAAAAGGTTTCAAATGAGCTGATGTAGGTAAACAGCTCTTAGCTTGCCAATAAAGTTAGGAATTTCCCTTTAAACCCGTAAATAGTTGTCAATAAAGGTAGGGATCCTTTAAACCCTTGTCAAACCCTGAGTAAAAAAAAAAGAGAGAGAGAGAGACAGAGACACAGAGAGAGAGAGCCAGAGAGGGAAAGAGTCAGAAAAGAGAGAGGACCCGAGGGAGAGGGCAGAAAAGAGAGATAGATAGAGAGAGAGAGAGAGAGAGAGAGGAGAGAGAGGAGAGAAGAGAGGAGAGAGAGAGAGGGGAGAGAGAGAGAGAGCTGGCTTTAGGATGAGCTCTCTGTTGATAATTAATCAACCACAACACACACACACACACACACACACACACACACACACACACACATACACATTATACTAAATTTGTTTTGGTTACACACGTATACACATATTCGCACATACGTACACACAAAACAGGCCAAGTATTTATCGACAAGTGCCTGTGACAACCAGTAACCACTTTCTACTATTACTACTACTACTATTACTACTACTACTATTAACTACTACTTTCTACTACTACTATATACTACTACTACTACTACTACCACTATACTACTACTATAAATACACTAATACTAAATACTATACTACTATACTACAAAAACTACTACTACTACTACTATACTACTACTAAATATACTACAACTACTACTACTACTACTAAACTACTACTACTACTTTCTACTACTACTACTACTACCACCCCTACTACTATACTACTACTACTAACTACTACTACTAATACAACTAAACAACTACTACTACTACTAACCACTACTACTACTAACTACTATACTACTACTACTAACTACTACTACTAACTACTACTACTACTACTACTTCTAAATACTACTACAACTACTACTTCTGCTACTACTACTACTAACTATACTACTACTACTACTACTACTACTACTACTAACTACTACTACTACTACTAACTACTACTAACTAGTACTACTATACTACTTTCTACTTCTACTAACTACTACTACTATACTACTAACTACTACTACTACTACTACTACTACTACCAACTACTACTACTACTAACTACTACTCTACTTACTACTACTACTAACTACTACTACTAACTACTACTACTGATACTACTACTACTATACTACTACTACTACTACTACACTATACTACAAACTACTACTATACTACTACTAACACTACTACTACTATATTATAACTATACTATTACATACTATGCTACTACTATACAATACTACTACTACTAACTACTACTACTACTATACTACTAACTGTACTACTACTACTAATTACTACTACAAACTACTACTACTACTACTACTACTAACTATACTACTAACTACTACTACTACTACTTCTACTACTACTACTACTACAACTACTACTTTGCTACTATACTACTAAACTACTATACTACTACTACTACTAACTACTCTACTACTTCTACTAACTACTACTACTACTGCTACTACTAACTAGTACTACTACTACTACTACTACTTCTAAAATACTACTACTACTATAACTACTATACTACTACTACTACTACTAACTGTACTACTACTATATACTAACTCTTACTAAATACTACTACAAATCTAATTTCTAACTACTTTCTACTACTATTTAACTAAATTAAACTTTCCCCCCTACTAAAACCCACAAAAACTACTGAACCCAGTACAAATACTAAAAACTACTACTACTAACTAATACTACTATACCGCTAAATACTGTACTCTACTTAACTATACTACTACTACTGCTTTCTATACTAAAAAACTTTCTACTACTACTACTACTACCCCTCTTTCTACACACAACCCCACTCAAAAACAAAAACCCCTTTCCTTTTTTTTTAAAATAATACAGACTGAAGAGGAAGTATTTGAAAAAAAGTTTTTCAAAGGGTTTTAACCCAGATTTAAAGTTACTGGCTAACGTTAAAGCAAGGGAAAACCATGATGTAACGGTTCATAACCGGGATAAAATGGGCGCATTAAGAACTTTACCATCCTCGTTTAAAACACCGAAAGGACAGATTTTCCAAAAAATGAGAAAGGGCTCAAAAAAACGAAGGGAGTAAAATGAGAACGATAATCGAGGGGAAAATAAAAAGGGAAAACAACTGAAAAACATTAAACGAAGGAAATTGGGAATTTAAAGGGAAAATTTGGAAGAGGAAAAACAAGAATAACTAAACAAAAAAAAAACTAAGGGAAAAAAAAAAGGTGATGGGGAATGGTTTTAAAAAGTAACTCAGGGTTTCCCCCCAACGACTGTGTTAGTTCCCCGAACCCGGTGTCTAAGTTTTCAGTGTAACATCCCCGAGTCAATTTGCCCAAAATCCTGAGTTTTACTTTGCAAAATTTCCCCGATCACTGTGAAAAAAAGAACCCGGTCACAGTGCAACCTCCCTGAAATCACAGTTTCAACACACCTGGGTCACTGTGAAAATACCTGAGTCCCTTGTGCCAAAATACCTGAGTCACTGTGCAACATACCTGAGTCAAATGTGCAACACACCTGGTCCCCAGTGCAACATCCCTGAGTCCCCTGTGCAAAAACAAACCCGATAACTGTGCAAAAAACACCTGAGTCATGATTTCAACACACCTTAGCACGTGCAAAAATACCCGAGTTTACTGTTTCCAAACCCCCCCCCTGAAATCACAGTGCAACATCCCTGAGTTCCCCTGTTTTCAACCACCTGAGTCACTGGGGGGGGGAAAAACACCTGAGTCCCGTGCAACACACCTGGGGTCACTGTGCAAATACCTTTAGGGCACTGTGCAACATACCTGAGTCACTGTTTTCAACATACCTGAGTCATGTCCCAAAACACCGAGTCCCAGTGCAACACACCTGGTCACTGTGCAACACACCTGAGTCACTGTGAACACAATGGTTTACAGTGCAACTCCCGATTTCCCCGTGCACCCCACCTGAGTCACGTGCAACACACCCAGGGCACAGGGGCAACATACCTGAGTTACAGTTTCAACATCCCCGAGTCACTGTGCAAAAACATTTAGTTTACTTTGCAACATACCTGAGTCACTGTGCAACATACCTGAGTCCCCCTGTGCAACAAACCTGAGTCAAAATGTTTCCCAAAAGACCTGAGTCACAGTGCAACATCCCTGAGTCACTGGCCCAAAACACCCGAATCACAGTGCAACATCCCCGAGTCACTGTGCAACACACCTGAGTTACTGTGCAACAACCATGAGTTTACTGTGCAACACACCTGAGTCACAGGGCCCAAAATCCCCGAGTCACTTTGCCAAACACCTGAGTCCAGTGCCCAAAATTCCCCGAGTCACTGGCAACCCCCACCTGAGTCACGTGGGAACATCCCTAGGGCCTGTGCAACACAAACCCGAGGGCCTGTTGGGAACAAATAAACCCGAGTCACTGTGCAACACACCTAGTCATGTTGGGAACACACCTTTAGTCACCCGTGCAACATTTCCCCGATTCCCCTGGGGCAACACACCTGGTCAAATGTGGGAACACACCTGAGTCAAATGTGCAAAACACCCGAGTCACTGTGCCCAACACACCTGAGTAAAAAGTGCAACATCCCCCGAGTCCCGGCAACACACCTGAGAAATGTGCAACACACCTGAAATCACTGTGCAAAAAACACCTGAGGGCCACGTGCAAAATACCTGAGTCACTGTGCAACAAACCCCGAGTACTGTTTCCCAAAAACCTGAGTCACTGTGCAACACACCTGAGGGCACAGTTTTTTTAAAAAAACCTGAGTAATGTGGCAACACACCTGAAATCACTGGCAACCCCAAACCCAGTCCCAGTGCAAAAATCCCCGAGTCAAATGGCCAAAACCCCCTGGTAAATGTGCAACACACCCGGGGTTTACAGTTTAACATACCTGAGTTTTCGTGCAACATCACTGAGTCACTGTGCAACACACCTGAGTCACTTTTTCAAAAATACCTGAAGGGCCTGTCAACATACCTGAGTCCCAAATTTTGCAACAGACCTGAGTCAATTTTGCAACAGAAACCCGAGTCCAAAAGTGCAACATCCCTTATTTACTGTGAAAAACACCTGGGGTCCAGTGCAACATCCCTTTGGGCATGGCAACACACCCTTGGGCACGTGCAAACCACCTGGGTCAAGTGCAACCCACCTGGTCACAGTGCAAATCCCCGGTCACTGTGCAACACACCTGAGTCACAGGTTTCAACATCCCTGAGTCACTGGGCAACAACTGGCACCCGGGAAGCAACAAACCCTGGTCACTGTTTCAACCACCTGAGTCACTGTTTCAACACACCTGAGTCCCCTGTTTCATCACACCTGGTCACTTTGCAACCCACCTGAGTCCAGTGCAAATCCCCGATTTATGGTGCCCCCACACCTGGTCACTGTGCAAAAACACCTGAGTCACTGTGAACACACCTGAGTCACTGGGGCAACCACCTGAGTTCCCCAGTTTTCAACTTCCCCGAGTCCCTGGCAACACACCTGGTCACGGGGGCAACACCAAACCCGAGTCACAGTGAACATTTCCCGAGGTTTTCAGTTTTCCCAAAATCCCTGAGTCACTGGCAACACACCTGGTCCAAATTTGCCAACATTTCCTGATCCTGTGCAACATACCTGAGTCACTGTGGCAACAACCTGAGTCACTGTGCAACCGACCTGAGTCACAGTGCAAAATACCCGATCACTGTGCAACATACCTGATCACTGTTTGGGGAACACCCCTGGTCACTTTGCCAAAAAAAAACCTGAATAAATGGCAACACACCTGAGTACTGGGGCAACATACCTAGGGCACTGTGCAACCCACCTGAGTCCCCTGTGAACATACCTGAGTCACTGTGCAACACAAACCCGAGTCACTGTGGGAACAAACCTGAGTCACGTGCAACACCCTTAGTCCCCTGTGCAACCCTTTCCCGGGGTCACTGTGCAAAATACCTGAGTCACCCGTTAAAGTTAAACCTTGAGTCAAAAGTGCAAAACACCCTGAGTCCTGTTTCAACACAACCTGGTTCACTTTGCCCAAAATACCCGAAATCCCCCAGTGTAACATACCTGAGTTACATGTGCAAAATTCCCTTTGGGGAAAAAGTGCAACCCTACCTGAGTCACCGTGGGAACATACCTAGTTACAGTGGGAACATACCTGAGTCAAATTTGTAAAAACACCTGAGTCACTGTGCAACATACCTGAGTATCAGGCAACAAACCGAGTCGAGTGCAGCCCTCCTTTAGTTCCCCGTGCAACATAAACCCGAGGGCACAGTGCAACAAAACCTTAGCACAGTTTCAAATTTTTTGAGTCACAGTGCAAAAAACTGATTACAGGGGCAACATAAAACCCAGTTAAAAGTTTCCCCCATACCTGAGTTTACAGTGCAACATATTGAGTCACAGTTTTTAAAAAAAAAATGAGTTTTCAGTGCAAAATACCTGAGTTACAGTTTCAACAACCTGAGTCACAGTGCAACAAAACCTGGTCTCAGTGCCCAAAATACCTGGGGTTTTTCAGTGCAACTTTCCTTTAGTCACAGTTTTTAACCCTACCTGAGTCACAGGGGGCAACATGGGTTACATTTCAAAATACCTGGTCAAGTGCAAAATACCCGAGTTACCTTTGCAAAAACCCGGGGTCACAGTGCAACACTCCCCGAGTTCCAGTGAAACATACCTGAGTTTTCAGGTTTCAACATACCTGAGTCACCGTGGGAAATACCGAGTCACAGGCAAAAATTTCCTGGTCACGTGCAAAAATACCCCGATCACAGTGAAAAAAAAAAAACCTGGGGTTTTTCAGTGCAACATAAACCCGAGTCACAGTGCGGAAAACTCCTTAAGGGCCCGGAACATTTCCTGGGTAAATGGGAAAAATTCCGGGGTTTTCAGTGCAAAAATGCCTGAAATCAAAAGGCAAATTTCCCGGGGTCACTGTGCCCAAAAATTTCTGGTTTGAGTGCAGTGTACCTGAGTTTCAGTTTTAAAAATACCTGAGTCACGGGGCAACACTCCTGTGTTCCAGTGCAACATACCTTTACTTTTTTGGGGCAACATAAACCCGTCACAGTTTTCAACAACCCGACTTACAGTAAACCCCCCCCTGAGGGCACTGTGTAGCCAAAACCCGAGTTCCCCTGTGCAACATACCTGAGTAAATGGGCAACATTTTTCCCGAGTCAAAAGTGCAACATTTCCTGAGTCCCAGTTTTCAACTTACCCCGAGGGCCCCTGCAACGTACCCCGAGCCCCCCCACAGTGCAACATACCTGAGTTAAAAGTGGGAACATACCCGAGTCCCCTGTTTCAAAATATCTTTTTTAAAAAGTGCAATGTACCTAGTTACAGTTTCAAAATACCTTGAGTCACAGTGCAACACTCCTGAATTTTCCCGTGCAACATACCTGGTTTTCCCGTGCAAATACTTGAGTCACAGTGCAAAATAACCCGTCACAGTTTTCAACATACCTGTCACAGGGAAATTTACCCGACCTTACAGGGAAAACCCCCTGAGGGCACTGTGTACATAAACCCGAGTTTACTGTGGGAACATACCTGGTCACAGTGCAACATACCGGGGGTAACGGGGGAAAAAACCCGAGTCACAGTGCTACATACCCCGAGTCCCAGTTGCAACTTACCTGAGTTTCCCCGTCAAAGTACCTTTAGTCAAATTTTCCAAATAAACCCGAGTTACAGTGAAAAATTTCCTGAGGGCACTGTGTTAAAAACCTGAGTCACTGTGCAACATATCTGAATTCAGGCAACCCTAACCCGAGTAACTGGGAACATAACCCGATCACATTTCAACATTCCCGAGTCCCCCTTTCAAATTTCCCTGAGACCCAGTGCAACTTTCCTGAGTCACATGGGAACTTTCCTGAGTTTTTCAGTGCAACTTAAACCCGTTCACTGTGTAAAAACATCTGAGTCAAATGTGCAACATACCTGATTTTCAGTTTCAAAAAAACATACCTGGGGTCACTTTGCAAAAAACCCGGTCCAGTGCAAAAAAATACCTGAAAATAACGTGTTTCATACCTGGGTCCAGTGCCCAAAATACCTGAGTATCATGAACATACCTGGGTTCGTGCAACAAAAACCTTTAGGGTTTCAGTTTCAACATACCTGGTTACAGTGCAACATACCTTTGGGGGCAGTGCAAAAATACTTGAGTTACAGTTGGGAACATACCTGAGTTTTCAGTGCAAAATTTCCTGAGTTACAGTGCAACATACATTTAGTTACAGTGCAACATACCTGGTTTCAGTTTAATGTACCTGAAATCACAGTGAAAAAATTATTCACTGTTTCAAAACACCTGAATTTTTTGTGCAACATACCTTAGGGCACAGGTTTAACATAATGAGGTTTCAGTGAACATAAAATGAGTCACAGTGCAAAATAACCCGAGTCACAGTGCAACAACCTGAGTTAAAAGTGGGAACATACCTGAGTTTACTGTGTAACACACCTGAAATCCCCGTGAACATACCCGGAAACAAATTTCAAAAAAACCCGAGTCCCGAGGGGCGACCCCCTGAGTTCCAGTTTCAATAACCCGGGGTCACAGTGCAACATAAACCCGCGTCAAAAGTGCAACCATAACTGAGTCACAGTTTTCAACAAACGGGGTTACATGCAACATACCTGAGTTTTCAGTGCACCATACCTGGTCCCCCGGCAAAATTTCTGAGTCACAGTTTCAACAAACTGAGGTTTTCAGTGCAAAATACCTGAGTTTTCAGTGCAAAATAACCCGAGTCACAGTTCAACATTCCCGAGTTCTGTGCAACTTTCCTGAGTTACAGTTTCAACATACCTTTGTCAAAAAGTTTCAACAAAACCGAAATCAAAGTGGGAAAAAGAGGGTTTCAGTGCAACAAACCGATTTACAGTGGGAACATACTGAGTTTTCAGTGCAAAAATCCCCGGGGTCCCCAGGGGCAACAATCCGAGTTCCATTTAAACATACCTGATTACAGTGCAACAAACCCGAGTCCAGTGCAACAAAACCCGAGTCCCCAGTCAAAAATTTTCCCCGAGTCACTGTGCAACATACCTGAGGGAAAAGTGCAAAATACCTGAGTTCAGTGCAACATAAACCCGGGGCACGTGCACACTCCCCGAGTTCCAGTTTAAACCCTACCTTTTGGGAACAGGTTTTTAACATTCCCGAGTTAAAAGTTTCAAAATGCCTGAGGGCACAGTGCAACATACCTGAGTCACGTGCAACATAAACTGATTAGAGTGGGAGTTTTTACCTGAGTTACAGGCAACATACCCGAGCACAGTTTCAACACTCCTGTGGTTTCCCTGCAAAAATTTCCGACTTCCAGTTTCAACATAAACCCTTTACCCGGTTTCAACATACCTGACTTACAGGACAAAACCCCCCTGGGGTCAATGGGGTAGATAACCCGAGTCAATGTTTCAACATACCTGATTAAAATGGGGGACATAACCCGAGTCACAGTGCAAAAATACCTGAAATCCCAGTTGGGAATTACCCGAGTCCCATGCAAAAGTACCTGAGTCACAGTGCAAAATACCCTTTAGTTACAGTGCAAATTTTTTTTGATTTACTGTGAACTATCTGAGTTTTGGTGGGAAGGGAAACCCGAGTTTTAAAAGGCAAAAATACCCCGAGTCACAGTGAAAAATACTCCCGGGAAATTCCCCGTGCAACATACCTGAGTTCCGGCAAATAAATTGAGGGCACAGTTGCAAAAATCCCCGTCACAGTGCAACATAAATGTCACGGGGGAAAAAAACCTGACTTACAGTACAACCCACCCGGTCACTTTTGTAGCATACCTGAGGGCACTTGCAAAAATACCCGGGGGTCAAAGTGAAACATACCTGAGTAAATGGGCAACCCTACCCGAGTACAGTGTACTTTCCCCGGTCCCCTTTTCAACTTACCTGAGTCCCAGTGAAACGTAAACCCGAGTCACAGTGCAAAAATAACCCCGAGTTAAAAGTGCCCAAAATTTCCTGAGTCACTTTTAAAACCCCCTAGTCACTGTGCAAATTTTCTGAGTATTTATTTCAACATACCCGAAATTAAAATGGGCAACATACCCGAGTCACAGTGAACAACCCGATCCCAGTTGCAAAATTTTAAACCCGGTCCCGTGCCCAAAGTACCTGAGTTTACAGTGCAACATACCTGATTAAAAGTGCAAATACCTGAGTCACTGTGTAACACATCTGAGTCACTGTGCAACAAAACCTGAGTATCAATTTCAACATACCTGAGCCCTTTGCAAAAAAACCTGAGTCCACGTGCAAAAATACCTTAAAAAGGTTACATACCTAATCCCCCAGGCAAAAATACCCGAGTATCCCGTGCAAACCAAACCCCGAGTTTTCAGTGCAACATCCTGAAGGGAAAAGTGCACATACCTTAGTTAAAAGTGCAACATACCTGAGTTACGTGCAACATACTTGAGTTACAGTTTCAAAAACCTGAGTTACAGTGCAACATTTCCTGAGGGTTTCAGTGAAAAAAAACTTGAGTTACAGTGGGAAAATTTCCTTTTAGTTAAAGTGCAACAACCCGAAATTTAAAATGCAAATACCCAGTTCGTGCAACATTTTTTGATTTTTATTAGTATATTTTCTAGCCCGTGAAGGGGAGTTTTAAAAATTTTAACTTGTTAAAGCAAACACATAAAGTTTTTAGGGAAAGCATAAGTAGAAACTAACTTGTAACTCGAAAAAATTGGGGGTTTTAAAAAAATCATTGTTTTTTTTTTAAAGTATAAAATGAATTCAAATTTTTTAATTAATTTTTTTTCTCTTCCCTTGACTCACTTTCCCCCTCTTCCTTATCCTGACCCAAACCCTTTTTTCTTCTTTTCTTATTCTGTCTTTTTATCCCGTCTCCTCCAAATCAATTTCACCCAATTTTTTTGTTCCTTTCGCTATCCCCTTTTGTTCCCGCCATATCTCTCTCCCTTTCCCAGGACTCCCTGCCAAACCAGCACACCCCGCCAGGGGGGCCCGCCTGAGGCCGACCAAAAGGGAAAAATAATATAGTCGGGGAAGGGGGGTTTTTTTGTTCTCATAATACAAAACTGGGGGTTTTTTTAGTAATGGCTGACCCGCCAACTCAATTTATGTTGTCTGATTATGATGACACTCTTTTTCCCAGGAGGGAGGGAGGAGGAGGGGAAGGTTTAGGGGAAGCAGGGGGAATTTAAAAGGAGGGGGGAAGGGGTAAAGAGTTAGGAGAAAAAGAAACAGAAAGGAAGGGGGGAAAAGGAAGGGTGATGAAGGAAAAAGGGAAAGGGGAGAAGTAAAAAGGGGAAAAAGGGGACGGGGAAAGGATAGAAAAAGGGGGGGGAAAAAAAGGAAGGGGGGGAAGAGATGGGGGGAAAAGAAAGAAAGAGAGGGAAAATTCCGCATCTCAAAGACCACCCAACAGATCATTTAAAATTTTTAAAACCTAAACTGAATTACCGTTTTTTAAAATTTTTCGAAGCCCGAAAAAAAAAAATACCGAAAAGAAAAGAACCCCAAAGGGGTGAAGAGCATGAAAATATGGGAAAAAAGTAACCGCGAGGTTTAAAGGGGTTCCAGCTTCGAAAACCCCCGTGTTTAACATTACGGCCTAGACGTCTCGTTTAAAATAACGAAAATAAAATTTAAAAAAAAAGCAAAAGAACACCAGAAAAAGAAAAAAAGGAAAGACGAGCAAAATCAGGAAAAAATGGGGGAAAAACCCAAGGGGGAAAACACCTTTGGGAAAAAAGGTTTAAAAAAAAAGGAGCCATGATCACGACATTTGATAAAACATCGTACTAGAAATACGGGGGGAAGAACTCAGCTGGGGACTGGGGGAAAAAAAAAAAAGTCCTAGTCCTACAAAGGGGTTTTAAAATTTTTTATTACTTTCGATAATAACAGGAAGAAAAGGGTGTGGAACAGCGATTTTAAACTTTATACCCTTAAAATTAATTATTATTATTATTATTTATTATTATTATTATTATTATTATTATTATATTATTATTATTATTATTATTATTTTATTATTATTATTATTGTTATTATTACTGGAAAATGGTAAAGTCGTGAGATCTGGTATGACAGG
>NC_069405.1:38482470-38487470 GCF_026875155.1 Cherax quadricarinatus | reverse complement strand
TTTAATAATAAACAAACCAATGAAATATATTTTTTCGTTAGGTTCAGAATGATTTTTGCGAAATTATTGCATACACAAATTCTCGCTTGTCTTATTCGGTAAGAAGAGCGTTGCTGCTTAAGCCATAATCGCAAGTTTTACCGTACCACACTGGTCCAATACCTTGGCACGCAGCTAACGCTAGACGTTTTGGTCCCAGGCAGCCAGCCTTCAGGCAGGTGGTTTTAAGCTTTTCATCTCTTCCAGTGCATGCATCGACCGACGAGAGATTAGCTGGGTGTTAGCTGGGCGCCATGGTATTGGACCAGTGTGGTACGGTGAGAAGAGCACTGCCTACCGTGTCCCAAGGTTCGTAGGTTCGAGTCTCCTTTGACCTGAGATTAGTATTTGTGAATATTTCGCCTGTTCTGCGAATTCTAAATACACACACACACACACACACACACACACACACACACACACACACACACACACACACACACACACACACACACACATGAGGCACTAAACTACAGACCTGTATCACTAACGTGCATAGTATGCAAGGTCATGGAGAAGATCATCAGGAGGATGGTGGAGCACCTGGAAAGAAACAAGTGTATAATTGACAACCAGCATGGTTTCAGGGAAGGAAAATCCTGTGTCACAAACCTACTAGAGTTTTACGATAAGGTGACAGAAGTAAGACAAGAGAGAGAGGGGTGGATCGACTGCATTTTTTTGGACTGCAAGAAGGTCTTCGACACAGTTCCTCACAAGAGGTTACTGCAAAAGCTAGAGGAACAGGCACACATAACAGGAAAGGCACTGCAATGGACCAGAGAATACCTGACAGGGAGGCAACAACGAGTCATGGTACGTGACGAGGTGTCAGAGTGGGCGCCTGTGACAAGCGGGGTTCCACAGGGGTCAGTCCTAAGACCTGTGCTGTTCTTGGTATATGTGAACGACATAACGGAAGGGATAGACTCAGAAGTGTCCTTGTTTGCAGATAATGTGAAGTTAATGAGAAGAATCAAATCGGATGAGGATCAGGCAGGACTACAAAGAGACCTGGACATGCTACAAGCCTGGTCCAGTAACTGGCTCCTTGAGTTTAACCCTGCCAAATGCAAAGTCATGAAGATTGGGGAAGGGCAAAGAAGACCGCAGACACAATATAGTTTAGATGGCCAAAGACTGCAAACTTCGCTCAAGGAAAAAGATCTGGGGTGAGTATAACACGAGCATATCTCCTGAGGCGCACATCAATCAGATAACTGCTGCAGCATACAGGCGCCTGGCAAAACCTACGGATAGCGTTCCGATACCTCAGCAAGGATTCGTTCAAGACTCTGTATACCATTTACGTCAGGCCCATACTGGAGTATGCAGCACCAGTTTGGAATCCACACCTAGTCAAGCACGTCAAGAAATTAGAGAAGGTCAAAGGTTGGCAACAAGACTAGTCCAAGAGCTAGGGGGATTGTCCTATGAAGAAAGGTTGAGGGAAATGGGCCCTGACGACACTGGAGGACAGGGGGTCAGGGGAGACATGATAACGACATATAAAAAAACTGCGCGGAATAGACAAGGTGGAAAAAGACGGGATGTTCCAGAGAGGGGACACAGACACAAGAGGTCACAATTGGAAGTTGAAGACTCAGATGAATCAAAAGGGGTATTAGAAAGTATTTCTTCAGTCATAGGGTGTCGGGGCCCTGGAATGGCCTAGAAAGTGACGTAGTGGAGGGGGGAACCATACATAGTTTTAAGGGGAGGTATGATAAACTCAGGGGCAGGAAAAGAGAGGACCTAGTAGCAATCAGTGAAAGAGCGGGGCCAGGAGCTTGACTCTGACCCCTGCAACACAAATAGGTGAGTAAACAACACAACAACACACACAACACGCACCACCACACACACACACACACACACACACACACACACACACAAAACACACACACACCACAAACACCCCACACAACACACACACACACCCCCCACACACACACACAACACACACAGACTGGGAGGGAAGCCAGTTAATGAGATGAGGAATATGTAGCAACAAAAAGCAAGGAGGGTGAGGAGGGTTTGACCCCAAAGGGGAACAGGAATAATGAAAAAGCCAGGATGAGCCCATGGTTTACCCAAAGGTGCGGGAGGCAAAACCCCAAATGTGCTAGGGAAGGAAGAAATATAGAAGCAAGGACCCAGGAGAATAAGGAGAACAGTCGTAGAGCGAGAAACGAATATGCACAGATAAGAAGGGAAGCCCAAAGACAATATGAAAATGACATAGCAGCGAAAGCCAAATCTGACCCAAATGTTGTACAGCCACATCAGGAGGAAAAAAAACAGTCAAGGACCAGGTAATCAGGCTAAGGAAGGAAGGAGGTGAGACAACAAAAAATGACCGTGAGTATGTGAGGAACTCAACAAGAGATTCAAGAAGTGTTCACAGAGGAGACAGAAGGGGCTCCAGAAAGACGGGGAGGTGGGCACACCACCATGTGCTGGACACAGTGCACACAACCGAGGAAGAAGTGAAGAGGCTTCTGAGTGATAGATACCTCAAAGGCAATGGGGCCAGATAACATCTCCCATGGGTATTGAGAGAGGAAGCAGAGGCGCATGTGTACCCCAACAACAATATTCAATGCATCTATCGAAACAGGGAGATTGCCCGAGGCATGGAAGACAGCAAATGTAGTCCCCAAACTTTAAAAAAAGGGGACAGACATGAAGCATTAAACTACAGATCATTGTCACTGACATGTATAGTATGCTAAATCATCGAGAAGATTATCAGGAGAAGAGTGGTGGAACACCTAGAAAGGAACGATTTTCATCAACAGCACCCCAAAATGGTTTCAGGGAGGAAATCCTGTGTCACAAGCCTACTGGAGTTCTATGACATGGTGACAGCAGTAAGACAAGAGAGGGGTGGGTGGATTGCATATTCCTTGGACTGCAAAAAAGGGGTTTGACACAGTTCCACACAAGAGATTGGTGCAAAAACTGGAGGACAAGCAGGGATAACAGGGAAGGCACTACAATGGATCAGGGAATATTTGTCAGGAAGACAGCAGCGAGTCATGGTACGTGGCGAGGGTGTCAGAGTGGGCACCTGTGACCAGCGGGGTCCCACAGGGGTCAGCCCTGGACCGTTGCTGTTTTGGTTTTTGTGAACGACATGACGGAAGGAATAGACTTTGAGGTGTCCTGTTTGCAGATGACGTGAAGTTGAGAGAAGAATTCACTCGATCGAAGACCAGGCAGAACTCAAAGGGATCTGGACAGGCTGCAGCCCTGGTCAGCAATTGGCTCCTGGAGTTCAATCCCACCAAGTGCAAAAGTCATGAAGATTGGGGAAGGGCAAAGAAGACCGCGGGACGGAGTACAGTCTAGGGGGCCAGAGACTACAAACCTCATTCAAGGAAAAAGATCTTGGGGTGAGTTAACACCAGGCACATCTCCTGAAGCGCACATCAACCAAAACTGCTGCAGCATATGGGGCTAGCAAACCTCAGAACAGCATTCCGACATCTTAAATAAGGAGTCATTCAGGACCCTGTACACCCTGTACGTTAGGCCCATATTGGAGTATGCGGCACCAGTTTGGAACCCACCACCTAGCCAAGCACGTAAAGAAACTAGAGAAAGTGCAAAGGTTTGCTACAAGACTAGTCCCAGAGCTAAGAGGTATGTCCTACGAGGAGAGGTTAAGGGAAATCAACCTGACGACATGGAGGACAGGAGAGATAGGGGGGACATGATAACGACATACAAAATACTGAGAGGAATTGACAAGGTGGACAAAGACAGGATGTTCCAGAGATTGGACACAGTAACAAGGGGACACAGTTGGAAGTTGAAGACACAGATGAATCACAGGGATGTTAGGAAGTATTTCTTCAGCCACAGAGTAGTCAGTAAGTGGAATAGTTTGGGAAGCGATGTAGTGGAGGCAGGATCCATACATAGCGTTAAGCAGAGGTATGATAAAGCTCACGGCTCAGGGAGAGTGACCTAGTAGCGATCAGTGAAGAGGCGGGGCCAGGAGCTCGGACTCGACCCCCGCAACCTCAACTAGGTGACTACAACTAGGTGAGTACACACACACACACACACGCACACATGACGGAAGGAATAAACATCGAAGTGTTCCTATTGGTAGATGATGTGAAATTGATGAGAAGAATTCAATCGGACGATGACCAGGCAGAACTACAAAGGGATCTGGACAGGCTGCATACCTGGTCCAGCGATTGGCTTCTGGAGTTCAACCCCACCAAGTGCAAAGTCATGAAGATTGGGGAACGGCAAAGAAGACCACAGACGGAGTGTAGTCTAGGGGGCCAGAGACTACAAACCTCACTCAAGGAAGAAGATCTTGGGGTGATTATAACACCAGGCACATCTGAAACGCACATCGACCAAATAACTGCTGCAGCATATGGGCGCCTAGCAAACCTCAGAACAGCATTCCGACATTTTAATAAGGAATCGTTCAGGACCCTGTACACTGTCTACGTTAGGCCCATATTGGAGTATGCGGCACCAGTTTGGAACCCACACCTAGCCAAGCACGTAAAGAAACTAGAGAAAGTGCAAAGGTTTGGAACAAGACTAGTCTCAGAGCTAAGAGGTATGTCCTACGAGGAGAGGTTAAGGGAAATCAACTGACGACACTGGAGGACAGTAGAGACAGGGGAGACATGATAACGGCATATAAAATACATAGAGGAATTGGCAAGGTGGACAAAGACAGGATGTTCCAGAGATGGGACACAGTAACAAGGGGACACAGTTGGAAGTTGAAGACACAGATGAATCACAGGGATGTTAGGAAGTATTTCTTCAGCCACAGAGTAGTCAGTAAGTGGAATAGTTTGGGAAGCGATGTAGTGGAGGCAGGATCCATACATTGCTTTAAGCAGAGGTATGATAAAGTTAATTGTGTAGGAAAAGAGTGACCCAGTAGCGGCCAGTGAAGAGGCGGGGCCAGGAGCTTT
>NC_069405.1:38457468-38474968 GCF_026875155.1 Cherax quadricarinatus | reverse complement strand
GCTTGTCGTAGGATAAGTTGTCCCAGTTCATTAGTCTGTTAATAAATCGGCACAGTTAGGTAGAGTTTAGACTTATGCCTGATCACTCACTGTGGGTGGTTTTGTGACTGAATCCGGGTAGGCTGGAGTGCCTTGTTACCGGCACAAATGCTGGTCAGTTGTCAATTTGTGTTTGCTGTGAGAGGAAATTAGGAGAAGGTGCGGGGTCACTAGAAGTATTGTCCAGAGGGCTGAGAAGGGGTTGTTGAGGCGGTTCGGACATCTAGAGACGATGGAACAAATTAGAATGGAGAGCGTATAAATCTCTAGTGGAAGGAAGATGGTTGGGGGTCGGCCCATGTAAGGCTGGAGGGAGGGGGTAAAGGAGGCTTTGTGTGCGAGGGGCTTGGACTTCCAGTAGGCGTTCGTGAACGTGTTAGATAGGAGCTAGTGGAGACAAATGGTTTTTATGACATGACGTGCTGTTGGTATGTGAGCAAAGTAACATTTGTGAAGGGACTCAAGGAAACCGACAAGTTGGACTTGACTCCTGGAGATGGGAAGTACAGTGCTACACTCCGAAGGAGGGGTGTTGATGTTGCAGTTTTATATCTGTAGTGTAGGCATGCCTTTGGCAAGACAGTGATGGAATGAATGATGATGAAATTGTTTCTTTCTCTGGTCACTATTACGAACATAGGTAAGAATGGCCTGTAGGGCTGTAATGTATATTTGCCCTCACCAGATATCTATAGGTATATACAATATGTACAATATGTACAGACAGAAATGGTAAACGTACATCACAGTGACAGATGACAAAGCAGAAGCCAGAGAGTGTGCACCGTGCTCAACCAGCAGCTAGGCAAGTCTGTCAATTTGCTTACCACAAGTGAACCGCATTGCTTCAGCTTTCGCCAGCTTGCCTGTGATTGGTCAATGAACCAAGGTACTGATATAACTATGGGTACCCTCTTTTCATGCCACAGTCACCCTGCCTTAGTGGGAAACGACCAGTGTGTTAATATACATATATATATATAAATAATATATATATATAATATATATATATATATATATATATATATATATATATATATATATATATATATAATATAATATATATATATATAGCATATAAAATATATATATATATAATTATATAAATATATATATATATATATATATATATATATATATATATATATATATATATATTATCTTTTTCTCGAAGCACAAAATTTGTAGACCAGGTGGAATAATAATATAATAATAATAATAAAATAATAATAATAATAATAATATTATTATTATTATTATTATTATTATTATTATTATTATTATTATTATTATTATTATTATTACTGAATAATTTTTTGGGCCTCGATAACATTATGGTAACACAATTGAGCTACTGTAGGCAAGCTATTAGCCCCTTGCTAACAACCGCACTAACTGGAAGCTTCGGAGCGTGATGCTCAACCATGGAACGAGAAGCAACACTGTTGAGGTGAGCAAGGTGTTCAACCAGCGCTCTCCACTAGGGCGGTAATGACACGCGTCTCGGAGCGTACTTCCGCCCTTAACGTCGACCATTTGATGCGACTATATCTCGCTGCTTTTTTCTCGTGATGCCATGGACGCTGTCGTAACGAGGACCATAACCTCGACTGGGTAGTTAAGTCGGCAGTTTATTCCACTTCGTAGAGGCTTAATGATCTTGAGAGAATTACCGGGTGAATGTATGTTACAGAATTCATCCAGATATTGTGATGTTTGCTCTAAATTGATTCAAATGTTAATGAGGCCGTCAATCGGAGGTAAACAAGGAGTCAGGAATGGTACCAAGAATAATGTAAAGGGAACAGGGGGGTAGGAAGCGGGTTTCAAAGGGATTTGGAATGCTTTTAACAAGGGGTCGAAATGGAATTACGTGGAATACGAAAATCGCAGTAAGCAATCTTTTTTTTTATCTTGGGGGGTTTTTTAATGGTGATGAGGGCTCTTGATCCAGGGAATCAGAGAAAATTTTCCCATTTTTCAGTTTTAACTGTTAATTCCCATTACCTCCCTCTCTCTCTCTCTCCTCTCTCCTCCCCTCCCCTCCTCTTCTTCTCTTCTTCTCTTCTCCTCTCATAAAAAACACACACACACACACACACACCACACACCCACACACACCCCACACCCGGTAAGGAGCGAGGACTATCATAGAGGAAAAACTTTCTGGAACGTTATCCAGGCATTATTTCAGGGGTACCTCATTAGAGAAGAGAGAACAAGTAGGAGAAGGGGTGGCTGTGGGGGGAAAATTAATAGATAGATCGATATAGTAACAATCTTTCATTGCGGGTGCTTTTTAAGGGAGGTCAGTCTAGCTCCCGCTTCCCTTCCCCCCCTTCATCCCCCCCCCCCCCCAAAGGGGACGTGGGGGCTCCGGTCCCCAAAAAGTAATCACTAGACTCACAGCCCCAAAACTACTGAAGTACATACCTGCCTTTATTCTAGGGATTTTTGGGTTTAAAAACTTCACTTTTGACTAATAATAAACTTAGTCCCTTTTAGTCTTGCTCTAGGTTGACTGTTGTAATAATCACCCCTCTTTAGGTTTGTACTTTTCATGGAGAGGGTTTCTTAAGCAGTGGGTAACCTGTCTATCTTTCCAGCTTGGATGACAGAGAGGGTCCCTGCCAATCAATGAGAGAAATTTAAGGGGACGGAACTAACGTTTTTGAGATGTCCCGAAAAGTTGATTCACTTTTCCGTTTGTGTATGCAAATAGCAGGATATAAACCCCCCCATCATTGCAGGGGGGGAAAAAACCGCTTTCCTGTCATCTGAAAAAGGGTTATTTAAAGCTAGAAAATTGTGGAACGAGCCGGTGGGTTGCACAAAACCTGCGACCCCCCCCCCTCCCCCCACACAGCAACGGCTACGATTTCAAAAACACGCAGTACACCAACCCAGACACCCCCGTTTTATATAATTTAATTAGCGTTGAATTCAGTTATCATTTATATTTTTCATTTTTCATTTTCTTTAATGTAGGATTAATACTTCATATTTAAGTGTTTTATATTTTATATTTTCTAAATAATAAAGTGTTTATGTTTGTCATTTTTTTATTCTTTTTTTCTATACATTAATTTCCTGAGGAGGAGCCAGCCTTAGTAATACTGACTGAAGTTGTTACAGGGCTGAGTAAGCCTTCACAAGTGGCGACCTTGCCAGGATCAACTCTACTGAATCAAGATTCAATTCCATCTCGAATCTACCATTGGAACTTCAGCGCCGCATACCACAGACGGTTACCACCAGCCATGAGTAATCATTCCTCTATGGTAGGGACTACAGTACAGGTATTTAAAAGATTTGGTGATTGTTATAGTCTCAATTTATTGTAAGTAAAGTCAAGGCGGGAATACTAGTTAATTCTGCATCTTTTTTTGTGTGAGCTTGAAACACTTTGGAGGTTTAAACTCTAGGGACCCAAAATTTTCCAGTGACAATTTGTTCATTGAGCCTTTAATAAAAGGGGAACTGCTAGAAAATTTGATTTTTTGGGTGAAACATTGGGATGTCAATGACCCCTTTTTCTACTTCTGTTTCTCGGAGCCGGAAAAACCCCTTTCGTTTTAATTAATACATATTTTTTAAATTAAAGCAGGGATCGAGCCCTCTGGTTTTTTTACATTTGAGCGAGCGGGAAATTTGAACCCTCCGTTTTTTTTAATACCATTTTTCATTTCCCCATAGTTTAAGTTATTTTTGCAAATGGAGGAATACCTTTTTTGGATAACGCGGGAAGTAATTTAGAATAACAGAAAAAAATTTTTAAATCTTCATTAGTGCTAAGATCCAGGAAAGACTTAAAAAAAGAATTGAGAGAAAAGAAAGGCAGTTAAAAAGGGGAAAAGAATGAAGAAAAGGAGAGAGAGAGAGAATCAAAAGAGAAGAAAAAAGGAAAAGAGAACCCTTAAAGACGGGAGAAAAAGGAGAGAAAATTGAGAGAGAAACCCAAGAAAGACAGCTAAAAAGAGAAAGAAAAGACAAAAAGGAGAGTGAAAGCTTGATCGTAAAGAAAAGCTAGAAACGGGGAACAAGCTAAGATGCGTGAGGAACAGGTTAAATTAAGAGAACTTGGGGAAAAGGGAAAAAGGATAGAAAAGTTGGGAAAAACTAGAAAAACGTGGGGAAAAAACTAGAAAATTTGATTTAATAGAGAGAAAAAAGGACGCGAGCTCGAAAAACTCGCCTTGAATAAGAAATAAAAATTAAACTTTGACACAACAACAATTAGGGGAAGGAGTACTTGAACACATCAGCTAGTGCACATATTCCAAACAATTTACCCCCCTTTCAAGAGGGGAAGACAAAATTTCATACTTATCGGGTTTGAAAATATGCTCCCCTCTGTAAGGGCCTCTGACACCGGGGCTCCCAGGTTAGGAATGTTTTTTTTCTGGTACCACTTTGAATATCTTTCAACTTTGTCAAAAAGGGTTTTGTATGTAATTTAACCTACTGAAGAGGCAATCCTTAAAGCATACAAAACCACTAATTTTTAAAAGGGAAAGATTTCAGGTATGCCCCCCTTACAGCCTGGCCAGAATTTTCAGCATTACAGGTAACACTCTTTCGTTTGTTCATTTTTGGATACGATTCAGGAATTGATCACATTTATGAATCTTTTAAGACTTCAGGTTTGTGACCATTCCTAAAGCCTTCCTCACCAAATACAAACATTCATTAGAAACGCCCGATTAAAGCTAGGAATTTGCTGTAGCTGCGACCTTATGCTGGGCTCACAATTCCTATAAAGACCTAAAGGGATCGAACCCTAAGGGCAAGGGTTCTCAGACCTAAGAAATAAAAGCCTTAGTGGAAAGTAAAAAAAACTTCTTTTATTCCTGTTTGCATTTGTGTGGTTTTAAAGGGACATTATCCAGATTGCCCTTCTAAAAAGGCCCAAAAAGTTGGAAGATGTTTTAAAGACTGTAATGACCAAGCCCCCTTCTGTTCAGGAACAGTTAATGATTTTAAATGATCTACCTTTTTTTAACGAGACACGGATGCACATGTATTTCATTTTGATAAGTTTTTTTCCCTAACCTTAAAAAAACTCTTTCCCTTTCCCTATACTTTCAGACTACGGGGGCCGACAGACACTTTTCCTCCCATCTGTTGTTACATTGGGTGTAAAGGGTTCCGGGTTGTCGGGCCGTACTACCCCCCCCATGACTTCTGCTCCGTGCTAATGGGTAATGTAAAAGGTCCCATTTTTCCCTTCTGAGATTGCCCTTTCATCACCAAAGATGGACAAAAGTGTTTCAGTTTCCTTTTCCCTGAAAGGTCAAGAACCCCTCGAAAGTTCGATGAGACAATGTCTCGTAAATTCGGGGTTTAAAAACCATTGATGCTACTTCGAAAGCGAGTGTAGGATCCCCGGGTTCACTTTGTTAGATGAAAGTGAAGATATCACCCCGATACCATAAATGTCTTGATGGGGCTCAGACCAAAGCCAGGCTTCTCCTACTGTCCACCCTTTGTTTTCCCTGACTTTAAGCCTTTAGATGACGAAGGACTCCTTTGTCAATTTAAAAACGTAATGCCCTTCTCTTCAAAATTTGCCAAAAACCCGCTAAACAAAGTCAAGTGACCCAAAGAAAAACTTTTCTATAAATTTAAATATAAAAAGGGTATTTTGTAAAAGTCGTATTAAAATTTAAAATTTCCCGATGAGATGACTATTCCTCTTAGTTGTTCCAATAAATCAGAAGACGGTTTTTTAAAAATGGCCATGCCCTGCCAGGGGCCGGCTTTCTCGAAATCAAAACCTTAAATAAAATTAGGGAAACCTTTTTTTTGGCCCAAAAATGCCCTCAATTCACTACCTATTGTAGATCGTGTAAATTTGCCAACTGTCATCCTCCTGAGGTCCCAGGGAGTACCTAGGGTCAAAAGCCTATCTTTACGGTACGTTTGAAAGAGTACTATTGACATCGTTGGTCCTTTATCTCCACTTTCATTGGGGGACATAGAATTTTTAACTTTAGTTGATTATGTTTCGAGTTTCCCTGAAGCCATACCTTAAAAGACCATAACTACTACAGAGGGGGCTGAACCCCTTTTTTGTCCATCTTCTCCAGATGGGCATCCCAGAGAATTTTATCTGACCGGGGGACAAAATTTCACATCTACTTAATCAACATCTTACAACTTTTTGGAGTAAAGCCCCCTTTTCCCAAACCCTTCTCCCAGCTGTAATGGGGGATTGAGCGCCAGCATTCGATTCTCAAGCCCCTTTTTAAGGAAACTTTGCCCCTTAAACCTAAGGGTGGCATCGTTTCCTACCTTTGTGCTTTGTTTGCCAGGGGAAGTTCCCACGACTCTTGGGTTTTCACCTTTTGAACTTCTTATGGAGCAGGCCAGAGTCCATTATCCTTTCATACTTATGGCTAATGAGGGGGTGAGTGCTGAGGTTCGTCTTCTTACCAGTTTCTCCTTGACCTTAATCCAAACTTGAGGGCCCTCTGACATATTTTTCGAAAAACCTAAGCTTGTCAAGGACCAATACAAAACCTTTTTTGATTCCAAAAGTCAAGGAAATTTTTAAAAGTAGGGGATAATTCTGGTACTTTTGCCTACAATCAAAAAATTATTGTAGCAGGAAGGTCCTATAAAGTATTAAAAATTGGGGGGAAAAGTTGACTACCTCATAGAAGTCAAGGGGAAACCTAAGCTTTATCATTCAACATCCTTAAGAAATATTCCCGAAGAAATTGGGTCAACTCCCTTTAAAAACTTTGACTTATTTTTTCCAACAAACTTGATAAAAACTGAAGAAGAAAGGTGTGTGAAATTGAACACCCTAACTTAGCTATGATAAAAAACTACATATTGGGTGACTTTTGCCCAACGGCGAACCCCACCTTTAAATATTAATGAACTTTGGATGACCATAAAGACATGAACTACTTAATGTGTAGTAACTTTTCAGACGTCTTTACGTTTTCCGGTGTTACCCCAGGGTAGTCCAAAATTGATTTAAAGACGGCAATCCTATCAAACAAAAATTATCCCATTCCATTTTCACCAAGGGATGCATTTGCCCGAGAGAAACAAATTTTAAAATAAAGATCATTGAACTTCATACTGCATATTGCTCACCGTGTCTGGTTAAGAAGGAGGATAATTCATATAGACTTGCTATTACTTCAAGGCCTTAATGCTAAATCGGTGGGATGTTTGCCTAGCCTTAAAGAGATAGCGATCTACACAATTTAGAGTTCCTTTCTTTTTCAGAGATTGTATTGCGCAGGCAATCTCAAAAATGTTAATCCTTTTTTAAGCATACAACCGTTTTTTCCTACACCCCAAGGACTGTGAAATAAGAACTATCCCTTTTCGGTTTGGTAACTGCCTTTGCTACCTACGTGAGACTGATGAAAAGGTTTTGGGGAAATATCCCAAATGTTTCGTTTATTTTGATAACATTTACGTAATGACATCCACGGGGGCGGCAACCAAATTTTAACATCATTTTACGTGGGTTACACCACTGGCCTCATGCCAAGCCGAAGAAATTTTCCCCTTGGGTTTAACAAGTTTAATACGGGGACTGATCTTTCTAATAACTCCTGAAACCCTCCCCGTAAAAGATAAAAGCTTTTTAAATTTAAATTCCCCAAAACCAAAAGCTCAGCATAGCTTTCTTGTTCGTAAATTTCTATGCAGGGTTTTTTACCGAACCTTACTGATCTTACAGGATTTACCCGACTTCCTTAAAAAGTCTGTAAAATGAACCTCTTAATTTTCCGCGAGCTCGGGAAAATTTTAATGGATTAAAAGAAATCTTTTCGAAAGACCCATATTAAGATTCCAGATTTTAAAAAACATTTTGTTTAAAATTGACCCCCCAAACTGGTTGGGTGGGGTGTTACTACAATACAATGAGGTTTACCCCCCTTTCCCCTGTATGCTTCCTAACCCCGGAAAAACTCCTTCCTGCAGAAACGAGATACTCCCAATAAAAAGGGAAAGTTTTGCCCTTGTGTGGGGGATCTCCAAACTTAAATTTTATTTGCTGGGAAAAGAATTCTTTTTGAAACAGCCCCAAACCTTTGTATACCCAGAAAATTTTTTAAAGGAAACCAAAAAAGTCGCCTCTTTAGGGGACACGGCACTCCAGACTTTTAATTCCCTATTGTGTTTTTAACAATGGTTTTATCCAATTATTTCTTGACTGGTTAATCCCCTGACAGTCATAGAAATTTGTTGCCTTTTCACGACTTTCCCCAGGTTTTGAACTTTTTTCCTCGCCCATTCTTCTTATACTCCTTGACTATAAGTCTTGGAGGGGGGGTGTGGGGAAAAGATCAATAGATAGGAGAGCGATATAGTAAGATAGTTTATTGCCGGGTACTTGTTAATTGGGGGGGTAGCTCCCGCTTTCCCCCCCTTTTTTCCCCCTCCCCAAATTATTTCCCCCCTTTCGGGGGGGTTCCCCGCTTCCCCTTTCCCTTCTTCCCCCCCCCGAAAATGACGGTGGGGCCCTCCACCGTTACTAATCACAGCTCCCGCATCTTTGTCTCTTCCAACTAGGGATTTTTTTTGGGGCTTTCCCCCAAAAATAAACTAGCCCCAGTTTTTTCCAGGGTACTGGTAAATAAAAATCTTTGGGATTTATATAATTGGTGAAAGGGTCACCGCCAAAAAATAAATTTAAAAACCTAATTCTGGGATGTCCCCAATTTACCCCACCCTTTTGGTTTAAAATACTTAAATCACATTGCAGGGAGAAAAAACCCGCTTTTCCTTTACGGGAATTTAAAGCTAAAATTTTTAAAAAGGCCCCTGGGGTTTTATCCACCCCACCCCCCCTTTATCAAGAAGGGGGAATTAACCCCATATCAAAAAAACCCCTTTTTATTAATTTAATTAGCTTGAACGATCTTTATATTTTTTCATTTTTCATTTTTCTTTTAAATTTGGATTATACTTTTTTATTTAAGGGGTTTATAATTTTTTATTTTTTTATATTTTTTTAAAGTGTTTATGTTTTTTCAGTTTTTTTTTCTTTTTCTATTCATTAATTTTCCCAGGGGGAGCCGCCTTAGTAATACGACTGAAGTTGTTACAGGGCTGGCCCTCCTCAAGAAAATTAAGTATTAAAAGAATAAAAAAAAGACAAAAAAAAACTTTATTATTTAGAAAATATAAAATATAAAACACCCCAAAAATAAGTAATAATCCTACATCAAAGAAAATGAAAAATGAAAAATATAAAAGATAACTGAAAATTTAACGCTAATATAAAGCACAAAAAAATGGGGCTGGTGTTGGTAAAGAAAAGCTGGTAAAGAAATGCGGGGTTTTTAAGTTGCTTAACTGAAGGTATCGTATCAAAACTCTAAAGTAGTTATAGATAAAGTTGATGAATGAACATTTGGGTGTCTTTGTGGAAAAAAAAAATAAAGATACAAAGAATATCCAAAGTGTGACTAATATTTAGAAAACCGACAAGTTGAAGAATGAACACTTTTGCAACTCTAAATCAATAAAGATTTCCCAATGTTGCACAAGAGTCCCACTCACACTATACAGTAGAAAGATCGCCGAGGGAACTCGAGGGGAAATTTGCAGTGATTTAAACTCATTCGAGTAACACAAACAGAGGGATGAGGGCGCAAAAATAGAGCCCCAAGCACTGTTGGCACAAGAACACGAGAGTAGAATCACATTATATTATAAGGGTTTCTGCCAAAAAGAAATATTCTGAAGACCTGGGACCCCATGGGGGATGGACGAAGTACAAAACAGATGGAGACGAAAAAGGGGAAATAATAAAAATTTCTTAAACCATATCAAAGAAGCCACAAGAAAAGGGGAAAGGGGACGAACCGCTCGCTTAACCGATTTTCACCCTTTCGGAAAATGACAAGATGAAATAAATAATGACAATTTTGGGAATAATAACCAAACGTTTGATTAGTTTAGGATTTGGTTTGAAGTGTGGTGGAGAGAAGAGGAGTACAAATAAAAAAACTAGTAACAGACAAAAAAAATAGGTATGAGAAATTAAATGAATTCCTCTTTGCTGGGCATTATGTGACAAAGCCACAGAAAGATACATACCCACAGGAGGGGGGGAGAAACCCTTTTCTTTAATCAGGTTGTGAAAAAAGCTGGATGAACACCTTCATTGAAGACCTTTGCTAACATAAAAAAATGCATGGATTTAGGGAAGTTTGGGGTTCTATAAAGAAAAATGAAAATCGGAGATAAGATGGGTCTATTTTTGACTGCAAAAAAACTTCGACACTGTACTCCCCCAGAAATTGATTTAGTAGTTGGGGAGGGTAAAATGGAAACATGGGTGAGCACAACAGTAAATAAGAAAAGGGGAACCCAGGAAAAGAAAACAGAAAAAATAGTATGATCAAGTGCAATAGTTTTATTTGTTTTTCTTCGAAAATACAAATCCTTTGTGTTTTTAAGTCCTCACACACACACACACACACCACACACAAACACACACACACACACATACCCCAAAACACACCCACACAACACTCAAAACAGGGGTATACTCGACCCCCGTGACCACAGTTTGGTGACTCAAACCTCTACCCAAAGCTCATAAAAACCCCCAAAATTGTATTGCCGCTCTCAGAGGTGCACGTAAAAAAGTCTTTGGCCCCAACCGAAATTTTTGGGAATTCCAAGTACAGTCTGCCACGGTGTTGATCCAAACACAGTCGCCACGGTGTGTTGTCCAAACACGCTGCCCCGGTGTGTTGACCCCAAAACAGTTGCCAGTGTGTTGATCCAAAAACCGTCTGCCACGGGGGGGGGGGTTTATCCAAAAACAGTCTGCCACGTGGTTGATCCAAAACATCTCCACGGTGTTTGACCAAACAAGTCTGCCACGGGGGGTTTTATCCAAACCAGTCTGCCACGGTGTGTTGATCCAAAAACATCGCCCCTGTGTGTTGATCCAAACACAGTCTGCCCCTGTGTGTTGATCCAAACACGTCTGCAGGGGTTTGATCCCAAAAAAAACTGCCACGGGGTGTTTGACCAAACACATCTGCCCCGGTGTGTTGATCCAAACACAGCTGCCCCGGGTGTTGATCCAAACACAGGCGCCCCGGTGTGTTGATTTTCCCAAAACAGGCTTCCCGGGGTTTTGATCCTAACACAGTCTGCCACGGGTGTTGATCCCAAAAACATCTGCCCCGTGTGTTTATCCAAACACAGTCTGCCACGGTGTGTTGATCCAAACACAGGCGCACGGGGTGTTGACCTAAAACCCAAATCTGCCACGGTTGTTGATCCCAAAAACAGTCTGGGCCCCGGTGTGTTGATCCAAAAGCAGTCTGCTACGGTGTGTTACCAAACACAGTCTGCCACTGTGGTTGATCCAAAACTCCCCTGCCCCGGTGTGTTGATCCAAACACAGCTGCCACTGTGGTTATCCAAACACGTCTGCCCCCGGTGGCTGCCCGACACAGTCTGCCACGGGTGTTGACCAAAAACCCGTCTGCTCCCGGGGTGTTATCCAAACACGTTAAACCCTGTTTTGACCAAACCAGTCTGCCACGGGTTTGATCCCAAAACAGTGCCACGTGTGTTGTCCCAAAAACCCGTCTGCCACGGTGGTTGATCCAAACACTCTGGGCCCCGGGGTAGATCCAAACACAGTCTGCCACGGTGTGTTGATCCCAAACACAGTCTGCCACGGTGTGTTATCCAAAACAGTCTGCCCCCGTGTGTTGATCCAAACATAGTCTGCCCTGTGTGTTGATCCAAACACGTCTGCCACGTGTTTGATCCCCAAAAACAGTCTGCCACGGTGGTTGATCCCAAAACAGTCTGCCCTGTGTGTTGAAAAACATAGTCTGCCCCTGTGTGTTGACCCAAAAACAGTTGCCACTGTGTGTTGACAAGCAAATCTGCCCGGTTGGCGATCAAAGTACATTTAATTTTTGGGTCTTTTTTTGGGCCTGGGAAACCCATAAAGTGAAGAGGTACAACGAGGGAACGATCCCTCAGCCAGGTTTTTTAGTAGTTAGTGTTGAAAAATTTTGATATTTTTTTATTTCTGGTGTTGAGGAAGTATCTGGGGGGAGGTCACTGGGGGTTGACCCACTGAACGGATCTTCCTCTGAATTAAACCCCCCGCCAGGAACGCTCGTTCCTTTCCCGGGGAACAAAACACCGCCTTTGATTTTGCTTGCGCCGGGTTTAGAAAACAAACTCGTACTGCGCCCCGGGGAAGCGTGTAAATATTAAAACCGGGGAGGCCAGAGACCTGGCTAAGACCCAGCCGCGGGGGGTTGACCCCCCAAACCCTTTCCAGGGGAACACGTGGTGTTTCCCTGTTGCGGCAGCATTTTAAACAAGGATTAAAACTAGAAAAAACGCCCGACCTCAACCAGATTAAAATGTGACATTAACAAGTGCCCATTCCCCATTTTCCATTTAAAAAAATTCCCATCTGTCCGGGCCTTTATGTTTAGGTCAAAAGAAGAGTTTGGGGGTAAGGAAGGGAAGCGGCGTCTTGCACTAAGAACAGGTTCTAATTGGAATTTTTTGCTCTGTTGTTCCTTTGCTAGAGTTAAACTTTAAAAAACACCAAAAATTTAGTTTTTTCAGTGTCACTTTCAAAACCCGCGGACCCCCTGGCAGAACAGTTTTATTGACCGGGAGTTAACAATGTACTCTGCCTCAAAGGGAGAGTGTACACAGAACAAGAGGGATAACAATCGTTTGTACCGTGGATAAGTACAAGGGATCTACCTTAGTCACGTGATTCGAACATATTGGAATAAATGGGAAAGGGGGCCTACCTTAGGTATATTACAGGACATACTGGGAAAAAGAGACAAGGGAATAACTGCCTGGAAGGGGAATTTATTTGAGGTTTATAGCAAATAAATAATTTTAAAAATAATAAAAAAAACCCAAAACCACAACCCAAACCACCACCAACCACACCACCAACCACCATTACCACCATCAACCACCCCCACCAACCCCACACACCACCACAATTACCCCCACCACCACCATCCAACCACCACCCATTACCACCATCCCACCACCACCATTCCCACCATCACCACCCCAACACCAACCCCCAAACCACCACCCATACCACCCACCACCCCCAACCCCAACACACACCAAATTACAACACAACCACCAACCACCACCACCACACCCCCAACCCACACCACCAACAATCCACCCCCCCAAACCCCCCACCACCACCACCATACCACCATCCACCACCACCACCATTACCACCATCACACACCACCATCCCCAAATAACCCCCAACACCACACCACCACCACCACCACCACCACCACCACCACCACCAACCCATCACCCCCCATCCCCAAACCCACCACAACCACCCCACCAACAACACCACCACCACCATTACCACCATCACCACCACCACCAACACCAAACCACCACACCACAATTACCACCACCACCACCATCACCACCACACCACCATTACCACCACATCATCACCACCACAATAAACCACCAACACCACCACCACCACCACCACAACATCACCACCACCACCACCACCACCACCACCACCACCACCATCAACTCACCACCACCACCACCACCACCACCACCACCACCACCACCACCATCAACACCACACCACCCATTACCACAATCTCATAACCACAATCACCCCAACCACCAACACCACCACCACACCACACCACCACCACCACCCACCAACCACCACCCCACCATCCCATCCCACCACCTCCACCACCACCACCACCATCAACACCACCACCACCATTACCACCATCATCAAACCACCATCACCATAACCACCAACACCACCACCACCATTACCACCGTCATCATCATCACACCCCACCACCACCACCACCACCACCACCACCACCACCACCACCACACCACCACAACCACCACCACCACCACCACCACCACCACCACCACCACCACCACCACCATTATCCCATCAACATCACCCCCACCACCAACACCACCACCACCATCCCAACACAACACCACCACCACCATTACCATTACCACAATCCACCATCATCACCACCAACACCACCATACCTACACCACCAGCACCACCTTACCACCACCACCACCACCACCACCATTACCAACACCACCACCACACCATACCACCACCACACCACCATCATTACCACCATCACCACCACCAACCACCACCACCACAATTACCACTATCCCAACCACCACCAAATCCAACACCACCACCACCATTACCACCAATCACCACCACCACCACTACAACACCACCACCACCATTACCACCATCACCACCACCACACCACCAACACCCCACCACATTACCACCATTACCACCATACATCACCATCACCACCATCACCACCATAACCACCCTTATCACCACCACCACCACCACCACCACCATTACCACCACCAACACCACCACCACCATTACACCACCACACACCACCACCACAACAAACCCCACCACCACCACCACCAACCACCCCCAAACCACCACCACCACCACCATTTACCAACACCAACACCACCACCACCAAACCCACCACACCAAACCACCATCACCACCCCACCATCCCACCATCATAGCCACCACCAAACCAACCCCACCACCACCTTCCACCATCACCACCACCACCAACACCACCACCAACCCCACCACCACCATTTCCACCATCACCACCACCAACCAACACCACCACCACCACCACCACCACCACCACCACAAAACCCACCACAACACACAATTAAACACAACATCAACCACCTAACCATTACACCATCACTCACACCACCAACACCACATCCAACACCACACCACCATTACCACCATTGACCACCTATTCCACCACACCCCACACCACCACCACCACATCAACCACTTGAGACCCAGAAAAAACACGACATTTTGATACATAATAGAATATTATGGTGGATTGTCAGTGTTTTTGGAGAGCAATAACTGTTTGAGTTCTTTGACAAAAGGTCTTGGTGTGTGGTGTTGTGGTTGTGTGGTGGTGTGTTTGGAGTGTATGTGTGTGTTTGTTGTATTTTGTTGTGTAGTTTGGGTTTGTGTGTGGTGTGTGTGGTTGGTGTGTGTTGTGTGTGTGTTGTTGAGTGTGATGTTTTGTTTTGTGTTTGTGTGTAATGTGTGTTGTGTGTGTGTGTGTTGTGAGTGTGATTTTGGGGTGTTTGTGTGTTGTTGTTGTGTGTGTGTGTGTGTGTGTGTGTGTGTGTGTGTGTTGTGTGTTGTTTGTGAGTGTGAGTGTGTTTGTGTGTTGTGTGTTGTATGTAGTGTGTGTGTGTGTGGTGTGTGTGTGTGTGTGTGTGTGTGTGTTGTGAGTGTGTGTGTGGTGTGTGTGTGTTTGTGAGTGTTGTGTGTTTGTGTGTGTGTTGTGTGGTGTGTGTGTGAGTGTGTGTGTTGTGTTGTGTTGTGTTGTGTGTGTGTGTGTGTGTGTTGTGGTGTGTGTGTGTGTGTGTGTTGTGTGTGTTTGTGAGTGTGGTGTGTGTTTGTGTTGTGTGGTTGTATGTGTGTGTGTGTGTGTGTGTGTGTGTTGTGTGTGTGGTGTGTTGTGTTTGTGAGTTGATGTATGTGTTGTGTGTGTGTTTGTGTGTGTGTGTGTTGTATGTGTGTGTGTGTGTGTGTATGCTGAAGTCGGTGGCCAGTACGCTGAGGTCAGTGGTCACCTGCGGTCATACCTGCCTAAGCTCTTGGGAGTTAGCGTGGGCTGTTACCAAGCACCATGGCTTGTTGTAGTGTTTTAGAATCTCAGGTTCACGTATTGAAGAAGGAGATTCTACTTCTTCAGGAGGAAAATAGAAGGCTGAAACTTCGCATAGATGAGTTTTGGAGTGAGTCTGAGAAGGATTTAGCTGGTAAGGAGGAAATGGTCACCAGCAGTGATAGTGGCAGCCGCTTTAAGTGGCAAGTGGTTCTCAGTTCAGGAAGAAGGAAGATGAGGAGAGTTAATAGAGAAGATGTGAAGGTAGGAAATCGATTCTCTGGTCTCCAAGACAAGTGTACTTCAGTGGTTAGTGAGGTTGAAGGTACCACTGATTCCCCTGTTAATCAAGGTAAGAATATTTTAATAGTGGGCGATTCTCAGGTAAGATATATGGACCGTGCATTTTGTAACAGAGACAGAAAGGTCAGACAGAGAGTGTATCTTCCTGGAGCTGGTGTTGGTAACATAGTCAGCAGGTTGGATAATATTATGGCAGGTAATGGGAACAAGCCCATTATCTATCTTAGTGCTGGGGGTAATGACATTGGGAAGGGCAGGAGAGAGAAGCTGCTGGATAAGAACTGGTTAGCCATAGAAGTAGTTAGGTTTAAGGGAGGGATCCCAGTCATAAGTAGCATCTTGCCTAGAAAGGGAGTGGGCAATGAATGGATGTCTAGGGCAATTGGTATAAATTGTTGGCTAAACAGGTACTGCAAGGAACTTGCAATCCCATTCATTGATAACTGGGACCTATTCTTTGGCAAACGTGATATGTATGCAAGGGATGGGGTTCATCTCTCTGGAGATGGAGTGGTTGCATTAGCCAATTCAATTGAGAGGGTAATTGATGACTTGTCTAGGAATTTAAACTGATAGATTATAGAGGTATGGGTGTTTGTGGGAAACAATCAGGCTGCTGCATTAGGGTTAAAAACAGCAGTTATTACCGGGAAACCTCAGGGATATGTTTAAAAGACAATATTCAAAATAAAGTTGCTAGTAATGGCAAAGCAATTGATCAACAAACAAAGAAAGATAGTAGAGGGCAACGAGTTTAAGGTTTACTATGCAAATAGTAGGAGTCTAAGAAATAAGATAGATGAGCTAAGATTACTTGCAAGTGCAGGTAATATAGATATTATTGGTATAACAGAGACCTGGTTCAACCTGAAAGATAGAGAAATGCCTTCTGAATGCAACATACAGGGTTATAAACTATTCCACACTGATAGGGTCAGCAGGAAGGGTGGTGGAGTGGCGATGTATGTCAGAGAAAATTTAAATTGCTGTCTTAGACATGATATAAGATTAGAAACATCGAACACAGAATCTGTTTGGCTACAGTTTCTGGAGGAACGTGACAAATTAATTTTGGGTGTGATTTATAGGCCCCCAAACCTTGATGAGGAGTGCAGTAAGCTGTTATGGGACAACATTCATAAGGCATCTAGATAGGAAAATGTTGTGATAATGGGAGATTTTAACTTTAGACAAATTGATTGGAACAATATGACAGGAAATCTTGAGTCTAGTGACTTTCTTGGTAAGGTTCAGGATTGCTTTTTAGAAGAGGTTGTGACAGAACCAACTAGAGGAAACAATCTACTTTACTTGGGTTTTTGCCAACAAAAATCAAATAATTAATAACTTGAATTAATGTGACTTGAGGAATGATCCAAATCACTTAGTTTCAATAATCATGAATTACCAATAAC
>NC_069405.1:38417966-38456968 GCF_026875155.1 Cherax quadricarinatus | reverse complement strand
CCGTTTCGCCCCACAGTGGGTTTTTTCAAGTCACAAACAGAACTACCTGGGGTGGAAGGAACGCGAGTATTTATAGTCCGGCTGAGGTCGGGTGAAGAATGCTGCATCTGATGATGTACCGAGTTGGGTTGTAGAGTCTAAAAACTTGGGTAGCTTGGAAAGGAACTGGACAAGTTTGTGAGCAACAGTGTTTTTTATGTGGGATAGCGATGAAGAAGTTTCTTGCAAGTGGTCGCTTGTTATAGAACCCCACTATTCGGGTTGAAGTTGTCGGAAAAAGAAATAAGTGATGATTCCAGGATTCTTCGGTATTGAGTGTTGTCTTCTGTGGCGATAAGTCTTGATTTTTCTGTAGTTTACCCAATGGTTGTGTGAATTACGGTGTTGAAACGCAGGCATTCCTTGTGTCGTCAACCTGCATGCGTATTGGTGTTCTGAAATACGTGTTTGGAGGTCCCTTGATGTTTCGCCCAGTATAACTTGTTGCAGTCATTAAAAGGGGATTATTATACCCCTGCAGAGGATGGAGGCTTGTCCTGCCTACTATTGGTGATGTCCTTGAGGTCGTGGTTGTGGAGGTAGATACTTGGAATGATGTTTTGGCAAAGATGTTGGAAACATATTTGGCAATGGAGTTGGGGGAAGGACTATGTATCTCTTCTCGGCAGTGTCTTCTCTGGTGTGTTGAAGATGTTTAGTGCTCGCCGTCTGCACCCTCTGATGAAGTGACGAGGATAGTGGAGTTTGGAAAATATCTGTTCAATTATATGCATTTTTCCTAAAGGGAAAACTCGTTGCTGCAGATTCTGAGTGCACGCAGGAAGAAGCCTATAATTAAAACCACTTTGGTTTTGGTGTCGTGGTGAGAGTAGAAGTGGAGAAGATCGTTTTGGTTGGGGGGTTTTCGATAGACTTTAAAACGAAGTTCGTGGTCAGCTTTGCAGAGTAGAACATCAAGGAAAGGAAGATGTTTCCAACATCTTTGCCAAAACATCATTCCAAGTATCTACCTCCACAACCCGACCATCAAGGAATCACCAATAGTAGGGAGGACAAGCCTCCATCCTCTGCAGGGGTATACATAAATCCCTTGAATGACTGCAACAAGTTATACTGGGCGAAACATCAAGGGGCCTCCAAACACGTATTTCAGAACACCAATACGCAAGCAGGTCTGACGACACAAGGAATGCCTGCGTACAAAAACCGAAATTCACACAACCACTTGATAAACTACAGAAACTCAAGACTTATCGCCACAGAAGAAAAACACTCAATACCGAAGAATCCTGGAATCATCACTTATTTCTAATCCGACAACTTCAACCAAATAGGGGCTTCTATAACATAGCTGAACCACTTGCAAGAAACTTCTTCATCGCTATCCCACATAAAAAACACTGTTGCTCACAAACTTGTCCAGTCCCCTTTTCCAAGCTACCCAGTTTTTAGACTCTACAACCCAACCGGTACATCATCAGATGCAGCATTCTTCACCTGACCTCAGCCGGACTATAAATACTCGCTTTCCCTTTCCCACCCCAGGTAGTTCTTTTTGTGACTTGAAAAAGCCCACTGTGTGGGCGAAACGTAGTCAATAAAGGATCACATTGTTACCTAACAATCTGCCCGGTAATTTCATACCATTTTAATGTTCATTCAAGGATCACATTATACTGCATTTGGTTTTATATTGCCAACCCTTCTATTTACACATCGATGCCAGCGGTTTTGCTGTGGGAGCGGTTTTACTTCAGAAATCCCCCTCTACTAAATTTTTGCATCCTATATCTTATTTTTCTTCAAAGTTGAAACGTCACCAAAAGAATTACGCCACTGTAGAAAAAGAAGCTCTTGCCCTAGTAATATCTTTGGAACATTTGACATTTCTGGGAACCTCCCCCATAAAATTATGGGATTTTCTATCACAACCCTTTTAATTTAAGAAAATAAGAACATAAGAAAGAAGGAACACTGCAGCAGGGCCCTTTGGCCCATACTAGGCAGGTCCTTTAAATTCAATCCCACTAACAAACATTTAAAACCCAAACCCCAATTTTCAATGCCACCCAAGAAACAAGCTCCGATGTGCAAGTCCCTCTCAAATCCAACCCCTTTCACTCATGTACTATCCAACCTAAATTTGAAACTAAACCCCAAAATCCTAGCCTCAATAACCCAACTAGGTAGACTGTTCCACTCCCTCAACTACCCAAATTTCCCCAAAACCCAAAACTTTCCTATGTCTTTTCTGAAACTAAACTTATCCAACTTAAATCCATTACTGCGGGTTCTCTCTTGGAGAGATATCCTCAAAACCTTGTTAATATCCCCTTTATTAATACCTATCTTCCCCCTTATACAAACCCCGATCAGGTCCCCCCCTATTCTTCGTCTAACAAGTGAATGTAACTTGAGAGTCTTTTAATCTTTCTTCATAAAGGGAAATTTTCTAATGCTATGTATTAATTTAGTCATCCTACGCTGAATGTTTCTAAGGAATTTATGTCCATTCTGTATATGGAGACCGAACTGAGATCAAATCTAGGGAGGCCTTACTAATGATGTATAAAGCCGTATAAACCTCGGGACTTCTGTTGCTTACACTTTTTGTTAAAAATCCATAATCTTTTTGCCTTATTACTACGCTTAGGCATTGGGTCTTGGTTTAAGGTTGTGTTACAATAACCCCCAAGCCCTTTTTCCAATTGTTGGTTTAATTCTACATTATTTAATTGTAAGTGCTAGGGAGGACACTCCCGAGTTTCAAAACCCTTGCATTTATCTAATTGAACTGCTCTCCCACTTTTCGCCCAAGGTAGAGTTTTTTAAATCCTCCTGAAGTTCCCAAACATCTACGTTTAATCAATTATCCCCTATCTTCTTTCATCGGCGAATTTGCCTTATAACTAGAATTCCTTCCAAATCTTGTTTTTAAATTATAAACAACAACGGGCCCAAGACGTCCCTGGGAAAAGCCACTTGTTACTGACCCCCACTCGGATTTAACCCCTTTTATGGCATCTCGCTTCCTGTCTTGAGCCATGATTCGATCCCGAGAGCACCCTTCCCCCAAACCTGAGCTCTCTTTCTTTAACATCTCTGGTGCGAACTCTATCAAAGCCTTACTAAAATCTAAGTAAACAAAACAAATTCTTTTCGTGGTGAACGCCCCCAAAAGCTTTATGAAGAAGTTAATAAATTAGTTGACAAGACCGGCCCCCTTGTGAATCCATCTGAGTTTCATTAATCAAGCTTGTTATCGAGAGGCTTTTATAATCTCAGCTATAATTGACTCTGTAATTTGCCTACAATTGAGGGCACTATTGGGCGGTAATTTGACGGTAACGACTTTCCCCCGTTTTAAAAAAAAAGGGGAAATTACATTAGCCACTTTCCACATATCAGACACATACCCGTTTAAGAGATAAATTAAAAATTAGTTTAAAGGTTCACAGACTTCCCTTTTGCATTCTTTAGAACCCTTGAAAAAAACCCCATCAGGGCCCGGGGACTTATTTTGCTTCGTCGGGGTTTTCTGCTTCACAACCATTTCACTAGGACTGTGTTTACTAATTTATCTTCTTCTGGCCCACTATAAAAATTAATTCCCGGTATTTTAGTGCTCCGTGTAAAAAACCCAGGAAAAAAAATTTTTTAAAACGGCACATTTTCTTTTGTCCCAAAAAAGCCCATGTTTTTTTTAAGGGGACCATCTTATCTCTGACTTTTGTTCATAGACTTGGAAAAAAAAATTTTGGGGTTGTTTTTGAATCCCTACCCAAAATTTAATTTTATAGTCCCTTTTACTTTTCTTATCCCCTTTTTAAATTCCCCCCTTAAATTTAATATACTGTTAAATACCCTCGCCCCTTTTGATACCCTATAATTCCTTTTTTGCCCTAGTAGATATTTTAGCCATTTTTCATCCTTTTTTGGGGGGGATTTCTTTTTGATCTAAAATTTCCCTTTAAGGGGGTAAACTTCTTTGAGCACATGTATTGTTTCAGAAAACTGTCATATTGATTTTCTCCTTCGTTTAACCCCAGTCAACAGATGAAAGTGTTCTCTAAGCCCAACGTAATCTGCTAAGCGAAAATCTGGGGGCTGTTACTGAGTTATCCCTACTATCATACTTTCATTCAATTCTAAATGTAATTGATTTGTGGTCGCTAGCACCCAGTTCCTCTGAAACTTCTAAATTATTAACAAGGGATTCATTGTTTGCCAGAACTAAGTCAAGCAGGTTATTTCCCCTTGTAGGTTCTGTCACAAACTGCTTCAAAAAACAATCCTGAACTACTTCTAAGAAATCGTATGATTCTAAATTCCCAGTCAAGAAATTCCAATCAATATGACAAAGTTAAGTCTCCTAGAATTACTACATTATCGTGCCTTGTGGCCCTAACAATTTCCTCCCATAGTAGTCTCCCTTGGTCCCTATCTAAATTTGGGAACGATATATCACACCTAAAATTAAATTTTTCATGCCCCTCTGAAAATTCTATCCAAACAGACTCTGTATGTGTTACTTCAGACTTAATACCCGTTTTTATGCAACAGTTCAAGCGATCTCGGACATACAATGCCACCCCACCCCCCTTCCCGGTACTTCTATCTACTTGGAACAATTTAAAACCCTGAATGTGACATTCTGCAGGCATGTCCCGACTTTTTGAATTAAACCACGTCTCAGTAATGGCAAATACATCTATGTTACCTGCACTAGCAACTAGTCTCAACTCGTCCATCTTTTTCCTAGCACTGCGACTATTTGTGTAATATATACTTAAGGACCCTCCTTTCTCTTTATCATTCCTGCTCCTTTCGTTTTTCCACTAAACTTATTACTGTCCCTTGTCAATTAGTGCCACTGGCTTTCAATATTTTTCCCACCTCATTTTGCCTATTACTTAGTTCTCCTAGTACTCATTGTTACTACCCTGCGGACTTCACAGTTTTCCCGCCAAAACCCATACACTAACTATTCCTAGTTTACAGATCCTAACAGCTCCCTCCACTGCGTGGCAGTGCTCCCACCCCACTCCTAGATAAGGTGAACCCCTCCCTGGCATACATGTCATTTCTGCCTAGAAGAGGTCCCAGTTGTCAATGAATGTTACTGCATTTTTCCTTACAGTACTTGTCCAGCCAGCAATTGCACCAATTGCTCTGGACAAACCATTCATTTTCCAACTCCTCTCCTGGCAAATGGCCACTTATGCACAGGTTTCCCACCATTCCTCCGAATTTATCTCTATTGCTGCCATATACCTGCTAATCAGGTCCTCACTCCTACGTTGGCCAAACATCGTTGCCTTCCAGCACTGAGACAGTATAATAGGATTGCTCCCATTACCTCTCATGATTGTCATCCAGACGGCTACAATATCCTTCATCCCAGCCCAGGAAAACACACTCTCTGCCTCCTACCCTATCCTTCAAACAGCAATGCCTATCACATGTACCTAATATGGCTATCCCCAACAACAACAATGTTTTTTACCTTCCTTGGCGGCGTCCGGGTGCGTGATGCTCGAGTAGTCGACCTCACATTCGCCAGGTTAGCATTACACACTTGTAGAATTCGGTTCAAGCGTTCTCGATGGTCTTCGTTGGGGTTTCTAGGGATGTCTTACTCACGTCTTCTGCCAATGCTTCTTTGGTGTCTCCGTTGTGGCATTCCCAGCAGGAACACTCACATTGTCAGTAGCACCGAGGAATGAGGTTGGAAGTTTCCACTTGTAGTCATTCTGGTTTCTCGTTGTTTCCGCCTCTCCAACCGTTTTCTGATTTCAGCTTGGTTCCATGTTGCCCGGCCACTGACCAAGCTCCCCTCTTAACCTGGGAACTCCACAGAAGGATTAATACGACTCCTCTTGTTGTCTCCTCCGTTAATCGCCGTATCTCCTCTTAGCACTCTGAGCTCCTCTCTCAGCTGCTGGTTAAAGTGCTCAAGGAGAAGGACTCCTTGTCAGATTACAAGAGACACAAACAGGTCTTCACAGAGCTAAGTACACGTCACCACTGTGCTAAGTACACGTCACCACAGCTAAGTACACGTCACCACTGAGCTAAGTACACGTCACCACTGAGCTAAGTACACGTCACCACTGAGCTAAGTACACGTCACACTGAAGCTAAAGTACCACGTCACCACTGAAGCTAAGTACACGTCACCACTGCTAAGTACACGTCACCACTGAGCTAAGTACACGTCACCACTTGTTTATGCCCGTCATCCACTTATACACTTCAATGATATCTCCCCTCATTCTACGCCTCTCCAGAGAGTGGAGATTTAAGGCTTTAAGTCTATCTTCATACGGGAGGTTCCTTACACAGTAAATCATTTTAGTCATTCTTCTCTGTATGTTCTCTAATGATGTCTATGTCCATCCTGTAGTAAGGGCCCGGTGTGGGACCATGCGGACCAAAACTGAGGGCAGCATATCTAAATGAGGCTCACTAGTGATGTATAGAAGCTGTAAAATGGTGACGTGTACTTAGCTCAGTGGTGACGTGTACTTAGCTCAGTGGTGACGTGTACTTAGCTCTGTGAAGACCTGAACATCAAAATGGTATACAATACCGACACGTGGCATCTTGGTACAGAAAACCCTTATGGGACAAGCTTTTCAGTGAGAAGTGTTGGATCTGAGAGGGGACATGACCTCTCAGTGGCCTCTCACTACTACTTACTACTCTACTACTACTACTACTACTACTACTACTGCTACTACTACTTTACCCCCACTACTACTACCCTGCACCTCTCCTTCGCGACGTATTTAAGTCTCCCACTGTCGCATGTTCTTCAGATAGTTTTTCCCTGACTTTGGAAATGAACTTCTCCAGGCCGAGGGACTGACAACCTCAAATTCTACGACTTCAAGGGTGATGGACTGATTACATCGTCTTCACATCTCTACTGTTTGCCTACTTGCTGTTTCGACTGAAGAAGACCTACTGTGTAGGCGAAAACGATTTCGGAATAAAGTTGTTCTAAACTGTTGCATACTGGTGTTTACCTAACAATCTGTGATACCTGTTGTGTGCTTCCTCTGTGAATCTGAACCAGGCTGCCCTCTCTTGAGCAGCTTTACCAGCAGCTGAGAGAAGAACTCAGAGTTGCTAAACTGGAGATACGGAGGAGAACAAGAGGATTCGCAGTAATCCTTCTGTTGTGAGTCCCCAGGTTAAGAGGGGAGCTTGGTCAGTGGCCGGGCACATGGAACCAAGCTGAAGATTAAGGGAAAACGGTGGAGAGGCAGAACAACGAGAAACCAGAAGGACTGCCGTGGAAACTTCCAACTCATTCTCGGTGCTACCTGACGAATGTGAGTGTTCTACTGGGAATGCCATAACGAGCACCAAGGAAGCATTGGCAGACGTTGAGTGCGACATCCCTAGAAACCCAACGAAGACATCGAGAACGTCATGGACGAATTCTTACAAGTGGTGTAAATTCTACATGGCGAATGTGAGTTCGACTACTCGGAGGAGCATCACTACGGACGACTCCAAGGAAGGTAAAAACATTGTTGTTGTTGGGGATAGCCAAGATTAGGGTACATGGATAGGGCACATTCTGTTTGAAGGATAGGAGTAGGAGGAGAGTGTGTTTTCCTGGGGCTGGGATGAAGGATATTGTTAGCCGGTCTGGATGACCATCATGAGAGGTAATGGGAGAATCCTATTTTCTGTCTCAGTGCATGGAGGCACGATGTTGGCAGACGTAGGAAGTGAGGACTGATTAGAGGTATAGGTCAGCAATAGAGATAATTAGGAAGAAGGGTGGGAAACCTATCCGTATGTGGCATTTTGCCAAGGAGAGGAGTTGGAAATGAATGGTTGTCCAGAGCAATTGGTGTAATTGCTGGCTGGAACAAATACTGTAAGGAAAATGCGGTAACATTCATTCACAAACTGGGCTCTTCTATGCAGGAAATGGACATGTATGCCAGGGATGGGGTTCATTGTCAAGGTGTGGGGGTGGGAGCATGGCCAATGCAGTGGGAGGGAAGCTGTTCGCTAGGTCTTTAAATGAGGAATAGTTAGTGGTATTATCGGGTTTGGCGGGAAACTGTTGAAGTCGCGGGGTGTAACATGGTACTAGGAGAACTAGTAATAGGCAAAATGAGGAGGGATATTGGAAAAGCCAGTGGCATATTTGACAATGACAAGTAATAGGTTTAGTGGAAGAACAGAAAGGAGCAGGAAGGGTTAAAGGATAGGAGGGTCTTTTATGTATTACACAAATAGTCGCAGTGCTATGAAGAGAGAGGGACGAGTTGAGATAGTTGCTAGTGACAGGTAACATAGGTATGTATTTGCCCATTACTGAGACGTGGTTTTAATTCAAAATGTCGGGGACATGCCTGCAGAATGTCACATTCAGGGTTTTAATTGTTCCAAGTTAGATAGAAGTATCGGGAAAGGGGGGTGTTTGGGGGTGGCATTGTATGTTCCGAGATCACTTGAACTGTTGACATAAAACGGGTATTTAAGTCTGAAGTAACACTTACAGAGCGTTTGGATAGAATTTTCAGAGGGGCATGAAAAAATTAATTTTAGGTGTGATATACCGTCCCTTTGGGGGACGGTATATTACACCTAAAATTAATTTAGATAGGGACCAGGGGAGACTACTATGGAGAAATTGTCTAGGGCCACAGGCACGATAATGTAGTAATTCTAGGAGACTTTAAACTTTAGTTCATATTGATTGGGAATTTTCTTGCCTGGGAATTTGGAATCATACGATTTCTTAGAAGTTGTTCAGGATTGTTTTTTGAAGCAGTTTGTGACAGTAACTAAAGGGGTAATTAACCTGCTTGACTTAGTTCTGGCAAACAATGAATCCCTTGTAATAATTTAGAAGTTCAGAGGAACTGGGGGGGGGGCGCTAGCGACACAAATCAATTACATGTAGATTGAATGGAAGTATAATACTATAGTAGGGATAACTCAGTAACAGTCCCAGATTTGCGCTCTTAGGCAGATTTACGAATGGGCATAGAGAACACTTATCATCTGTTGACTGGGGTAACGAAGAGAGCTATCATTGACAGTTTCTGAACACAATACATGCTGCTCAAGGACGTTTATCCCTTATTAAGGAAGAAATTAGATCAATAGAAAATGACACAAAAATGGAGAATAATAGGCTGGAAATATCTTACTAGGGCATTAAGAAAGGAATTTATAGGCGTATCAAAAGAGGCGAGGGTCATTTTATGAATCAGTATATTGGACATTAAGAGGAGACATTAAAAAGGGGATGTAAGAAAAAGCTAAAAGGGACTATGAAATTAATAGTGCTAGGGATTCTAAAACTAACCCCAAAAAAGTTTTTTCCAGGTCTATAGAACAAAAGTCAGAGATAGATAGGTCCCTTAAAAATAACTATGGGCATCTTATGACAAAGAGAATGAATGTGCCTCGATTTTAAATAATTATTTTCTCTCGGTTTTTACACAGGAAGACACTAATAACATTCCGGTAATAATTTTATAGTGAATCATGAAGAAGTAAAATTATGTAACATAACAGTACCTAGTATGAAATGGTGTGAAGCAGATAGAAGACTGAAAACAAAATAAGTCACCGGGTCCTGATGAGGTTTTTTCAAGTGTTCTAAGGAATGCAAAATGGAAGTCTGTGAACCATTAACTAACATTTTTTAATTTTATCTCTTAAACAGGGTGCAGTGTCTGATATGTGGAAGATGGCTAAATGTAATTCCTATTTTTAAAACAGGGGACAAGTTCGTTACCGTCAAATTACGCCCAATAAGCCTGACCTCAATTGTAGGCAAAATTACTAGAGTAATTATAGCTGGATTATAAGAAGCCTTCTTGATAAGCATAGCTTGATTAATGTACCTCAGCATGGATTCACAAGAGGCCGGTCTTGTCTAAAACTAATTTATTAACTTTCTTCAGTAAAGCTTTTGAGGCTGTTGACCACGAATATAGAATTGATATTATTTACTTAGATTTTAGTAAGGCCATTTGATAGAGTTCCGCACCAAAGACTGTTGAAGAAAGTTTAGGCAGCTCATGGCATTGGGGGAAGGGTCGCTCTGTGGATCGAATCATGGCTCACCGACTGGAAGCAATGAGTGTCCATAAATGGGTTAAATCCGAGTGGGGATCAGTAACAAGTGGCGTTCCACAGGGATCAGTCTTGGGCCCGTTGTTGTTTATAATATATATCAATAATCTGATGAAGGAATTACTAGTGATATGAGCAAATTCGCCGATGACACGAAGATAGGTAGGATAATTGATTCAAACGTAGATGTTAGGGAACTTCAGGAGGATTTAGACAAACTCTACTCTTGGTCAGAAAAGTGGAAGATGCAGTTCAATGTAGATAAATGCAAGGTTCTGAAGCTCGGGAGTGTCCATAACCCTAGCACTTATAAGTTAAATAATGTAGAACTTAACCATACAGATTGCGAAAAGGACTTGGGGGTTATGGTAAGCAGCAACCTTAAACCAAGACAGCAATGCTAAGCGTACGTATTAAGGCAATATGATTACTGGGATTTATATCAAGAAGTGTAAGCAACAGAAGTCAGAGTCTACTGCAGCTTTATACATCATTAGTAAGGGCCTCACCTAGATATTGCAGCTCAATTCTGGTCTCCATATTACAGAATGGACATAAATTCGTTAGAAAACATCAGCGTAGGATGACTAATTAATACATAGCATTTAGAAATCTTCCTTATGAAGAAAGATGAAGACTCTTAAGTTACATTCACTTGTTAGCGAAGAATGAGGGGAGACCTGATCGAAGTGTATAAGTGGAAGATAGGTATTAATAAAGGGGATATTAACAAGGTCTTGAGGATATCTCTCCAAGAGAGAACCCGCAGTAATGGATTTAAATTAGTTAAGTTTAGATTTAGAAAGGACATAGGAAAGTATTGGTTTGGAAATAGGGTAGTAGATGAGTGGAACAGTCTACCTAGTTGGGTTATTGAGGCTAGGACTTTGGGTAGTTTCAAATTTAGGTTGGATAAATACATGAGTGGGATGGGTTGGATTTGAGTGGGACTTGCACATCAGAGCTTATTTCTTGGGTAGCATTGAAAATTGGGTAGGTCAAATGTTTGTTAGTGGGATGAATTGTAAAGGACCTGCCTAGTATGGGCCAACAGGCCTGCTGCAGTGTTCCTCCTTTCTTATGTTCTTATGTTCTTATGTAAAATAACTTTTGGACTTCTGTTACTTATACTTCTTGAGATAAATCCAAGTAATCTGTTGGCCTTTTTGCGCACATTAAGGCACTGCTGTCTTGGCTTTAGATTTATGCTTACCATGACTCCCAAGTCCTTTTCACATTCTGTATGACCAAGCTCTACTTCACCTAGATTATAGCTTCGAGGGTTATTTTCATTACCAAGGGCAAGTACCCTACACTTATCCACATTAAACTTCATCTGCCATTTTTCAGACCAAGACATTAATTTGTTCAAATCGTCCTGGAGTTCATTGATATCCTCCTCAGAGTGAATTATACGGCCTATCTTTGTATCATCAGCAAACTTACTCATGTCACTAGTAATCCCTTCATCAAGGTCATTAATGTAAATTATGAACAGTAGAGGCCCTAAAACTGATCCTTGTGGAACGCCACTAGTGACTAATCCCCATTCAGATTTCACTCCATTAATGGTAACTCTCTGCTTTCTATTGGTAAGCCATGCCTCAATCCATGCTTAGAACTTTACCTCCTATACCATGAGCTGCCGCTTTTCTTATGAGTCTCTTGTGAGGTACTCTGTCGAAGGCTTTACTAAAATCCAAATAAACAATATCATGTAAAGTAAAAGGACACAAGTGCAACTAATGTGACGTTTATTGTGGCAACGTTTCGCTCTCCAGGAGCTTTATCAAGCCATTACAAACAATACATGGACACAGAGGGTATATAAAGGCTCAGAGTGAGGTGAATACTAGTGAGGTACCATTTCGATGTTCACTAGTGGTAGTAGTAGTAGTGGTAGTGACAAAAGTAATACAATATGGTAGAGCAATTAATTCGTACATGAGTAAAAGGATATAAAAGCTATTACTTGGGTAACATAAAAATAGGTTGGACAAATATAAACTGGAATGAGGCAGCTTGTTTCAGTGTTCACTCTCTGTGCTTTGTGGGAGTATAAAAGGAGAGACTATGGAGGCAGGGTTTACTGTTTTCAGGGGGGATTCTTGCTAAGACTTCGGAGATGGTGAAGCTGCCGTTGTTTTGTTTAATTGTATTCGGAAACAGCGATCAGTGCTGATTCAAGGCACTTGCGTGTGCGGAAATTATTTTCTTTTATCACTAATTGGGCGTCTCTCGAATTTCATAAGATGATTGGTGGAATTCGGTTTGTACACAGCGTTGTTTAAGTTGTCGTTCCTACATGCGTATGTGTTCATTGAGGCGGGTGTCGAGGTTTCTTGCTGTTTCACCTACGTAGATCTTGTCACAGCCTCCACAGGGTATAGTGTAAACTCCTGCATTGACTGGTTCGTGGTGCTTGGGTTTTGTCCTGGTTAGATCCTTTATTGAAGTGGTAGAAGCGATGGCGACTCTGGTGTTAGCTTGTGAAAGTACTTTTGAGACGTTTAGTGCAACCTGGCTGTTGGGAAGAATTATAACTTTGTTGGGAGCGGTGTTGATGCGTGGAGAATTGATGATCTGAAGAGCTCTTTTCTTGCAGTCTTTGATGAAAAAAGAAGGACATTGTAACTCAGAGAATGTTTGGTGAATGTAAGTACATTCCTCGTCAAGAAACTCAGGACTACAAATTCGGTATGCTCTTAGGAAAAAACCCGATGATGATGCCTCTTTTGGTCTTGGTATCTTGACTGGAATAGAAGTGTGTGAGATCATTTTTATTGGTGGGTTTCCGATAAACTTGAAATCTTAGGTTGTTGTCTACTTTGTGAATGAGGACGTCGAGGAAAGGTAGCTTGTCATTGGACTCTTCTTCTAGTGTAAACTGATCGCTGGTTCAACTGCGTTGAGCCTTGCCTGAAGATCCCGTACATCAAAACGTTTTGGAGTTATTACGAGGACATCGTCCACGTAACGTAACCAAGTGACGCTTGAAGGGATGATGTTGGCGAAGTGTTCGGACTCTAGGTGTTCCATGTATAAGTTGGCTAGGACGGCACTTATTGGGGACCCCATTCCCATGCCGTAGGTTTGTTTGTAGAGCTTGTTATTGAAGGGAAAACAGTTGAAGTTAACACAGAGTTCAATCAAGTCAACAAAATCTTCGGGAGGTAAAGGAAGATTAAGGTCCTGGTTGACTTTACGTCGTAGAACCTCGATGGCTTTTTTGGTAGGTACTTTTGTGAAGAGGGAAGTCACATCAAAACTGCTTAGTTTCTTGTTACGGATGGAGAGGTTACGGATGCGGTTGAGAAGGTCGCCTGAGTGTTTAAGATGAGCGGGGCTGATGGTCCCCAGAAGGCAGGAAAGATGTTTGGCAAGAACTCCGGCTAGTTTGTGTGGAGCACTGCCTATTCCTGACGTGATTGGTCTGAGAGGAATAATATTCCTCTCAGACCAATCACCTTCGTCCTATACACTTGAAAGAACCCCTTTGGATTAGTCTTTGATTCATTAGCAACTCTAATTTCATAGTCACGTTTAGCCTTTCTAATCGCCTTTTTTACTTTTCTTTTAAGCTGAACATATTGGTCAGTAAGGTTAACCTCTCCTCTTCTGATGCGCCTATAAATTCCCCTTTTCTCCCCTAATAGATGCTTTAGCCTCCTGTTAACCCATTTGGGATCGTTATTATTAGACCTAATTTCTCTCTGGGGAATGTATATACTCTGGGCACTGTGTACATTATTAAGAAACAATCATAAAAGCAGATCCCTTCATATTCATAAGTATGATTATCGTCAATAAAATCATTAGCTAGATAACCCCAATCAAGATTAGACAGATGTTCCCTAAGTCCATTATAATCGGCAGAACGAAAATCGGGGATTTTTACTGTATTATCATTATTCTTGCATTCCCAATTAATGCTAAAGGTGATGGATTTGTGATCACTTGCGCCAAGCTCTTCAGTGATCTCCAGATTATTCACGAGTGTTTCCTTATTTGACAAGACTAGGTCTAGCAAATTATTACCCCTGGTAGGTTCAGTTACACTCTGTTTCAGAAAACAGCCCTGAACTGTTTCCATGAAGTCACTGGACTCTAGATTTCCTGTCAAAGAATTCCAGTCAATTTGGCTAAAGTTAAAGTCCCCTACTATGACTACGTTACTGTGTCCAGAAGCCCTAACAATTTCGTCCCAAAGAAAGTCTCCCTCTATCGTGATCCAAGCCTGGAGGTCGGTATATTACACCTAGAATTAGTTTTTCTTGACCCTCCACGAACTCTACCCAAAAAGACTCTGTTACTGCTCCATCTATTTTTATACCTGTTTTTATGCAACAATTAATATTTTCTCGAACATACAATGCAACTCCTCCCCCCTTCCCATTACTTTCTATCCACATTGAATAACTTAAATCCCTGAATATTACACTCAGCAGTCATATCCCGACTCTTTAAACCATACCACGTTCAGTTAATGCAATGATACCCAAAGTTCCCAGCACATGCTACCAAACGTAGTTCATTAATTTTATTTCTTGCACTTCGACTGTTAGCATAAAATACCATCATATGTTTTTTCTTCTGCACATTTTTCCTATTCATCTTTGTTTTTACACAATTTCTGAAATTATCATTACCCAGAGTTACTCCATAACAGTTACTATTAAGATTCTTAATATCAGAGCATAAGTCAATATATCCATACTCATTATTAATCATTTCTAAACCCATACCTCTAACTAATCCTAGTTTAAAGTCCTAACAACCCCTCAACTGAGTTAGCAAGGAAAACCCACACCTGCCCTGGATAAGTGAACCCCATCCCTGGCATACATGTCATTTCGGCCATAGAAGTTGTCCCAGTTGTCAATGAAGGGTACTGCATTATCCTTACAGTGTTTATCCAGCCAACAATTAATACCAATTGCTCTGGACAACCATTCATTACCAACACCTCTTCTTAGCAAAATGCCACATATAACAGGGCGCCCCCCCTTCTTCCTAATCATGTCTATAGCTGTCCTGAACTTTCTAACTAAATCCTCACTTCTACGCTTGCCTACATCATTGCCTCCAGCACTGAGGCAAATAATAGGATTGATCCCATTACCGTTCATGATGTTGTCAAGCCGGCTAACAATGTCCTCTATCCCAGCCCCAGGAAAGCATACCCTTTGTCTCCTACTCCTGTCCTTCAAGCAGAATGCCCTATCCATGTATCTACCTGGCTATCCCCAACAACAACAATATTCTTACCTTCCTTGTTGTCGTTCATCGTGACGATCCCAGTAGTAGACTCACATTCGTCGGGTAGCACCGAGAATGCGTTGGAGGTTTCCACGGGAGTTTCCACAGCAGTCTCTTTCTTCTTCATCGTTTCTGGCTTTCCATTCGTCTTCTTGATCGTCAACTTCGTCGTCCCCTGCTGTCCAGCCACTGACCACGATCCCTTCTTGACCTGAGGACTCGAAACAGGAGGACTACTACGAATCCTCTTGTTTTCCTCGGTCAATCGCCGTATCTCCATCTTCGCTGCCCTCAATTCTTCCTTAAGTTGCTGGCAAAGTTGCTCGATGGAGGGCATCTTGGTTCAGTCCACGGGAGCAAACAAGACACTTCTTCACAGAGTTAAGTACAGGTCACCACTCAAGAGCACACAAACAGGTCTTCACAGAGCTAAGTACACGTCACCACTGAGCTAAGTACACGTCACCACTGAGCTAAGTACACTGAGCGAAAGTCCCCGTTTATAGCTAAAATTGAGACTTTCAGCGTTATATTATTATCTGTTAATATATGAAAAACAGCATGGTATTATCACTATTATTGTTATTATCACTATTATCGTTATTATCGCTATTATCGTTATTATCACTATTATTGTTATTATCACTATTTTGTAATTATCTCTATTATTTTACTATTATGGTTAGGTAGGATTTCTTGTGTATATAGAGTTTAAGTCTCGGAACCATCCGGTGAATTGTTCAGTTGTTTATGTCCGGCTGGCTGACGTGGCTCAGCTGATCCAACCTGACGACACGTCAACAGACTGGCAAGTAGTCAGTCTGCTCCCAGCTCTAGCCCTGACAACTGATAGTATATTGGCTCTTACGGTGTACAGTTGAATGGTTTTGAGAATTGGACTATAGAGCTGACTCAATTTGTTCCTCATTGCTTTGAAAGACTCTTTTGATATTTATATCCTTGGTCAGTTCAGTAATCCAGAGATACTATACGGCCAGATTCAAAGGTCTTGTTAAATCTTGTACCTTTGGTATTTTGAGTCTACAGTCTTGTTAAGAAAGAGACATAAATATTAATGAGGACTTAGATACAGGAAGAATAATTAAACTTCCTTATTAATGAGACATTTCCATGATTTGGAACTAAATGTATATGGTAATTTTATTGTACAAAGTATTAAGTTAAATCAACTACAATGAGAAGATAAAGTATTGTATTAAAATACTTTAATAAATTTGAATATTATTCTATGGAGTTTCCCAGTTGAAATTATTTCCCCAAGACTCTAAAAGACCTTTAAAGAACTCGGATCCAAAAATCTTGTTGCATAAGAAATAAATGGTAACGGGCCACATTCTGAAGTTTTTTAAAAAATTTCTTATTCGCAACATCGGTGTTATGTAGTGTTGTATGGTGGTACGTGGTGTTGTATGATGGTATGTGGTGTTGTATGGTGGTATGTGGTGTTGCATGGTGGTATGTGTTGTATGATGGTATGTGGTGTTGTATGGTGGTATGAGGTGTTGTATGATGGCATGTGGTGCTGTATGGTGGTATGTGGTGTTGTATGGTGGGATATAGTGTTGTATGGTGGTATGTAGTGTTGTATGATGGTATGTGGTGTTGTATGGTATTATGTGGCGTTGTATGGTGGTATCTGGTGTTGTATGGTGGTATCTGGTGTTGTATGGTGGTATGTGGTGTTGTATGATGTTATGTAGTGTTGTAGGGTGGTATGTGGTGTTGTATGGTGGTATGTGGTGTTGGTATGTTGGTTTTGTGGTTTTTGATGGTGGTATGTGGTGTTGTATGGTGGTATGTTTGGGGTTGTTATGGTGTTACGTTGTGTTGTATGGTGTTATGTGGTGTTGTATGGTTTGGTATGTAGTATTGTATGGTGTTATGTGGTGCTTGGTGTTGTGTGGTGTTGTATGGTGTTACGTGGTGTTGTATGGTTAGTATGTAGTTTTTGTATGGTGTTATGTGGTGTTTGGTGTTGTGTGTTGTTGTATGGTTTACGTGGTGTTGTTATGGTGTTTTGTGGTGTTTATGGTGTTATGTGGTGCTTGTATGGTGTTATGTGGTGTTGTAGGTGGTATGTAGTGTTGTATGGTGTTATGTGGTGTTTGGTGTTGTGTGGTGTTGTATGGTGTTTGTGGTGTTGTATGGTGTTATGTGTTGTATGGTGTTATGTGGTTTCTGTATGGTGTTATGTGGTGTTGTATGTGGTTTTGTAGTGTTGTATGGTGTTATGGGCGTTGTATGGTGTTTATGTGGTGCTGTTATGGTGTTATGTGGTGTTGTATGGTGGTTTTGTAGTGTTGTATGGGTTTATGTGGTGGTTTGTTGTGTGGGTGTATGGTGTTTTTGTGGTGTTGTATGGTGTTTATGGTGGGTTTTATGGTGGTATGTAGTGTTTTTATGGTGTTATGTGGTGTTTGGTGTTGTGTGGTGTTGTATGGTTTTTATGTGGTGTTGTATGGTTATGGGTGTTTGGTGTTGTGTTTGGGGGTTGTATGGTTGTTATTTGGTGTTTTTATGCCCTCAAGGAAGGTTCCTTTATGTTGGGTGAGGGGTCTTGATTTAGGGAATTGGATTGTGCTCCAGTTCCCCAAATTTAAGCTGAATGCCTTCACATCCCCCCCCAGTCGTGTATAATCCTCGGGTTTAGCGTTCCCCTTGTTATAATAATAAAAATTGGTGTTGTATGGTGGTATGTAGTGGTTTGGTGTTATGTGGTGCTTGGTGTTGTGCGGGTTGTATGGTGTTATGTGGTGTTTGTATGGTAGTATGTAGTGTTGTATGGTGTTATTTGGTGTTTGGTGTTGTGTGGTGTTGTAGAGTGTTACGTGGTGTTGTATGGTGTTAGTGGTGTTGTAGGTGTTATGTTGCTGTTTATGGTGTTATGTGGGTTTTTATGGGTATGTAGTGTTGTATTGGTGTTTTTGTGGTGTTTGGTGTTGTGGTGGTTTTTTATGGTGTTATGTGTGTTGTATGGTGTATGTGTTGTTTGGTGTTATGTGGTGCTGTATGGTGTTATGTGGTGTTGTTATGGTTTTATGTAGTGTTGTTGGTGTTTTTTGTGGTGTTTGGTGTTGTGTTGGCGTTGTATGGGTTATGTGGTGCTGTATGGTGTTATGTGGTGTTGTATGGTGGTGTGTAGGGTGTATGATGCTATGTGTGTTTTGGGTGTGTGGTGTTGTATGGTGTTTATGTGGTGTTGTATGGTGTTTTGGGGGTGTTTTTTAGTGTTTATATGGGTGTTGTTGGTGGTGTAGTGGGTTGTATGGTGCTATGGGTTTGGGGTTTGGTGTTGTGCGGTGTTGTATTTGGGGTTATTGGTGTTGTATGGGTTATGTGGTGGTTATGGTGTTATGTGGGGGGTGTTGTGTGGTGTTGTATGGAGTTTTTGTGGTGTTGTATGGTGGTATGTAGTGTTGATGGTGTCATGTGGTGTTTGGTGTTGTGTGGTGTTGTATGGTGTTATGTGGTGCTGTATTTGGTTTTTATGTGGTGTTTGGTGTTGTGTGGTGTTGTATGGAGTTATGTGGTGTTGTATGGAGGTTTTGGGAGTGTTGTATGGTGTTTATGTGGTGTTTGGTGTTGTGTGGTGTTGTATGGTGTTATGTGGTGTTGTATGGGTTATGTTTGGGGCTGTATGGTGTTTTGTGGTGCTGGGATGGTGTTATGTTTGTGTTGTATGGTGTTTTTTTGGTGTTGTATGGTGTATGTGGTGGTGTATGGTGTTATATGGTCTTGTATGGTGTTATTTTTGGTGCTGTAGGTGTTTGTGGTTGTTGTTGGTGTTATGTGGTGCTGTATGGTTGTTATGTGGGGTTTGTATGGTGGGTTTTTGTGGTGCTGTATGGTGTTATGTGGTTTTTATTTGGGGTTATGTGGTGCTGTAAGGTGTTATTTGGTGCTGAATGGTGTTTTATGGTGTTGTTTTGGTGTTATGTGGTGCTGTATGGTGTTATGTGGTGTTGTTTGGTGTTATGTGGTGCTGTATGGTGTTATATGGTGTTGTATTGGTGTTATGTGGTGTTGTTATGGTGTTATGTGGTGCTGTATGGTGCTATATGGTGTTTTATTGGTGTATGTTGGTGCCTTGTATGGTGTTATGTGTTTTGTATGGGTTTATATGGTGTTTTTATGGTGTTATGTGGTGCTGTATGGTGTTATATGGTGTTGTATGGTGTTATGTGGTGCTGTATGGTGTTATGTGGTGTTGTATGGTGTTATATGGTGTTGTATGGTGTTATGTGGTGTTGTATGTGTTATGTGGTGTTTGGTGTTATATAGTGTTGTATGGTGTTATGTGGTGCTGTATGGTGTTATATGGTGTTGTATGGTGTTGTGTGGTGTTGTATGGTGTTATGTGGTGCTGTATGGTGGTATATGGTGCTGTATGGTGTTATGTGGTGTTGTATGGTGTTATGTGGTGCTGTATGGTGGTATGTGGTGTTGTATGGTGTTATGTGGTGTTATATGCTGTTATGTGGTGCTGTATGGTGTTATGTGGTGTTGGGGTAACACGGGCAGCTAGATATAAGGAAACTGTATAATGAATAAATATATCTTACTTTTTTTCTTTTACTTAAATTAATTATTTTAGTATTTAAAGACAAATTAAGAAAGTGAAAAACTTATAAATTGTTAATTTTTTATTTAGTATTGTAAAACTATTTTGTATAATATAAATCAGTTTATAATACCAATGTAACTAATAGTTATAATCACAATGATTTTTAAAGAGGGAGACCGGTAAGCCAGTGGAAGGTCTCTGTCAGATGACCAAAAACTCCCGCGTCAGGAAACACTTGTCCTGTTTCCTGAGAACATTATACTTACCTTATATTACTGTATTGAAAAAGGTAATAGTAATTTGTGATAATGATACCATAATTTTTAAAGGGTGCCCTGGTATGTGTTTAGTCTTTATTAGTGTTATATTTACATTGGAGCGCTAAACCCATCAGTGTCATAGAGAGTCTAAGGCCTAGAACTTTCCTCCTCGTTGCAACCCATCCATCCTTCACCTCTACCCTCCATCTGTCCTCCACCTCTACCCTTCATCGGTCCTCCACCTCTACCCTCCATCGGTCCTCCACCTCTACCCTCCATCGGTCCTCCACCTCTACCCTCCATCGGTCCTCCACCTCTACCCTCCATCGGTCCTCCACCTCTACCCTCCATTCGGTCCTCCACCTCTACCCTCCATCGGTCCTCCACCTCTACCCTCCATCGGTCCTCCACCTCTACCCTCCATCGGTCCTCCACCTCTACCCTCCATCGGTCCTCCACCTCTACCCTCCATCCGTGGAGAAATTTACCATCATGAGACTAAGAGGCGGGTGAGAGGAAGATTCCCATCCTTAAGAGGAAACAGGAACGTAAACATCAGTAAACAGACAATTATTGTGGTGTTTAGAAGTATAAACTGGGAGTGAGGAGCTATTGCATGTTATAACTCCCAAGTCTTTTTTCCCAGTTTAAGAAACCCTTTTTATTTAAGAAAAGGGGGTTTTTTTAAAGGGTTTTCCAAATTTTGATTTCCCCGGTTTTTAGGGTGGTTTGAAAAAGGCTGGGTGTCCTCCTTTTAAGGGGAATTTTTGGGGGTTAATTTGGGTAATTCCGGGGTTATTAGGTGCCGGGGGTTAAAAGGGGCAGTTTTTGGCCTGGGAAAACCCTCAGTTTTTTTCCCCCTTTTTGGGAAAGGGGGGTAAACGGAGGAATTTCGGGGGAAAATTTAAAAATAAAAGGTTCTTTCCCGGGGGAAGGGTTTTTTTCAGGAATTTTCCGGGGTTCCGTTTTTGGGGCCCCCGTTTAAAAACGGGGGGCCTGGCCTAGACTTTTCAGGGCCCCTTTAAGGGTTTCCTTTTCCTTTCGGGAAAATATACTCCCGGTTTAAAAACAAAGTGGCAAAAATGGGGGGCCCTTATTAAATTCCAATTCCAAATTGTGACGGGAGGGGTTAAAAAGTCTTAGCAAAATTTGGGAAAGCGGGGCCCAAACCCAAAAAACGGGGAAGAGGGAAGGGTTAAACCGCTAAAACAATTTTTTGAAAATCTTTTCCAACCCCGGGGGTTGGCCAAGGAAACTGGATTAAAACCTGTGGAAGTCTAAAAAGGGGGCCCCAAATATAAAAACCTGGAAGAAAGTGTTTTTACCATTATCCACTTACGAAGGGCATGTTGGGGGTTTTTTAAAATCCATTTGGGACTGAAAAAGTTCCCGGGAACCTTTAAACTAAGAACAACCCCATAAGGTTTAAAAAGGGTTTTTTTCTTTTGTTTTAATTTTTCCGTTTGTTTGGACAAAATTTTTTTGCAAAAACCTGTTTAAACCCCAATTTGGAAAAATTTTTTAACCCTTAATTTTTTTAAAAATTCCCTTACCCCAACAATTGGGTGGGGGGTTAAAGGGATGGTTAAATTTTCCCCAAATTTCCATCCTTTTTAGAAGAAATTATTTTTAAAATTAACTCCCTTTTATGTTAGCAAAACTTTGGGCCCCCTTAACCCCCGTAATTTTTAAGGCCAAGTATCCGCCATTTTAAAAAAAGGGGAAAAAAAAAAGGGATTAAATTAAAAATCGGTTTTTTTTCTAAAAATTTTTGTTTTAACCTAAAACAAAAAAAAAAATTTGTGTTGGTTTGTGTGTTTGTTGGAAAATTTTATCCCCAATTGAGGTTATTCGGAAAAATTCCCCTTTAATTGGGGTATGGGTAATTTCCCCCGGTGGTGGGTTTTTTGTTAAAGGATTGGGTTGGGGAACCGGGTTATTACATTTTCCCCAATTTTTAACGGGAATTGTTTAAAAGGGAAATTTTTTAAAACCCCCTGAAATTTTCCTCGGCCGAATGTCCCTTTGTTGTCTTTGGAATTTTTTTTGGGATTGTCAAACCCTCGAAATTTTAAAGTTTAATTTTCCTCCCCTTTTTTTTTGTGTGTAGGGTTTTTAAGGGGAAATTTTTTGGGAAGAGGAAAGGAAGAGGGGAGGTGGGGGCCCCCCCCTTTTCCCAAAAACCCCCCCCCCCTTTTCCCCCCAACCCCCCTCCCCCTCCCCCAACCCCTTTTCCCCCCCCCCCCCCTTTCCCCCCCCTCCCCCCCTTTTCCCCTTTCCCTCCCCCCCCCCCACCCCACCCCCCCCCCCCTTTCCCCCCCCCCCACCCCCCCCCCCACCCCCCCCCCCTTCCCCCCCAAACCCCCCCCCCCCATTTCCCCCCGCCCCCCCCCCCCCCCCCCCCCCCCCCTTTCCCCCCCCCTTTTTTTTTCCCCCCTTTCCCCCCGCCTCCCCCCTTAAACCCCCCCCCCCAACCCCCCCCCCCCCCCCCCAAAAACTGGGGGCCGCAAAATCCAATATGGGCCCAAAACTTTATACGGTTTGTAAGGGGTCCTGAACGATTTCCTTTTTTAAGAGTGGGAAAATTGCTGTTTTTGGGGTTTTTGGCTAGGCCCCATATGCTGCGCAGTTAGGGGGTTTTGATGTGCGTTCAGGAGATGTGGCTTGGTTTTTATATCATCCCAAGTTTTTTTTTCCTTGATTTTAGGTTTGTAGTCTTTTGCCCCCCCTGTTTTGTACTCCTTTGCGGCCTTTTTTCCCCCCTTCCCCCAAATTCTTCTTGATTTGCACTTGGGGGTTTGGAACTAAAGGGGGCCAATTGTGGCCAGGTCTGCACCCTGTCCGATCCCTTTGTAGTTCTGCCTGGTCTTCGATCGAGTGTATTCTTCTCAATTTTCACGTCATCTGAAAACAGGGACACCTCGGGAGTCTATTCCTTCCGCCCTGTCGTTCACTTTTTCCCAAACAGAAATGGTTTTGGGACTGCCCCCTGGGGGACCCGTGGCCCACAGGTCCCCAATTGACACCTCGCCACTTTACCTGTTCGCTCCCTGTCTTCATGAAAAGTATTCCCTGTTTCCCATTGTAGTCCCTTCCCTGTTATCCCTGTTGGGGCCCCCCATTTTTTTCCCACCAATCTTTGGGGGGAAAACTGTGTCAAACCCCCTTTCTTGCAGCCCAAAGGGAAAATTGAAATCCCCCCCAAAACCCCCTCTCTCTCTTGTTTTTTTACCCTGTCACCATGTCATAAAAACTTTGTGGGGTTTGGGGGAACTGGTTTTCCCCGCCCCTTTAAAAACCCTTGTGGCTGTGTTGTTGAGATCTTTTCCTTTCTAGGTGTTCCACCACTTTTTTCCTGATAATTTTCTCCTGATTTTGCATACTATACTGCCCCAAGTGACACTGGTCTTTTGGTTTAAAACCGCTTAATGTCTGTCCCCTTTTTTTTAAAGATTGGGAAATTACTTTGCTGTCTTCCATGCCTCAGGCAATCCCCCTGTTTCGATAGTTTGTATTGAATTTTGTTGTTAGGGGTTCACTTAGCGCCTTGCCCCCTTTTCTCAATACCCATGGGGAGATTTTAAATTTTCCCCCCATTGCCTTTGAGGTATCTAGCTCATTTGAAGCCTTTTCCCATTTTTTCCTGGGTTTTGTTGTTCATGTGTCCAGCATTTGGGTTGGTGTGCCCCCCCCCTTCCGTCTTTTGGAGTCCCTTCTGTCCCCTTTGGTAAAAACACTTCTTTGAATCTCTTGTTGAGTTTTTCACATACTTCCGGCCCTTTTCCTGTTGTCTCTCCCCCTTTCCTTCCTTGGCCTGAAAAACCTGGTCCTTGACTGTTTTTTCCCTTTCCTTTGATGGGGGCGAAAAAAACAGTTTCGGGTAAGATTTGGCTTTCGTCCCTATGTCATTTTCTTTTTGGGGTTTTTGGGCCCCCCTTCTTATCTGTGCATTTTCGTTTCGGGCCCTCTAGGGACTTTTTCCCCTTTATTCTCCTGGGTCCTTTCCCTTCTATATTTCTTCCTTTTCCCTGGAACATTTGGGTTTTTTTGCCCCCCTGCCCCTTTTGGGGAAAAAACCAGGGGTTTCATCCTGGCTTTTTCATTACTTGTTCCCCTTGGGGGTAAAAAACCCTCCCCTTTCAGCCCCCTTTGGCAATTTTGTTGCTCTTATTCCATATTTTTCCATTAACTGGTTTCCCCGCCAGTTCTCTGTCCCCCCCTAAACCCGTTCGGGTTTGTTTCCTCATTCCTGTGTGGGCCCCTTTTTGTAGTTTGGCTTCATTCGTCCGGGCCTTCCTGTTTCCCCCTCCACTTGTGCTCAAATTGTATGGGAAGTTTAAAAAACCCAAATGGCCCACTGGCCCCAAGGGGTTTTTCTTATGTGATGTCCTCGAATCTGCACAAACTAAAGGGGAATACAAGTCCAGCCTTGCTGGTTCACCCTTCCTCTCTTCTTGTAGTTTTCCTTTACGTGTTGGTACATGAAGTTCTCCAGTACCACCTCCATCATCTTACCCCTCCATGTATCTTGGCCCCCGGTGGGCCCAAAGTTCCCCCCAATCGTTTCTCCTTGGGGTTTAAAGCCCCCCATGACGGGGTTTTTTGCACTGCATGCATGAGCTCTTTGGCCGCTTTTACCCGGGCCTTTGTTTTAAACCCATCCTCTATTGCTCTCGTCTTTACTCTTGTTTGGGGCCTCCTGCTTTTCTGTGGGGGTTTTACATCACTGCTTTACCCCCTTTTGGGACCTCCAGAGTGAAGTTTTCCCCAAACTATGTAATAAATTTTTTCTTCTCCCCCTATCTCCTCTCTCCAGCTCATAAAAAATTCCCAAGCGATTTTTGATCAGCAAACGCCACTCCCCCACCCCCTGTTCCCTCTGTTCTTTCCTCAGGTTTTTGGTATCCCTTTGGGGAAAGATGGCATCTTTATCAACCTGTAAGCTTGGTTTCGGTAAGAGCTATGAGGTCGGTGATGCTTCTTTAAATCTTTCGGGCCATCCCCCACTTATTTGTTTTTTCCATCGCGTCTGTGTAAAATCCCTTTCCCTTTTCCCTTTTCCCAACACTGTGGTTTGGGGGGCCTGTGGGGGTGGGGGGATTTGGTGGCTACTGTGGGATTCTATAGTCGATGTTGGGGGGGGGCTGTGGGTATGGATTTTTTATTTGTGTGTTGGGATGGTGTGTTTGGTTGTAGGGTTCTGAGAGTATTTTGTGGTGTTTTTTTTTGCTTCCCCCTTTGCTGTTCTGCCCGTCTGCCCTGCCCTCTGTTTTTTTCCCCTCCTTGTCTCTTTTCCTAGCCCCTTTTTGTTTTTTTTTTTTTCCTCTCCCTCAGCTGTTTTGTTTCTGATTTTTTTTCGGGTCTCTGTCAAGGAACACCCTCTTGTACTCTTCAAAGTATTTCAATCGTGGGTTTTCTCTTGGAGGTTTCCTGTTCCGAAACTTTTTTCCGTCCTGAGAATCAGCTTGATTGGTGGTTTCCCACTTTTGAGTTCCCCCCTAATTTCTCTGAAAAAATTTACAATCTCGCCTTTTCTTCACCCATTTTCCTGATGATGTTTCTCAATCTCCCTTTCCCTTTTCCTGGTTCCCTTTTAGTGTGTGTCCTTTTCCCCTCTCTTCCCGAAGCCCTTTGGGAAAAAAATGATTTTGTCTTTCTTCCTCCCCTTGCCTCACCCCCTGTGAAATCTGGATTTCCCGCCCTGTTTGTGGTCAGTTTCTCCCCTTTATTTTTCCAATTGGGTCTTTATAGACTTGTTGTTTTCCGCATTCGACCTTCACCCCCCCATCTGCAACCAGCCCGATCTTCCCCCTTTTACTCTTGGTTTCCCCCTTGGGCAGATTGATTTTTGACCCTTTGCCCTAATTTATAATTCCCCTTTCCCTTTTGTTCAGCCCCCAGCTTCAATTGTGGGGTCTTCTCTGGTCACTGCCCCTGTAACTCGGGTCCGGGTATTTATCTCAATTCTAGGACCCTTTCTTGGCCAACCCCCTTTCAGTTTGAATTGTTTCCCCCCCAATTTTTTGTTTCCTGCTCCAAAACCCCCTTTTTCCCAATTTTTACAGAAAAGGGTCTTTTCCATTTTTTTCCGAAAGCCTTTTCCTAAATTTTTTCTCCCCCCTCTTTTTCCATCCTTTTTTCCAATGTCCCCATCCCCTCCCCCCTACCCCAAAACCCTTCTCATTGTCCTTTGGGTTTCCCGCGGTCCCCACCTTTTTTTTTTTTTTTTTTTTTTTTTAAGTGTAGGAGAGGGGGGGAGTTAGCAGGGAAAAAGGGGCAGAGAGGGGCAAGAGGAGAGGAGCAAAAGAGAGAAAAGGGGCAAGAGAGGGGGAGAGCAAGAGAGAGATTTGAGAGAGAGAGAGAGCAAGAGGGGAAGCAAGAGAGAGAGAGCAAGAGGGGAGAGGGGAGCAAGAGAGAGGCAAGAGAGGGCAAGAGAGAGGGAGCAAAGAGAGAGAGAGAAAAGGGGGAGAGAGAGGGGGAAGAGGAGAGAGGGAAGGGGAAGAGAGGGGAGGAGAGGGGGAGGGGGGAGGAGGGGGAAGGGGGAGAGAGAAAAGGGGAGAGAGGAGAGAGAGAGGGGAGAGCAAGAGGGAGAAAGGAGAGAAAAGGAGAAGAGAGAGAGAGAGAGCAAGAGGAGGGAAGAGAGAGAGAGGAGAAACAAGAGGGAGGGGAGCAAGAGAAAAGAGAGAGCAAAGAGAGAGAGGGGAGCAAGAGAGAGAGAGAGCAAGAAAAAGGGGAGCGAGAGGGGGAAGAGAGCCAAAAGGAGCAAAAGAGAGAGCAAGAGAGAGGGGCAAAGGGGAGAGAGAGGCAAAAAGAGAGGGCCCAAAAGAGAGAGAGGCAAGAGGGGGGAGAGGGAAGAGATTTGGGGAGCGAGAGAGAGAGGGGAGCAAAAAGAGAGGGGGGAGCAAGAGAGGGAGAGAGCAAGAGAGAGATCGAGAGGGGAGAGAAGAGAGAAGAGGAAAAAGAGCAAAAGAAGAGGCAAGAGAGAGAGGAGCAAAAAGAGAGAGCAAGGGGAGAGAGCAAGAGGGGGAGAGAGAGCAAGGAGCAAGAGAAGGAGAGAGAGAGGAGGGGAGAGGAGAGGCAAGAGAGAGAGATTTGGGGAGAGAGCAAAGAGAGAGAGAGAGCGAGAGAGAGGGGAGAGCAAAGAGAGAGAGCAAAGAGAGGGGAGAGAGAGCAAGAGAGAGAGCAAGAGGAGGGGGAAAACAAGAAAAAGAGAGCAGAGAGGGCGGGGAGCAAGAAAAGCCCCAAAAGGGGGGAGAGCAAGGAGAGAGCAAGAGAGGGGACAAGGGGGAGAGCAAGGGGAGAGAGAAGAGAGAGCAAGAGGGAGCAAGAGAGAGAGAGGGGCAAAAGAGGGGAGCGAGGGAAGAGGAGCGAGAGAGAGAGAGGGGCAAGAGGGGAGAGAAACAAGATAGAGGGGAGAGCAAGAGAGAGAGAGAGAAAAAGAGAGCCCAAAAGAGGGAGCAAAAAAGATGAGAGCAAGAGAAAAGAGAGAGCAAGAGAGAGAGAGAAACAAGGAGAGAGAGGGGAGCAAAGAGAGAGGGGAGAGCCCAAAAGAGGGAGCAAGAGAGAGAGCAAAAGGGGAGAGAGAGAGGGGGAGAGGAGAAAGGTTCAGAGGGGCAGTTCACGGACGGTGTGAAATCCCGTGTATGTGTGTTTTTCAGCTGTGGGTACTACAGGGTAAAGTGCTTGTTCCTTTTGTGGTATGTGTGTATGTGTGTGTGTATGTTTGTTTGTGTGTATGTTTGTTTTGGGGTTTTGTTGGTTTTGTTTGTGGGTGTATGTGTGTGTTTTGTGTGTATTTTGTGTATGTTTGTGTTTTGTTGTATTTTTTGTGTGTGTATGTGTGTGTGTATGTGGTTTGTTTTTTGTTTGTGTTTTGTGTATGTGTGGGTGTATGTGTATGTGTGTGTGCGGGTGTGTGTGTTTTTGTGTGTGTGTGTGTGTGTTATGTGAAAGTGCGAGTTTTTGGGTGTGGTGTGTGTGTGTGTGTTGTGGGGGTTTTGTGTTTTGTGGGGTGTGTTTTGTGTGTGTGTGTGTGTGTTTTTGGGTAGTTTTGTGTGTGGTGTGGTGCCCCCAATTCTAAGTTTCATTTCGCCCAATTAAAAAAACGGTAGATACCGTTTAAAAACTAAAAAACTACCAAAAAAGTGATTTTTTAGCATTATCACTTTTTCTTATAAAAACAAAGAAAATAAATTTTTGGTTTTTTAAAAATTTTTTTTTGTCCCGAGCTTCTAGGAGTGTCTTGGGTCAAACCCCCACTGGGTTCCCCTCGCATGGGGCTCCTCCCCCTAGTCAACCCTATCTTAACCTTATCTATGCTATTTCTGCTCTAATTTTTGGTAATTTGCTTGCAAAGGGTGAGTGACCGGATCTAACAGTGAACCCAAAGGAGGGTTCAGGACCCCCAAAAAAACAACCCCAACAGGTGGGGGATACTTAAGTGGCCCCGGGGGATGCGATGAAAATTGCCAGTTTCTGATGGGCGTAGCCCCTTTTATCCCCTATTTTTAAAATTCTTCACCTGGACTTTATAACCGTATTTTGGGTAAAGATCCCGCGAACCCCCTGTGTCCCCTTTTGATTTGAGTACACTTCACTTATATTTGGGAAAACACTTCCATTCGGTGTTTCAAATTTTTTATGTTTTTAAAGTACTTATGATTTGGTACACTTCACTTAAAATTTTTGGAAAAACATTCAATTTGGTTTTTCACTTTATATGTGTTGGGGTGGGTTTTGTGTGCGGGGTGTGGGGTTTGTGTGTGTGTGTGTGTGTGTGGTCTTTTGTGCGTGTGTGTGTGTGTGTTTTGTGTGTATTTCTCACCTTTTTTTGTGGTTGGAAAGGGGGGCAAGTCACGCTTCCCGGCCCCCCACTTGGTCCCCCTTCTTCCTGCTCCCTGAGCTTTATAGTATTTTTCTTGAAAGCTTTGTATGGGGTAAGGCCCCAAACTTCATCCCTTTTAAATTTTTTCCAGTTCCCTGACAGCTCTGTGACTTAAAAAAAAAACTTCCTTTTAAATTCCGGGGAACCCCCTTTGTTTTTGATTTTTCCGTTGGGTACTCATTGGGGGCGGGGGGTCCAATCTTCTTAATTTCCCCCTTTTCCCCCCAAAAGCCTTCTAAAATTTTATTCTTAAATGTGTGGGGTGTGTGTGTGTGTTGTGGTTGTGTGTGTGTGTGTGTGTGGGTGTGTGGGGGGTTTTGTGTGTTTGTGGGTGTGTGTGTGTGTTTGTGTGTGTTGTGTGTGTGTGTGTTTGTGGGGTGTTTTGTGTGTTTTGTGTGTGTGGGTGTGTGTGTTTGTTTGGGGGTTAAAGGGTGTGTGTTTTGTGTTGTGTGTGGTGTGTGTGTGTGTGTTTTATGAGGGGTGTGAGTTGGGTGTGGGGGTTTTGTGAGGTGTTGTTTTGTGTGTGTGTGTGTGTGTGTGTGTGTTGTTTTGTGTGGGTGTGTGTGTGTGTGTGGGTGTGGGTTTTGTTTGTGTTGTGTGGGTGTGTTAGGGGGGGGTTTGGGGTGTGTGTGTGGCGGGGTAGGTGTGTGGGTGTGGGGTGGGTGGGTTTTGGTTTTGTGTTATGAGTTTTGTGAGGGTGTGTGTGTGGGTTTTGTGAGTGGGGGTGTGTATGAGGGGTGTGAGTGTGTGTGTGTGTGTGTGTGTGTGGGGTGTGTTGTTTTGTTTGTGTGTTTTGTGTGTAATGGGTGTTTTTTGGGGGTGTGTGGGTGTGGGTGTGTGGTGTGTGTGTGTGTGTGTTTTGAGTGTGTGTGTGTGTATGGTTTTGTGAGTGTGTTGGGGTGTGGGTGTTGGGGGGAAGGGGGTTTGTGTGTGTGTGGGTGTGTGAGTGGGTTTTGTGTGTGTAGGTGTTGAGTGTTTTTGTGTGTGGGGTAGTGTGTGTGTTTTGTGTGTGTGTGGGGTGTTTTTGTGTGGGTGGTGTTTTGTGTGTGTGTGTGTGTGTAGGTGTGTGAGTGGGTGTGTGTTTGGGGGGTTGTGGTGTGGTGGTTGTGTGGGGAAATGTTGTGTGTGTGTATGGGGTGAGTGTGTGTGTGTGGGTGTGTGAGTGTGTGTGTGTGTGTGTGTGTGTGGGGGTGTGTGTGGGGCGTGTGTGTTGTTTGTGTTGTGTGTGTTTGTGTGTGTGTGTTTGTGGTGTGTGTTTTTGTTTGTATGAGTGTGTGAGTGGGGTGGTTTTGGGTTTTGTGAGTGTGTGTGTGTGGGTGTGTGTGAGTGTTTTGGTGGGGTATGGTGTGTGGGGTGTGTGTGGTGTGGGTGTGTTTAGTTTGGTTGTGGTATGAGTGTGTGAAAATTGTTGTTTGTGTGGTGTGTGTGTGTGTGTTGTGTTTGTGTTTTGTGTTGTGTATGAAGGGGTGAGTGGGGTGTGTTTTGGGTGTTTTGAGTGGTGTGTGTGTGTGTGTGAGGGGTGTGTGGTTTTATGAGTGTTTTGAGTTTGTGTGTTGTGGGTGTGTGAGTGTTTTGTGTGTGGGGGTGTGGGGTTTTGTGTGTGTGTATGAGTGTGTGAGGGCTTGTGTGGGTGGGTGGTGTGTGTGTTGTGTGTGTGTGTGTGTGTGTGTTTGTGTGTGTGTGTGTGGTATGGTGTGTGATTTTTGTGTGTTTTGGGTGTGTGAGTGTGTGTGTGTGTGTTTGTGGTGGGGTGTGTTGTGTTTGAGTGTGTTTAGTGTTGTGTGTGGGGGTGTGAGTGTGTGTGTGTGGGTGTGTGGTGTTGTGTGTGTGTTGAGTGTGTGAGGTGTGTGTGTGGGGTGTGAGTGGGGTTGGTGTGGGGTTTTGTGTGGGTGTTTTGTGTGTTGTGTGTGTGTGTGTGTGTGTGGGGTGTGTGTGTGTGGGGTTGTTTGGGGTGTGTGTGTGTTGTGTGTTTTGGGGGTGTTTGGGGTTTTTTGAGTGGGTGTGTGGGGTGTTGTGTGTGTGTTTGTGTGTGTGTTTTGTGTGTGTGTGTGTGTGTGTGTGTGTGTTTTTGTGTTTGTGTGTGTGTTGTGTGTGGGGTTTGGGTGTGTGTGTGGTTGTGTGTGTTGTTTTTGTTTTTGTGTGTTGGGGTGTATGAGTGGGGGGAGTGTGTGTGTTTTGGGTGTGTGAGTGTGTTTTGGTGGGTGGGGTGAGTTTGTGTGTGTGTGTTTGATGTTTTGGGGGTGTGTGTGGGGGGTGGGTGTGTGGTGTGTGTGTGTGTGGTGTGTGTGTGGGTGTGTGTGTGTGGTGTGTTTTGTGTTGTGTGTGTGTTGTTTGTGTGTGTGTGTGGTTTTTTGTGTGGTTTTGTTTTGTGGTTTTTGTTGTGTGTGTGTGTTGAGGGGTGGGTTTTAGTGTTTTCCTTTTTTGGGGTGTGTGAGTGTGTGTTTGTGTGTGTGTGTGTGTGCGGTTTGTGAGTGGGGACTCACCTAATTGTACTTCCCTTTAAAAGTGGTTGCAGGGGGGCGAGACTAGTCCGGGCCCCCCCTCTTTTACTGATCGCCCACTGGATAAACTCTCTTCGCTTTTCCCGAGCTTTGTCTACCTCTTTTTTAAAACTATGTATGGTTTCCCGCCCCCCAATACTTCACTTGCTAGGCTTTTTCCAACTTGCTGACAAATCTATGGGCTGAAGAAATACTTCCCAACGTCCCTGTGCTCGTTGAGTCTTTTACTTTTCCCGTTGTGACCCCCTTTTCCCTTGTTCCCCCCTCTGGAACCCCCTTTCTCTGTCCACCTTGTTATTCCCCCCAGTTCTTTTATGTTTGTTAATTTATGTTTTCCCTGCCCTTCTGTCCTCCAGTGTCGTCAGTCCGATTTTCCCTTTTAAACCCTTTTCCCGTTAAAGACATTTTCCTTGAACTTTGGGGGCTAGCCTTGTTGCAAAACCCTTTTACTTTCTCTAACTTCTTGACGTGCTTTTCCCGGTGTGGGTTCCGGGCTGTGCTGCTTTTTTTCCTTTTTTTTTATGGGCCTAACATTCACCGTGACAGTGTCTTTAAAGATTTTTTTTATTAAGGTATCGGAAACGCTTTTTTTCAGGTTTTTCCCGGGGGCCCCTAGGGTGCACGGTTTTTTGGTTGATTTTGTGCCTCCCGTGATGTGCTCGGTGGTTTTGGTCACCCCAAAGGGCTTTTTCCCTGAGTGAGGTCTGTTGTCTTTTTTCCACCTAGCCTATACTCTGTTGCGGTCTTCTTTGCCCCTCCCCAAAACTTCATGACTTTTCTTTTGGGTGGTTGAAATTTGAGAAGCCAGTTACTGGGGCCCAATGTCCCGCCTTCCAGGGCTTTTTGCAGTCCTGCCCCATCCCCGTCGATTTTAAATCTTCTCATCAGCTTCACGTATCTGCGAACCGGGACACTTCAGAGTTATTCCTTTTCCCTCAGTCGTTCCATATATCAAAAATAGCTTGGGCCAAAAACTGACCCCGTGGGACCCCGCTCCCTAACAGGGGGCCCACTGTGATTTCCCCTTCACGTTCCATGAATCGTTGCTGCCCCCCCTGTCAGGATTCCCTTATCCATTGCAGTGCCCCCTTTCCCTTTTTCGTGTGCCTGATCCCCCAAACTTCTGGGACTAATCTCTTGGGGGGAAATGTGTCAAAGGGCCCTTTTCCCCAGTTAGGGAAAAAACCCAAACTACCCCCAACCCCCTTTTCTCGTTTTCTTACTTTGTTACCCCTTTTCTTAAAAATCCAGGAGGGTTGGGGGTACAAGATTTGCCTTTTTTTATGGGAAAACCCCTGCTGGTTTTTTTATTTATAATCTTTTTCCTTTTTTCCCGGTGTTCGCCACTTCCCCCTGATAATCTTCTCCTTGGGCCTTGACACGTTTCTTTTCAGAGACCAGGTCTTGTTTGTTTAGTGCCTCGTTTCTGTTTCCTTTCTTAAAAATGGGGACTACATTAGCTGTCTTCCATTTCTCAGGTAGTTGCCCAGTTTCAAGGGATGTGTTGTAAGATTGTGGTTAGAGGCACACACAGCATCTCTGCTCCTTCTCTAAGGACCCATGGGGAGTGTTGTCGGTCCCATCGCCTTTGAGGTGTCAAGGTCAAGGAGCTTCTTCACCTCCTCCTCAGTTGTTCGTATGTCATCCAACACTTGTTGGTATATTCCCTCTTGATGTTCCCTTCTGTTCTGTCTTCCCACAGCCCTTCCTGTCTCTACTGTAAAAAACTTCCTTGAATCTCCTGTTCAGCTCCTCACATACCTCCTGATCATTTCTTGTGAGTTCTCCACCTTCTGTCCTTAATCTGATCACCTGGTCTTTGACTGTTGTCTTCCTCCTGATGTGGCTATACAACAGTTTCGGGTCAGTCTTGATTCTCGATGCTATGTCATTTTCATACTGTCGTTGGGCCTCCCTCCTTACCTGTGCGTACTCATTCCTGGCTCTGCGACTGATCTCCCTATTTTCGTGTGTTCTCTGCCTTCTGTACTTTTTCCATTCTCTATTGCACTTTGTTTTTGCCTCCTTACACCGTCGGGTGTGTGTGTGTGTGTATGTGTGTGTGTGTGTGTGTGTGTGTGTGTGTGAGTGTGAGTGTGTGTGTGTGTGGTGTGTGTGTGTGTGTGTGTGTGTGTATGTGTGTGTGTTACTTTGCGGTTGATAAAGACAACAGATTATTAACAACGGTAATAAGCGCTTCTCACTTATGCGGTCGTTATCCTGATTACTAATTTCACGCCATTCGTAAACAGTGATGAACAGGATGAAGTTTCCTCTAGTCCGACGCTGCGTGTCCCTAAGGGTTTAGCGCTTCCCTGAGAAAATAATATGTTTCGCTATCATGTCATTTATATATATTAGGAACAGCTGGGGACCCGAGCACTCATCTCTGTGGAAGGAACAGCTGGGGACCCGAGCACTCATCTCTGTGGAAGGAACAGCTGGGGACCCGAGCACTCATCTCTGTGGAAGGAACAGCTGGGGACTCGAGCACTCATCTCTGTGGAAGGAACAGCTGGGGACCCAAGCACTCATCTCTGTGGAAGGAACAGCTGGAGACCCAAGCACTCATCTCTGTGGAAGGAACAGCTGGGGACCCAAGCACTCATCTCTGTGGAAGGAACAGCTAGGGACCCAAGCACTCATCTCTGTGGAAGGAACAGCTAGGGACCCAAGCACTCATCTCTGTGGAAGGAACAGCTGGGGACCCGAGCACTCATCTCTGTGGAAGGAACAGCTGGGAACCCGAACACTCATCTCTGTGGAAGGAACAGCTGGGGACCCGAGCACTCATCTCTGTGGAAGGAACAGCTGGGGACCCAAGCACTCATCTCTGTGGAAGGAACAGCTGGGAACCCGAACACTCATCTCTGTGGAAGGAACAGCTGGGGACCCGAGCACTCATCTCTGTGGAAGGAACCGCTGGGGACCTGAGCACTCATCTCTGTGGAAGGAGCAGCTGGGGACCCGAGCACTCATCTCTGTGGAAGGAACAGCTGGGGACCCAAGCACTCATTTCTGTGGAAGGAACAGCTGGGAGCCCGAGCACTCATCTCTGTGGAAGGAACAGCAGGGGACCCGAGCACTCATCTCTGTGGAAGGAACAGCTGGGGACCCAAGCACTCATCTCTGTGGAAGGAACAGCTGGGGACCCAAGCACTCATCTCTGTGGAAGGAACAGCTGGGGACACAAGCGCTAATCTCTGTGGAAGGAACAGCTGGGAATCCAAGCACTCATCTCTGTCTAAGGAACAGCTGGGAAACCGAGCACTCATCTTTGTGGAAGGAACAGCTGGGGACCCGAGCACTCATCTCTGTGGAAGGAACAGCTGGGAACCCAAGCACTCATCTCTGTGGAAGAAACAGCTGGTGACCCAAGCACTCATCTCTGTGGAAGGAACAGCTGGGGACCCAAGCACTCATCTCTGTGGAAGGAACAGCTGGGAACCCAAGCACTCATCTCTGTGGAAGGAACAGCTGGGGACCCAAGCACTCATCTCTGTGGAAGGAACAGCTGGGGACCCAAGCACTCATCTCTGTGGAAGGAACAGCTGGGGACCTGAGCACTCATCTCTGTGGAAGGAACAGCTGGGGACCCGAGCACTCATCTCTGTGGAAGGAACAGCTGGGCAGCCAAGCACTCATTTCTGTGGAAGGAACAGCTGGGAGCCCGAGCACTCATCTCTGTGGAAGGAACAGCTGGGGACCCAAGCACTCAATCTCTGTGGAAGGAACAGCTGGGGACCCGAACACTCATCTCTGTGGAAGGAACAGCTGGGGACCCAAGCACTCATCTCTGTGGAAGGAACAGTTGGGGACCCAAGCGCTAATCTCTGTGGAAGGAACAGCTGGGAACCCGAGCACTCATCTCTGTGGAAGGAACAGCTGGGAACCCGAGCACTCATCTCTGTGGAAAGAGCAGCTCGGGACCCGAGCACTCATCTCTGTGGAAGGAACAGCTGGGGACCCAAGCACTCATCTCTGTGGAAGGAACAGCTGGGGACCCAAGCGCTCATCTCTGTGGAATGAGCAGCTCGGGACCCGAGAACTCATCTCTGTGGAAGGAACAGCTGGGGACCCGAGCACTCTTCTCTGTGGAAGGAACAGCTGGGAACCCGAGCACTCATCTCTGTGGAAGGAACAGCTGGGGATCCAAGCACTCATCTCTGGGGGAGGAACAGCTGGGGACCCAAGCGCTAATCTCTGTGGAAGGAACAGCTGGGGACCCAAGCACTCATCTCTGTGGAAGGAACAGATGGGAACCCAAGCACTCATCTCTGTGGAAGGAACAGCTGGGGACCCAAGCACTCATCTCTGTGGAAGGAACAGCTGGGGACCAAAGCACTTATCTTTGAGGGAACAGCTAGGTACGAAGCACTCATCTCTGGGGAAGGAAGAGCTGAGGTCCCAAGCACTGATCAGTGTGTATGTGTGTGTGTATACCCATCTATTTTTTATTGCAGGGGGTCGAGTCACAGCTCCTGGCCCCGCCTCTTCGCTGGTCGCTACTAGCTCCTCTTCCTCCCTGCTCGATGAAGTTTACTCTGTGTTTTCAAAGCTCTATCGTATCTCTTACAGCTTTATCGTATATCGTGTGTGTGTGTGTGTGTTTTGTGTGTGTGTGTGTGTGTGTTGTGTGTGTGTGTGTGTGCGTGTGTGTGTGTGTGTGTGTGTGTGTGTGTGTGTGTGTGGTGTATGATTTTTGAAGTGAGGAAGAGATGCAAGAATAGGAAAAAGCTTTTGGGGAGGTAGTGAGGAGGAGGGGAGAGGAAGGAAGGGGAGAGGGGAGGTGTTTCTGTCTTTGTCTTCCTGACAGCTAAGCGGGGTATAATTAGCACACGGCGCGCTGAAGTCTGCAGGTGCGATAACACTCGCTAATACAACTTATAATTTCCTTAATGACCCGTAAGGAGACAAGCTATTCTCGTAAAGCCTTACTTAATAGACCGTCGAGTCTATCAGGGCAGATTGTTATTAAAACACACACACACACACACACATACACACACACATACACGGTCGAGGATCAGGCAGTACTACAAAGAGACCTGGACAGGCTACAAGCCTGGTCTAGTAACTGGCTCCTTGAATTTAACCCCGCCAAATGCCAAGTCATGAAGACTGGGGAAGGGCAAAGAAGACCACAGACACAATATAGTCTAGGTGGCCAAAGACTGCAAACCTCACTCAAGAAAAAAAGATCTTGGGGTGAGTATAATACCGAGCACATCTCCTGAGGCGCACATCAGTCAGATAACTCCTGCAGCGCACGGGCGTCTGGCAAACCTAAACATAGCGTTCAGATACCTCAGTAAGGAATCGCTCAAGACTGTACACCATTTACGTCAGGCCCATACTGGGGTATGCAACACCAGTTTTGAATCCACACCTGGTCAAGCACGTCAAGACATTAGAGAAAGTGCAAAGGTTTGCAACAAGACTAGTCCCAGAGCTAAGGGGATTGTCCTACGAAGAAAGGTTAAGGGAAATTGGCCTGACGACACTGAAGGACAGGAGGGTCAGGGGAGACATGATACCGACATATAAAATACTGCGCGGAATAGATAATGTGGACAAAGACAGGATGTTCCAGAGATGGGACACACAAACAAGAAGTCACAATTGGAAGTTGAAGACTCAGATGAGTCAAAGGGATGTTAGGAAGTATTTCTTTAGTCATAGAGTTGTTAGGCAGTGGAATAGCCTAGAAAGTGTCGTAGTGGAGGCGGGAATCATACATAGTTTTAAGAAGTGGTTTGATAAAGCTCATGGAGCAGGGAGAGAGAGGACCCAGTAGCAATCAGTCAAGAGGCAGGGCCAGGAGCTACGACTCGACTCCTGTAACCACAAATAAGTGAGTACAAATAGGTGAGTACACGTGTGTGTGTGTGTGTGTGTGTGTGTGTGTGTGTGTGTGTGTGTGTGTGTGTGTGTGTGTGTGTGTGTGTGTGTGTGTTTGCATGTGTGCACTCACCTATTTGTGGTTACAAGGGTCGATTCACAGCCCCTGGCCCCGCCTCTTCACTGGTCGCTACTAGGTCCACTCTCTCCTTGTTCCATGAGCTTTATCGTACTTCTTCTTAAAGCTATGTATGAATCCTGCCTCCACTGCATCACTTCCCAGATTGTTCCACTTCTTGACCTCTCTCTAACCTAAGAAATACTTCCTAACATCCCTGTGACTCATCTGAGTCTTCAACTTCCAGTTGTGTCCCCTTGTTACCATGTCCCATCTCTTTAACATTCTGTCCCTATATGCCTTGTCAATTCCTCTCAGTATTTTATATGTTGTTATCATGTCCCCCCTATCCCTCCTGTCCTCTAGTATCGTCAGGTCAATTTCCCTTATCCTTTCCTCGTAGAACATACCCCTTAGTTCCGGGACTAGTCTAGTCTATGCACTTTCTCTAATTTCTTGACATGCTTGACTAGGTGTGGGTTCCATGCTAGTGCTGCATACCTTAATGTGAGCCTGACGTACACGTAATACAAAGTTTTAAATGACTCCTTATTCAGGTGTCGAAACACTTTTCTCAGGTTTGCCAGGCACCCATATGCTGAAGCAGTTATTTAGTTAATGTGCGCCTCAAGAGATGTGCTCGGTATTATACTCACCCCAAGATCCTTTTCCTTGAGGGAGTTTTGCACTACACAGTAGTCATAGTAACAGCATTGTAACATCACAGTAGTTATGATAACAACATTTTAACAACACAGTAGTTACAGTAGCAACACAGTAGTTACAGTAGCAACACAGTAGTTACAGTAGCAACACAGTAGTTACAGTAGCAACACAGTAGTTACAGTAACAACACAGTAGTTACAGTAGCAACACAGTAGTTACAGTAGCAACACAGTAGTTACAGTAACAACACAGTAGTTACAGTAACAACACAGTAGTTACAGTAACAACACAGTAGTTACAGTAGCAACACAGTAGTTACAGTAGCAACTCAGTAGTTACAGTAACAACACAGTAGTTACAGCAGCAACACAGTAGTTACAGTAGCAACACAGTAGTTAAAGTAGCAACACAGTAGTTATGGTAGCAACACAGTAGTTATGGTAGCAACACAGTAGTTACAGTAGCAACACAGTAGTTACAGTAACAACACAGTAGTTACAGTAGCAACACAGTAGTTACAGTAGCAACACAGCAGTTACAATAGCAACACAGTAGTTACAGTAACAACACAGTAGTTACAGTAACAACACAGTAGTTACAGTAACAACACAGTAGTTACAGTAGCAACACAGTAGTTACAGTAGCAACTCAGTAGTTACAGTAACAACACAGTAGTTACAGCAGCAACACAGTAGTTACAGTAGCAACACAGTAGTTAAAGTAGCAACACAGTAGTTATGGTAGCAACACAGTAGTTATGGTAGCAACA
>NC_069405.1:38410466-38412966 GCF_026875155.1 Cherax quadricarinatus | reverse complement strand
GTTCTCCAAGCGCCACTCCAAAATAATCAAGAGAAGCTTGTTTTACAAAATCTGTGATATCTATTCTTTGTTTTTGCAAAATGAACTGGGATTGTTTAAGCAATCCCAGTTTATCTGGAAAAAATATAATGAAATAATACTTACAATATTGTCGCGTTACAGTTGTTAATAAAACTCCTGTCACTTCATATACAAAGACACGCGTTATGACTAAGTTCCCTGTTAATTGAGGGTAAGTATGCAATATCTCACAAACTAGAGCCAACTTAAAAAACCTACTGACATTATCGAATTCAACAACCTCAAAATACCATAAATACCTTCAAATATCTTTGGCAACGATTTTTTTGTTGTTGTTGACCAGTCAATGACATAGAAATAATCTTCATTTGTTTCCAGTTTCCTTGACCTTCTGATTATATATATATATATATATATATATATATATATATATATATATATATATTTTATATATATATATATATATATATATATATATATATATATATATATGTATATATTATATATATATATATATATATATATATATATATATATATATATTATATATATATATATATATATATATATATATATATATATATATATATATACATATATAATTGTATGTTTATCTTAAATGAAAGCGTAATACTCGCGATACAAGAGGGCCATCAGGTGATCCGTCATCGTTGTGGTGATTGCCAAAGGACTCACGTACACAACGAGGCTTACTGCAGGGTCCGTGGTACGTAAACACACACACACACACACAGCTGAGAGACTCAGGGGTTTGTCCTACGAGATGAGGGGAGGGGAACTCAACCTGACAACACTGGAAGACAGAAGAGTTAGGGGAAACATGATAACGACATATAAAATACTGAGAGAAATTGACAAGGTGGATAGAGACAGGATGTTAGAGAGATGTGACACAGTAACAAGGTGTCACAACTAGAAGTTGAAAAACTCAGATAAGTCACAAGGATGTTAGGAAGTATTTCTTCTGTCATAGAGTTGTCAGGAAGTAGAACAATCTGGAGAGGGATGTAGTAGAGGCGGGAACAATACATAGCTTTAAGAAAAGATATGATAAAGCTCATGGAGCAGGGACAGAGTGGATATAGTAGCGACCAGGGAAGAGACGGGGCCAGGAGCTGTGAAACGGCCCCTGCAACCACAATTAGGTGAACACACACACACACACACACACACACACCAACACACCACACACACACAAACACACACAACACACAACAACACACACCAACACACACACACACACACACACACACACAACAAACACACACACACACACAGGATTCATACATAGCTTTAAGATGAGGTACGATAAGATTCTTGGAACAGGAACTAGCGAAGAGGTGGGGCCAGGAACTATGATTCGAACTCTTCAACCACGAATAATGATAATGATATGAAATAACGATAAGGAATAATAATATGGAATAATGATAATATGGAATAATACTAATATAATAACTGTATATATACTGAGAGATGTGTCTGTGTACACACTGAGGTAAATGTCACTCAGTGTATATACACTGAGTGACATTTACAGATATACAGTGTATATACACTGAGAGATGTATATCTGTGTATATACAGACTTTATTTTAACCACTATTATAGATACTGAAGTGGCTAGTTTAATGTGCACCTCATATCCATCCTGTGGAGGGTAGTTACTAGTTTATTGTGCACCTCACATCCATATTGTGGAGAGTAATGGCTAGTTTATTGTGCACCTCATATCCATCCTGTGGAGGGTAGTGGCTAGTTTATTGTGCACCTCATGTCTATCCTCTGGAGGGTAGTGGCTAGTTTATTGTGCACCTCATATCCATCCTGTGGAGGGTAGTGGCTAGTTTATTGTGCACCTCATGTCTATCCTCTGGAGGGTAGTGGCTAGTTTATGTGCACCTCATATCCATCCTGTGGAGGGTAGTGGCTAGTTTATTGTGCACCTCATGTCTATCCTCTGGAGGGTAGTGGCTAGTTTACTGTGCACCTCATATCCATCCTGTGGAGGGTAGTGGCTAGTTTATTGTGCACCTCATGTCTATCCTCTGGAGGGTAGTGGCTAGTTTACTGTGCACCTCATATCCATCCTGTGGAGGGTAGTGGCTAGTTTATTGTGCACCTCATGTCTATCCTCTGGAGGGTAGTGACTAGTTTATTGTGCACCTCATATCCATTCTTTGGAGGGTAGCGGCTAGTTTATTGTGCACCTCATGTCTATCCTGTGGAGGGTAGTGTCTAGTTTATTGTTCACCTCATATCCATCCTTTGGAGGGTAGTGGCTAGTTTATTGTTCACCTCATGTCTATCCTGTGGAGGGTAGGGTCTAGTTTATTGTGCACCTCATGTCCATCCTGTGGAAGGTAGCAGCTAGTTTATTGTGCACCTCGTATCCATGCTGTGGAGGGTAGTGGCTAGTTTATTGCGCACCCCATATCCATCCTGTGGTGTAGGCTCC
>NC_069405.1:38402966-38405466 GCF_026875155.1 Cherax quadricarinatus | reverse complement strand
ACTATGCTACTACTACTACTACTACTACTAGTACTACTGTACTAACTACTACTGCTACTTACTACTCATACTACTACTACTACTACTATACTACTGCTACTCTGTACTACTACTACTACTACTACTACTGCTACTACTACTACTACTATGCTATACTACTATACTACGACTACTACTACTACTACTACTATGCTACTACTACTACTACTACTATCTGACTACTACTACTACTACTACTATGCATTACTACTACTACTACTACTACTGCTGCTACTACTACTACTACTATGCTGCTTACTACTACTACTACTATACTACTACTATACTACTACTACTAACTGCTACTACTACTACTACTACTATACTACTGCTTACTACTACTACTACTACTACTACTACTACTGCTACTACTTACTACTACTACTGCTGCTACTACTACTACTACTACTACTACTGCTACTACTATACTACTACTACTGCTACTGCTACTACTACTACTACTGACTACTGCTACTACTACTACTACTACTACTACTACTGCTACTACTACTACTACTACCACTACTACTACTACTACATACTGCTACTACTACTACTACTACTACTGCTATACTACTACTACTACTACTACACTACTGCCTACTACTATACTACTACTGCTACTACTACTACTACTACTATCTGCTACTACTACTAGCTATACTACTACTGCTACTATGCTACTACTACTACTACTGTACTACTGCTACTACTACTACTACTACTAAACTACCACTACTTACTACTACTGCTACTACTACTACTACTACCACTACTACTACTACTACAACTGCTACTACTACTACTACTACTGCTACTATACTACTACTACTACTACTACTACTACTTACTATGCTAACTACTTACTACTACTTGACTACTACTACTACTTACACTACTGCTACTACTACATACTACTACACTCACTACTGTTAACTATCTACTACTACAACTATACTACCACTACTACTACTACTACTACTGCTACTACTATTACTACTACTATACTACTACTACTATTGTCTACTACTACTACCTACTACTATGCTACTACTCTACTCTACTCACTATCTACTACACTACTACTACTACTACTACTACTGTAATACTACTACTACTACTACCACTATCATACTACTACTACTACTGCTACTACTACTATATACTACTACTACTACTACTACTACTATAACTACTACTACACTACTACTACTACTACTACTACTACTACTACTACTACTACTATTGCAACTACTACTATACTACTAACTACTACTATACTACTACTATACTATACTCTGAATACTACTACTACTACTATACTATTGCAACTACTACTACTACTACTACTTAACTACTACTACTACTACTACTATCTACACTACTACTATACTACTACTATGCAATACTACTACTACTACTAACTACTACTACCACACTACTACTACTACTACTACTACTACTACTACTACTACTGCTACTACTACTACTACTACTACTACTATTGCAACTACTACTACTACTACTACTACTACTAACTACCACTACTACTACTACTACTACTACTACTACTATGCTACTATATACTACTGCTACTACTACTACTACTACCTACTACTACTACTATATACTACTATTGCAACTACTACTACTACTACTACTATTGCAATACTACTACTACTACTATATGCAACTACTACTACTGCTACTACTACTACTACTACTACTACTATTGCAACTACTACTACTACTATATACTACTACTATTACTACTACTACTACTACTACTACTACTACTACTACTACTACTACTACTACTATTGCAACTACTACTACTACTACTACTACTACTATTGCAACTACTACTACTACTACTACTACTACTATTGCAACTACTACTACTACTACTACTACTACTAGTACTACTACTACTACTTGCAACTACTACTTACTACTACTACTACTACTACTACGTACTACTACTACTACTACTACTAACTACTACTACTACTACTACTACTACTATTCTATACTATATACTATTCACTACTACTGCTACTACTACACAACGACACACCTGCCTTCCCAGAGCTTGGAACTTAACCAATAAGAGACAAACACAAACACCTTAAATGCCACCACCACTAACTCGCCGAGGCAGGAAAACAAACATTCACGTGAATAAATCTTGAAAACAAACTGTTGCTTTCGGAAGATGAAAGAGGAGCCAGACAGCCTCGGGTGTGCACGAAGGAAAAAAAAACACACAAACACGGAATGATAGTACGCTGTGTGATAACTCGTTACGACCCATAAACGAGTTAGTTCCACGCAATAATCGTTAACTATGTCTATAACCCGGTTACTTACTACTACTTACTAATACCTACTACTCTATTGCAACAACTAACTACTGTAAATACTAACAACGAACACCTGGCCTTCCCAGAGGCTTGGAACT
>NC_069405.1:38345630-38402466 GCF_026875155.1 Cherax quadricarinatus | reverse complement strand
AGATAGTCTGGCGTCGCCACACTGCCCCAAGCCGTCACTGCCCTAGCACAAAAAAAAAAAAACGCTGACCTAGTACCTTGCATCCTTGTCATCTCCTCAATGAAGCAAAGCAGAATGTTTGTTTCTTGCTGTCTTAAGCATAGACAACAATGTACACTATTTTTACTATGGTAATAAAGTGGGAGCAGGATTTTCCTTAATTGTCCTGCTAAGTAAGAGATGTACTGTCTCTTATAAAAATACACTTTGCAACACCGCTGCAAGGAGCAGAGGTCACTTGACTACGTGGCATAGCATCTGTGATCAATTACTCACTCTAGCAGTAAACAAGACGCTCGCCTCTTCTGAGAGGGCTTGGCCCCTCAGGGCTGAAAGGGGCTGAAGGGGCTGAAAGGGCTGAAGGGGGCTGATACCCCCCTCCTGGAGAAAATTTCTCCACACTCCCCGTGGTTATTTTACATAGTAACATATGTATAAATTACCCAGAACAACTCCCAAAAAAGTCAAACACAGTGACTTATCTGCACTGGGTTCTTTAAGTCATAAGTCAGTAAGTGTCCGCTGCATACATGACTACAGCAAACAAGACGCAATGTGTTTGCAAAACCTGTAGCAAACCATTAGACTTCCCCTTTCCACCCTCTCCTCCTTTTCACCCTCTCTTCCTCTTCCCCCAACTACTCTTCCTCACCTCCTACCCGTCAAACACAAAAAACCCACTTCATTGGCAGCAACAAGGGTGTTTACATGTAGTAGTGAACGACAAATGAACTGTTATCTTGTTCGCCCTTATGTCTCCCACTGTTTATCACCCTCCTCCCCCATGTTCTCCCCCTTCCTCTCTCTTCCACCCCTCTACCACCCTCCCACTTGTCTTCTCTACACTCCCAGGTTCTTCTCTGTGTTTAAGAGCACAGTATTCGTGTCATTTTCTCGCTGGAGAGAATACTAATGACTATTCATTTGCGTAGAGCAAACACACCGCCTCCCTCCTAACGCCCACTGATTGGTATTTTAATCGGCGTAAATTGGGAGGGAACGAGAGATTGGGCCGCCGCAGCCGCCGCTGCAGCCGCTGTGAGAAGCCCTCAGGGGGATCCCTATATGGTGGAGTTTTCTACCTCCCCTCCCTCTCTCCCTCCTCTTTCTCTTTTCTCTCCCCCTCTCCCTCCTCTTTCTCATTCCCTCACTCTTTTCCTCCTCTTTCACTTATCCCTCCCGCTCCCTTCTTCATTCTCTCCCTCTGTCTCTCCCTCCCTTTTTCCTTCCCCCTTTTTCCTACTTTATCTTCTCTCCCTCCAACCTCCTTTTTCCCCTTTTCCTCCTCCCCCCTTTCTCTCCCCCCCTCCCCCCCCCACCCTCAACCCTTCCATTCCCCTCCCCTGCCCCTCCCCTTTCCCCCCCTGCCCTCCCCCCCTTCTCTCCCCTCCCCTTTCCCTTTCCCCTTTCCTTCCTTCTCCCCCCTCCTTTCCCCCCTTTGATCTTCCCTTCCTCTCTCCCTTCTTCCCCCCCTTTCTCCAATTCCCCTTCCCCTTCCTTTTTCCCTTCTTCCTCTCCTACTTTCCTTCTTTTTCCTCCCCTTCCCCCTTCCCTTCCTTCCCCCCTTCCTCCCCCCCCGCCCCTTCCTCCCCCCTTTCCCCTTCCCTTCCTCATCAATTTCCACACCAACACTAAAATAATCTCAAAAACCCTTCTAATGCCTTAAACACTACTAAACACCTTTAAAAACCCCTTTGTACATTTCCCCACCTTTTCGACACCCCTCCAATCTATAACAACGCCCGCGGCGCCCAAATATCTCGAGGATCCTCCCCCGTTGTAACATCCAAAAATCCTTTATCACTCCTATGTAAATCAAAAACTCTTTAAAATTCCACGAACCTTAACACCCTTTGAACACTAGCCAACATCCCTTTAACACCCCCCAACACTCCTTAAAAACCCATAAAACTCCCTAACACCCTTGAACATCCCCAAACCCCCCCACACTCCCTTTAAAACCCCTTTAACACTCCTTAAAACCCCTAACACTCCTTAAAAACCTTAACACACCTTAACCCCTTTAACACTCCTTAACACCCCTTTAACATCCTTAACCCCTTTAAAACTCCCTTAAACCCTTTAAAACCCCCAACATCCTTTAAATCTTTAAACCTCACAACCCCCTCTAGAACCTAACATCCTTCATACCCTTAGCACCCTCCACACCCTCCAACACCTCCAAACCGCCAACACCCTCCCGCAGCCTCAAAACCCCCCCATACCCCCCACACCCTCCAACACCCTTCATCACCCTCCATCACCCTCCAACATCCTTCATCCCCCCTCCAGCACCCTCCATAACCCTCCAACACCCTAAATCACCCTCCAACACCCTCCATCACTCTCTAGCACCCTCCATCACCCTCCAACACCTCCAACACCGCCAACACCCATCCGCAGCCTCCAACACCCTCCCATACCCTCCATCCCCCTCCAACACCCTTCATCACCCTCCAGCACCCTTCATCACCCTCTAGCACCCTCCATCACCCTCCAACACCCTCCATCACCCTCCATCACCCTCCATCACCCTGCAACACCCTTCATCACCCTCCAAACACCCTCCATCACTCTCTAGCACCCTCCATCACCCTCCAACACCCTTCATCACCCTCCATCACCCTCCATCACCCTCCATCACCCTTCATCACCCTCTAGCACCCTCCATCACCCTCCATCACCCTCCATCACTCTCTAGCACCCTCCATCATCATCCAACACCCTTCATCACCCTCCAGCACCCTCCATCACCCTCCATCACCCTTCATCACCCTCTAGCACCCTCAGCACCCTCCATCACCCTTCATCACCCTCCAACACCCTTCATCACCCTCTAGCACCCTCCATCACCTCCTTTCACCTTCATCACCCTCCAACACTCTCCATCACCCTCCATCACCCTCCATCACCCTCCATCACCCTCCATCACCCTCCATCACCCTTCATTATCCTCCAACACCCTTATCACCCTCTAGCACCCTCCATCACCCTCCATCACCCTCCATCACCCTCCTTCACACTCCATCACCCTTCATCATCCTCTAGCACCCTCCATCACCCTCCAACACCCTTCATCACCCTCTAGCACCCTCCATCACCCTCTATCAGCCTCCAACACCCTTCATCACCCTCTAGCACCCTTCATCACCCTCCATCACCCTCCAACACCCTCCATCACCCTCCAACACCCTCCATCACCCTCCAACACCCTTCATCTCCCTCTAGCACCATCCATCACCCTCCAACACCCTTCATCACCCTCTAGCACCCTCCATCACCCTCCAACACCCACCATCACCCGCCAACACCCTTCATCACCCTCCAGCACCCTCCATCATCCTCCAACACCCACCATCACCCTCCCGCAGGAGGAATCTGTCAAGAGTTGACAGCGTGTAATCCCCCAGCGATGGAGAGGTGTTGTGGGCGGCCTGACTTGACCGATGTTGACAGCCAACGCCGCCCCACCGCCAGCCTCTACCACCCGACCAGCCGCCCCTTTCAGTCAACGCCGCCGCTGCCGCCGCCGCCGCCGCCAACTAAACCTTGCCCTCTCTTCCCCTCTTCTCTAAGTCACCCTCCATTCAGTGAGAATGAAGGTAAACGAGTGGGAAGAGGAGGAGGACGCAAAAGTAGGAGAAAGACATGAGACGAAGAAGGAGGAAGAAGAGCAGACGTAGAAATGAGAGCAGGAGGAAGACGAGAGAAAAGTAATAGAGAGCAGAAACAGGAACAGAAGGAGAAAGAAGAGGATAAGGAAGAGCGGGTAAAGGAGATAGTCTCCAGGAGGGGATAATTTCGTATGCAAATTCAGTAGATTGATGAAGTCAGTAAGTGGAAGGAGCGAGTGTGTGAGGCTGCTGAGGCCCCTCAGTCTGAGGGCAGAGAGGGAAGAGAGGGCTGAGGGAGGGGAAACAAGGGTTGCTACATAATGATGATAATGATTATGAATGATTATTAGGATAATGATTTGTGATGATGGCGGCAGCGTTAGAGTACATTGGACTGGTCAACAGGTACCTTGACATGAGAGTACAATGGACTGCTCAACAGGTACCTTGACATGAGAGTACAATGGACTGGTCAACAGGTACCTTGACATGAGAGTACAATGGACTGTTCAACAGGTACCTTGACATGAGAGTACAATGGACTGCTCAACAGGTACCTTGACATGAGAGTACAATGGACTGCTCAACAGGTACCTTGACATGAGAGTACAATGGGCTAGTCAATAGGTACCTTTGTAAACAGGGATACTACATCCACACTAGACACATTCTTGCTCCTTATCAGGATAAAAAAGTCAACATTAGAAACAACTGGTTAGGTACCAAATATTTTTTACTAGTGCATATTATATGCCTCCTAGTGGAAATAGCAGCTAGTTCACTGTGCATTCTGTGGACGGTAGTGGCTAGTTTATTATGAACCTCGTATCCATCCTGTGAACGGTAGTAGCTATTTAATATGCACCTAGTAACCATCCTATGGATGGTAGCGCAAGAGCATATGGAATACACTAACAGATCTATTACAACTAGGATCAAACCATACCACGGGTGGGGGCTAGAAACCCGCGATCCAGTGAGTCTCACAATACTCATGACAGTCGCTGTGGGCTAGCTGGACTAGCGGCTACGCACGACGGTCTGGAGTTGAAAACTCTTGAGGGGTTCGCGGGTTCTGTCCCCGCTAGTGGTTTGGTTTTTCTTTGAGCTAGGTACCACAAGCTTACAGGAATACGTTCTTGATTCATATCAACCAATTGTACTTATCTGGCCCTGTTTGTTTGTAACTTAAATTTAGCGGTATACTTGCTTAACGCAGTCTGGCATGGCTTGCACCGTGTACGTAATAACTTCAATCTTCCTACGCATTAACTTTGTGGCTTATCTGAGTTTACGTATTAATTATATGCCTTAACAATGTTGATGTTTGTAAAAAAATGTCACATGTACAATACTTGTCGTTACTTTATTGTCGCTAAATCATTCGCCTGCCTCAGCAGGCGTACTTTCAGGTGGAGATAAATGGTGAATATAACACTGAAGGCAAACAGACAGCATCAGCGCGTATTTCTGCATGACTACTGCTCGAAGCTATTAAGGTGGGTTCAAGTCCCCTCATGATATTTCAGCTATCCCTCAGAGTGGTTCAGTCCCTCATAGTGTGGCCAGTTAATCAGTGCTTGTAGGGACTGACACCTATTAAGGCAGACTGACTGAATCGCGTCAAAGACTAGCACTCAACCTGAAGAAGATCTGTTGCGCTGGCAGATATCGTCACGTCAGTGAAGCATATCCAGGTGTGCTGAACTTACGTCTTACAACTGCCTCCAAGGACAAAGTTTCTTTTTTCTCCACAGACTACTAAGTGCACCGCTCACCTTTTTCCCCTCATCAATTCTATGATTCACCTCTTTCTTTCATAGACCCCCTGACACGTCCACTCCCAAATATCTGAATACATTCACCTCCTCCATACTCTCTCCCTCCAATCTGATATCCAATCTTTCATCACCTAATCTTTTTTTTATCCTCATAACCTTACTTTTTCCCTGTATTCACTTTTAATTTCTTTCTTTTGCACACCCTACCAAATTCATCCACCAATCTCTGCAACTTTCTTCAGAATCTCCCAAAGCACAGTGGTCATCACCAAAGAGCAACGGGTGACAACTCCCACTTTATGTGTGATTCTTTATCTTTTAACTCCACGTATCTTGCCAAGACCCTCACATTTACTTCTCTTACAACCCCATCTATAAATATATTAAACAACCACAGTGACATCACACATCCTTGTCAAAGGGCCTACTTTTACTGGAAATAATTTCTCTCTTTCCTACATACTCTAACTTGAGCCTCATTATCCTCGTAAAAACTCTTCACTGCTTTCGTAACCTGCCTCCTACACCATACACCTGCAACATCTGCCACATTGCCCCCCTATCCACCCTGTCATACGCCTTTTCCAAATCCTAAATTGCCACAAAGACCTCTTTAGCCTTATCTAAATACTGTTCATTTATATGTTTCACTTTTAAACACCTGGCCCACACACCCCCTACCTTTCCTAAAGCCTCCTTGTTCATCTGCTATCCTATTCTCCGTCTTACTTTTTAATTCTTTCAAAATAACTCTACCATACACTTTACCAGGTATACTCAACGACTTATCCCCCTATAATTTTTTGCTCTCCTCTTTGTCCCCTTTGCCTTTATTCAAAGGAACTATGCATGCTCTCTGCCAATCCCTAGGTACCTTACCCTCTTCCATGCATTTTATTAAAATTGCACCAACCACTCCAAAACTATATCCCCACCTGCTTTTAACATTTCTATCTTATCCCATCAATCCCGGCTGCCTTACCCCCCTTTTCATTTTTCCTTCTGCTCACGAACTTCCCCCACACTCACAACTGGCTCTTCCTCACTCCCACAAGATGTTATTCCTCCTTGCCCTATACACGAAATCACAGCTTCCCTATCTTCATCAAAAATTTAACAATTCCTCAAAATATTCCCTCTATCTTCCCAATACCTCTAACTCTCCATTTAATAACTCTCCTCTCCTATTTTTAACTGACAAATCCAATTGTTCTCTAGGCTTCCTTAACTTGTTAATCTCACTCCAAAACTTTTCTTATTTTCAAAAAAATTGTTGATAACATCTCACTCTCTCATTTGCTCTCTTTTTACATTGCTTTACCACTCTCTTAACCTCTCTCTTTTTCTCCATATACTCTTCCCTCCTTGATCAAATTCTACTTTGTAAAAACTTCTCACATGCTAACTTTTTCTCCCTTTCTACTCTCTTTACATCATCATTCCACCAATCGCTCCTCTTCCCTCCTGCACCCACTTTCCTGTAACCACAAACTTCTGCTGAACACTCTAACCTACATTTTTAAAACCTACCCCATACCTCTTCGACCCCTTTGGGCCTATGCTCTCATTAGCCCATCTATCCTCCAATAGCTGTTTATATCTTACCCTAACTGCCTCCTCTTTTAGTTTATAACCCTTTCCCACCTCTTCTTCCCTGATGCTTCTTTTCTCCTTGTATCCCATCTACCTTTTACTCTCAGTGTAGCTAAACTAGAAAGTGATCTGATATATCTGTGGCCCCTTTATAAACATGTACACCTGAAGTCTACTCAACAGTCTTTTATCTACCAATACATAATCCAAAAACTACTGTCATTTCGCCCTACATCATATCTTGTATACTTATTTATCTCTTTTTCTTAAAATATGTATTACCTAAAACTAAACCCCTTTCTATACAAAGTTCAATCAAAGGGCTCCCATTATCTTTACACCTGGCACCCCAAACTTACCTACCACACCCTCTCTAAAAGTTTCTCCTACTTAGCATTCAGGTCCCCTACCACAATTACTCTCTCACTTGGTTCAAAGGCTCTATACATTCACTTACATCTCCCAAAATCTCTCTCTCTCCCCCTCTACATTCCTCTCTTCTCCAGGTGCATACACGCTTATTATGACCCACCTTTTGCATCCAACCTTTACTTTAATCCACATAATTCTTGAATTTACACATTCATATTCTCTTTTCTCCTTCCATAAATTTTTCCTTCAACATTTACTGCTACCCCTTTCCTTTGCTCTAACTCTCTCAGATACTCCATATTTTAAACCCATTTAATTTCTCCACCGAAACTCCCCTACCCCCTTCAGCTTTGTTTCGCTTAGGGCCAGGACATCCAACTCTTTTCATTCATAACATCAGCAATCATCTGTTTCTTGTCATCCGCACTACATCCACGCACATTCAAGCATCCCAGTTTTATAAAGTTTTTCTTCTTCTCTTTTTTAGTAAATGTCTACAGGAGAAGGGGTTACTAGCCCATTGCTCCCGGCATTTTAGTCGCCTCATACGACACGCATGGCTTACGGAGGAAAGATTCTTTTCCACTTCCCCATGGACAATAGAAGAAATAAAGGAGAACAAGAGCTGTTTAGAAAAAGGGGAAAAAACCTAGATGTATGATTATATATATATATAATATATATATATATATATATATATATATATATATATATATATATATATATATAATATGCATGTGAATGTCTGTGAAGTGTGACCAAAGTGTAAGTAGGAGTAGCAAGATATCCTGTTATCTAGCGTGTTTATGAGACAGAAAAAAGACACCAGCAATCCTACCATCATGCAAAACAGTTACAGGTTTCTGTTTCACAGTCATCTGGCAGGACGGTAGTACTTCCCTGGGTGGTTGCTGCCTACCATCCTACTATATATATATATATATATATATATATATATATTATAATATATATATATATTATATATATATATATATATATATATATATATATATATATATATATTATATTATATATATATATAACTAACCTAACCTCAAGTACCACACCACTATCATCCCACTACCACTGGAGAGGAACTCCTGGGTGGGCTACGTATGACACTGCAATACCTCCCAAGAAAGGATTCCAACCCGTCCCTCCCCCCAACCACACCTCCCCCTCCATACCACATCCTTCACCCCTCCTCTGACCCCCCTCCTCACCGCCCCCGCCGGCAGTGGATGCTAAATTGACCCCTAAATGATCCACATATTACGAATAAGGGAAGTTAAATTGCGCTGAGTGTGCGGGTGTGCTGTGGGTGTGTGGTTGTGGTGTGGGTGTGGTGTGGGTGTGTGTCCGTGGTGAAGGAGTGGGCGCGTGGTGTGGGTGTATGGGCGTGGTGTGGGTGGCGGGGTGTGTTGTAGACATGCTGTGGGTGTATGACCGTGGTGTGGGTGTGTGGGCGTGATGTGGATGTGGCCGTGGTGTGGGTGTGTGCGTGTGTGTGGGTGTGTGAGCGTGGCGTGAGTGTGGGTGTGGTGTGCGTGTGGGTGTGTGGGCGTGGTGTGGGTGTGTGGCCGTGGTGTGGATGAGGCCTTGGTGTGGATATGTGGCGGGGTGTGGGTATGTAGGCGTGGTGTCGGTGTAGGCGGGGTGGGGGTGGGGGGTGAGTGGGGGTGTGTGGCGTGGTGTGGGTGTGTGGGCTTTTAGTGGGGGTGTACCCCTGAGTGGGTGTGGGTTGATGTGGTGTGGGCATTTTCTGGGAGTGGGGGGGGTGGGGGTGAGGGCGGGGTTTTTTGGGTGAGCGGAGTGGGGGGGCGTGGTGTGGGTGGGGGCGTGGTTGGGTGAGGGCGTGTTGTGTGTTGGGCATGGTGTGCGTTGGGCGTGTGTATGTGAGGGCGTGGTGTGGGTGAGGGCGGTGGGGGTGGGGGGCGTGGTGGGGGTGGGGCGTGTGTGGGTGGGGCGGGGTTTGGGGGTGAGGGCGGGGGTGTAGGTGAGGGTGTGCCCTTATCTGTCTAAGATGGATCTCAGAGGTATGGGGGAGTGAGGGAGGTATGGTGGGAGTGAGGGGGGGAAGGTGGGAGGGTGGGGGGTATGGTGGAGTGGGGAGGTTGGTGGGAGTGGGGAGGATGGTGGGAGTGAGGGGGGTATGGAGGGAGCGAGGGGATAGGTGGGATGGGGGAGGTGTGGGGGGAGTGAGGGAGGTATGGGGGGAGTGAGGGGGGGAAAAGGTGGGAGTGGGGAGGTTGGTGGGATGAGGGAGGTATGGTGGGGTGAGGGAGGTATGGTAGGAGTGAGGGAGGTATGGGGGGAGCGGGGGAGATATGGTGGGAGTAGGGAGGTGGGGGGGTGAGGGAGGTATGGGGGGAGTGAGGGAGGTATGGGGGAGTGGGGGGGGGGAAGGGGGGGGGAGGGGGTAGGGTGGGAGTGAGGGGGTAGGGGGGAGTGGGGGGGTAGGGGGGGAGTGGGGAGGTATGGAGGGAGCGAGGGGATATGGGGGAGTGAGGGGGTGTGGGGGGAGTGGGGGGGTAGGTGGGAGTGAGGGGGAAGGTGGGAGTGAGGGGGGGTATGGTGGGAGTGGGGGGGGGGTATGGTGGGAGTGAGGGAGGTATGAAGGGAGTGAGAGAGGTATGAAGGGAGTTAGGGAGGCATGGATAGAGTGAGGGAGGTATGGAGGGAGTGAGGGACGTATGGAGTGAGTGAGGGACGTATGGAGGGAGTGAAAGAGGAATGGATGGAGTGAGGGAGGTATTGAGGGAGTGAGGGAGGTATGGATGGAATGAAGGAGGTATGGTGGGAGTGAGAGAGGTATGGAGGGAGTGAGGGAGCAATGGAGGGAGTAAGGGAGGCATGGAGGGAGTGAGGGGGGTATGGAGGGAGTGAGGGACGTATGAAGTGAGTGAGGGACGTATGGAGGGAGTGAGGGAGGAATGGATGGAGTGAGGGAGGTATCGAGGGAGTGAGGGAGGTATGGATGGAATGAAGGAGGTATGGTGGGAGTGAGAGAGGTATGGAGGGAGTTAGGGAGGAATAGAGGGAGTAAGGGAGGCATGGAGGGAGTGAAAGAGGTATGGAGGGAATGAGGGACGTATGGAGGGTGTGAGGGAGGTATGGAGGGAGTAAGGGAGGTATGGAGGGAGTGAGAGAGATATGGATGGAGTAAGGGAGGTATGGAGGGAGTGATGGAGGTATGGAGGGAGTGAGAGAGGTATGGAGGGAGTGAGGGAGATATGGGTGGAGTGAGGAAGGTATGGAGTACAGTGAGGGAGATATGGCGGGAGTGAGGGAGGTAACGAAGGAGTGAAGGAAGTAGGAGGGAGTAAGGTAGGCATGGAGGGAGTGAGGGAAGTATGGAGGGAGTGAGGGACTTATGGAGAGAGTGAGGGAGGTATGGATGGAGTGAGAGAGGTATGGTGGGAGTGAGGGAGGGATGGAGGGAGTGAAAGAAGAATGGAGGGAGTGAGGGAGGTATTATGGGAGCGAGGGAGGTATGGTGGGAGTGAGGGAGGTATGGTGGAAGCGAGGGAGGTATGGAGGGAGTGAGGGAGGTATGGAGGGAGTGAGGGAGGTATGCAGGGAGTGAGGGAGGTATGAAGGGAGTGAGGGAGGTAAGGTGGGAGCGAGGGACGTATGGTGGGAGTGAGGGAGGAATGGAGGGAGTGAGGGAGGTATGGAGAGATTGAAGGAGGTATGGAGGGAGTGAGGGAGGTATGGAGGGTGTCAGGGAGGTATGGAGGGAGTGAGGGAGATATGGATGGAGTGAGAGAGGTATGGAGGGAGTGAGAGAGATAAGGTGGGACTGAGGGAGGTATGGAGGGAGTGAGGGAGACATGGAAAGAGTAAGGGAGGCATGGAGGGAGTGAGGGAGGTATGGAGGGAGTGAGGGACGTATGGAGAAATGAGGTGACTATGGAAGGAGTGAGGGAGGTATGGATGGAGTGAGGGAGGGTATGGTGGAAGAGAGGGAGGTATGGAGGGAGTGAGGGAAGTATGGAGGGAGTGAGGGAGGTATTTATGGGAGCGAGGGAGGTAAGGTGGGAGTAAGGGAGGTATGGAGGGAGTGAGGGAGATATAGTGGGAGTGTGGGGAGGTATGGAGGAGTAAGGGAGGTATAAAGGGATGAGGGAGGTATGGAAGGAGTGAGGGAGGTATGGAGGAGTGAGGGGGATATGTGGGAGTGTGGGAGGTATGAAGGAGTAAGGGAGGTATGGAGGGAGTGAGGGAGGTATGGAGGGAGTGAGGGAGGTATGAAGGGAGTGAACGAGACATGGAGGAGTGACGGATATATGGATGGAGTGAGGGAGGTATGGAGGGAGTGAGGGAGATATGGATGGAGTGAGAGAGGTATGGAGGGAGTGAGGGAGATATGGATGGAGTGAGAGAGGTATGGAGGGAGTGAGTGAGATATGGTGGGAGTGAGAGAGGTGGAGGGAGTGAAAGAGGTACGGAGGGAGTGAGGGAGGTATGGAGGGAGTGAGGGAGGTATGGAGGGAGTGAGGGAGATATGGATGGAGTGAGGGAGGTATGGATGGAGTGAGGGAGGTATGGAGAGAGTGAGGGAGGTATGGAGGGAGTGAGGGAGGTATGGAGGGAGTGAAGGAGATATGGAGGGAGTGAGGGATATATGGATGGAGTGAGGGAAGTATGGAGGGAGTGAGGGAGATATGGTGGGAGTGAGAGAGGTGTGGAGGGAGTGAAAGAGGTACGGAGGGAGTGAGGGAGGTATGGAGGGAGTGAGGGAGGTATGGAGGGAGTGAGGGAGATATGGATGGAGTGAGGGAGGTATGGAGGGAGTGAGGGAGATATGGAGGGAGTGAGGGAGGTATGGAGAGAGTGAGGGAGGTATGGAGGGAATGAGGGAGGTATGGAGGGAGTGAGGGAGGTATGGAGGGTGTGAGGGAGGTATGGAGGGAGTAAGAGAGGTATGGTGGGAGTGAGGGAGGTATGACGCGAGCGAGGGAGGTATGGTGGGAGTGAGGGAGGTATGAAGGGAGTGAGGGAGGTATGATGGGAATGAGGGATGTATGATGGGAGAGAGGGAGGTATGGTGGGAACGAGGGAGGTACGGAGGGAGTGAGGGAGGTTTGGAGGGAGTGAGGGAGGTATGATGGGAGTGAGGGAGGTATGGTAGGAGTGAGGGAGGTATGGTAGGAGTGAGGGAGGTATGGTTTTAGTGAGGGAGGTATGATGGGAGTGAGGGAGGTATGATGGAAGTGAATGAGGTATGGAGGGAGTGAGGGAGGTATGGTGGGAGTGAGGGAGGAATGATGGGAGTGAGGGAGGTATGGTGGGAGTGAGGGAGGTATGAAGTGAGTGAGGGAGGTATGATGGGAGTGAGGGAGGTATGATGGGAGCGAGGGAGGTATGGTGGGAACGAGGGAGGTACGGAGGGAGTGACGGAGGTATGGAGGGAGTGAGGGAGGTATGATGGGAGTGAGGGAGGCATGAAGGGAGTGAAGGAGGTATGGAGAGAATGAGGGAGCTATGCAGGGAGTCAGGGAGGTATGATGCGAGTGAGGGAGGTATGGAGTGAGTGAGGGAGGTATGGTGGGAGTGAGAGAGGTATGGAGAGAGTGAGGGAGGTACGGAGGGAGTGAGGGAGGTATGGAGGGAGTGAGGGAGGTTTGGAGGGAGTGAGGGAGATATGGATGGAGTGATGGAGGCATGGAGGGAGTGAGGGAGATATGGTTGGAGTGAGGGAGGTATGAAGGGAGTGAGGGAGGTAAGGAGGAAGTAAGGGAGGCATGGAGGGAGTAAGGGAGGTATGGAGGAGTGAGGACGTATGGAGGAGTGGGGGGACGTAGGGAGGAAGTGAGGGAGGTAGGATGGAGTGAGGGAGTAAGGGATAGGGGGTTGGATGGAATGAAGGAGGTATGGGGGAGTGAGGGAGGTATAAAGGGGAGGGGGGAGGGAGGGTTGGGGGGGAGGGATAGGGGGGAATGGGGGGGATGGGGAGTATGGAGGGAGTGGGGGAATAATGGATGGGGGGGGTAAGGGAGATAGGTTTAAAAAAAGGGTTGGATTTGGGGAGGTAGAGGGAGTGAAAAGGTATGGAAGGATGAGGAGAATGGATGATTGAGGAAGGTAGGAGAGAGTGGGGGAGACGGGGGAAGGGGGGTGGAGGGAGTGGGGGGATGGGGGAGTGAGGGGGGTATGGGGGGGAGTGGGGGAAAAAGGGAGGGGGAGCGAGGGGGAGGGGGATTTACTAGGGGGAGGGGTGAGGGAGGATGGGAATGAGGGAGGATGGGGGGGGAAAGGAAAGTAGGGGGATGGGGGGAGGTAGGGGAGTGAGGGAGGAGGGGATGGGGGAGGAAGGAAAAATGAAGGGAGGGGGGAGGGAGGATGGAAGGTGAGGGGGTATGGAGGAGTGAGGAGTTAGGAGGGGGAAAGAGTTGGGGGAGTGAGGAGTGAGGGGGGAGAATATGGGGGGGGTGAGGGGTTTTTTTATGGTATTGGGGGGGTTTTGGGGGGAGGAGGGGGTTTGGGGGAGTGAGGAGGTAGGGAGGGAGTGAGGGGGATTGATGGGGAGGGGGGGTATGGGGGAGGGGGGAGTTGGAAGGGGGGGGGGATGGGGGAGTGAGGGGTATGAAGGGGAGTGGGGGGGGGTATGGGGGGTGATAAAGGGGGTATGGGGGGAGTGGGGATTTTGATGGGATTGGGGGAGTATGAGGAGTAGGGAGGTAAAGGGAGGGGGAAGGTATGGGGAGTGAGGGAGGTAGATGGGGGGAGGTTTGGGGAGGGGAAGGTTGATGGGAGGAGGGGGTTTGTAGGGAGGTTGGGGGGATGGGGGGAGTGGGGGGGAGGGGGGATATGGGGGGTATGGTGGGGGTGGGGGGAGGTGGGGGGGGGAAAATTTGGGAGGAAAGTGAGGGAGGTTGGGGGTGAGGGGATAGGGGAGGGGGGGGATGGTGGGAACGGGGGAGGTAGGGAGTAGGGAGGTATGGGGGGATGGGAGGTTGAGGGAGTAAGGTATGGGGGAGTGAGGGGGAGGTATGGAGGGAGTGGGGAGTATGGGGAGTGGGAAAGGGGGTAGGGAGGATGGGGAAAAGGGGGAATAGGGGAGTAAAAGGGGGGAGTAAAGGTTGGGGGGGAAAATGGAGGGAGTGGGAAAAGGTTGGAGGGAGAAGGGTGGAGGGAAAAGGGAGGTTGGAGGGGGAGGAAAAGGGGGGTGGGGGGGGATTAGGGGTGGGGAGGGGGAGGGGGGAGATATGGTGTGAGTGAGGGGGGTATGGGGGGAGTGAGGAGGTATGGGGGGGAGTGAGGGGGCAAAAAAGGGAGAGGGGGACGATGGAGTGAGTGGGGACGTAGGAGAGAGTGAGGGGGATGGAGGGAGTGGGGGAAGATTGAGGGAGGAGGAGGTGGGAGGGAATGAAGGAGGTATGGTGGAGTGGGGGAGGTATGGAGGGGTGAGGGGGGTATGGGGGGAGTAGGGGGGCATTGGGGGTGAAGGGGAAAGGAGGGGGTGGGGGACGTATGGAGGGAGGAGGGAGTATGGGGGAAAAGGGAGGTATGGGGGAGAAGGGAGAAATGGGGGAGAAAGGGGAGGTTGGGGGGAGTGATGGGGTATGGGGGGGAGGAGGTATGAAGGGAGTGAGGGAGATAGGAGGGAGTGGGGAAAGGGTATGGAGAAGTGGGGGACTGGTGGGAGTGGGGGAGGTATGGAGGGGTGAGGGAGGTATGGGGGGAGGAGAGGGTAGGGGAGGGAGTGAGGGAGGTTGGGGAGTGAAGGAGATAGGGGAGGGAGTGAGGGATTTTGGATGGAGTGGGAGGTTGGGATGGAGTGAGGAAGTATGGATGGAGTAGGAAGGTATGGAGGGATTGGGGGGAGAATGGTGGGATGGGGGAGGTATGGGGGGAGTGAGGGGGTTGGAAAGAGAAAGGGGGGCATGGAGGGAGTGGGGGAGGCAGGAGGGTGGGGGGAGCATGGAGTGAGGGGGGGACGTATGGGAGAGGAGGGAGGTAGGATGGAGTGAGGGAAGATTGAGGGAGGGAGGGAGGTGGGGATGGAAGAAGGAGGTAGGGTGGGAGTGAGGGAGGTAGGGGGAGTGAGGGAGGTTGGTGGGAACGGGGAGGTATGGGGGATGGGGGGTATGGAGGGAGTGAGGGAGGTATCTTGGGTGTGAGGGGGTATGGGGGAAAAGTGAGGGAGGTATGGGGGAGTGGGGGAGCGTGGGGGGAGTCAGGAGGTATGATGGGGTGAGGAGGTATGGTGGGAGGAGGGAGGTATGGGGGGGAGTGAGGGAGCTGTGGGGGGAGTCAGGGAGGTTTATGGGAGGAAGGAGGTTGATGGGAGTGAGGGGAGGTATGGGGGGAGGGGGAGGTAGGGAGGGAGTGAGGGAGGTATGGGGGGGGGAGGCTTTGAGGGAGTGAGAGGGGGATGGGGTTGGAGGGACGTATGGAGGGAGTGAGGGAGGTATGGAGGGAGTGAAGGAGATAGGAGTTAGTGGTGTGTAGGATGAGTGAGGGGGGTTGGGGGGGAGTGAGGGAGTACGGGGGGAGTGGGGGGAGGTAGAAGGGTGGGGGATATGGGGGGTGAGAGAGGCATGAGGGAGTGAGGGAGGCAGGAGGAAAAGGGGGCCATGGAGTGAGTGGGGATATGGAGAGAGTGAGGGGGGGTGGATGGATGGGGGAAGTATTGAGGGGGTGAGGGAGGGTGGAGGAATGAAGGAGGAAAGGTGGGAGTGGGGGGGTTTGGGAGGAGTGGGGAGGTATGGGGGGGAGTAAGGGGGGCATTGAGGGAGTGAGGGGGTATGGGGAGTGGGGGTTTGGGAGGGAGTGAGGGAGGCAGGGGGATGAGGGGGGAGGGAGGGGAGAGGGGAAATTTGGAGGATTTTAAGGGAGGTATGGGGGAGTGAGGGGGTAGGAGGGAGGGAGAGGGGTATAAGGGATGAGGGAGATATGGATGGGTAGGAAGGTTGGAAGAGTGGGGGAGCTTGGGGGGGTGAGGGAGGTATGGGGGGAGTGGGGAGGTATGGATGGAGGAAGGAGGTATAGGGAGTAAGGGAGGATGGAGGGGTGGGGGCGTTGGGGAGAGGGGGGAGGTAGGATGGGGTGACAAATATTGGGGGTGGGGGGTGTGGTGGAATGAAAGGTAGGGGTGGGAGTGAGGGGGTATGGGGGAGTGAGGAGGTATGGAGGGGTTGGGGGCTTGAGGGGGTGAGAGAGGTATGGAGAGAGTGATGGAGGTTGGGGGGAGGGGGGGGAGGTTTTGGAGGGAGTGGGGAGTAGGGAGGGATATGGGAGGCATAAAGGGGGAGTGGGGAGGTATGGGGGGAGGGGGGGACGTTGGGGGGGAGTGAGGGAGTATGATGGGGAGTGGGGAGGTATGTGGGAGAAAGGAGGTATGGAGGAGTGAAGGATTTGGAGTGAGTGAGGGAGGAATGGGGGAGTAGGGAGGATGAAGGAGGAGGGAGGTAGGAGGGAGGGGGGGATAGGAGGGAGTGAGGGAGGTATGACGGGAGCGAGGGGGTATTGTGGGGGGGGGGGTTAAAGGGGAGTGAGGGGGTATGATTGGAGGAGGGAGGTATTTGGGTGTGAGGGGGGTATGGAGGAAGTGTTGGGGTTTGGGAGGGAGTGAGGGAGGGGGAGGGAGTCGGGAGGTATGAGGAGGGGGGGAGGTTGGGGTAGGAGGGAGGTATGGAGGGGTGAGGGAGTGTGGAGGGAGTCAGGGAGATATGGGGGAGTAAGGGGTATATGGGAGTGAGGGAGGTATGGGGGAGTGAAAGAGGTATGGGGGGAGTGAGGAGGATGAGGAGTGAGGGGGGGTATGGTGGGGTGGGGGGAGGTGAGGGGGAGTAGGGAGGTATGGAGGGAATGATGGGGTTGAGGAGTGGGGGAGGTATGGAGGGAGTGAGGGACGTATGCGGGATGGGGGAGGTAGGGGGAGTGGGGGAGGTAGGGGGAGTAGGGGGGTATGGAGAGGTGGAGAGGATGGTGGGAATGAGGAATGTATGACGGGGCGGGGGAGGTATGGTGGGGGTGAGGGAGTAGAAGGGAGTGAGGGGGGTGTATGCGGTGGGGAGCTATGTGGGGGAGGGAGTATGGTGGGAACGAGGGAGGTGCAGGGATGAGGGAGGTATGGAGGGTGAAGGGGGGATGAGGGGGAGTGTGGGAGGTATGGAGGGAGTGAGGGAGGTTGGGAGGGAGTGAGGAGCTATGGGGGGATTTGGGGGGTTATTGGAGTGAGGGAGGTATGGTGGGAATGGGGGAGGTATGATGGGAGTGGGGGGTTGGAGGGGGTGAGGGAGGTTGGTGGGAGTGAGGGAGGTATGGGGGGTGGGAGGTATGGAAGGAGTATGGGGGGCATGGAGAGAGTGGGGGGAGGTATGGGGGGAGGAGGAACGTGTGGAGGGGGTGGGGGGGAGGGGGGGGGGGGAATTTTGGAGGGGGGGGGGGGGTAGGGGGGGGGTTTGGAGGGGGAGGGATGGAGGGAGGGGAGGGAGTTGGGATGGAGTGAGGGAGGTATGGGGGAGTGGGGAGTATGGGGGGATGAGAGAGGAAGGGAGGGAGTGAGGGAGGTATGGATGGGTGAGATAGGTATGGAGGAGTGGGGGAGGTATCGAGGGAGTGGGGAGATAGGGGGGGGAAGGGTTATATGGATGGAGTAGGGAGGTAGGGAGGGAGTGGGAGGTAGGAGTAGTGAGGGCGATGGAGAGAGTGAGGGAGGATGGATGAGTGAGGGGGGTAGGGTGGGAGTGGGGGAGGTATAAAGGGGGAGTGGGGGAAAGTATGGAGGGAGGGGGAGGTTTTTTGGGGCGAGGGAGGTATGGTGGGAGTGGGGGAGGTATGGTGGAAGCGAGGGAGGTATGGGGGGGGAGTGAGGGAGGTATGGAGGGATGTCGAGAGGTATGGAGGGTTTTGGGGAGGTTTGAAGGGAGTGAGGGGGGTAAGGGGGAGTGAGGGAGGTATGGTGGGATAGGGATAGGGAGGGAGTGTGGAGGTATGGAGAGGTGAGGGGGGTATGGGGGGGGAGGGAGGATGGGGGAGTGGGGGGTATGGAGGGTGTGAGGGGTTGGGTGGTGAGGGGATTGGAGGGAGGGGGAGGTATGGAGGGGTGGGGTGATATGGTGAGGTGAGGGAGGTAAGGGAGGGAGTGAGGGGGGTATGGAGGGAGTTGGGAGGCATGGAGGGAGTGGGGGGTATGGAGGGGTGAGGGACGTATGGAGAGAGGGAGGGAGGTATGGATGGAGTGGGGGAGGTTGGAGGGGAGTGAGGGAGGTATGGCGGGAGTTAGTGAATATGGGGGAGTGGGGGAGGTTTATGGGAGCGAGGGAGGTATGGTGGGGTGAGGGAAGTATGGTGGAAGCTAGGGAGGTATGGGGGGGTGGGGGGTATGGAGGGATTTAGGGGGGGTATGGGGGGACTGAGGGGGTATGGGGGGAGTGGGGGAGGTAAGGGGGGGCCCGATGGGGGTTTGGGTGGGAGTTAGGGAGGTATGGAGGGAGTGGGGGAAAAGTATGGAGAGAGTGGGGGAGGTTGGAGGGAGTGGGGGAGGTATGGGGGGTGAGGGCGTATGGAGGGGGGAGGGGGGTAAGGGGGAGTAGAGAATATGGATGGGTGAGGGAGGTATGAAAGGTGAGGGAGATATGGGGGGAGTGAGGGAGGGAGGGAGGGAGCGGGGTATGTGGGGAGTAAGGGATCATGGAGGGGTGAGGGGGGAAATGGAGGGTGTGAGGGAGTTGGGGGAGGAGGGGTATGGAGGGAGGGAGGGAGGGTGGTTTGGGGGGGGTTTAGGGGGTGGGGGGTAGGGGGAGTGGGGAGTATGGAGGGGTGAGGGGTTTTTTGGGGGAGGGGGGGTAGGTGGGAGTGGGGGGGTTGGGGGAAGCGGGGGTTTTGGTGGGAGGAGGGAGGTATGAAGGGAGTGGGGGGGTTTGGAGGGATGGGAGGTATGGAAAGTGAGGGAGGAAAGGTGGGTGGAGGGGTATGGGGGATTTTGGAAAGTATGGGGGAAAAGGGGGGAGGTTGGAGGAGTGGGGGGGTGGGAAAGAGAGGGAGGTTGGGGGAGTGGGGGGGATGGAAGGGTGGGGAGGTATGGGGAGGAGGGAGGTATGGAGGGAAATAAAAGGGGTTGGTGGGGTGAGGGAGGCATAGGGGGTTGGAGGTATGGATAGAATGGGGAGGTAGGGAAAGGGATGGGGAGGTTGGAGAGAGTGGGGGTTTTGGAGGGAGTGAGGGAGGTTGGGGAGTGGGGGAGGTATGGAAAAAGTGGGGGATGTGGGAGTGGGGTGGTAGGGGGAAGTGAGCGGGGCAAGGGGGGTGGGGATATGGAGGGGTGAGAGAGGTATGGTGGGAGTGGGGGAGGTAGGTGGAGCGAGGGAGGTTTGTGGGGTGAGGGGGTATGGGGGAGGGTGGAGGTATGTGGGAGGGGGTTTGGGGGGGAGGGAGGAGGAAGGGTGTGAGAGGTTGGGGGGTAGTGAGGGGGGTTTTGCGGGAGTGAGGGGGGGATGGGGGGTTTGAGGAAGGTATGATTGGATGGGGGGTTGAGTGGAGTGGGAAGGTATGAGGGAGTGAGGGGGGTATAAGGGGAGTGAGGGAGGTCGGGGGAGTGAGGGGTTGATGGGGTGAGCGAGGTTGGGGGGAGTGGGGGAGGTATGGAGGGAGTGGGGGAGATATGGGGGGAGTGAGGGAGGTTTGGGGTGGGAGGTATGGGGGGTGGGGAGGAGGGGGTGGGGGGATGGGGGGGGGGGGGTATGGGGGGGAGGTAGGTTGGAAAGGAGCGAGTTAGGTATGGGGGGAGTGGGGGACGTTGGGGGAGTGGGGAGGTTGGTGGGATGAGGGAGGTATTTGGGAGTGAGGGAGATGGGGGGTGGGGACTTTGGAGGGATGGGGGGGGATGGAGGGAGTGGGGGGTAGGGAGGGAGTGAGGGAGGTTTGGAGGGAGTGAGGAAGGTATGGGGGGGAGTGAGGGAGGTATGACGGGAGCGAGGGAGGTTTTGGGGGAGTATGGGAGGTATAAGGGGAGTGGGGGGTTGAGGGGTGTGAGGGATTTTGATGGGAGCGAGGGAGGGTTTTGGGGGGAAGGAGGGAGGTACGGGGGGAGTGAGGTGGTATGGAGGGAGTGAGGGAGATATGATGGAGTGAGGGGGGGATGGAGGGAGGGGGACTTTGGAGGGAGGGGGGAGGTATGGAGGGAGGAGGGAGGTTGGGGGGGTGAGGGAGGTTTGGGGGGTGAGAGAGGATGGGGGGAGTGAGGGAGGTTGACGGGACGGGGAGGTATGGGGGGAGTGGGGGAGGTAGAAGGGAGTGGGGAGGTTGATGGGATGAGGAGGTATGATGGGAGCAGGGGGGTATGGGGGGAACGAGGGAGGTACGGGGGAGGGGGTGGTATGGAGGGAGTGAGGGAGATAGATGGGGTGAGGGGGTTTGGAGGAAGTGAGGGAGGTATGGGGGGTGGGGGGACTAGGGAGGGAGTCAGAGAGTAGAGGGGTGAGGGAGGTTGGTGGGTTTGAGGGGGGTTTGGGGGGAGTAAGGGGGGTTGATGGGGAGTGGGGGGTATGGGGGGTTTGAGGGGGGTTGGGGATTGAAGGGAGGAGTGGGAGTAGGGGGGTATGGGGGGAGTGAAAGAGGTACGGTGGGAGGGGAGGTATGAGGAAAATGAGGAGGTATAGTAGGGGAGGGAGGTATGGTGGGATGAGGGGGGTTTGGGTTTGAGTGAGGGAGGTATTGGGAGTGAGGGAGGTATGAGGGGAGTGGGGGGAGGTAGGAGGGAGTGGGGGAGGTATGGTGGGGTGGGGAAAGGGTTGAGGGGTTTTAAAAAAAGGTATGGGGGGAGTGAGGGGGGTTTTGGTGGGAGTGAGGGAGGTATGGGGGAGTGAGGGAGTTATTGGGGGAAAATGAGGGAGGTTAGGGGAGTGGGTATATGGGAGGGGGTATGTGGGAGTGGGTATGATGGGATTTGGGGGAGGCAGGAGGCAATGGGGGGGTTTTGGAGGGGTGAGAGGGTATGGGGGAGGGGGAGGTGGGGAGGGGGGGGGGGAGGTAGGAGGGATGAGGGAGGTAGGGTTAGTGAGTTAGGGGGGGGGAGGGGGGGAGGTTGGGGGGAGTGAGGAGGTATGAAGGGAGGGGGGAGGTATAGGGGTAGGGGGGTTGGAGGGATGAGGGTATCCCCGGAAAGTGGGGGTTTAGGGTGGGGCGGGAAGAGGAGGGGCGAGGGAAATAAAGGGAGGGGGGAGATATGGAGGGGTTGGGGGGGGTTGGAGGGAGTGGGGAAGGAAAGGTGGGAGCGAGGGATTGGGGGGAGTGAGGGGGGGTTGGGGGGATTAGGGAGGTATGGGGGGAGTGAGGGAGGTATGGGGGGGAGCGGGGGGAGGTTGGTGGGAGTGGGGAGGTATGGAGGGGTGAGGGGGGTATGGGTTATGGGGGAGCTTGGTGGGCAGTGAGTAGGGGGGAGTGGGGGAAAGGTATAAAGGGAGTGGGGGGGAGGTATTGTGATGTGGGGGAGGTTGGAGGGGTGGGGGGAGGTATGGAGGGTTTGAGAGGTAGGTGGGAGTGGGGGAATTAGGGGGAAAAGTGGGGAATATGGTGGGAGTGAGGGAGGTTGGGGGAGTGAGGGGGGTATTGGGGGTAAGGGAGATATAAAGGGAGTAGGGGGTATGGGGGGAGGAGGAAGGTTTTGAGGAGAAAGGGGATATGAGGGGTGAGTGAGGTATGGGGGATAAGGGGTTTTTTGGGAGTGAGGGGGGATGGAGGGGGTTAGTTAGGTACTGGGGGAGTAGTGAGGTTTGGCGGGAGTGAGCGGGTATGGTGGGAGTTAGGGAGGATGGTGGGAGTGAGAGGGTTTGGGTTAGTAAAGGGGGTAATGGAGGAGTCGGGGTAGGGGGGAGTGAGGAAGGTATGGGGGATGAGGGGGGTTATGGGGGAGTGAGGGTGGTTGGTGGGGTGGGGGTATGGGGGTACGGCGGGGTGGGAAGGAAAAAGAGACGAGAAAAGGGGGGTTTGGGAAGGAAAAAGCAAGAGCGAAAAAGGGGGAGAGAAAGGGGAAAAGTGAGGGGGGAGTAAAAGGGGACAAGTTAAAAAGAGGATGAGAGGGGAGAAGAGGGAAAAAAAGGAAATGGAAAGAGGGAGTAAGTAATTTTGAAAGAAGGAAAGGGAGAGAAAAGGAGGGGGGGAAAGGATGTAGGGAGGGACACGTAGTGAAAAACAGGAGGACCCCGAAGGAATTGGGAGGGGGAAAGGAAAGAAGAGTGAAGGCGAGAGGGAAAAAAAAATTGAGAGGAGTAAGGGACAAGGCTATGAGGGATAGGGGAGCGGGGGGGAATGGGGCAGAGGGGGGGGGATAGGGAGGGAGGGGGGGGAGGGGGGAAAGGGGAGTCGGTGACGCACCTAAATTTTACAGCGAGGGATTTTCTTCCGTAATTAATTTCACTCCGATATTCCAACGAATATAACAATAACAAGTATAACATAATAATAACGACATGCTAATAATTACATAGCAATAACAACATAGCAATAATGATAAGTTAGCAGTAACAATATAGCAATAATGATACCATGGAAATAACATGGCAATAATGATAACTTAGCAGTAATGATAACATAGCAATGATAATAACATTACAATAACAACATAGCAATAACAAATAATAACTTAGCATCAATGATAACATAATGAAATTAGCATAGCAATAAGAAAATAGCAATAACAAATAATGATAACATAGCAACAATGCTGTGAGGTGCCAGCCATCACAATCCCACCATCATAACACTCACTCACTCATACGTGTGAACAAAATGTATGAGTTTGAAAGGCGAGTTCAGGTTTGTTAGATGTGAACAATGGTATAAGAAAATCTTGTCCTCTTTCAGCTGATATACTATTAATGATATATTATTGTATGATACTTTGGTATCATACACTTGGGTATGATCAAATGTGTTTTATCTGTCAACTTTCTGTCGTGTATAATCAATTATGTGATAACTGAGTACAAGGTACACTAGTACAAGGGATAACCTCTGTAAGTCCTTTGCTATGCAAGTGTTTAGCATGTCTACAGTGCTTCCAGTCATGTCTTACTATCGTAGAATAGGGTAGCCACACATTGCGGGTGTTCCCCACAGCGTAACTATCGTAGAATAGGATAGCCACACACTGCGGGTGTATCCCAGCTCGTTAAAATAGAAAAGAGTGAGGTGTGGTTGTGAGTGGAGGGGCAGGTGAGTCAGCAGGTGACTAGGCGACATCAACACCTTCACGGGTGTTATCCTGGTGTATAGGTGGCGACGCACTCTTGTCCACCTGAATTGATGATATCAGCTACTAGCATACCATCAGGTCTAGTTTGTAGCCCTCCCTACCCCTTCTCTCTCTCTCTCTCTCTCTCTCTCTCTCTCACTCTCTCTCTCTCTCTCCGACTCGCAAAGTACCCGGTTCGATCCTTTCACCGAGAAACATGTGGGCCATTTTTTTTCACCTGACTATTGTTCCTGCCCACCTAGTAGTAACGTAGATACCTGCGTCTTAGCTGACGGTTGTGGGTCTCTTCAGGGAGAAAGTCTTCTAGAAAATGTTTCAGTTTCCGCTGGAATGTTATATCTTGTGTTAGAAAACGCTCCAGTCCTGCTTGTAAGAAACTCCAGTGCTTGCTGGAATGTCATTTCTTGTGTGTAAACGCTATTATTTGCTGGAATGTCATATCTTGTGTGTAAGAAGTCCGGTACTTGCTGGAGGTATTCAGGTGTTGAGTACAAAGCACCAGTGCACCTAATACTAGTTAAAAAAAATCTCTTGTAGGGTGTTTAGTAATCAGAAATCTGTACATAATTACCTATTTGTAATTGCCTATTCGTAGCTACAGGAGAAGATGTATGGTCGTGTTGTCCCTATTGTAGTAACAACCTCAGACACCATCACCAAATCTTTCAATTAATTCCATTCCTTCCACCTTTGTAATAGTGAAGAATTTCCTATCATTTGTAATTACTATCAGGAGCAAGTGTAGTAGCTTGTGTCCTTGAACTTTCAGTCTGGTGCTGCCCTTGATCTTTGGACCAACGACTTTACTAGTGGTATTCTGTAATCTTATTCCTCCTTTACGTAATTGGATTCCACTGGGACTATTATTTGGACCTCGTAGTAATTTGCTTTCCACTGGGATAATAATTTTCCATCTTAATTTCTTATTACTATTATTTTTAATAGCTTTCCGAATTCCTGTAATCGATTTGCTGTGTAATTTTTGTTAACTATGTTCCCCTTGTCTTGTACTTCTGTTGCCTTTCCTGTAGATTTTGTATGTTATAGATTATTCACCTTTATTTCTCGTCCCTCTAGTTATGCACCCAGTTCTTTCATAATTTCCCCTCACTCAGGCTCTAGGCTCTATGCACTCCGATGCACTTTTGTGGTTTACTTCTTCGATTTACGTAGAATATGGGTTCCAACTGGCGTCCTACGTACTGGAATATGTCGACTATATGAGATAGTATATTTGCTGCGTTCCCTGATGTCCCTCACTCATGTATGAGTGTCTAGCCTCTGCTGCTTATGTTGAGCTGATTGTGTACTGTTATAAATGATATACAGTACCAATATTCAATACAGTTATCTGATAGTCTGATTGTGCGCGTGTCAAGGGACAGATTTTTAGGTAATGGGTGTTTCATTATCTGATTTCTTGAGCTGTTGTGGAGTCCTCACCCATTCCCCATGATTCTCCGTCCCTCATCTATCCCTCATGGTTCTCTGCAATTAGAAGAGGAACCTTATTACGACGTTTCGGTCCATTCTGGACCCGTGTCGAGTCACAACTTGACAATGGTCCAGGATGGAGCGAAATGTTGCCAGAAAGCTCCTCTCCTAATTGTGGGATTTTGGTGAATTATTCCAACCACGGTATTGTGACTATTATTATTGTTGGTGCTTGTGTTAGTGGTGATGTTGTTGTTGGTGCTGCTGTTATTGTTTATGCTGTTCTGCTGTTTGTGCTGCTGTTGTTAGTGCTGCTGTTGTTGCTTGTGCTGTAACTGCTGTTTCGCGCTGCTGCTGTTGGTGCTACTGCTGTTGTTTATGCTGATGCTGATGCTCCCCCATTCCACCACCCACAACAGTACCTCCCTCACCCTCCATGGAACAACCCATCCCCCACAACATTTTCCACATCAACCCACAGCATTAATCCAGTACCCACCAACCAACAACTCCTACCCCCTACCAACAACCTAACATCAACACCCCGTCCTCCAATACAATCTACCCCCTACAACCACCCAACGTCTCCACTGCCTCTACACTCCCACAACATCAATAACCCCCACAGCAATAAGTAAAAAACATGGAAAACAGAACTTGTTTTCCATTACCTATTCCAGTACTAATTCTGACGAGTAATTAAGGTCTAACTTTAACAATTTATCCTCAAATGACAAGAGAATTCATTCACTTTCCAGCACTCTGTATACCCTTATTTTCCAGGCTCCTCCATGACACTGGCATTCCTGCATGCACGGAGCTTTGTTCCAGGATCCCGAGGCTTCTTTTGTGCCTATTTTCCAGGAGGTTCTAGCGTCAAGGTGGGTTTATTCTTGGCCCTTCCCTGATCTACTTTTTATAGAGGTAATGAAAGTGGAAAAATTAATGGCGGGCTGTGTGTATGCGGGAGACCCAAAAATTGGGTTTGTTGATGGTGGTTGTGCTCTTGTTGGGGTTTGTGGTGTTCTTGGTGATGGTGGTGCTGTTGTTGGTGGTAGTCATAGTGTTGGTGGTGGTGCTGTTGTTGATGGTAGTGATAGTGTTGGTGCAGTAGTTGGTGATAGTGACGTTGTTGGCGGTGGTGGTGGTGGTATTTTTTGATGGTAGTGGTGGTGGACGCGGTCCATAAAAGGCTGTTTGCTCTCTCTCTCCCTCTCTCTCTCTCTCTCTCTCTCTCTCTCTCTCTCTCACTCTCTCTCACTCTCTCTCTCTTTTCCTCTCTCTCTCTCTCTCTCTCTCTCTCTTTTACATATATTTTGTGCCGAATAGGTAAAACTTGCGATTTTGGCTTAGATAGCAACGTTCTTTTTGCCGAATAAGAGAAGCGAAAAATTTCTGTATGCAATAATTTCGCAAAAATCATTCTGAACCCAACGAAAAAAAAATATTTCATTGTATTTCTTTATTATTAAATTACTGTAAACTTATCTAAAATAAATTGAGTTGGATTAGACTAAATTAAATTGAGCTTGTTATAATAGGTTAGGTAAGTTTTCTAAAGGTTCTCTTGGTACAATATTAATAATTTTTACATTAACATTAATAAAAAAATATCTAAACGTATAAGAGAAAATTTTAGAAAAAAACTTAATTTTAAACGAGTTCTTGCTAAGTGACCAGTTTTACCTATTGGGCACGACATTATATATATATATATATATTATATATATATATATATATATATATATATATATATATATATATATATATATATATATATATATATATATATATATAATTATATCGTGTCGAATAGGCAGAACTTGCGATCTTGGCTTAAATAGCAACGCTCATCTTGCCATATAGGACAAGTGAAAATTTGTGTATGCAATAATTTCGCCAAAATCATTCTGAACCTAACGAAAAAAAATATATTTCACTGTGTTTGTTTAGTATTAAATTATTGTAAATGTATCTAAAATATATTTAGTTGGGTTAGGCTAAAATAAATTGTTCTTGTTACAATAAGGTTAGGTAAGTTTTCTAAGATTTTTTGGAGCAAAATTAAAAATTTTTACATTAACATTAATGAAAAAAATATATATTTAAACGTATAAGAGAAAATTTTAGAAAGGGCTTAATTTTAAATGAGTTATTGCTAATTGACCAGTTTTACATATTCTGCACGACACAACACACACACACACACACACACACGCACATATATATATATATATATATATATATATATATATATATATATATATATATATATATATAATATATATATATATATATATATATATACATATATATATATATATATATAGTATTTATTTATTTGATTAATTATTAGAAACAGTATTAGTGGCATACATTTTTATTTTAAGCTAAATATCGCCAAAAAACAGAATCTCTGATCAACCTTATATCATTCGATGTTTATGACTAACGAAATCGTGATAAGACGATTGCAAACAAATCACAAAACGGGATTCGATCCCTACTCGTTCTGTGGTTCAATGTTTATCTGTGTATCGCCAATATAATACATTATAAATCATTTCTTTTTTGTCATCAGTTCCCACAAAAATGTTTAGAAAATGCTACCTTCTGGAACATAATGTCGTCAGTAATGTGGAGAATGTGTGGGAGGCAAACAATGTTGTGGGTACAAATCAGCAGGCAAGCCAAAAGTGTCACCAGCACGCTAGTAAATAATTTTCTGGTTACAAATCACCATTAAGTGACCAGGAGGCTTATTACAGCACTCCTCTGCTTGATGCATGGGGTGCGGGCTGGTGGAATGTGTGGGGTATGGGGTTTTGGGGTGAGTGGTAGAGTAAGGGGTATGTTGTGATAAGAAGAGAGGTGCTGAGGTGTGTAGTGGAGTGTGGGAATGATCAATGATGGAAGGAGGGGGCTGTGTTGTGGTTGTGGAGCAAGGTAGACGTGGAGTGGTCTTGGGAAACAAGAGCGTTAATTTTATTATTATTATTATTATTATTATTATTTTGTTCCGGTTTTTCTAACAGTTTGTGTAACAGATTGTTGGTTCCTGTTACTCGCTGGAGTTTATGCTGAAAGAAACGTTCCGCAGGGCAGTAGGTTGAGCATCACTGTTTTCTCATAACAGTGGATGGTGTGGTCAGTGTTATTTCTGATGAAGTGAAAGTTCTCCCTTCTTCCTTTGTATGTGGACGATCTTGTGGCCTACTCCAACCATTAAAGTGCTCATTCACCATACCTGGGAGGCAGTTACATGAACGATGTTTCTCCTGTATGCGATCTTGTTCCATTCCAGGCTGGAGTATGGCTGCCAGAGTTTCTCCTCGGCCAGCTCTCTCCCGCTGCTCTTACTGAACATAAGAAAAAAGAAATATTGCAGCAGGCCTACTGGCTTGTACTAGACATATTTGACCAACCCATTTCCAATGTTTTCAAGGAATAAGCTTTGATAATGTTTTAACTCACTGCTCATCACCTAGCAGTTTGGCTGTACACGGGAGCATTTAGTACTTCCCCTACTAACAGCCTCTATGTTTTGCCTGGTGAGTTTTCCTCTGGATCTCTGTCATGAAGAGCTCGGCTTATGCTACCTGTTTTGGGTGCGGTATTCTCTTGACAAATCGACTTATGGTGTAAGATTTCATTTGGAAAAAAAGAGAACTCTTTGCTCGTCGTTTAAAACTTCCTATGTTGTTTGGCGTTCGGGTGTTAGGCCTTCTGGACTGTTGTCGCAGTGTATCTGTAGTCAGAATTGGCTTCTTTTCCGGGCCTCTTTGGATGGTACCTGAGGTTTGTCTTGGTAGAGAGACAGAGATGGGAAAGATGCCGGGATATGAGGACTCATTCCTCCCTCCCTAAGTGATGACTTTGGCTAACCTCTTGGTGAATGATTCAGCGTATGCTTCGAACACAAGGGTATTTATTGATAGGCCAAAAAGCAAGGATAATATTGGTTTTGCTGTGACCATCTGTGAGGATTCATTGTGTACAGCTGGCAAGAGAGTCCTGTGCTCACTGAGCAGTCCCACACAATACTCGCCGCTCTTGTCTTGATTACTAGATTAGTTCTCGATTCAGTGTACTCGGATTCCCAAAGTACTCTGTATTTGCCCAATATACTTTTGTCCTCCCTGTGGTCCAAAAAATCCAGGAGTGGTTAGCTCAGGACACAAGGATGTGGAGTTCGGTTGGCGCCCGGGTAATGTAGGTGTTCTTGGAATTGAACGAGCATGTGCACAGATTTGTCATTGGAAAATGGCTGGCTCAGTGGGCCCGGCAGATTGAGAACATGTAGGGATCTGCAGAACGTGGGAGTTTGACCCTCCTTCGACAAAAATTATCATTTTGAGACGAATCTCCGTCAACTGAGGATCGAGTGCACACGTCTCACCCATAACCGCTTGCTGGAAGGTGCTCCTGTGCCGTCCATGTGTAGCATGAAGCGTGCAACTGACTGTGGATCATATTTTAACTGACTCCCCACTGCTTAGGCCTTTCCTCTTTCGTGATGGTTTTAATAATTACCGAGGTGTCTGTAGAGACCTCGGAGAAATTTTAGGTATGATAATATTTGCATCCTTTATTGATTGTTAATTTATATCTTTGTTTTTTAAATTGCGTCGTATCATTGATTTTCTTTACTGGTACGAGCGTTGACTGACCTTTAAATATCATAACTAATACTACCACCACTACTGCAGCTACTACCACCATCACCACTAAAACGTTCCAATAAGTGGATCATAGTATGCTGAGGACCCCTGCCTAGAAGACCACCCTTCCTCCCCTTCATAAAATGTTCCTGACTCGTCAAGAGCCTCAGTGTCCCTAACAAAACACTAACGTGGAATTTCTCTCACTTCGTTTAGTTTCCCGTCCTTCAAGAACTTCATTTGATTTCAAATTAAAATTTCAACGAATCGTGTCGTCTCAATCTCATGACTGGCAGGCAATTGATAGTTGTCAATTCTGTTTTTAACATGCAAAGGATTACCGTCAGTCTAATATTTGACATGAATATCACGCTTTAATTTTTTTTTTAGTCTAAGGCGTCTCTCTCGTTAATGGGTCACGCTACGGATGGAAGTCTTGATCTTTCGTCTATTGTTGGCCAAGCTGATTGGTCGATATGATGGAAAAAAGACACATTCATTATTTACTCTCGATTATTCGCTTAATGTCGAGTTTAATGTATTTATGATTTGGAATATAATGCTCTCTCTTTCCTATTGTTTTTTGAGAGAGTTTATGTGGAACGTTAAGTAGTCCAAGACACATGAAGCACACCTGGAACACATCAACACACACGACACACACCTGGAACACATCAACACACATGAAACAAATAGAACACATCAACACACAAAACACACACACCTGGAACACATCAACACACATGAAACACAGCTGGAACACATAAACACACACGACACACACCTGGAACACATCAACACACATGAAACAAAAATAGAACACATCAACACTCATGAAACACAGCTAGAACACATCAACACACATGAAACACAGCTATAACACATCAACACACATGAAACACAGCTAGAACACATCAACACACATGAAACACAAATAGAACACATCAACACACACGACACACACCTGGAACACATCAACACACATGAAACACACCTGAACACATCAACACACACGATACACACCTGGAACACATCAACACACATGAAACACACCTGGAACACATCAACGCACATGAAACACAGCTAGAACACAATAATACAAATTAAACACAGCGGGAACACATCAACACACATGAAACACAGCTAGAACACATCAACACACATGAACACAAATAGAACACATCAACACACATGAAACACAAATAGAACACATCAACACACATGAAACACAAATAGAACACATCAACACACATGAAACACAGCTAGAACACATCAACACACATGAAACACAAATAGAACACATCAACACACACGGCACACACCTGGAACACATCAACACAACATGAAACACAGCTAGAACACATCAACACACATGAAACACAAATAGAACACATCAACACACACGGCACACACCTGGAACACATCAACACACATGAAACACAGCTAGAACACATCAACACACATGAAACACAGCTAGAACACATCAACACACATGAAACACAAATAGAACACATCAACACACATGAAACACAAATAGAACACATCAACACACATGAAACACAGCTAGAACACATCAACACACACGGCACACACCTGGAACACATCAACACACATGAAACACAGCTAGAACACATCAACACAATAAATTACAACTGGAACACTAAAATATATTAAGTCTGTTGATGTTTTAGGGATTAAAGTATATCTTATGTCTTATTCCACGGAATATTAATACCATTATGGGTATTTTTATTATAGATGTTTCGCCCACCAGACACTTTGTGAATCTAATACACTCATGAGACAAGTTACTTAAACCAGGAGGCTAGTGAGGTCCATAAAGCGCAGTGGTGCAGCAGTGGTAGATGTGGTCACATGTGGACGGGACCCAAATACTAGTTCGGGGTAGGTTAGGATTGATTTGTTTTGATGGAATGAGAAATTACCGTCAATGTTAGATAAAAGGACACAAGTGCAACTAATTTGACATTTTATTTTGGCAACCACTACTACTGCTACAAGTACTACCACCACTACTACTGCTACAAGTACTACCACCACTACTACTACCACAAGTACTACAACCATTACTACTACTACCTCAAGTACTACAACTACTACTAACAACTACTACCGCTACCACAAACACTACAAGACAGGTATACAACCACGGTGCTCTAAGCACCACATTCAAGGCTGAGGGACTGATTACCTCATCTTTTGTATATAGTTCTTCTGTTTTCTAATTATGTCCAAGAATCTGTATTGATAAAGCCACTGGAGGGCGAAACGTCTACAATAAAGATAACCAGATGTTGCACATGTGTCTTATCTCTCACAAATACTACAACTATTTCTACTGCTACAAGTACTATTACTACTACTACTACTACTACTACTACTACTACTACTACTACTACTACTACTACTACTACTACTATTGTTATTACCTACAAAGATTACATGATGCCTTGCACCTCACTCTAAGCCTATATATACCCTCTGTGTCCATGTACTGTTTGTAACGGCTTGACAAAGCTCCTGGAGAGCGAAACGTTGCCACAATAAAATGTCATATTAGTTGAACTTGTGCCCTTTTACCTAACATACTTTGATCGAAAAATAGTGGTGATCATTCCTTTAGGACGCTCTAACCTGTGGTCATTCTTTTAGGACGTTCTATCCTGTGGTCATTATTTTAGGACGCTCTATCCTGTGGTCATTCTTTTAGGACGCTCTATCCTGTGGTCATTCTTTTAGGACGCTCTATCCTTTGGTCATTCTTTTAGGACGCTCTATCCTGTGGTCATTCTTTTAGGACGCTCTATCCTGTGGTCATTCTTTTAGGACGCTCTATCATGTGGTCATTCTTTTAGGACGCTCTAGCCTGTGGTCATTCTGTTAAGACGCTCTAGCCTGTGGTCATTCTTTTAGGACGCTCTATCCTGTGGTCATTCTTTTAGGACGCTCTAGCCTGTGATCATTCTTTTAGGACGCTCTATCCTGTGGTCATTCTTTTTGGGCGCTCTATCCTGAGGTCATTCTTTTAGGACGCTCTATCCTGTGGTCATTCTTTTAGGACGCTCTATCCTGTGGTCATTCTTTTAGGACGCTCTATCCTGTGGTCATTCTTTTAGGACGCTCTATCCTGTGGTCATTCTTTTAGGACGCTCTATCCTGTGGTCATTCTTTTAGGACGCTCTAGCCTGTGGTCATTCTTTTAGGACGCTCTATCCTGTGGTCATTCTTTTAGGACGCTCTATCCTGTGGTCATTCTTTTAGGACGCTCTAGCCTGTAGTCATTCTTTTAGGACGAACATACCGTATGCCTAAGTTCATATTAAGAATAAAAACGTTAAAAGTACCCTGGCTGGAACTATTTATTAAAACTCACTTACGACAGAAATCTTACGGCGACGTTTCAGTCCGTCTTAGACCGTGAAATTTTGTACAAAAATAATCTGCACATAAAATTTTTTTTGACGACGTTTCAGTCCAATTTGGGCCATTACCTAGGCACAATAACACACGATATGTTGCGTTGATGTGTTAGATGTTACATAGATATGTTTATCAACTTGCAATTGTATGCAGTTGATCTGAAGATACTTGTAGTGCAGTAGGCCTACTGATCCAAGCTAGAGCAACCTACTGCTTAATCGCACATCAGAAATTTGACTTTATTCCCATAGTGGGCCCCGCCCACTTGTGACCGTGTCTACCTGTGCTGCATCGCTTCATTTCTCCCACATCCCTGGCTTCACTATGAAAGGTCTGTCTCACGGACAAACCCCCCACCTGTTGGGCGAAACGTCTCTCAGCAAAGATGCCCAGTTGTTGCCCGTGACCTGTTCAACATTACTGATATCTGTGCAAATGCAGTTTGAGTACAGTCTTAATTACCCATGTGTAGCCAACAGACTTTAAGTCTATCAAACCTTCTAACTGCCACATGGAAGACAGCTTTAATTACAAGTATAAATGAAAATGACATGTAAAAAAAGCTTATTCGATCATTATACGAAATCGCATTATATGTGCCTATGTAAAATAATGTTTTATATTCCTTCACATTATACTTTGAACAGAATACGTCCAATAATATTTGACATTTACATGTGGAAAGTCTATAATGTATGTCTCTCAGTGTATGTACTTTGAGAGGTGTATGTCTCTCAGTGTATGTACTCTGAGAGGTGTATGTCTCTCAGTGTATGTACTCTGAGAGGTGTATGTCTCTCAGTGTATGTACTCTGAGAGGTGTGTCTCTCAGTGTATGTACTCTGAGAGGTGTATGCCTCTCAGTGTATGTACACTGAGAGATGTGTCTCTCAGTGTATGTACTCTGAGAGGTGTGTCTCTCAGTGTATGTACTCTCAGGGTTGACCTAATTCCCTATTATAGGCATTAAATCACCTCTGATTTTGGTATTCAGATCACATGCTGGTTTAACGATGTTGGCAGACGTAGGAGTGAGGACCTGATTAGCAGGTATAGGTCAGCAATAGAAATAATTAGGAAGAAGGGTGGGAACCCTGTCATATGTGGTATTTTGCCAAGGAGAGGAGTTGGAAATGAATGGTTGTCCAGGGCAATTGGTGTCAATTGCTGGCTGGACAAATACTGTAAGGAAAATGCAGTAACATTCATTGACAACTGGGACCTCTTCTATGGCAGAAATGACATGTATGCCAGGGATGGGGTTCACTTATCTAGGTCTGGGGTGGTAGCACTGGCAACTGCAGTGGAGGGAGCTCTTAGGACTTTAAACTAGGAATAGTTGGTGGTATGGGTTTTGGCAGGAAAACAGCGAAGTCCCAGTGTAGTAATATTGTGAGTTTTAGAGGAACTAGTAATAAGCAGAACGAGGTAGATATTGAAAAGCCAGTGACACTAGGTGATAAGGACAGTAATAGGTTTAGTAGAAAAACAGAAATGAGCAGGAAGGGTAAAGAGAAAGGAGGGTCTTTCAATGTATATATATAATAGCCGTAGTGCTAGGAATAAGATGGACGAGTTGAGATTAGTTGCTAGTGCAGGTAACATTGATGTATTTGCCATAACTGAGAGGTGGTTTAATTAAAAAAGTCGGGATATGCCTGCAAAATGTCACATTCAGGGTTTTAAATTATTCCAAGTAGATAGAAGTATCCGGAAGGGGGGTGGGGTGGCATTGTATGTCCGAGATCGCTTGAACTGTTGCATAAAAACGGGTATTAATCTGAAGTAACACATACAGAGTCTGTTTGGATAAAATTTTCAGAGGGACATGAAAAATTGATTGTAGGAGTGATATACCGTCCCCCAAACGTAGGTAGGGACCAAGGGAGACTACTATGGGAGGAAATTGCTAAGGCCACAAGGCACGATAATGTAGTAATTCAAGGAGACTTTAGCTTTAGTCATATTGATTGGAATTTCTTGACCGGGAATTTAGAATCTAACGACTTCATAGAAGTAGTTCAGAATTGTTTTTTGAGGCAGTTTGCGACAGAGCCTACAAGGGGAAATAACCTGCTTGACTTCGTTCTGGCAAACAAGGAAACCCTTGTTAATAATTTAGAAATTACAGAGGAACTCAGCACAAGTGATCACGAATCAATTACCTTTAGCACTGAATGGAAGTATGACAGAAGGGATAATTCAGTAATGGTCCCAAATTTTCGCTTAGCAGATTACAATGGGCTTAGAGTACACTTATCATCTGTGGACTGGGGTAAGGAAGAGAGCTATCAGTATGACAGCTTTCTTAACACAATATATGCTGCCCAAAGAACATTTATCCCATATAAGGAAATTAGATAGAATAGAAATGACCCAAAATGGATAAACAATAGGCTCAAATATCTTTTAGGGCAGAGGAAAGGAATTTATAGACGTATCGAAAGAGGTAAGGGTCATCTTATGAATCAGTACAATGACATTAAGAGGGACGTTAAAAAGGGGATAAGAAAAGCTAAACTGGAGTACTAAATTAAAGTTGCTAGGGATTCGAAAACTAACCCAAAAAGTTTTTTCCAGGTGTATAAAACAAAAGTTAGAGATAAGATAGGTCCTCTTAAAAATAACTGTGGGCATCTTACTGACAAAGAGAACGAAATGTGTTCGATTTTAAATAATTATTTTCTCTCGGCTTTTACACAGGAAGACATTTACAATATTCCAGTAATTAATTTTTATAGTGGACCCGAAGAAGACAAATTATGTAACATCACAGTCACTAGTAAAATGGTTGTGAAGCAGATAGACAGACTGAAACAAAATAAGTCACCGGGTCTTGATGAGCTTTTTTCAAGGGTTCTTAAGGAATGCAAAATGGAACTCTGTGAACCATTAACTAATATTTTTAATTTATCTCTTCAAACAGGTGTAGTGTCTGATATGTGGAAGATGGCTAATGTAATTCCTATTTTTAAATCAGGGGACAAGTCGTTACCGTCAAATTACCACCCAATAAGCCTGACCTCAATTGTAGGCAAATTACTAGAGTCAATTATAGCTGAGATTATAAGAAGCCATCTCGATAAGCATAATCTGATAAATGATACTCAGCATGGATTCACGAGAGGCCGTTCTTGTCAAACTAATTTATTAACTTTCTTCAGTAAAACTTTTGAGGCTATTGATCACGACAAAGAATTTGATATTGTTTATTTAGATTTTAGTAAGGCTTTTGATAGAGTACCGCACCAAAGACTGTTAAAAAAAGTGGCAGCTCATGGCATTGGGGGAGAAGTGCTGTCATGGACAGAGTCATGGCTCACAGACAGGAAGCAGAGAGTGTCCATAAATGGGGTTAAATCCGAGTGGGGATCTGTAACAAGTGGCGTTCCACAGGGATCAGTCTTAGGCCCGTTGTTGTTTATAATATATATCAATGATCTTGATGAAGGAATTAGTAGTGAAATGAGCAAATTCGCCGATGACACAAAATTAGGTAGGATAATTGATTCAAACGTAGATATCAGGGAACTTCAGGAGGATTTAGACAAACTCAATAACTGGTCAGAAAAGTGGCAGATGCAGTTCAATGTAGATAAATGCAAGGTTCTGAAGCTCGGGAGTGTCCATAACCATAGCACTTATAAGTTAAATAATGTAGAACTTAGCCATACAGATTGCGAAAAGGACTTGGGGGTTATGATAAGCAGCAACCTTAAATCAAGACAGCAATGCCTAAGTGTGCGTAATAAGGCAAACAGATTACTGGGATTTATATCAAGAAGTGTAAGCAACAGAAGTCCAGAGGTCATACTGCAGCTTTATACATCATTAGTAAGGCCTCACCTAGATTATGCAGCTCAGTTCTGGTCTCCATATTACAGAATGGACATAAATTCGTTAGAAAACATTCAGCGTAGAATGACTAAATTAATACATAGCATTAGAAATCTTCCTTATGAAGAAAGATTGAAGACTCTTAAGTTACATTCACTTGTTAGACGAAGAATGAGGGGAGACCTGATCGAAGTGTATAAGTGGAAGATGGGTATTAATAAAGGGGATATAAATAAGGTCTTGAGGATATCTCTCGAAGAGAGAACCCGCAGTAATAAGAACATAAGAACATAAGAACATAAGAACATAAGAAATGGGCCTGTTGGCCCATACTAGGCAGGTCCTTTGCAATCCATCCCACTAACAAAACATTTGCCCAACCTAATTTTCAATGCTACCCAAGAAATAAGGCCTGATAACTCTATCCACTCATTTGCAAGACCCACTCAAATCCAACCCCTCCCACTCATATATTTATCCAACCTAAATTTGAAACTACCCAAAGTCCTAGCCTCAATAACCCAACTAGGTAGACTGTTCCACTCATCAACTACCCTATTTCCAAGCCAATACTTTCCTATGTCCTTTCTAAATCTAAACTTATCTAATTTAAATCCATTACTGCGGGTTCTCTCTTGGAGAAATATCCTCAAGACCTTATTAATATCTCCTTTATTAATACCCATCTTCCACTTATACACTTCGATCATGTCTCCCTTCATTCTTCGTCTAACAAGTGAATGTAATTTAAGAGTCTTCAATCTTTCTTCATAAGGAAGATTTCTAATGCTATGTATTAATTTAGTCGTTGTACGCTGAATGTTTTCTAAGGAATTTATGTCCATTCTGTAATATGGAGACCAGAACTGAGCTGCATAATCTAGGTGAGGCCTTACTAATGATGTATAAAGCTGCAGTATGACCTCTGGACTTCTGTTGCTTACACTTCTTGATATGTGTGATGAATGGTTTGAAAAACCGACAAGTTGAAGATTTGAGACACTTATGCAGCATATGGGAATCTTTATTCAGGAAACGTTTCGCCACACAGTGGCTTCATCAGTCCAATACAAAGAGGAAGGCGTAAGGAGAGGAGGAGTATGAGGTAATCAGTCCTTCAGCCTGGAGTCGATGTGTTCAGTCCATCAATCTTGTAGAATGTACAGCATAGGGCCGTAGACGTGGCTTATATACTGTAGTGAGGTGAGGTGAAGCAGGCGGAGGCGGGGTCATAGTGGTACCATCCACTAGTCGAAGTAGGTCTTCATCCAAAGGTTGAACAAGTGTTGAAGAATTCTTTGTAACAAGATCCCATGATGTGTGGCGAAACGTTTCCTGAATAAAGATTCCCATATGCTGCATAAGTATCTCAAATCTTCAACTTCTTGATATAAATCCCAATAATCTATTTGCCTTATTACGTACGCTTAGGCACTGCTGTCTTGGCAACATTTAGGCAACTTTATTCCAAAACGTTTCGCCTACACAGTAGGCTTCTTCAGTCAAGTACAGAAAGTAGACAGGAGCAGTAGAGATGAGAAGACGATGTAATCAGTCCATCACCCTTGAAGTCGTAGATTTGAGGTTGTCAGTCCCTCAGCCTGGAGAGCTCTGTTCCAAAGACTGGAACTAACAGACTTTGGAACAGAACTTCTCCAGGCTGAGGGACTGACAACCTCAAATCTACGACTTCAAGGGTGATGGACTGATTACATCGTCTTCTCATCTCTACTGCTCCTGCCTACTTTCTGTACTCAACTGAAGAAGCCTATTGCGTAGGCGAAACGTTTCGGAATAAAGTTGCCTAAATGTTGCCTATGTGTCTTATCTACCAACCTGTCGGTATTGTATATCATTTGTTAATCACTGCTGTCTTGGTTTAAGGTTGCTACTCACCATAACCCCCAAGTCCTTTTCGCAATCTGTATGGATAAGTTCTACAATATTTAACTTATAAGTACTAGGGTTATGGACACTCCCGAGCTTCAGAACCTTGCATTTATCTACATTGAACTGCACCTGCCACTTTTCTGACCAAGAATAGAGATTGTCTAAATCCTCCTGAAGTTCCATAACATCTACGTTTGAATCAATTATCCTACCTATCTTTGTGTCATCGGCGAATTTGCTCATATCACTAGTAATTCCTTCATCAAGATCATTGATATATATTATAAACAACAACGGGCCCAAGACTGATCCCTGTGGTACGCCACTTGTTGCTGATCCCCACTCGGACTTAACCCCATTTATGGACACTCTCTGCTTCCTGTCAGTGAGCCATGACTCGATCCACGAGAGCACTTTTCCCCCAATGCCATGAGCTGACACTTTCTTTAACAGTCTATGGTGCGGAACTCTATCAAAAGCCTTACTAAAATCTAAGTAAATAATATCAAATTCTTTATCGTGATCAACAGCCTCAAAAGCTTTACTGAAGAAAGTTAATAAATTAGTTAGACAAAAACGGCCTCTCGTGAATCTATGCTGAGTATCATTAATCAGATTATGCTTATCGAGATGGCTTCTCATAATCTCAGCTATAATTGACTCTAGTAATTTGCCTACAATTGAGGTCAGGCTTACTGGGCGGTAATTTGACGGTAATGACTTATCCCCTGATTTAAAAATAGGAATTGCATTAGCCATCTTCCACATATCAGACACTACACCTGTTTGAAGAGATAAATTAAAAATATTAGTTAATGGTTCACAGACTTCCATTTTGCATTCCTTAAGAACCCTTGAAAAAACCTCATCAGGACCCGGCGACTTATTTTGCTTCAGTCTGTCTATCTGCTTCACAACCATTTCAATAGTGACTGTGATGTTACATAATTTATCTTCTTCAGGCCCACTATAAAAATTAATTACTGGGATATTGTTAGTGTCTTCCTGTGTAAAAACCGAGAGAAAATAACTATTTAAAATTGAGCACATTTCATTCTCTTTGTCAGTAAGATGCCCATAGTTATTTTAAAGGGGAGCTATCTTATCTCTAACTTTTGTTCTATACACCTGGAAAAAACTTTTTGGGTTAGTTTTCGAATCCCTAGCAACTTTAATTTCATAGTCCCGTTTAGCTTTTCTTATCCCCTTTTTAACGTCCCTCTTAGTGTCATTGTACTGATTCATAAGATGACTCTCACCTCTTTTGATACGCCTATAAATTCCTTTTTTCTTCCCTAAAAGATATTTGAGCCTATTATTCATCCATTTCGGATCATTTCTGCTTGATATAATTTCCTTATGTGGGATAAATGTTCTTTGGGCAGCATGTATAGTGTTCAGAAAACTGCCATATTGATAGCTCTCTTCGTTATCCCAGTCAACAGATGATAAGTGTTCTCTAAGCCCATGGTAATCTGCTAAGCGAAAATCTGGAACTGATACTGAGTTATCCCTACTATCATACTTCCATTCAATGCTAAATATAATTGGTTTTTGGTCACTAGCACCAAGTTCCTCGCAAATTTCTAAATTATTAACAAGGAATTCATTGTTTGCCAGAACTAAGTCAAGCAGGTTGTTTTCCCTTGTAGGCTCTGTCACAAACTGCTTCAAAAAACAATCCTGAACTACTTCTAAGACGTCGTTTGATTCTAAATTCCCAGTCAAGAAATTCCAATCAATATGGCTAAAGTTAAAGTCTCAAAAATTACTACTTTATCGTGCCTTTTGGCCTTAACAATTTCCTCCCATAGTAGTCTCCTTTGGTCTCTATCTAAGTTTGGGGGACGGTATGTCACACCTAAAATCAATTTTTCATGTCCCTCTGAAAATTCTGTCCAAACAGACTCAGTATGGGTTTCAGACTTTATACCTGTTTTTATGCAACAGTTCAAGCGATCTCGGACATACAGTGCCACCCCACCCCCCTTCCCGATACTTCTGTTTACTTGGAACAATTTAAAACCCTGTATGTGACATTCAGCAGGCATATCCCGATTTTTCTTATTGAACCACGTCTCAGTTAAGGCAAATACATCAATGTTACCTGCACTAGCAACTAGTCTCAACTCGTTCATCTTATTCCTAGCACTACGACTATTTGTGTAATATATATTTAAGGACCTCCCTTCTCTTTTTTCTTCCCGCTGATTTCTGTTCCTCCACTTTGCCTGTTACTCTCCTTATCACCTAATGCCATTGTCTTTCCTATGTTCATCAATAACTCTTCCTCATTCTGCATATAACTGGTTTCCTTAAAACTCACACTATCGCTACACTCACCTCCTTTCTTATGTTCTTATGTTCTTAATAATTATTAACGACCCTCTTTTGTTTCACAGGGTTGTTTTTTAACAAACAAAATACCTGATACTACCAACATCTGTGAGATGCAATCAAACCCAACTTGAGAGAGAGGAACACAGACACAAAAATACTAATAATAACATAAACGGCAATTACAATCGCTAAAGACATCACATTTCACATTTTTTAGCATCACATTTCACTGTTGGTCTCGCTAATACATCGGTGTTTGTGCAGAGATTCATGTGCCGGAAGCCGTAAAGTTAAGTTAGCATTTAGAAGCAATCTTTGCTAAGACGAACGTTTGTGGTTTGTCGACTCTTTGTGTGTTGTTATCTGTAAGATTATGCCTGACACACACACGGGGAAAGGAGCTGCAACCCCAAATAGGTGAGTACACACACACACACACACACACACACACACACACACACACACACACACACACACACACACACACACACACACACACACACACACATACACACACACAAGCACACACACCTCATGCACCAACATGTTAGGGACACTGCCAGAGAGAGACGGGGCAGATGAACCAGCTAGACTGGACATTTTGTTCACCCTGAGTAGCTCAGGCATTGAGGACATCACTTATGAAAGGTCCCTTGGAGCTAGTGATCACGTGGTTCTCAGTTTTGAATACATAGTAAAGTTACAAGTGGAGAGGGTAACAGGAGTAGAAAGGAAAAAGCCAAACTATTAAAGGGGGGACTACAAAAGTATGAGGAACTTTCTGCAGGAGGTTCAGTGGGAAAGAGAATTGGTAGGAAAGTCAGTAAACGAAATGATGGACTACGTAACAACAAAATGCAAGGAGGCAGAGGAAAGGTTTGTTCCCAAGAGCCTCCCTACCCGAAGGTGTAATGAGGCAAAAACCAAGTGCACCTGGAGAATGGAAAAAGTACAGAAGGCAAACGGCCCAGGAAACTAGAGATTAGTCGAAGAGCCAGAAACGAGTATGCACAGATAAGGAAGGAGGCCCAGCGACAGTACGAAAACGACATAGCATCGAAAGTGAAGTCTGACCCAAAACTGTTTTATAGGCACATCAGGAGGAAGACAGCAGTCAAGAACCAGGTAATCAGGCTGAGGAAATAAGGTGGGGAACTCACAAGAAACAACCAAGAAGTATGTGAGGAGCTCAACACGAGATTTAAGGATGTATTTACAGTGGAGACAGAAAGGACACTGGGAAGGCAAAACAGAGGGCTACACCAGCAAGGGATATACCAACAAGTGTTGGATGAAATACACACAACCGAGGAGGAGGTGAAGAAGCTGCTATGTGAACTTGATACCTCAAAGGCGATGGGACTGGACAACATCTCACCTTGGGTCCTTAGAGAGGGAGCAGAGACACTGTGTGTGCTACTAATCACAATTTTCAACACATCCCTCGAAACTGGGCAACTGCCTGAGGTATGTAAGACGGCAAATGTAGTCCCCATCTTTAAGAAAGGAGACACAAACGAGGCACAAAACTATAGACCTGTGTCACTAACGTGTATAGCATGCAGTCATGGAGAAGACTATCAGGAGGAGAGTGGTGGAGCACTTGAAACGGAACAAGGTTATACATGACAGCCAGCACGGATTCATGGAAGGCAAATCCTGTGTCACAAACCTACTGTTGTTTAATGACATGGTAACAGAAGTAAGACACGAGAGAGAAGGGTGGGTTGATTGCATTTTCTTGGACTACAAGAAGGCCTTTGACACAGTTCTTCACAAAAGATTAGTGCAGAAGCTAGAGGATCAGGCACATATAACAGGAAGGGCACTGTAATGGATCAGAGAATACCTGACAGGGAGGCAATAGCGATTAGGTATCACAGTGGGTGTCTATGACAAGCTGGATCCCACAGGGGTCAGTCCTAAGACCAGTGCTATTTTTGGTATATGTGAATGACATGAAGGAAGGGATAGAATCAGAAGTGCTCCTGTTCGCAGAAGATGTGAGGTTAATGAGGAGAATTAAATGAGACGAGGATCAGGCAGAAATACAAAGAGACCTGGACAGGCTGGACGAGTGGTCCAGCAACTGGCTCCTAGAATTTAACCCCGCCAAATGCAAAATCATGAAGATCGGGGAAAGGCAAAGAAGACCGCAGACAGATTATAGGCTAGATGGCCAAAGACTGCAAACCTCACTCAAGGAGAAAGATCTTGGGGCGAGTATAATACTGAGCATGTCTGCGGAAGCACACAGCAACCAGATAACTGCTGCAGCATATGGGCGACTGTAAAACCCGAGAATAGCGTTCCGATACCTCAGTAAGGAATCGTTCAAGACTCTGTATATCGTGTACGTCAGGCCCATACTGGAGTATGCAACACCATTTTGGCACCCCAACCTGGTAAAGCACGTGAAAAAACTAGAGAAGGAGCAAAGGTTTACACCAAGACTAGTCCAAGAGCTAAGGGGATTGTCCTACGAAGAAAGGTTAAGGGAAATCGGCCTGACGACACTGGAGAACAGGAGGGTTATGGGAGACATGATAACGACATGCAAAATACTGCGAGGAATAGATCAGGTGGACAGAGACAGGATGTTCCAGAGATGGGACACAGAAACAAGGGGTCACAATTGGAAGTTGAAGACTCAGATGAGCCAAAGGGATGTTAGGAAGTAGTTCTTCAGTCATAGCGTAGTCAGGAAGTGGAATAGTTTAGCAAGTGACGTAGTGGAGGCAGGAACCATACATAGCTTTAAGATGAGGTATGATAAAGCTCATGGAGCAGGGAGAGAGAGGACCTAGTAGCGGTAAGTGAAGAGGCGGGGCCAGGAGCTGAGTCTCGACCTCTGCAGCCACAAATAGGTGAGTACAAATAAGTGAGTACAAACATGAAAACACACACGCAAACACACACACAAACACACACACACACACACACACACACACACACACACACACACACACACACACACACACACACACACACACACACACACACACACACACACACACACACACACACACACACACACACACACACACACACACACACGTGGTCCAGCAACTGGCTTCTTGAATTCAACCCCGCCAAATGCAAAATCATGAAGATCGGAGAAGGGCAAAGAAGACCGCAGACAGAGTATAGACTAGGAAGCCAAGGACTGCAAACCTCGCTCAAGGAGAAAGATCTTGGGGTGACCATAACACCGAGCATGTCTCAGGAGGCACACATCAACCAGATAACTGCTGCAGCATACGGGCTCCTGGCAAACCTGAGAATAGCATTCCGATACCTTAGTAAGGAATCGTTCAAGACACTGTACACTGTGTACATAAGGCCCATACTGGAGTACGCAGCACCAGTTTGGAACCCACACCTGGTCAAACACGTCAGAAAATTAGAGAAAGTGCAAAGGTTTGCAACAAGGCTAGTCCCAGAGCTCAGGGGAATGTCCTACGAAGAAAGGTTGAGGTAAATCGGACTGACGACATTGGAGGACAGGAGGCTCAGGGGAGACATGATAACGACATACAAAATACTGCGTGGAATAGATAAGGTAGACAAAGACAGGTTGTTCCAGGGAGGGGACACAGAAACAAGAGGTCACAATTGGAAGCTGAAGACTCAGTCGATTCAGAGGAATGTTAGGAAGTATTTCTTCAGTCATAGAGTCGTCAGGAAGTGGAATAGCCTAGCAAGTGATGTAGTGGAGGCAGGAACCATACATAGCTTTAAGAAGAGGTATGATAAAGCTCTGGAAGCAAAGAGAGAGAGGACCTAGTAGCGATCAGGGAAGAGGCGGGGCCAGGAGCTGAGTCTCGACCCCTGCAACCACAATTAGGTGAGTATTAGGTGAGTACACACACACACACACACACACACACACACACACACACACTTCAAAGAATATCTAGTTTATTGATGCTTTAGGTCAGTGGTTCCCAAACTGGGGGTAAATTACCCCCTGGGGGTAATTTAACCATTTTTGAGGGGTAATGGAGGGGTGACAGAAAAAAGTTATGAATTCTGAAAATCAAGAAAACAATGCGGTACCCGGTATGAGGATTATTGTTAACTTTGTCTTAGTATATAAAGTTGTAAAGTAAACCTATTATAAGTAAGTAATAAAGTTAGACCAAATAACAATAAACATCAAAAACTAATATACAGTATTAGAAAAGAAGAAATATATAGCTAAGTGTGTGGAAACCCAAAAGTATTTTGACAAGTATGCTTCAGGACAAAAGTCACTCAGTAGCCCAGATCGACCTGTCCAGTACGCGTCACTCACTTCCTGAGGCTGCCTCTATTTCACACTGTCAGTTTATCTGTGAGTATCAGCCGAGGTAGACATAAGCTGGTATGAAGCCAAGAATTCCTAAACTAGCTTCAAGTATGCAACTCCATCCATCTCACTGATGTTCTTGACATCTTTGGTAATAGTCATTAGAGATGCACAATGTTCAAATACAATAAATAAAAGAAAATATCTCAAGTGTTTTAATTTAGCCATATATATCAATAATAACAACATTTTGTGAAAGGGGTAACATGCTTTATGTGGCATGTTAAATTGGGTAACAAGCTGAAAAAGTTTGGGAACCACTGTTTTAGATGGTGTTTTATTTATTAGAAGAATCTAAAATTATATTAAAATACTAATATATTAGTTTTTTTTATTCTAATGATGGCTGGGAAAGCATCCGAAACGTCAATAAATTAGATATCTCATGACGATGGTGTTTCCAGTTTTTGTATAGTAAAGATCCGTGTTTCGGAATTTTCTCAAGTGTACAGTTGGTCTGGACGAGACCACAAACATCTTGCGGTCTGAGACTTGTTTGGTCAAGAGTTTGTTTACATTTTACTCCCTCAGTTCGTTACCACCCTGGCTGTGTCCTCACCGTCCTGGCTGTGTCCTCACCATCCTGGCTGTGTCCTCACCATCCTGGCTGTGTCCTCACCATCCTGGCTGTGTCCTCACCATCCTGGCTGTGTCCTCACCGTCCTGGCTGTGTCCTCACCATCCTGGCTGTGTCCTCACCATCCTGGCTGTGTCCTCACCATCCTGGCTGTGTCCTCACCATCCTGGCTGTGTCCTCACCATCCTGGCTGTGTCCTCACCATCCTGGCTGTGTCCTCACCGTCCTGGCTGTGTCCTCACCGTCCTGGCTGTGTCCTCACCATCCTGGCTGTGTCCTCACCATCCTGGCTGTGTCCTCACCATCCTGGCTGTGTCCTCACCGTCCTGGCTGTGTCCTCACCGTCCTGGCTGTGTCCTCACCATCCTGGCTGTGTCCTCACCATCCTGGCTGTGTCCTCACCATCCTGGCTGTGTCCTCACCATCCTGGCTGTGTCCTCACCATCCTGGCTGTGTCCTCACCATCCTGTCTGTGTCCTCACCATCCTGGCTGTGTCCTCACCATCCTGGCTGTGTCCTCACCATCCTGGCTGTGTCCTCACCATCCTGGCTGTGTCCTCACCATCCTGGCTGTGTCCTCACCATCCTGGCTGTGTCCTCACCATCCTGGCTGTGTCCTCACCATCCTGGCTGTGTCCTCACCATCCTGGCTGTGTCCTCACCGTCCTGGCTGTGTCCTCACCATCCTGGCTGTGTCCTCACCATCCTGGCTGTGTCCTCACCATCCTGGCTGTGTCCTCACCATCCTGGCTGTGTCCTCACCACCCTGGCTGTGTCCTCACCATCCTGGCTGTGTCCTCACCATCCTGGCTGTGTCCTCACCATCCTGGCTGTGTCCTCACCATCCTGGCTGTGTCCTCACCATCCTGGCTGTGTCCTCACCATCCTGGCTGTGTCCTCACCATCCTGGCTGTGTCCTCACCATCCTGGCTGTGTCCTCACCATCCTGGCTGTGTCCTCACCATCCTGGCTGTGTCCTCACCATCCTGGCTGTGTCCTCACCATCCTGGCTGTGTCCTCACCATCCTGGCTGTGTCCTCACCGTCCTGGCTGTGTCCTCACCATCCTGGCTGTGTCCTCACCATCCTGGCTGTGTCCTCACCATCCTGGCTGTGTCCTCACCATCCTGGCTGTGTCCTCACCACCGCTGGCTGTGTTCCTCACCATCCTGGCTGTGTCCTCACCATCCTGGCTGTGTCCTCACCATCCTGGCTGTGTCCTCACCATCCTGGCTGTGTCCTCACCATCCTGGCTGTGTCCTCACCATCCTGGCTGTGTCCTCACCATCCTGGCTGTGTCCTCACCATCCTGGCTGTGTCCTCACCATCCTGGCTGTGTCCTCACCATCCTGGCTGTGTCCTCACCATCCTGGCTGTGTCCTCACCATCCTGGCTGTGTCCTCACCATCCTGGCTGTGTCCTCACCATCCTGGCTGTGTCCTCACCATCCTGGCAGTGTCCTCACCATCCTGGCTGTGTCCTCACCATCCTGGCTGTGTCCTCACCGTACTGGCTGTGTCCTCACCATCCTGGCTGTGTCCTCACCGTACTGGCTGTGTCCTCACCATCCTGGCTGTGTCCTCACCATCCTGGCTGTGTCCTCACCATCCTGGCTGTGTCCTCACCATCCTGGCTGTGTCCTCACCGTCCTGGCTGTGTCCTCACCATCCTGGCTGTGTCCTCACCGTCCTGGCTGTGTCCTCACCGTCCTGGCTGTGTCCTCACCACCCTGACTGTGTCCTCACCATCCTGGCTGTGTCCTCACAGTCCTGGCTGTGTCCTCACCATCCTGGCTGTGTCCTCACCATCCTGGCTGTGTCCTCACCGTCCTGGCTGTGTCCTCACCATCCTGGCTGTGTCCTCACCGTCCTGGCTGTGTCCTCACCATCCTGGCTGTGTCCTCACCATCCTGGCTGGTCCTCACCATCCTGGCTGTGTCCTCACCATCCTGGCTGTGTCCTCACCATCCTGGCTGTGTCCTCACCATCCTGACTGTGTCCTCACCATCCTGACTGTGTCCTCACCATCCTGGCTGTGTCCTCACCATCCTGGCTGTGTCCTCACCATCCTGGCTGTGTCCTCACCACCCTGGCTGTGTTCTCACCATCCTGGCTGTGTCCTCACCATCCTGGCTGTGTCCTCACCATCCTGGCTGTGTCCTCACCATCCTGGCTGTGTCCTCACCATCCTGGCTGTGTCCTCACCATCCTGGCTGTGTCCTCACCATCCTGGCTGTGTCCTCACCATCCTGGCTGTGTCCTCACCATCCTGGCTGTGTCCCGTCACCATCCTGGCTGTGTCCTCACCATCCTGGCTGTGTCCTCACAATCCTGGCTGTGTCCTCACCATCCTGGCTGTGTCCTCACCATCCTGGCTGTGTCCTCACCTTCCTGGCTGTGTCCTCACCATCCTGGCTGTGTCCTCACCATCCTGGCTGTGTCCTCACCATCCTGGCTGTGTCCTCACCATCCTGGCTGTGTCCCTCACCATCCTGGCTGTGTCCTCACCATCCTGGCTGTGTCCTCACCATCCTGGCTGTGTCCTCACCGTCCTGGCTGTGTCCTCACCATCCTGGCTGTGTCCTCACCATCCTGGCTGTGTCCTCAACATCCTGGCTGTGTCCTCACCATCCTGGCTGTGTCCTCACCATCCTGGCTGTGTCCTCACCATCCTGGCTGTGTCCTCACCATCCTGGCTGTGTCCTCACCATCCTGGCTGTGTCCTCACCGTCCTGGCTGTGTCCTCACCATCCTGGCTGTGTCCTCACCATCCTGGCTGTGTCCTCACCATCCTGGCTGTGTCCTCACCATCCTGGCTGTGTCCTCACCATCCTGGCTGTGTCCTCACCATCCTGGCTGTGTCCTCACCATCCTGGCTGTGTCCTCACCGTCCTGGCTGTGTCCTCACCGTCCTGGCTGTGTCCTCACCGTCCTGGCTGTGTCCTCACCATCCTGGCTGTGTCCCTCACCATCCTGGCTGTGTCCTCACCATCCTGGCTGTGTCCTCACCATCCTGGCTGTGTCCTCACCGTCCTGGCTGTATCCTCACCATCCTGGCTGTGTCCTCACCATCCTGGCTGTGTCCTCACCATCCTGGCTGTGTCCTCACCATCCTGGCTGTGTCCTCACCATCCTGGCTGTGTCCTCACCATCCTGGCTGTGTCCTCACCATCCTGGCTGTGTCCTCACCGTCCTGGCTGTATCCTCACCATCCTGGCTGTGTCCTCACCATCCTGGCTGTGTCCTCACCATCCTCGCTGTGTCCTCACCATCCTGGCTGTGTCCTCACCGTCCTGGCTGTGTCCTCACCATCCTGGCTGTGTCCTCACCATCCTGGCTGTGTCCTCACCATCCTGGCTGTGTCCTCACCATCCTGGCTGTGTCCTCACCATCCTGGCTGTGTCCTCACCATCCTGGCTGTGTCCTCACCGTCCTGGCTGTATCCTCACCATCCTGGCTGTGTCCTCACCATCCTGGCTGTGTCCTCACCATCCTCGCTGTGTCCTCACCATCCTGGCTGTGTCCTCACCGTCCTGGCTGTGTCCTCACCATCCTGGCTGTGTCCTCACCATCCTGGCTGTGTCCTCACCGTCCTGGCTGTGTCCTCACCATCCTGGCTGTGTCCTCACCATCCTGGCTGTGTCCTCACCATCCTGGCTGTGTCCTCACCATCCTGGCTGTGTCCTCACCATCCTGGCTGTGTCCTCACCATCCTGGCTGTGTCCTCACCATCCTGGCTGTGTCCTCACCATCCTGGCTGTGTCCTCACCATCCTGGCTGTGTCCTCACCATCCTGGCTGTGTCCTCACTATCCTGGCAGTTTTGTCACTATCCTGGCTGTGTCCTCACCATCCTGGCTGTGTCCTCACCATCCTGGCTATGTTGTCACTATCCTGGCGGTGTCCTCACCATCCTGGCTGTGTTGTCACTATCCTGGCTGTGTCCTCACCATCCTGGCTGTGTTGTCACTATCCTGGCTGTGTCCTCAGCATCCTGGCTGTGTTGTCACTATCCTGGCTGTGTCCTCACTATCCTGGCTCAGTTGTCACTATCCTGACTGTGTCCTCACTATCCTGGCTGAGTTGTCACTATCCAGGCTGTGTCTTCACCATCCTGGCTGTGTCCTTACCATCCTGGCTGTGTTGTCACTATCCTGGCTGTGTCCTCACTATGCTGGCTGTGTTGTCACTATCCTGGCTGTGTCCTCACTATCCTGGCTCAGTTGTCACTATCCTGACTGTGTCCTCACTATCCTGTCTGAGTTGTCACTCTCCAGGCTGTGTCCTCACCATCCTGGCTGTGTCCTTACCATCCTGGCTGTGTTGTCACTATCCTGGCTGTGTCCTCACTATCCTGGCTGTGTTGTCACTATCCTGGCTGTGTCCTCACTATCCTGGCTGTGTTATCACTATCCTGGCTATGTTATCACTATCCTGGCTGTGTCCTCACTATCTTGGCTGAGTTGTCACTATCCTGGCTGTGTCCTCTCCATCCTGACTGTATTGTCACTATCCTGGCTGTGTCCTCACCATCCTGGCTGCGTCCTTACCATCCTGGCTGTGTTATCACTATCCTGGCTGTGTCCTCATTATGCTGGCTGTGTTGTCACTATCCTGGCTGTGTCTTCACCATCCTGGCTGTGTCCTCACCATCCTAGCTGTGTCCTCACCATCCTGGCTGTGTCCTCATCATCATGGCTGTGTCCTCACCATCCTGATTGTGTCATCACCATCTTGACTGTGTCCTCACCATCCTGGCTGTGTCCTCACCATCCTGGCTGTGCCCTCACCATCCTGGCTGCGTCCTCACCATCCTGGATGTGTCTTCACCATCCTGGCTGCTTGACTTCCCTATTTCTCCCTCATTTTCTCATTCGTTTCATTTCTGTCTCTCTCACTCCCTCTCTCACCCCTCTCACTTCCTGTCTTTCTTTCCCCCCTTTCTCCTTCCCTCTATCCTTTCATTCCTACCTCTCACCCTCCCTTCCACCCTTCTTCCTCCAGCGGTAGTGGTGTGCTGCTGGCTGCGGCAGCAGTGCTGGTGCTGGAGGCGTTGCGGTTGTTCATCATCTCGTTATACCGTGACTTCCTACGCCGGAGGGGGCGAGGGAGGGGGTGGTGGGGAGGGGGTTTGGAGGAAGGGAGGGGGTGGGAGTAAGGTCGAGGGCGTGGGAGGGGTGGTAGGGAGGGGATTGGAGATAGGGAGGGGGCGAGGGAGGGGGTGTTGGGCAGGGGGTAGGAGGAAAGGGGGGAAATACAGTTCGGGGTGGATGGTGAGTGATTGAGGAAAGAGGGAGGGAAGAGAAACCAGAATAAGAGAAGAACGTTTCGAACACAGACCAGTACTGACAGTAGAACGTTTCGCACACACACCGCAACTGATAGAAAAACGTTTTGAATACGAACCAGAACTGAGAGAAAACGTTTCACACACCAGCACTGGTAGAAAAACGTTTCGAATACAGACTAATACTGACAAGAACGTTTCGAACACAGACGAGCACTCACAAAAAACGTTTCGAACACAGACTAATACTGATACAAGAACGTTTCGAACACAGACGAGCACTCACAAAAAACGTTTCGAACACAGACTAATACTGACATAAGAACGTTTCGAACACAGACGAGCACTCACAAAAAACGTTTCGAACACAGACTAATACTAACACAAGAACGTTTCGAACACAGACGAGCACTCAAAAAACGTTTCGAACACATACTAATACTGACATAAAAACGTTTCGAACACAGACGAGCATTCACAAAAAACGTTTCGAACACAGACTAATACTGACACTAGAACGTTTCGAACACAGACGAGCACTCACAAAAAACGTTTCGAACACAGACGAGCACTCACAAAAAACGTTTCGAAAAGACTAATATTGACACTAGAACGTTTCGAACAAAGACGAGCACTCACGAAAAAAACGTTTCGAACACAGACTAATACTGACACAAGAACGTTTCGAACACAGACGAGCACTCACGAAAAAAACGTTTCGAACACAGACTAATACTGGCACAAGAACGTTTCGAACACAGACGAGCACCCACGAAAAAAACGTTTCAAACATAGTTTCATGTGTACCCCTTTTGTTGGTGAAGGGCTCTTGATGCAAGGACACTGAGCAACCCTCCTCTTCCTCGGATCATATATATTTACCTTTCAATCCCTAAGTGATGTGTAACCCCTACAACTTTAGCGCATCTTGTAAATTTAATAATAATAATAAAATAATAATAATAATGATAATAATAATAATAATAATAATAATAATAATAATAATAATAATAATAATAATAATAATTATTATTATTATTATTATTATTATTATTATTATTATCATTATTATTATTAATAAATCACAACTGGAGCTTCGTGCTGGTACACACACACACACCCACATACGCACCTTCAAGAAGAGGTACGACAAGGCTCTTAGAGCAGGGAGAGAGTGAGCCAAGTAGCAACCAGAGAAGAGGCGGGGCCAAGAGCTGCGTCACGAGCCCCAAACTTTGCACACAAGTTTTGCTAAAGGTCAAATCCTTAGGGAATGTAAATCGTGGAGTAAATGTAAAATGTAATATGTAAATATAAATGATATGGAAGAGAAAAACTCGAGGTGTTTACCAAAAACTATTTTGAAAGTCCAGGATATAATTCCAGTAAGAAAAACTGGAAATGACGATAATGAAATAACACAAGAGGAAGAATAAAAACAATAGAAAACTAGTTATGAATAAAAGCAATAGAACCCATCAAGAATAAAGCAATAGAACCAGATAAGAATATATATGTATAAAAGCCAGAACCTTTGGTTTTGAGAAAACGGCCAGAAGAGTCGTGCTCTCTGCATGGGATGTTTTATACAATTTTCACTACAAGAGTTAAATTGGCAGATAGCACACATTGGGCAAGTATTTTAAAACAATAGTTGAGAGGGAGGATCCTTATAAATACAGGCCATTTTCTCTGATAACTCTTGTGAAATTGTTTGAAAAATAAGTAGAGAGATAAAACCCTTTAAAATATGGGCCATTTTCTCTGATAACTCTTGTGAAATTGTTGGAAAAATAAGTTGAGAGATAAAATCCTTTAAAATATGGGCCATTTTCTCTGACAACTCTTGTCATATTGTTGGAAAAATCCATCAGAGGAAAAGCGGATAAAATCCTTGGAGAGCAACAACTTACCAACTTGTAAACAATTTGGTTTCTGCTCTGCAAATGCACATTCAGCAAATCCATCAGATCATGACGACTGTCATGAAAATTATCTATGAAGGAAACAGATGGATTAATTGCATTTATGCAGATTTAAAGACGGATTTTGATAGTTTTCCATTGAAAATCTAATTTACAAACTTCAAAATTTAGAAGGAATTAAATTTAAGTTGATGTAGTGGATGAGAGACTTTGAGAGAAAATGATAACTATTGTTACGGCGAAAAATGGGAAATATCGACAGAGGGGTGCCACAAGGATCTATATTTCCTCCAATATTTTTTATATATAACAATGATTGCCAGAATGAAGAGAAAATTATGGGAATACATCTGAAAATGATGAAAAAAAAAAACTTAGAACAAATAAAAGGTAAAATATGCAGATCACTGACTCACGAAATTTTAATAACACGATTACAAACAAACCACGGAACGGGTGGTGTTTGAACCCATACGGAACACCTGGGTGTCTATTTGTAGACGTTTCACCCACCAGTGCAAAGAGTAGATGAGGCAATCTTCTGCAATTGTTTTAATGCCACTGTTTCCTCCTCCGTTGCTGCCTCCACTACCGTTTGTTGTGACCTCCACTACTGTTCGTTGTTACCCCCACTGCTCGTCGTTTCTGCCTCAATTATTGTTCGTTGCTGTCTCCACTACTGTCCGTTGCTGCCTCCACTACTGTCCGTTGCTGCCTCCACTACTGTTCGTTGCTGCCTCCCCTACTGTCCGTTTCTGCTTCCACTTCTGTCCGCTGGTAGTGTTCCTTCAAGTACAGTTGGTGCTTACTGTCACATCTGCAGCAGCTGCGTCTGCTTCGCCTGCTGCTACTGCTGCTCTTTTGATTCTCCTAAGCTACTGCTTCTGCTTCTACTGCTGCTTTTCTTTATCCATCTACTGTTGCTGCTGCTTCTTATGTTTCTGCTGCTGTTGCTTCTCTTACAACTACTGTTGCATCTCTTGCTTCTGCTTGTGTTGCTGCTGCGTGTTGCAGTGGCTGGAGCGGCGACAATGTTGCAAGAGAATAGCAGGAAGCAATATTTTACACGACTGATACTTGCTGAAGATAATGAGGCGCGACACATCTGCTAGCCCCTCCTCCTCACTAGCTGCACGGGGAGGGAGGGAGGGAGGGGAAGGTGAAGGTGGAGCAATAGGTTGAGTAAGATGACAAGGAATAGTAGTAGTAGTAGTAGTAACAGTAGTAGTAGCAAGAGTAGTAGTAGTAGTAGCAGGAGTAGTAGCAGTAGTAGTAGCACTAGTGATAGTAGCAGCAGCAGTAGTAGTAGTCCTAGTAGTAGCAATAGTAGTAGTAGTAGTAGTAGTAGCAGCCGCAGCAATAGTAGTAGTACTAACAGCAGCAGCAGCAGTAGTAGTAACGGTAGTAGTGGCTGGAGTATTAATAGTAGAAGCAGCAGCAGCAGCAGCAGTAGCAGTAGTAGCAGTAGTAGTAGTAGGAGCTATAGTTTCACTTACAGTAGGAGAGGATCCTACAGCACCTGGTGAAGGGAAAGTAATCAAGTTTGGTTTGAGGAAGGGAAGAGCAGCTCCAATTCTTTGGATCCTCCACCACCACCTCTGAGGGGTAAGGGTGCCTGGTACTACTGTCGTCTCTAGTGGTGTCAATGGTTCCATTGGCGCAAGTGGGGCTATCTATTCCCACCTACTCCAAGAATCTCAAGAGACAGGAAGACAGCAATTAGAAAGATAAGCAGATATACTTACTAGTAGACAGGCAGCAGCAGAGACTAAGCAGACACGCAAGTATTCCAGAAGGGTTGCGCACATTACAGAAGATGACATTCTACTAGCCTGGTCTGGACCAGCCTGGACCGGTCCACTACCTGAGAACTGGACCGGTCTACTGCCTACAGATTGGCCCGGTCCATCGCTTGCAGAGTAGCTAACTCCTGTCATTTGCAAATAGCTCAAAAGGACGCGTTCCATCACCAGCCAACTGATACATGGGGATTTTGACACCTCTGGGAGATCCAGGTGTTCCTCTGAGGTGCTGGAACATGACAACTCTGGGAGATCCAGGTGTTCCTCTGAGGTGCTGGAACATGACAACTCTGGGAGATCCAGGTGTTCGTCTGAGGTGCTGGAACATGACACCTCTGGAAGATCCCGGTGCTCGTCTGAGGTGCTGGAACATGACGTCTTCAGTATGATACCAATATGGCTTTGAAGTGGTGAGGTGAAATGCCTTTGGATGCCTTTCCTTTTCCCCTCTAACTTTCCCCTCTTTCATTCTCCTCTACCTACTTCCCTTCTTTTATTCTTCCCGCCTCCTTCCCACTCCACATCATCATCTCCGTCATTCATAACTCCTTCTCTCCCTACCCTTCTGCCTAATCCCCAACACTCACCCTTCCCCTCACCCCCAACACTTCCCGATCATCCTCAACACTTCCCCCCTCATCCCCAACACTTCTCTCTCATCCCCAACATTTCCCCTCATCCCCAACACTTTCCCCTCATCCCCAACACTTCCTTTTCATTTCCAACACTTCACCTCATCCCCACCACTTCCCGTTCTTCCCCAACACTTCACTTCATCCCCAACACTTCCCCCTCATCCCCACCACTTCCCCTTCATCCCCAACACTTCCCCCTCATCCCCAACACTTCCCCTCATCCCCAACACTTCCCCTTCATCCCAAACACTTCCCCTCATCCCCAACACTTCCCTCCCATCCCAACACTTCTTCCTTCCCCAACACTTCCCTATCAAGGCCAACACTTCCCCTCATACTCAAAAATTCTCCATCATCCTCAACACTCCCCTTCATCCCCAATACTTCCCCTTCATCCCCATCACTTTCCCCTCATCCCAAACACTTCCCCCTCATCCCCAACACTTCCCCTTCATCCCCAACATTCTTTCCCCCTTCTATCCCCAACACTTTCCCCTTCATCCCCAACACTTCCCCTCATCCCAAACACTTCTCCCCTACATCCCCAACACTTCCCATTCATCCCCAAACTTTCCCTTCATCCCCAACACTTCCCTTCATCCCCAACACTTTCCCTTCATCCCCAACACTTTCCCTTCATCCCCAACACTTTCCCTTCATCCCCAACACTTTCCCTTCATCCCCAACACTTTCCCTTCATCCCCAACACTTTCCCTTCATCCCCAACACTTTCCCTTCATCCCCAACACTTTCCCCTTCATCCCCAACACTTTCCCTTCATCCCCAACACTTCCCCCTCATCCCCAACACTTTCCCTTCATCCCCAACACTTTCCTCTCATCCCCAACACTTTCCCTTCATCCCCAACACTTTCCCTTCATTCCCAACACTTTCCCCTTCATCCCCAACACTTTCCTTCTCATTCCCACCAACACTTTCCCTTCATCCCAACACTTTCCCTTCATCCCAACACTTTCCCTTCATCCCCAACACTTTCCCCTCATCCCCAACACTTTCCCTTCATCCCCAACACTTTCCCTTCATCCCCAACACTTT
>NC_069405.1:38205630-38343130 GCF_026875155.1 Cherax quadricarinatus | reverse complement strand
GGTGGTGGCGGTGGTGGTGATGGTGGAGGTGGTGGTGGTGGTGGTGATGATGGAGGTGGTGGTGGTGGTAGTGGTGGTGGTATAGGTGGTAGTGGTAGTGGTTTTGGTGGTGGTGGCAATAGTTGTTTTTGTGTGTGGTGGTAGTGATAGTGGTGGTGGTGGTGGTTGTCGTGATGGTAGTGGTGGTGGTGGTAGTGGTGGTAGTGGTGGTGGCAATAGTTGTTATTGTGGTGGTGGTAGTGGTGGTTGTGGTGGTGGGGATAGTGGTGGTGTTGGTGGTGGTGGTGTGTGGTGGTGGTGGTGGTGGTGTGGTGGTGTTGGCGGTGGTGGTGGTGGTGGTGGTGGTGGTGGTGGTGTTGGCGGTGCTGGTGGTGGTGGGTGGTGGTGGTGGTGGTGGTGGTGGTGGTGGTGGTGGTGGTGGTGGTGGTGGTGGTAGTAGTGGACGGGTTTAATTGTAGATACGTTATTGTTAAACTTAGCTATTAAGTACTAACAAAAACGCTAAACTATAGGAAAACTGAATGACATGGTGTCCTTAATGATATAATTTTTGATGTTTTAGTGGCTAGTATTAGAGAGAGAGAGAGAGAGAGAGAGAGAGAGAGAGAGGACACACACGCCATAACCGTAATCATGTTCTTCTTCCCTCCCCCTCCTCTTATTCCATCAGGTTTATCCTCCTTCCCTCCGTCCTTTCTTATCTCATTCACTCCTTTAATCTATTCCTGTCTTTCTTTTTTTTCTTTCTCTACTGTCCCTCTCTCCATTTCTCCTTCCGTCTATTTACAGTCTCACTTCTTTTCTTCCTACATGTCTTGCTTCCCCTCTCTCTCTGTCTGTCTGTCTCTCTCTCTCTCTCTCTTCTTCCATCTTCTATTACATCTACATAACCGTATCATACCGTGACGCATCTGAACCATAATTCTCTAACAAAATCAACCTTAATCAACTCTTCTTTCCATTTCAACCGGAAATTTGGCAATGGTAAAGACATCTCTCTATCGCAGAGAAACCCGTCCATTGCTTTCTGGGAGTACGAATCTTTCTCCAAGGCCCCAAAAAAAGGCAAATTATATAAATCCATTAGCATCTCACGCATACGTACCGGATATTGAGAGTAGAAATAAGTCCGGATGAGTGGTAATGAGCGTCCGGATGAGTGGTAATGAGTATACGTGCTGTTATCCGATAGCCAACGGCGTTCCCCAAGGCGGTTATTACGTTCTTATTTTGTTATTGGTTCGGATGTGCGAGATTAATTTTTGCACGTTCCTCATCGTTCTTTTGAGTGATGGATCACCTGTAGGAAATGAGGACGTTTCTCATCTTTCTCGGAGTGATGGATCACGCGTAGTGGGAAATGGGGATAGATGTGTTCTCAGTGGGTGAGACACATAGGGATATTTATCTCTTAGATTGAGTATCCCATGTTTTTTAGGATTACTGTCCCACCTTGAACGACAGCTGAGTTTGTTGCCTTCCTTGTGTCGTTCAGTGTCTTGATGCGTCTGTTGATTGTCTGGTGTCGTTCAGTGTCTTGATGCATCTGTTGGTTGTCTGGTGTCGTTCAGTGTCTTGATGCGTCTGTTGGTTGCCTGGTGTCGTTCAGTGTCTTGATGCGTCTGTTGGTTGTCTGGTGTCGTTCAGTGTCTTGATGCGTCTGTTGGTTGCCTGGTGTCGTTCAGTGTATTGATGCGTCTGTTGGTTGTCTGGTGTCGTTCAGTGTCTTGATGCGTCTGTTGGTTGTCTGGTGTCGTTCAGTGTCTTGATGCGTCTGTTGGTTCCCTGGTGTCGTTCAGTGTCTTGATGCGTCTGTTGGTTGCCTGGTGTCGTTCAGTGTCTTGATGCGTCTGTTGGTTGTCTGGTGTCGTTCAGTGTCTTGATGCGTCTGTTGGTTGCCTGGTGTCGTTCAGTGTCTTGATGCGTCTGTTGGTTGTCTGGTGTCGTTCAGTGTCTTGATGCGTCTGTTAGTTGTCTGGTGTCGTTCAGTGTATTGATGCGTCTGTTGGTTGTCTGGTGTCGTTCAGTGTCTTGACGTTTCTGTTGGTCGTTTAATGTTGTTCAGTGTCTTGACGGGTCTGAGTACCGTATTTTCGGGCATATAAGACGCACTATTTTCCCCGAAAAAAGTCTTGGAAAATCAGCCTGCGCCTTATATGCTCAAGGTCAGGGTCTAGGGTAGGCTTTGAGTTACACTTTAGTGTAAAGTAAGAGGGTAATTAGCCCTTGAATATGATTATTGATGTACCATTACGGTACTTTTGTCGCGCGCCTTATATTCCGGAAAATACGGTAATTGTATCCTAGTTTGTTCTGCCAAATTACTCGCACTCCTGCATACAGATCACTCACACCACACGCTCATCCACACGCACTCATCCACACACTTCTCTCATTGGCACTCTCCTTACCTACACACACTCAAACGCATTCCATTCCCACTCACACACCCCTCTCACCCACTGTCTCTCTCCTAGGAGGGCAGGGATGAGAGGAAGGCAGGGAAAACTAGCTAGGAGGGCAGGGATGAGAGGAAGGCAGGGAAAACTAGCTAGGAGGGCAGGGATGAGAGGAAGGCAGGGAAAACTAGCTAGGAGGGCAGGGATGAGAGGAAGGCAGGGAAAACTAGCTAGGAGGGCAGGATGAGAGGAAGGCAGGGAAAACTAGCTAGGAGGGCAGGGATGAGAGGAAGGCAGGGAAAACTAGCTAGGAGGGCAGGGATGAGAGGAAGGCAGGGAAAACTAGCTAGGAGGGCAGGGATGAGAGGAAGGCAGGGAAAACTAGCTAGGAGGGCAGGGATGAGAGGAAGGCAGGGAAAACTAGCTAGGAAGGGTTGAAGACAGGAAGGAAAAACCAACTTGGAGGGAAAGAAGAGTGGGAGGGAGGGAGGGAAGGAGGAAGGGAGAGAGGGAGAGAAGGGAGGGATGAAAGGAAGGAGGGAGTATAATACCTGCTCCTGGATGAAGACTGATTCAATACAATCGTGACGAAAAACGAAACTCAATTGCTATAGTCGCGATATTATACCCGAGGAGTGTATATATGTAATATATATACCTGCGTGGGAGAATATATATGCAATATATACTTGTGTGGGAGAGTATATATGCAATATATACTTGTGTGGCGACGTTTCGGTCTGCTTTGGACTTTTAACTAGTCACATATTTGTGTATTGTTTGCTACAAAAAAAACGCGATTCTAAAAGCTTAGAGATCTCCAGTTACTGTTACTGGGTTTTCGTAACAGTTAGTCAGCATCCTGGTCCAATTATCCATTAGAATTCAATAAGAATTAATAGTGCTTCAGGATTACAACTGGTAGGCTACTAACTAGAGAAATTTAAATTTAATAAATTTATTAATAATTAAGTTGTCTAGGCGTATATCAAATTAAATTAAATTAATCAGAGTAATCAAAATAATATTAATCACATCTCTCGTGTACAGTATTATTGTGCTGAAAGCACATATCACATTTATAAGTCTTAAGTACCGTCTGGTACATTAACATTTAATAATACAATATACAAATAATTATGTGTATGTGTGTAAGTGCTCTAAGTAGTTCGCTATGTCTCACGGCTCGACTAAACTTAAACAAGTGACTGACAAAGTCCTCAAATGAACTAACTTCTTGACCAACTGGCAGTCAGAACAGTCTGCTTGAACAATAAAAAGAATGCTAAGCCCAATAGCAATATAACAAGCAACTGCGACACAATCAGGACACTAAGTAGGGACCATCAGCAGATTCTCCACAAAAGTCACAAAACTCCCATAATACTGAAACTAAGTTCAGCATAAGAAAATCCCCGACTGTGACAATACACAGATACCAGTACAAATTAGGTCAGAAGCTACAGCTCAGGGCCTGAGTTGCTCAGAGTGTCTATGCGACACACAACCTCAGTACAACGTCGAAAATCACTAAGTCTATACAGTGTTCTGTGAACAGTCTCTCCAGAACCTACAACAATAATCAGACAGAGACAATCTTCCAACAAGGGCCAATAAGGGAGATTTAGGCACTTGTCAGTAATACGTCCAATCACCAAGTGAGTCTAGACCAGACTGAATACTTCAGGCAAGGTGAGAACACCACCCCCCTCTATCACGTGATAGCTCCGTGGACAGTCACTGCCCAGCAACAACGAGAAACCGGCAGAGTAACGAGCCACAAGCGATAATTACAGTAGTTAGACAATCAAGACTTGAACTATGAGCACATATATGAAAGTTGCATCCTACCTAACAAAAGTAACTAAGTCAAATAATAATATAAAGCAATATATTTACGATTTAGCTATTATCTCAAATTTAAGCAATATAAAATTATATGAAAAGGTAAAATACATTATATACATATACATTATATACATCATATACATTGTAATCCATTCAGGGGTTGCAACATTGTTCCAGTCACTGTTTATTCTCTAAATACCTGTGTCGAAAAGTATATATGTAATATATACCTGTGGGAGAGACTATATACGTAGTATATACCAGTTCAGACGCCCAGCTGTTCAAATGTCTGGCCAAAGGAGCCTGAAATTTGGCTAGAATATGATAAATGGTTTTGAAAACGGACAAGTTTAATACAAAGTAGAAATGAGTTAGGAAAGGAGGAGTTTGAGGTAATCAGTCCCTAAGCCTGGAATCGATGTGGTTAGTCCACAACTCTTGTAGAAGGTACAGCATATGGCCGGAGAAGTGGCTTATATACTGTAGTCAGGTGAGGCGATGCTGGATGAGGCGGGATCATAGTGGGACTATATACTAATCTAAGTAGGTCCTCGTTCAAAGGTTAGACTGATGAAGCCACTGTGTGGAAAAAGTTTCCTCAATGAAGATTCCCATATGTTGCATTGGCTAGAATACTTGGTTTTCAAAATTTTGAGTGAGGGCATGGTTATGACTGCCCATCTACCCACCTACATGTGGGTAAGCAGGGGTTGCACCTGCTTACCTACCTATCTAATGGAGGCACAAGGATTGCACAGGGATTGCACCTGCTTACCTACCTGCTTACCAGAGGGTAGACAGGGGTTCCTCCTGCTTACCTACCTGCTGAAGGGATTGGGGGTTCTGCTTACCTGCTGGAGGGGCTGGGTTACTACCTACTTACCTACCTGCTGGAGGGACTGGGTTACTACTACTTATCTACATGCTGGAGGGACTGGGTTATTACCTACTGGAGGGACTGGGTTACTACCTACTTACCTACCTGCTAGAGGGACTGGGTTCGTAAGAAAATAAGAAGGAAGGAACACTGCAGCAGGCCTTCTGGCCCATGCAAGGCAGGGCCATGTCAGTCCCGGCTTAGACCAATGGCCCACCAAGTCAGGTCACCTCCACTTAAGGAAGGAGCACGGCATCTGACCCACTAGCACCAGCTAGTTAAGTCCAACTCACTCCCACCCACACTCACTCATGTATTTATCTAACCTATTTTTAAAACTACACAACGTCTTACCTTCTATAACGGTGCTCGGGAGTTTGTTCCACTCATCCACAACTCTATTACCAAACCAGTACTTTTCTATATCCTTCCTGAATCTGATTTTTTCCAACTTAATTAAAACCATTGCTGCGAGTCCTGTCTAGGCAAGATATTTTTAGAACGCTATTTACATCCACTTTATTCATTCCTGTTTCCTATTTATACATTTCAATCATATCTTCACCCTTAAGTCTACGTCTTTCTAGAGAATACAAATTCAGGGTCCTCAGCCTATCCTCATAGAAGAATTCTGATACATGGGATCAACTTTGTCATCCTACCCTATACGTTTTCCAGAGCATTTATATCCATTCTGTAATACGGTGACCAAAACTGTGCAGCATAATCTAAATGAGGCCTAACCAAGGATATATAGAGCTGAAGAACAACCTGAGGACTTATATTATTTATATTTCTTGATATGAAGCCAAGGATTCTGTTAGCTTTATTGCGAACACTTATGCACTGTTGTCTTGGTTTCAGATTACTGCTAACCAGAACTCCTAAATCCTTTTCGCAATCAGTAATATTAAGATCTAAATTATTTAATTTATATGTGGCATTGTTATAATCCTTTCCAACATCTAGAACTTTGCATTTGTCAATATTAAACTGCATCTGACACTTCTCCGACCACTGCATTAGTCTATTTAAATCGTCCTGGAGTGCTCTAATGTCCTCATTAGAATGAGCTGGACGGCCTATTTTAGTGTCATCAGCAAATTTACTTAAGTCGCTATTTATTCCCTCATCTATGTCGTTTACGTAAATTGTGAACAAGGGAACCCAGCATGTGACGTGCCCCCATTCTGATTTCTCCCCATTTATGCAAACTCTCTGCTTCCTATTTGTCAACCATGCCTCTACCAGAAAAAAAAAATTTCTCCTCCTATTCCATGTGCCTTTAGTTTTCTAAACAGCCTGTGATGAGGAACTCTATCGAAAGCCTTACTGAAGTCCATATACACAATACCATATTCAATACCATGATCTACCTTCTCAAATACCACAGTGAAAAAAGTTAGTAAATTCGTAAGACAGGAACGCCCTTTGTAAAACCGTGTTGAGATTCATTAAGCAATTTATGCCTTTCAAGATGGCTACGAATTGCCTCGGCATTTATTGATTCTATAAATTTTCCCACTATGAAGATAAGGCTTATTGGTCTATTGTTCGAAGCTAAGGACTTGTCACCTGCCTTGTAAAAAGGTATTACATTTGCCATTTTCCACTTGTCTGGCACTATGCCAGTTTGTAGTGATATGTTGAAAACAGTTCATCAGGACCTGGGGATTTGTTAGGTTTTAATTTCTCTATTTGTCTGAAGACCAGATCATTAGTTACTCTAAAAGTGCATAGTTTATTATCGTCCTGTTCTACATAATTTATTATTTCTGGAATTTCGCTATTATCTTCCTGAGTAAAAACTGAGAGGAAGTAGGTATTGAGAATTTCACACATATAAGGATCACTGCCAGTGATCTGACCTGAGTTACTCTTAAGTGGGCCTATCTTGTCCCTAATCTTACTTCTGTATACCTGAAAGAACCCTTCTGGGTTAGTCTTTGAATCCCTTGCGACCTTAGCCTCATAATCCCTTTTAGCTTCTCTTTTTCCTTTTTTTATTTCTCTCTTTAGTTGAATATATTGATTTCTTAACTGCCCATCTCCTATTTTGATACGCCTGTATATGCCTCTCATTTGACCAATGAGATGTTTTAATCTATTGTTCATCCATTTGGGATCATTTTTGTAAGATCTAATTTCCCTACTCGGAACAAATGTTATCTGGGCAACTAGAACTATGCCCTGAAAAACGTCATATTGGCAACCAGCACCACCAACCTGATCCAAAGTCAGGTCATCCCAATTTAGCCCACCCAGGTAATTTCTCAGTGCCATGAAATCGGCCAAGTGGAAGCCTGGGACAGAGACTTGATTGCAGTTATCTGGGTAATTCCATGATACATGTACATTGAAACTAAGTGATTTGTGATCATTTTCTCCAAGCTCATCATTAATCTCAAGATTATTAATTAGTGATTCTATGTTGGCAAGAACCAAATCAAGCAGGTTGTTTCCTCTAGTTGATTTTGTCACAAACTGTTTTAAAAAGCAATCCTGAACCATATCAAGAAAGTCACTAGACTCAAGATTTCCTGTCATATTATTCCAATCAATTTGTCTGAAGTTAAAATCTCCCATTAACACAACATTTTAATATCTAGATGCCTTATGAATTGCGTCCGATAGCAGCTTACTGCACTCTCTATCAATGTTTGGGGGCCTATAAATCACACCCAAAATTAACTTTTCACGACCCTCGAGAAACTGTAGCCAAACAGATTCTATTTCCGATGTTTCTAATCTTATATCTTGTCTAACACAACAATTTAAATTATCTCTGACATACATCGCCACTCCACCACCCTTCTGTGTGGAATAGTTCAGAAGGCATTTCTCTATCTTTCAAGTTGAACCAGATCTCTGTTATAACAATAATATCTATATTACCTAGTAATCTTAGCTCATCTATCTTATTTCTTAGACTCCTACTATTTGTATAGTAAACCTTAAGGGAGTTAGTCACTCGTTGCCCTCTACTATCTCTCTTTGTTTGTTGATCAATTGCTTTGCCTTTACTAGCAACTTAATTTGAATATTGTCTTTTAAACATATTCCTGAGGTATCCCGGTTATAACTGCTGTTTTCAACCCTAGTACTGCAGCCTGATTATTTCCCACAGATACCCATACCTCTATAATCTATCAGTTTAAAGTCCTAGACATGTCACCAATAACCCCCTCAATTGAATTGGCTAATGCAACCACTCCAGCCAGAGACAGATGAACCCCATCCCTTGCATACATATCACGATTACCAATTATCGATGAATGGGATTGTACGTTCCTTGCAGTACCTGTCTAGCCAGCAATTTATACCAATTGCCCTAGACCTCCATTCATTGCTCTCTCCCCTTCTAGGCAAGATGCTACATATGACTGGGATCCCTCTCTTAGACCTGAATACATCTATGGCTGACCTGTACTTATCCAGCATCTCCTGTCTCCTGCCCTTCCCGATGTCATTTCCACCAGCACTATGACAGATAATGGGCTTGTTCCCATTGCCTGACATAATATTATCCAACCTACTGACTATGTCACCAACACCAGCTCCTGGGAGGCACACTCTCTGTCTGACCTTTCTGTCTCGTTACAAAAAGCACGGTCCATATATCTTACCTGAGAATCTCCCACAATTAGAATATTCTTATTTTGATAAGCAGGGGAATCAGTGGTACCTTTAACCTCACTAACCACTGAAGTACACTCGTCCTGGAGAACAGAGAATCGATTTCCTACCTTCACATCTTCTCTGTTAACCTTCCTTATCATCCTACTCCCTAAATTGTGAATCACTTGCCACTTAAAGCGGCTGCCACTCTCCAGATCACTGCTGGTAATATTTTCCTCCTCACCAGCTCCCACCATCTTACACTCACTCCCAAACCCATCTAGTCAAAGCTTCAGCCTCCTATTTTCCTCCTGAAAAAATAGAACCTCATTCTTCAACACTTTAACCTGAGATTCTAAAACACTACAACAAGCCATGGGGTTCAATATTCACATGGTACTGAATAGCATCTAGTTAGGGTCTAAGCCTATTGACCACAAGAGGCTCAGAGCAGACAGAGGATCAAACCTTCACGACTGCTTGTGCTGAATAACCCACACGGATTTAGAGCTCTACATATTACACAAGGGTCAATACGGCTGTACATCACCTATACATATCCAATCAAGAATTTATACACACCTATACACATCCAATCAAGAATATATATACACCTATACACATCCAATCAAGAATATATACACATCTATACACATCCAATCAACAATATATACACACCTATACACATCCAATCAAGAATATATACAAGCCTATACATATCCAGTCAGTGTATATATATACTGAGAGATTCGTCTCTCTGTGTATATACACTAGGAGATATACATATCTCTCTGTGTATATACACTGGGAGATACACACATCTCTGTGTATATACATTAAGAGATACACACATCTCTCTGCGTATATACTCTAGGAGATACATGTATACTCTTCCATCCATCCTTTAACCTCTTCCCCTCCCACTCACCATTCCGCTCTTTTACGTCCCCCTACTCCCCATATCCCTCTTCCCCTTCACCCCCACCTTCCCTCCCCTTTCCTTCAACCCTTTATCCTCTTCACCCTTCCTCCTCCCTCCGTCCTCCTCCCCCTTCCTCTTAAACCTTCCTACTACTTCCCTTCCTCTTCCCCTTTCCTCATCAACTTCCCTCTCTCTTCCTATTCTACCTCTCCTTCTTCTCCTCCTCCCCCATCCCCTCTCCCCTGTCCCCAACTAACGTAACATTCAGAGGTCTTGTAATACCATGACTCTTTAGCAGAGTAATTAAGAGTCTGGGCTCCACTGAGAAGGCATTCATGACTGAGCTCGTTCCAACGGTCGTTCCTGAACGTAGCTTCAAGGTTCTTAGTGAGCGAGGTGGAAGGGGAATCACGGAAACGGGAGACCCAGGTGAATGAGACATCAGGTAAATGGGAGATCAAACGAATAGACACACACAAACACACACACCTTGAGGATAAAGAAGTATTTCCTAACATCCCAGTGACATATTTACAACTTCAGCTTCCATTTATACGTTATTTTCTCCGGTCAATGACTTTGCTTTCTCTGCTCTGCCCACTGGTTTAAGTATCTTGAACGTCGTGATCACGTCTCCCCTGGTTCACCTATCATCTAATGCAGTGGTCCACAAAAATTTTCAATCTGCCGCCCATTTGGCCCCCATGCCACATCCCCAGCGCCCTCCTTGGCTCCAAAGACAACATCCCCAGCACCCTCGTTGGCTCCCAGACCACATCCCCAGTGCCCACCTTGGCTCCCAGACCACATCCTCAGCGCCCTCCTTGGCTCCCAGACCACATCCCCAGCGCCCTCCTTGGCTCCTAGACCACATCTCCAGCGCCCTCCTTGGTTCCCAGACCACATCCCCAGCGCCCTCCTTGGCTCCCAGACCACATCCCCAGCGCCCTCCTTGGCTCCCAGACCACATCCCCAGCGCCCACCTTGGCTCCCAGACCACATCCCCAGTGCCCTCCTTGGCTCCCAGACCACATCCCCAGCGCCCACCCTTGGCCCTACCCAGACCACACCCCAGTGCCCTTCTTGGCTCCCAGACCACATCCCAGTGCCCACCTTGGCTCCCAGACCACATCCCCAGCGCCCTCCTTGGCTCCCAGACCACATCCCCAGCGCCCTCCTTGGCTCCCAGACCACATCCCCAGCGCCCTCCTTGGCTACCAGACCAGATCCCCAGCGCCCTCCTTGGCTCCTACACCACATCCCCAGCGCCCTCCTTGGCTCTCCAGCCACATCCCTAGCGCCAACCTTGGCTCTCAGGCCACATCCCCAGCGCCCTCCTTGGCTCCCAGACCACATCCCAAGCGCCCACCTTGTCTCCTAGGTCATATCCCTAGCGCCCACCTTGCCTTCCAGACTACATTCCCAGTACCCACCTTGGCTCCCAGGCCACATCCCCTGTGCCCACATTGGCTTCCAGGCCACATCCCCAGCGCCCACCTTGGCTATTAGGCCACATCCACAGTGCCCACCTTGGCTCCCAGACCACATCCCTAGCGCCCACCTTGGCTCCCAGACCACATCCCCAGTGCCCACCCTGGCTCCCAGACCACATCCCCAGCACCCACCTTGTCTCACAGACCACATCCCTAGTGCCCACCTTGGCTCCCAGACCACATCCCCAGCGCCCTCCTTGGCTCTCAGGCCACATCCCCAGCGCCCTCCTTGGCTCTCAGGCCACATTCCCAGCGCCCACCTTGGCTCTCAGGCCACATCCCCAGCGCCCACCTAGGCTCTCAGGCCACATCCCCAGCGCCCACCTTGGCTCCCAGACCACATCCCCAGTGCCCACCTTGGCTCCCAGGCCACATCCCCAGCGCCTACCTTGGCTTCCAAGCCACATCCCCAGCGCCTGCCTTGGCTCCCAGACCACATCCCCAGCGCCCACCTTGGCTCCCAGGCCACATCCCCAGCGCCTACCTTGGCCTTCCAAGCCACATTTCCCAGCGCCCACCTTGGTCTCCAGGACCACATCCCCAGTGCCCAACTTGGACTCCCAGGCACATCCCAGCGCCTACCCTTGTCTTCCAAGCACACATCCCCAGCGCCTGCCTTGGTCTCCCAGACACATCCAGCGCCCACCTTGGCTCCCAGGCCACATCCCCAGCGCCTCACCTTGGTTCCAAGCCACATTCCAGCGCCTGCCTTGGCTCCCAGGACCACATCCAGCGCCACCTTGGCATTCCTAGACCCACATCCCCAGCGCCCACTTGGCTCCCATGTAACCTCATTACAGGCGCCCGCCTTGGCTCCAGGACCTCATTTTCAGCGCCCACCTTGGCTCCCAGACCACATCCAGGCGCCAATTTGGCTCCCAGACCACATCCCCCCCCAGTGCCCACCTTGGCTCTAGACACATCCCCAGCGCCTCCTTGGCTCCCAGACCTCATCCCAACGCCCACCTTGGCTCCAAACCACATTCCTAGCGCCACTTTGGATCCAAGACCACATCCAGCGTGCAATATTGGCTCCAGGCACATCGAAGCGCCCACCTTGGCTCCGAAGACACATCCGCCAGTGCCCACCTTGGCTCCCCAGGCCACATCCCAGCGCCACCTAGGCTCTCAGTCATCTCCCACATCCCCAGGCGCCCACCTTGTGGCTCCCAGACCACATACCAGCGCCACTTTGGCTCCCAGACCACATCACCAGTGCCCACCTGGCTCCTAGACACATCCCCAGCGCCCTCTCTTGGCCTCCCAGACAAATCCCAGCGCCCACCTTGGCTCCCCAAACCCACATCATCAGCGCCCACATTGGGATCCCAGACACCACATCCCCAGCGTTGCAACTTGGATCCCAGGCCTCTATTACCACAGCGCCCACCTTGGCTCCAGACACAATCCCAAGCTTCCCACTTGGTCCGCAGACACATCCTAGCGCCTACCTTGGCTCCCAGACACATCCAAGCCCCCACATTGGCTCCCTGACCACATCACCAGTGTCACATTGGCTTCCAGGACCACATCACCATGTGCTCAAATTGGCTCCCAGACACATCCCAGCTCAGACATTGGCTCCCATACCACATCCCCGCAGTGCCCCCCTTGGCTCCCAGGCCACATCCACAGCGCCCCCCTTTGGTCCCAACCACATCCCCCGTTCCCCCCTTTTTGGCTCCCAGACCACATCCCCAGCCCCACTTTGGTTTCCCAGACCACATCACCAGTTCCACCTTGGCCCCCGACCACATCCCCAGTGTCAAATTGGCTCCCGCCCACATCCCCAGCCCCACATTGGCCCCCATACCACATCCCCAGTGCCCACCTTGGCCCCCCAGAAAACATTCCCTAGCGCCTACCTTGGCTCCCAGACCACTCCCCAGCCCCCACATTGGTCCCAACCACATCCCCCATACCCCCTAGGCTCCCGACCCCATCCCAAGCCCAAACCCCACTTTGGGTCCCAGACAACATCCCCAGCGCCCATTTGGGCCCCAAGACCACATCACAACCCCAGGCCCCCTTGGCCCCAGCCAATCCCCTGCCCTCCTTGGCTCACAGACCACACCCTCAGCGCCCCCCTAGGCCCCCCCAGACAACTCCCCGCGCCCCCCCTTTGGGCCCCCAACCACATCCCCAGCCCCACCTGGCTCCCAGAGCACATCCCCGCGCCCACCTTGGCTCCAGACCACACCCCCACGCTCACCTTGGCTCCCGACCACTCACCGCGCCCCCTTGGCTCCCAGAGCCACCCCCCCCCACCCGCCCTCTTTGGCTCCCAGACCACATCCCCAGCGCCCACTTGGCTCCCAGATCACTCCCCTGCGCTCCCCTTTGGCTCCCAGAGCACATCCCCAGGCCCCCCTTGGCTCCCAGAGCAACCCGCGCCCCCCTTGGGGCTTCCAGCCCACATCCCAACGCCCCCCTTTGGGGCTCCCAGACCAACCCCACACCCCCCTTTGCTCCCAGACCACCTCCCTAGCACCCACCTTGGCTGCCGACCACTCCCTACCCCCACCTTGGCTGCCAGACCCCCCAAATCTCTACGCCCACCTTGGCTCCGAGACCACATTCCTAGACCCCTTTGGTCCCAGACCACATCCCACACCCCCCATGGCTTCCAGACCATATCCCAAAAGCGCACAACCCTTGGCTCCCCCAGACCCATCCTTTAGCCCCCCCACCTTGGCTCCAGGCCACACCCCCCAGTCCCCCCATTTGGCCCCCAGACCACATCCCTGCACCCCCCTTGGCTGCCAGACCACATCTCTAGCGCCCCCCCCTTGGCTCCGAGACCCTTTCCTAGCACCCATTTTGGGCCCCAGACCACTCCCTACACCCACCATGCTTCCAGACCACATCCCAAGCGCACCCTTGGTTTCCAACCACACCCCATGCGCCCCCCTTGGGCTCCCGGGGGCCACATCCCCAGTGCCCAGCTTGGCTCCCAGACAGTGCAGGTAGAATCAAAGCACATTGTAGTGGTCACTACACAGGGTAGTGGTCACAGTGCATAGTAGTGGTCCACAGTGCAGGGTAGTGTACACAGCACAGTAGTGGTCACAGCACAGAGTAGTGAGACACAGCACAGGGTAGTGGTCCAACAAGCACAGGGTTAGTGGTCTAACATGCAACCAGGTAGTGGTACAGCACAGGGTAGTGGTCACACACATTGCAGGGTAAGTTTTCACAGTGCAGGTAGTGGTCACAGTGCAGGGAAGTGGTACACAGGCAGGGTAGTGGTCACAGTGCAGGATAGTGGTCACATGCAGGGTAGTGGTCCACAGCAACAGGGTATGGTCACAGCACAGGTAGTGGACACAGTGCAGGGTAAGTTGTCACAGTGCAGTGTCGTGGTCACAGTTGCAGGTAGTGGTCACAGTGCAGGGAGTGGTCACAGCACAGGGTAGAGTCACAAACAGGGAAGTGGACACAGCACAGGGAAGTGGACACAGCACAGGGTAGTGGACACAGCACAGGTAGTAGGTCACAGCACAGGGTAGTGGTCCACAGCACAGGGTATGTTCACAGCACAGGGTAGTGGTCACAGTGCAGGGTATTGGTCACAAGCACAGGGTAGATGTCACAGCACAGTGGTATGTTGTCACATTGCAGTGTAGTGGGACACAGTGCAGTGTAGTGGTCACAGTGCAGGGTAGTGGTCACAGCACAGGGTAGTGGTCACAGCACAGGGTAGTGGTCACAGCACAGGGTAGTGGTCACAGCACAGGGTAGTGGTCACAGCACAGGGTAGTGGTCACAGCACAGGGTAGTGGTCACAGCACAGGGTAGTGGTCACAGCACATGGTAGGGTCACAGTCAGACAGGTAGTGGTCACAGCACAATGGAAGTGGACACAGCACGTGTAGATGTTCACGGCACAGGTAGTGGTCACAGCAACACAGGTAGTGGTCACAGCAACAGGGTAGTGGTCACTAGCACAAAGTAGGTAGTGGTCACAGCACAGGTAAGTTGTCCACAGTGCAGTGTAGTGGTCACCGAGCACAGGGTAGTGGTCACGAAGCACAGGGTAGAGGTCACGAGCACAGGGAGGGGTCCACAGCACCAGGACAGTGGGTCACTGCACAGGGTAGTGGTCACAGCACAGGGTTTTTTGGTCACAGTCACATGGTAGTGGTCACCAGCAACAGGGTAGTGGACAGCATTTTTTTTTTATTGTAACCAAAAAACATAACACTACATATTTGATACTTCGTCTTAGGTGTGTGATACTTGGTAAGATGACATCAGTTCCACCTCCAGGTTGAGGTTTCTTGGGAGCGACCATCAGTTCCCTACCACCATGTGTTTTACAATGGGAGTGACATCAGTTCCTCCTCCCAGGTGTGTTTACTTGGGAGTGACCATCATTTTCTCCTCCTCACGGGTTATGTTACTTGGGAGTGACACAGTTCCTCCTCCAGGTGTGATTACTTGGTAGTGAACATCAATTTCCTCCTCCAGGTGTGTTACTTGGGATGACATCATTCCTCCTCCAGGTGTTTTTACTTGGGAGTGACATCAGTTCCTCCCACTCCTCCAGGTTGTTACTTCGGGAGTGACATCAGTTCCTCCCTCCAGGTGTTTTACTTGGGAGTGACAACATTTCCTCCTCCAGGTGGTGATATCATGGAGAGAGCATCAGTTTCCTCTCACAGGTGGGTTACTTTGGTAGTGGCCATCAGTTTTCCTCCTCCAGGTGTGTTACTTGGGAGTGACATCATAATCTTCTCCTCCAGTGTAGTTACTTGGGATATGACAATCAGTTCCTCTCAGGTGGTTACTTGGGAGTGGACAATCATTTCCTCCTCCAGGTGTGTTACAGTGTGTGAGTGACCATCAGATTCCTCCACCAGGTGTGTTACTTGAGGAGTGACGAAACAGTTCCTCCTCCAGGATGTTTGCTTTGGGAGTGACATCAGGTTCCTCCTCCAGGTGTGTTACATGGGAGTGACAAACAGTACCTCTTCCAGGGTGTGTTACTTTGGGAGTGACATCAGTCCTCCTCCAGGAGTGTTAACTTGGGAGTGACATCAGTTCCTCCTCCAGGTGTGTTACTTGGGAGTGACATCAGTTCCTCCTCCAGGTGTGTTACTTGGAGTGACATCAGTTCCCTCCTCCAATTGTTTTAACGATGGGAGTGACATCATTCCACCCTCCAGGTGTGTTAGCTTGGGAAGTGACATCAGTTCCACCTCCATGTGTGTTACTGACATGGGAGTGGACAACAGTTCCCTCCTCCAGGTGTTTACTTGGGAGTGACATCAGTTCCACCTCCAGAGTGTAACATTGGGATGAACATCAGTTCCTCCCTCCCGGTGTGTTACTTGGGAGTGACAATCAGTTCCTCTCCTCCAGGTGTGATACTTGGAGGGACATCATTTCCTCCTCAAGGAGTGTTACTTGGGATTGACATCATTCTCTCCCAGGAGTGTTAACATGGGAGAGACATCAGTCCACCTCCGGTGTGTTACTACTTGGATAGACATCAATCCACCACCCGTAGGTAACAAGGGAGTTGGACATCAGAACCACCACCAGGATGAGTTTACTTTGGAGTGACAACATTTCCTCCTCCCTAGTTATGTGTATACATGGGATTGACATCAGTTTCCTCCTCCTCCAGTGTGTTACTTAGGGAGAGTACAATCAATTCCTCTCCTAGGTGTGTAACTTGGGAGTGACAACATGTAACCTCCTCCAGGTGTGTTACTTGGGAAGATACATCAGTTCACCCTCCTCCCAGTGTGTTACTTGGGAGTTGACACTAGATACCTCCTCCCAGGTGACTGTTTACTTCTGGCGAGTGCCATCAGTTCCTCCACTCCAGGTGTGTTACTTGGGAAGAGACATCAGATTCCTTCCCCTATACCAGGTGTGTAACTTGGAGGAGTGAACATCAGTCCTCCCTCCAGGTGTGTTACTTGGGAGTACATCTCCCAGTTCCTCCTCCAGGTGTGTTACTTGGGAGTGACATCAGTTCTTCCTCCAGGTGGTTACTTTGGAGTGACCAAGTTCCTCCCCCCCAGGTGTGATACATGGGAGTGACATCAGTTCCTCTCCAGGTGTGTTACTTGGGGAGTGACATCAGTTTCCTCCTTCCAGTGTGGTAACTTGGGAGTGACATCATTTCCTCCCTCCAAAGGCGTGTTACATGGGAGTGACATCAGTTCCTCCTCCAGGTGTGTTACTTGGGAGTGACATCAGTTCCTCCTCCAGGTGTGTTACTTGGGAGTGACATCAGTTCCTCTCAGGTGTTTTACTTGGGACTGACAGCAGTACCTCTCCAGGTGTGTTACTTGGGAGTGACATCATTCCACCTCCAGGTGTTGTTTACTTGGGAGAGACATCAGATTTCCACCCTCCAGGTGTGTAACTTATGGGAGTGAACATCAGTTCCTCCTCCAGGTGTGTTACTTGGAGGTGACATCAGTTCCCCCTCCAGGTGGTTACTTGTGGAGAAGACATCCTTGTCCTCCTCCATGAGTGTTACTTGGGATGACAATCATTCCTCCTCCAGGTGTGTTATACATGGGAGGACATCAGTTCCTCCTCCAGTGTGTTACCCTTGGAGTGACATCAGTTCCTCCTCCAGGTGTGTTACTTGGGAGTGACATCAGTTCCTCCTCCAGGTGTGTTACTTGGGAGTGACATCAGTTCCTCCTCCAGGTGTGTTACTTGGGAGTGACATCAGTTCCTCCTCCAGGTGTGTGTTACTTGGTGATGACAATCAGTTTCCACCTCCAGTGTGTTACTTGGGAGTTGACATCATTCCTCCCTCCAGGTGGTTACTTGGGAGTGACAACATTTCCTCCTCCAGGTGAGTAACTTGGGAGTGACATCATTTCCTCCTCCAGGTGTGTTTACTTGTAGTGCAGCAGTTCCTCCCTCCAGGTGTGTTACTATGGGAGAAGACATCAGTTCCTCCTCCAGGTGTGTTACTTGGGAGTGACATCAGTTCCTCCTCCAGGTGTGTTACTTGGGAGTGACATCAGTTCCTCCTCCAGGTGTGTTACTTGGGAGTGACATCAGTTTCTCTCCTCCAGTGTTTTACATTGTGAGTGACAAACATCAGTACCTCCTCCAGGTGTGTTACTTGGGGAGTTGACATCGAGTTCCTCCACCGGTGTGTTGGTATGGGTATGACATCAGTTTCCCTCCTCCAGTGTGTACTAGGATGGACATCAGTTTCCTCCTTCCGGGTGTGTTACTTGGAGTGACATCAGTTCCCTCCTCCGGTGTGTTACTTGGGAGTGACATCAGTTCCTCCTCCAGGTGTGTTACTTGGGAGTGACATCAGTTCCTCCTCCAGGTGTGTTACTTGGGAGTGACATCAGTTCCTCCTCCAGGTGTGTTACTTGGGAGTGACATCAGTTCCTCCTCCAGGTGTGTTACTTGGGAGTGACATCAGTTCCCACCTCCGGGTGTGTTGTTTGGTGAGTAAAAAACATCAGTATCCTCCACCATGTGTTTACATGGAGTGACACAGTTCCTACCTCCGGGTTTATGTGGTAGTGACTCAGTTTCCTCCCCAGTTGTTACTTTTGGGAGTGACATCAGTTCCTCCTCCGGGTGTGTTTTACTTGGGAGTGGACAACAGTTTCCACCTCCAGGTGGGAGTTACTGGGAAGACATCAGTGCCTCACACAGGAGTGTTACTTGGTAGTGACATCAGTTTCCTCCTCCCTCCAGGTTTGTAACTTTGGAGTGACTCAGTATCCTCCTCCAGGTATGTACTTGGGAGTGACATCAGTTTCCTCCATCCGGGTGTGTTTGGGAGTTGACATCATTTCCTCCCCCAGGTGTGTTACATGGGAGTGACCATCAGTCCACCTCCTGGTGTTTTGTTTTGGAGTGACATCATTTCCTCCCTCCAGGTTGTTGTTACTTGGAGTGCATCAGTTCCTCCTCCGTTGTGTTACTTGGGAGTGATCATCAGTTCCCTCCTCCAGGTGTGATTTCTTGTAGTGACATCAGTTCCTCCTCCAGGTGTGTTACTTGGGAGTGACATCAGTTCCTCCTCCAGGTGTGTTACTTGGGAGTGACATCAGTTCCTCCTCCAGGTGTGTTACTTGGGAGTGACATCAGTTCCTCCTCCAGGTGTGTTACTTGGGAGTGACTCAAGATCCTGCCACTAGGTGTGTTACTTGGGAGTGCAACAGTTCCCTCCTTCCAACATTACTGTTTCCTCAACGCTGATGTCTAGCAATGGATTCATTAGTAAGTTTATTCAGGTTAACACAAATCCAGTTACAGAGAATATCACACATGCAGCATGAATGTACAGAACCCAGGATAAACCCGAAAAAGTCAGAGTTTGGTACTTTAATAATAATCCTGAAATCTGACCCACATGTGTCTGCGCGCTCATTCGAACTGCACTCCGACATGTGTCCTGCGCAGCTCATTCAATCTGCACTCCGACATGTGTCTGCGCAAGCTACATTAAGATCCTTGCCCCCCGACTCGCGACAAGTGTCTGCGCAGATTCATTTCAGATCCTGCACTCCGTCCGACCTGGTCTGGCGCAGCTCATTAAGATCTGCACTCGACAGGTTCTGCGCAGTTCATTCAGATCTCACTCCCGACATGTTCCTGCGCAGGTTCATTCAGATCTGCACTCCGACATTGTGTTCCTGCGGCAGTTCATTCAGATCTGCACCTCCGACATGTTCGCGCAGCTCATTAAATATCGCACACCGACATGTGTCTGCGCAGCTCATCAGATCCGCAGAAAATAAAAAACAAAACAATGTTTTCCTGTATAAGTCAGGCGTTATATTTATTCTACATGAGGCATTTGTGTTAACTAAGTCTTCGTGACTTTCATTTGTCCATAGATTTTGTAAAACAAATCTCTCCTTGGTTCTGATGTCACACTAAAAAACCATCCCCGTGTCGTTCCCCCTTTTTCCTCAAGGCTTCCCCCTCATCTTTCCACCGCTCCCAAGGGGCGGCAGGGTGACGGCCCCTGGGGTCGGAACACCACACTTTGGGATCACTGAATTCTGGTGTTTTGAAGTTCTACAGTTCCTTTCAGTCTGTCCTCGAAAGTTTTATTCCTTATTCTACTAGAATAATTGTGAATCTCTAAATTATAAAATTTTAAACCTTCCTTATCCCTCGCCCACCCTCCGTCCTCATCCCCCATCCCCAGGAAGTCACCCACAACATTTTTAATCGGTTAAACGCTATGATATCATGTTTACTGCTGTAAGGACATTTACCATCCGTCTCTCAACTTTCCCCCCGGATAGATCCCGGCTCTTTTTCGATACGAGCTATTACAACCCAGGATTTCCATGGCCTGTTAACCACCGGAGTAAAGGGACCAAAAAAAACCACAGCAAGAAAAGTTTAGACTTAAATTATCCTTACAAACAATTTAGAACCGCAATATGATACACTATGATACAGAGATAAGTATAGTGCCTCCACTTAAGCAAGGCAGAAATAGAAGCCACAAGATAGCAGACCGGCTCAACAGCTCTAGAAAGGGAATGACAAGGGCAGAACAGGAGATCGGTAACCCACATAACCTCTTGCGATTGCCAAAAACCCATCTTCTTATTGGCTAGAACCTGGTCACATCCCACAACAACAAACATCACAAGCTCATCACAACATCACAACATCAGTATCACAACATCCAACATCAGTATCACAAACAACAACTCTGCATCACACATCCAACTCAGCATCACAACATCAACACATATCACATCACAACATCAACGTCACATCACAACATCAACATCAGCATCACAACATCAACATCAGTATCACAACATCAACATCAGCATCACAACATCAACATCAGTATCACAACATCAACATCAGTATCACAACATCAACGTCAGCATCACAACATCAACAGTTCAGCATCACAACATCAACGTCAGCATCAAAACATCAATACCATATCACAACATCAACATCAGCCATCACAACATCCATCACATCAGCATCACAACATCAACCTCAGCAAGCACACAACATCCAACATCAAGCATCACAACATCATCGTCAGCATCACAACATCAACATCAGCAACACAAACATCACATCAGCAAATCACAACATCAACATCATTATCACAACATCAACAATCAGGCATCCACAACCATCAACACAGCATCACAACATCAACAACAGACATCACAAACATCAACTAACATCATCACAAACATCAACCTCATCATCACAACATCAACGATCCTGCATCACAACATCAACATCAGCATCATCACAACAACAACTTCAAGCATCACAACATCAACATCACATCACAACATCAGTCTTGAAGGTGCTAAGAAAAAGTTGTAGATCGCCGCGGTCAGTAATTTTCAGTCGGTGTCTTTTCTTTGTAAGAAGCTTGGACACAGTACAGGGTAGTGGTCACAGTGCATTGTAGTGCTCACAGTACAGGGTAGTGGTCACAGTACAGGTAGTGGTCACAGTACAAGGGTAGTGGTTCAACAGTACAGGGTAGTGGTCACAGTGCAGGGTAGTGGTCACAGTGCAGGGTAGTGGTCACAGTACAGGGTAGTGGTCACAGTGCAGGGTAGTGGTCACAGTACAGGGTAGTGGTCACAGTACAGGGTAGTGGTCACAGTGCAGGGTAGAGTCACAGTGCAGGGTTATGGACACAGTAAATGGTAGTTCCGTCACAGTGCAGGGTAGTGGTCACATTGCAGGTAGTTGACACTATTGCAGGGTATGGTCACAGTGCAGGGTATGGGCCACAAGTGCAGGTATGGTCACCGTGCAGGGTATGATGATCACAGTGCAGTTTATGAGCCAGAGTGCAGTGTATGGTCAACAGTGGCAAGGGTAGTGGCCACAGTGATAGAAATGTGTCATAGTGCAAGGTAGTGGTCACAGTACAGGGTAGTGGTCACAGTGCAGGCGGTAGATGTCACAGGCAGGGTAGTGGTCACGCACAGGGAGTGGTCACAGTGCAGGGTAGTGCTCAACAGTACAGGGTAATTGTCACAGTGTCAGGGTAGTGGTCACAGTGCAGGGTAGTTGGGTCACATTGCGAATAGTATTCACAGTGCATGGCGGTAGTGGTCCCAGTGCTGGTAAAGTGGTCACACACAGTGCAAGGGCAGTGTCACAATGCAGGGTAGTGGACACAGTCAGTGCAGGGTAGTGGTCACAGTGCAGGGTAGTGGTCAACAGTTGCGGTTAGTGGTCACAGTGCAGGGTAGTGTCACAAGTGCAAGTTAGTGGTCACAGTGCAAGTTAATCGTCACAGTGCAGGGGCGGGTGGTTTACAGTGCGAGGTAGTGGTCACAGTGCACTGTAGTGGTCACAGTGAAGGGTAGTGGTCATAGTGCAGGGTAGTGTGTCACAGTGCCATGGTAGTGGTCACCAGTGCAGGGCATTGGTCACAGTGTCAGAGTAAGTGTCACAGTGCAGGGTAGTGTCACATATGCAGGGTAGATGTTCACAGCAGGGTATTGGTCACAGTGCAATGTTAGTGTCCCAGTGCAGGGTAGTGGTCACAGAGCAGGTGAGGTCACAGTGCCGAGTATTGGACTATAGTGCAAGGTAGTGGTCACAGTACAGGAGTAGATGGTCACAGGCAAGGTATGGCCCAGTGCATGTAGTGGTCACAGCAACAGGGTAATTGGCACAGTGCAGGGTTGCTCACCGTACTGTGCAGGGTAGTGGTCACAGTGCAGGGAGTAGTGGTCACAGCGCACAGTTAGTGGTCACAGGCAGGGTAGTGCTCACAGTACAACGGTAGTGGTCACCAGTGCTGTGTATTGGCACAGAGCATGGGTATGGTCACAGTCATAGTGGACACAGTTGCAGTGTAGTGTCACAGAGTGCAGGGATGTGTCACAGTGCAGGGCAGTAGGTCCACATGCGGTAAGTGGTCACAGTGCAGGCAGCGAGAGGTCTGACAGTGCAGGGTAGTGGTCCAGAGAGTGCAGTGGTATTGGAGTCCCAGTGCAGGGTAGTGTCAAAGTGCTAGGTTATGTACACAGGAGCAGATAGGGTCACAGTGCAAGTAATCGACACAGAGTCATTGGCGGAGGTTGCAGTGCAGGGTAGTGGTCACAGTGCAGGTAGTGGTGCCACAGTGCCAGGTTATGGTCACAGGAAGGGTAGTGGTCATATTGCAGGGTAGTGGACACATGCAGGGTAGTGGTCACAGTACAGGGCAGTGGACCACAGTGCAGAGGTAGTGCGGCACAGGCAGGTTCTGGTCACAGGTGCCATGGCTAGTGTCTTCACAGCGCATGGTAGTGGTCACAGTGCAGGGAAATTGGTCTCCACAGTGCAGGGTAGTGGTCCCAGTGCAGGGCAGTGGTCACAGTGAGGGTAGTGGTCACAGTGCTAGTGCAGTAGCACCAAAGAGCAGGTAGTGTTCACAGTGCAGGATAATGGTCACAAGGTGCAGGGTAGTGGTCACAGTTCAGGTTAGTGGTACACAGTGCAGGTAGTGGTCACCAGTTGCAGGGTAGGGTCACAGTGCCAGGGTAGTGGCCAGAGTGCCTAGTGGACGACAGTGCAGGGCTAATGGTCACAGATGCAGAGAAAGTGGTTCACAGGAGCAGGGTATGGCAACAGGCAGGGTGGTGGTCACATTGGCAGGGTAAGGTCACAGCTGCAAGTTAGTGGTCACAGTGCGGGTGGTTGTCACAATGCAAGTATATGTCAAATTGCTGTGTAGTTGGTACAAAGTGCAGGGTAGGTGGTCACAGTGTGCAGGTTATGGTCAACAGTGCAGGGTAGTGGCCAGTGCAGACTAGATGAATCACTTTCACAAAGTATGTTCACAGTACAGGTAGTGCTCCCTCAGTACAGGAAGTGGTAACCACAGTGTAGGGTATTGGTTACAGTGCAGGGTATGGTCAGCAACGTCAGGGTAGATGGTCACAGTATCAGTCGGTAAGAGGTCCCAGTACAGGGGTATATTGGTCACAGTGCAGGTCAGTGGTCACAGTGCATGGCAGTGTACAACAGTCACAGGTACTGTACAAAGTTACAGGGATAGAGGCACAGTGCAGAAAGTGGTCACAGTGCAAGTTAGTGGTCACAGTGCAAGGTGGTGGTCACTAGCGCTAAGGTAGTGGTCACAGTACAGGGTAGTGTTCACAGGTGCAGGGTGGTGGCGTCAGCAGTGCAGGTAGTGGTCATCAGTGCAAGTTAGTGGTCACAAGTTCCAAGGAGGTGGACACAGGCAAGGTAGTGGTCACAGTAACAGGAGTCATGTCACAGTCAGGGGTAGTGCCACAGTATAGGGTAGTGGTCCCAGGTGTCAGGGCATGGACACAGTGCAGGAGTCATTGGTCCACAGTGCATGGAAGTGTCACCAGTGCAGGGCAGCGGTCACAGTGGCAAGTTAGTGGTCTCCAGTGCAGGGTGGTGGTCACAGTGCAACGGTAGTGGCACAGTGCAAGAGTGAGGTCACAGAGCAGGTTAGAGGTCACAGAGCAAGTAGTTGGTCACAGTCAGTGTGGTGTGGAACTCACTTCATGCAAGGTAGTGGCGTCAGAGTGCAACGGTAGTGGTCAAGAGCAGAGGGGTAGTGGTCAGAGTAAGGGTAGGTAGTCACATTGCAGGGTAGTGGTCACAGTGCTAGAAATATGGATCACAGTGCAGGTAGTGTTCATACAGTACAACGTATGGTCACAGTACTAGGGTATGGTCACAGTGCAGGAGTAGTGGTCCACAGAGCGGGCAGTGGTCACATTGCAAGGTAGTGGTCACAGTTCAGGGGCATCGGGTCACGCGTTCAAGTTAGTGGTCACAGTGCAAGGAGGGTGGTCACAGTGAAAGGTAGTGGTATCAGGGCATGGTAAGTGGTCCCAACCAGTGCAGACTAGATGGTCACAGTGCTCAGGTAGTGTTTTCACATACAACGTAGTGGCACAGTACAGAGGTTGTCACAGTGCATGGTAGTGGTCACAAGTACAGGGTAGTGGTCACAGTACAGGGTATCGTCACAGTGCAGGGTATGTTCAGAGTCAATGGTAAGTGATCACAGTACACAGGCGTAGTGGTCACAGTGCCAGGGTAGTGGTTTCTTCACATGCACAGAGGTAAGTGGTGACAGTGCAGGGCAGTTCACAGTGCAGGGTAGTGGCCACAGTAACATGGAAGTGGACCACAGTGCAGGTAATGGTGACCATAGTGCAGTCAGTGGTCACAGTGCAGGCAGTGGCCACAGTACAGGTTAGTGTTCACAGTACAGGATGTTGTTTCACAGTACAGGTATGTTCACAGTAGCAGGTTAGTGGTCCCGGTGCGGGTATTGGTCACAGCTGGCAGGGTATTGGCACAGTGCAGGGTAGTGGTCACAGTGCCAGGTAGTGTCAACAGTGTAGGGTATTGGTCACAGTTCAAGGTTAGGGTCACAGTTTCAGGAGGTAGAGGTCTCAGTACAAGGGTATGTCACAGTACAATTAATTGGTAACAGGTGTCTTAGTAGTGGTCACGTGGCAGGGTAGTGTTCACATACAGGGTAGGTTCACAGTGCAGAGTAGTGTCTCAGAGAAGGGTAGTGGTCACAGTGCAAGGTAGGGGTCACAGTTTCAGGGTAGTTGGGTCTTCAGTACAGGTATTGGTCACAGTACATGGTAGTGGTAACAGGCTTAGTATTGGTCACAGTGTGCATGGTATTGTTCCAGACAGGATGGTCACAGTACAGGTTGGTCACAGCGACAGGTATGGTCACGTACTAATGTATTGGTCCACAGTGCAGGTGGTGGTCACAGTGAGGGTATTTTCACAGTGCAGGGAGATGTCACAGTGCAGGGTTAGTGGTCACAGTGCAGGGTATTGTTCACAGTAACAAGGGTAGTGGTCACAGTACACAGGTTAGTGGTCACAAGGCAGGATGTGCCCAACAGTGCAGGTAGTGGGTCACAGTGCAAGGTAGTGGTCACGGTTCAAGGTAGTTGGTCACAGTGCAGGAAAGTGATTACAGTGCGGGTAAGGTCACAGTGTGCAGGGATGTGGTCAATCAGAGCAGTGTAGTGTTTCACAGTACAGGGTAGTGGTCACAATACAGGGTATTTGTTACACAGCAAGTTAAAGTGGTTACAGTGCAGGTAGGTAGTGTCACAGTACAGGGGTAGTAAGTCACGACGGAGCAGGGTCGAGTGGCACAGTAAAGGGTAATGGTCACAGTGCCGGGTTTGGTACAGTGCAGGTTAGTGTCACAGGTGCAGAGGGTATTGGTCCCAGGTACAGTGTAGTGGTCACATTACAGGGAAAGTGTCACAGTAAACAGGGTAGTGGTCACAGTACGGGAAGTGGTCCACAGTACAGGGTACTAGTCACAGTGCAAGTTAGTGGTCACAGTGCAGGCGTGTGTCACAGTGCAGAGAAGTGGCACAGTGAATGAAGTGTCACATCATATTAGTGTTCACAGTTACAGGGTTTGTGGTCACAGTACAAGGGCAGGGTCACAGTACAGGTATAAGTGTCATCAGTGCAATATTATGTCACAGCGCAAGTTAGTGTTCCCAACAGTGGCAGTGTGGGTTTCCCATTGCAGTATAGCGGCGGCCACAGTGCAGGGTAGGGGTCCCGTGTCAGTATAAAGGTCACAGTGCAGGTAGTGGTCACAGTTGCAGGTAATGGACACAGTGCAGGGAAGTGGCACATTGTTGGGTATGATCACAGTGCAGGTATAGTGTCACAGTGCAGGTTAGTGGACACAGAACAGGGTAGTGTACATTGTACATGGTAGGTTTACAGCCCAGGGTATGGTCACAGGTACAGGAGTGGTCACAGTAAGGTTAATTGGTCACAGAACAAGTTAGTGTCACGTTGCAGTTGTGGTCACATGGCAGGTGTAGTGGGGTCACACGTGCAGGGTAAAGGTCATAGAGCAGACATTGTCCCCAGTGCAGTGGTAGAGTCACAGTACAGGGTAGAGTCTCACAGTACAGGGTAAGTGATCAAGGAACAGGGTAGTGTTCACAGAACAGGGTAGTGGTCAGCATGCATGGTAAGTGGCACAGTTGCAAGTATTAGCGGTCACAGTTCATGTTGGTGTCCACAGTGGCAGGGAAGAGGTCACAGTGCAGGTTGTGTCGCATAGCTAGGTAGTGTCACAGTGCAAGTTAGTGTCACAGAGACAGTGGGGTGTAAGTCTGTCACAGTGCAGGGAATTGGTCACATTGCAAGGGCAGAGTGTCCAGAAGACAGGGCAGTAATCACAGTGCAGAAACAGTTGATTACAGTACAGGTTACTGGCCACAGTACAGGCTAGTGGGCCACAATGAAGGGTTAGTGGTTCAAAGCGACAGTGCGATAGTAGTCACATGCAGGGAAGTGTACACAAAGTGCAGGGTATTGGTCAACAGTTATTGATAGTGGTCACAGTGCTAGTTACGTGGTCACAGATGCAGTTATGCAGGTCACAGATACAGAGTAGTGGTCCACATATGCAAAGAGATCGTGTCACGAGTGCATGGTGGTGGTCACAGTGCAGGGTTACTGGTCACAGTGCAGGTAGTGGTCACAGTGCAAGGTAGTGGTCACAAGTGCACTTTAGTGGTTCCCAGTGCAATTTAGTGGTACAGCTAGAGTGCAGATATGGTCACAGTGCAAGATTGTGTCCACGAGTGAATGTTAGTGGTCAACAGTCAGGGAAGGGTTTCCCAGTGCGAGTGGTAGTGTGTCACATTCAGTGCAGGGTAAGTGGTTTACAGTGCAGGGTAGTGTCACAGTGCAGGTTAATGGTCACAGCACAGGGTAGTGTCACATACAGGTAGTGTCACAGTGGCAGGGAATAGTCACAGTTGCAGGGTAGTGGTCACAGTACAAGGGTATCGTCACAGCAAAGTGTAGTGGTCAACAGTACAGAGTGGTAGGTCACAGTGCAATGTCGTGGACACAGTGCAGGGTATAGGCAAAGCACATTGGTAGTGGCACAGCCAGGGTAGTGGTCCACAGCACAGGGTTAAGTGGGTCACAGCACATGGAAGTGTCACAGCTGCATGGTAGTGTCACAGTGACAGGGTAGTTGTCACATGCAGGTAGTTTCCACAGTGCAGTAGTGGGTCCACAGTGCAGGTTAGTGGTCCACAAGTGCAGGTAGTGGTTACATGTGCAGGGTAAGTGGCACCGTGCGATGGTAGTGGTCACAGTGCAGGGTAGTGGTCACAAAAAGTGCAGGGTAGTGGATACCAGTGCTGGTAGTGGTCCACAGTGCAGGGTAATGGTCACAGCACAGGGTAGAGTCACAGTGCAGGTAGTGGTCAGAATTGCAGAGGTCGTAGGTCACAGTGCAGGGAAGTGGCACAGGTATCAGGGTAGTCCGTCACAGCAAAGTGAAATGGTCTACAGTACAGAGTGGAGGTCCACAGTGCAATTTAGTGGTCACGAGTGCAGGGTATAGACAAAGCACATTGTAGTGGTCACAGGCACAGGGTAGGGTCACAGCACAGGGTAGTGGTACACAGCATACAGGGTAGTTGGTCACAGGGCGGTAGTGTCACAGTGCATGGTAGAGGGCGTCACAGTGCAGGTAATAGGTCACAGTGCAGGGTAGTGGTCACAGGCAGGTAGTGGTTGCACATGCAGTTCGTGGTTACACAGCACAGGGTAGTGGTCACAGCACAGGGTAGTGGTCACAGTAAAAAAACTGGGTAGTAGTCACAGTCAGGGTAGAGGTCACAGTAAAAGGTATTGGTCACAGTGCCGGGTTTACTGGTCACAGTGCAGGTTAAGTGGTCCACATTGCAGGGTAGTGGTCCACAGTACAAGGTAGTATCACAGTACAGGGTATGTTTCACAGCAGGAGAAGTGAGCACATGTACAGGGAATATGATCCACAGTACAGGTACTATCAGCAGAGCAAGTTAGTGGTCCACAGTCGCAGCGTGGTGGTCCCACATGGCAGAGAGGCGTCACTAGTGAAGGGTTGTGGACACAGTGCAGATTTATTGTCACACAGTACAGGGTTGTCGGTCACATACAGTGCAAGTGGTCACAGTACAAGGGTAGTGGTCACAGTGCAACAGTAAGTGGTCACATGCGCATTTAGTGGTCACAGTGCAGTGGTGGATAGGTCACTGCAGGGTAGCGGCCACAGTGCAGGGTAGTGTCACAGTGCAGATAGTGGTCACAGTGCAGGTAGAGTCCTCAGTGCATGGAATGGTCACAAATGCATGGTAGTGATCACAATGTTGGGGGGAGTGTATCACATGCAGGTTAGCGGTCACAGTGCAGGATAGTGTCACAGAAACAGGGAATTGATCACTGTACGGGTAGTGTTCACACCCAGGGTAGTGGTCACCAGTACAGGGTAGTGGTCACAGCAACAGGTTTAGTGGTTCACATACAAGTTAGTGGTCCAGAGCAGGTTTGTGGTCACAGAGCAGGTTGGTGGTCCACAGTGCAGGCAGGGTAGTGGTTCACAGGCAGGTAATTTGTCATAGAGCAGGTCATGGTCACAGTGCAAGTAGTGGTCACAGTACCGTGTAGAGTTCACAGTACAGGGTATGATCACGAGAACAGGTAGTGATCATCATACAGATATGTCACAGAGCAGGGTAGTGTTCACAGTGCAAGTTAGCGGTCCCAGTACATGGTGGATGTACATGCAGGGTAGTGTCACATGCGGGTAGAGTCACACTGCAGTGGCAGGGTAGTTGGTCCACAGTGCAGGGTATTGTCACAGTGCTGGGTAGTGGGTCACATTGCAGGGCAGTGGTCCCAATACAGGGGCAGAAATCACAGTATGCATAACAGTGATACAGTACACTGGTACAGTCACAGTAATGCTAGTGGCCAACATATGTAGGGTAGTAGTCACATGGTCAGGGTAGTGGTCACAGTTGCAGGTAGGTGGTCACAGTGGCGTTAGTGGACACAGTGCTAGTTAGTGGTCACCGTGCAGTTTTGGGTGGACACATTACAGAGTAGTGGTCACATTGCAAGTACTTGTCACAGTGCGAGGGTGGTGGTCACAGTGCAGGTTAATGGTCAACAGTTGCAGGGTACAGGTGCATCAGTGCAAAGTAGTTGGTCACAGTGTCAAGTTAGTGGTCTCAGTTCAATTATAGTGGTCACAAGTGGCATAGTATTGGCAACAGTGCAAGTATAGCGTGTAAGAGCAGTTAGTGGTCACGTACAGGAAATGACACAGTGCAGGTAGTGGTCACCAGTGCAGGGTATTGGTTACAGTGCGAGGGTATTGGTCAACAGAGCAGGGTAGAGGTCACAGCACAGGGAATGGTCACAGTGCAGGGTAGTGGTCACAGTCAATGTAGTATCACAGATGCAGGATAGTGGTCACAGTACTGGTAGACGTCACAGCAAAGGGAAGAGGTCCCAGAACAGAGTATAGTCACAGTGCAGGTAGAATCAAAGCACATTGTAGTGGTCACTACACAGGGTAGTGGTCACAGTGCATAGTAGTGGTCCACAGTGCAGGGTAGTGTACACAGCACAGTAGTGGTCACAGCACAGAGTAGTGAGACACAGCACAGGGTAGTGGTCCAACAAGCACAGGGTTAGTGGTCTAACATGCAACCAGGTAGTGGTACAGCACAGGGTAGTGGTCACACACATTGCAGGGTAAGTTTTCACAGTGCAGGTAGTGGTCACAGTGCAGGGAAGTGGTACACAGGCAGGGTAGTGGTCACAGTGCAGGATAGTGGTCACATGCAGGGTAGTGGTCCACAGCAACAGGGTATGGTCACAGCACAGGTAGTGGACACAGTGCAGGGTAAGTTGTCACAGTGCAGTGTCGTGGTCACAGTTGCAGGTAGTGGTCACAGTGCAGGGAGTGGTCACAGCACAGGGTAGAGTCACAAACAGGGAAGTGGACACAGCACAGGGAAGTGGACACAGCACAGGGTAGTGGACACAGCACAGGTAGTAGGTCACAGCACAGGGTAGTGGTCCACAGCACAGGGTATGTTCACAGCACAGGGTAGTGGTCACAGTGCAGGGTATTGGTCACAAGCACAGGGTAGATGTCACAGCACAGTGGTATGTTGTCACATTGCAGTGTAGTGGGACACAGTGCAGTGGTAGTGGTCACAGTGCAGGGTAGTGGTCACAGCACAGGGTAGTGGTCACAGCACAGGGTAGTGGTCACAGCACAGGGTAGTGGTCACAGCACAGGGTAGTGGTCACAGCACAGGGTAGTGGTCACAGCACAGGGTATGGATCACAGCACAGGGTAGTGGTCACAGCACATGGTAGGGTCACAGTCAGACAGGTAGTGGTCACAGCACAATGGAAGTGGACACAGCACGTGTAGATGTTCACGGCACAGGTAGTGGTCACAGCAACACAGGTAGTGGTCACAGCAACAGGGTAGTGGTCACTAGCACAAAGTAGGTAGTGGTCACAGCACAGGTAAGTTGTCCACAGTGCAGTGTAGTGGTCACCGAGCACAGGGTAGTGGTCACGAAGCACAGGGTAGAGGTCACGAGCACAGGGAGGGGTCCACAGCACCAGGACAGTGGGTCACTGCACAGGGTAGTGGTCACAGCACAGGGTTTTTTGGTCACAGTCACATGGTAGTGGTCACCAGCAACAGGGTAGTGGACAGCATTTTTTTTTTATTGTAACCAAAAAACATAACACTACATATTTGATACTTCGTCTTAGGTGTGTGATACTTGGTAAGATGACATCAGTTCCACCTCCAGGTTGAGGTTTCTTGGGAGCGACCATCAGTTCCCTACCACCATGTGTTTTACAATGGGAGTGACATCAGTTCCTCCTCCCAGGTGTGTTTACTTGGGAGTGACCATCATTTTCTCCTCCTCACGGGTTATGTTACTTGGGAGTGACACAGTTCCTCCTCCAGGTGTGATTACTTGGTAGTGAACATCAATTTCCTCCTCCAGGTGTGTTACTTGGGATGACATCATTCCTCCTCCAGGTGTTTTTACTTGGGAGTGACATCAGTTCCTCCCACTCCTCCAGGTTGTTACTTCGGGAGTGACATCAGTTCCTCCCTCCAGGTGTTTTACTTGGGAGTGACAACATTTCCTCCTCCAGGTGGTGATATCATGGAGAGAGCATCAGTTTCCTCTCACAGGTGGGTTACTTTGGTAGTGGCCATCAGTTTTCCTCCTCCAGGTGTGTTACTTGGGAGTGACATCATAATCTTCTCCTCCAGTGTAGTTACTTGGGATATGACAATCAGTTCCTCTCAGGTGGTTACTTGGGAGTGGACAATCATTTCCTCCTCCAGGTGTGTTACAGTGTGTGAGTGACCATCAGATTCCTCCACCAGGTGTGTTACTTGAGGAGTGACGAAACAGTTCCTCCTCCAGGATGTTTGCTTTGGGAGTGACATCAGGTTCCTCCTCCAGGTGTGTTACATGGGAGTGACAAACAGTACCTCTTCCAGGGTGTGTTACTTTGGGAGTGACATCAGTCCTCCTCCAGGAGTGTTAACTTGGTAGTGACATCAGTTTCCTCCTCCAAGGTGTGTTACTTGGGAGTGACATCAGTTTCCTCCTCCAGGTGTGTTACTTGGAGTGACATCAGTTCCCTCCTCCAATTGTTTTAACGATGGGAGTGACATCATTCCACCCTCCAGGTGTGTTAGCTTGGGAAGTGACATCAGTTCCACCTCCATGTGTGTTACTGACATGGGAGTGGACAACAGTTCCCTCCTCCAGGTGTTTACTTGGGAGTGACATCAGTTCCACCTCCAGAGTGTAACATTGGGATGAACATCAGTTCCTCCCTCCCGGTGTGTTACTTGGGAGTGACAATCAGTTCCTCTCCTCCAGGTGTGATACTTGGAGGGACATCATTTCCTCCTCAAGGAGTGTTACTTGGGATTGACATCATTCTCTCCCAGGAGTGTTAACATGGGAGAGACATCAGTCCACCTCCGGTGTGTTACTACTTGGATAGACATCAATCCACCACCCGTAGGTAACAAGGGAGTTGGACATCAGAACCACCACCAGGATGAGTTTACTTTGGAGTGACAACATTTCCTCCTCCCTAGTTATGTGTATACATGGGATTGACATCAGTTTCCTCCTCCTCCAGTGTGTTACTTAGGGAGAGTACAATCAATTCCTCTCCTAGGTGTGTAACTTGGGAGTGACAACATGTAACCTCCTCCAGGTGTGTTACTTGGGAAGATACATCAGTTCACCCTCCTCCCAGTGTGTTACTTGGGAGTTGACACTAGATACCTCCTCCCAGGTGACTGTTTACTTCTGGCGAGTGCCATCAGTTCCTCCACTCCAGGTGTGTTACTTGGGAAGAGACATCAGATTCCTTCCCCTATACCAGGTGTGTAACTTGGAGGAGTGAACATCAGTCCTCCCTCCAGGTGTGTTACTTGGGAGTACATCTCCCAGTTCCTCCTCCAGGTGTGTTACTTGGGAGTGACATCAGTTCTTCCTCCAGGTGGTTACTTTGGAGTGACCAAGTTCCTCCCCCCCAGGTGTGATACATGGGAGTGACATCAGTTCCTCTCCAGGTGTGTTACTTGGGGAGTGACATCAGTTTCCTCCTTCCAGTGTGGTAACTTGGGAGTGACATCATTTCCTCCCTCCAAAGGCGTGTTACATGGGAGTGAACATCAGTTCCTCCTCCAGGTGTTACTTGGGAGTGACATCAGTTTCCACCTCCAGGTGTGTTACTTGGGAGTGACATCAGTTCCTCTCAGGTGTTTTACTTGGGACTGACAGCAGTACCTCTCCAGGTGTGTTACTTGGGAGTGACATCATTCCACCTCCAGGTGTTGTTTACTTGGGAGAGACATCAGATTTCCACCCTCCAGGTGTGTAACTTATGGGAGTGAACATCAGTTCCTCCTCCAGGTGTGTTACTTGGAGGTGACATCAGTTCCCCCTCCAGGTGGTTACTTGTGGAGAAGACATCCTTGTCCTCCTCCATGAGTGTTACTTGGGATGACAATCATTCCTCCTCCAGGTGTGTTATACATGGGAGGACATCAGTTCCTCCTCCAGTGTGTTACCCTTGGAGTGACATCAGTTCCTCCTCCAGGTGTGTTACTTGGGAGTGACATCAGTTCCTCCTCCAGGTGTGTTACTTGGGAGTGACATCAGTTCCTCCTCCAGGTGTGTTACTTGGGAGTGACATCAGTTCCTCCTCCAGGTGTGTGTTACTTGGTGATGACAATCAGTTTCCACCTCCAGTGTGTTACTTGGGAGTTGACATCATTCCTCCCTCCAGGTGGTTACTTGGGAGTGACAACATTTCCTCCTCCAGGTGAGTAACTTGGGAGTGACATCATTTCCTCCTCCAGGTGTGTTTACTTGTAGTGCAGCAGTTCCTCCCTCCAGGTGTGTTACTATGGGAGAAGACATCAGTTCCTCCTCCAGGTGTGTTACTTGGGAGTGACATCAGTTCCTCCTCCAGGTGTGTTACTTGGGAGTGACATCAGTTCCTCCTCCAGGTGTGTTACTTGGGAGTGACATCAGTTTCTCTCCTCCAGTGTTTTACATTGTGAGTGACAAACATCAGTACCTCCTCCAGGTGTGTTACTTGGGGAGTTGACATCGAGTTCCTCCACCGGTGTGTTGGTATGGGTATGACATCAGTTTCCCTCCTCCAGTGTGTACTAGGATGGACATCAGTTTCCTCCTTCCGGGTGTGTTACTTGGAGTGACATCAGTTCCCTCCTCCGGTGTGTTACTTGGGAGTGACATCAGTTCCTCCTCCAGGTGTGTTACTTGGGAGTGACATCAGTTCCTCCTCCAGGTGTGTTACTTGGGAGTGACATCAGTTCCTCCTCCAGGTGTGTTACTTGGGAGTGACATCAGTTCCTCCTCCAGGTGTGTTACTTGGGAGTGACATCAGTTCCCACCTCCGGGTGTGTTGTTTGGTGAGTAAAAAACATCAGTATCCTCCACCATGTGTTTACATGGAGTGACACAGTTCCTACCTCCGGGTTTATGTGGTAGTGACTCAGTTTCCTCCCCAGTTGTTACTTTTGGGAGTGACATCAGTTCCTCCTCCGGGTGTGTTTTACTTGGGAGTGGACAACAGTTTCCACCTCCAGGTGGGAGTTACTGGGAAGACATCAGTGCCTCACACAGGAGTGTTACTTGGTAGTGACATCAGTTTCCTCCTCCCTCCAGGTTTGTAACTTTGGAGTGACTCAGTATCCTCCTCCAGGTATGTACTTGGGAGTGACATCAGTTTCCTCCATCCGGGTGTGTTTGGGAGTTGACATCATTTCCTCCCCCAGGTGTGTTACATGGGAGTGACCATCAGTCCACCTCCTGGTGTTTTGTTTTGGAGTGACATCATTTCCTCCCTCCAGGTTGTTGTTACTTGGAGTGCATCAGTTCCTCCTCCGTTGTGTTACTTGGGAGTGATCATCAGTTCCCTCCTCCAGGTGTGATTTCTTGTAGTGACATCAGTTCCTCCTCCAGGTGTGTTACTTGGGAGTGACATCAGTTCCTCCTCCAGGTGTGTTACTTGGGAGTGACATCAGTTCCTCCTCCAGGTGTGTTACTTGGGAGTGACATCAGTTCCTCCTCCAGGTGTGTTACTTGGGAGTGACTCAAGATCCTGCCACTAGGTGTGTTACTTGGGAGTGCAACAGTTCCCTCCTTCCAACATTACTGTTTCCTCAACGCAGATGTCTAGACAATGGATTCATAAGTAAGATATTCAGTTACACAAATCCAATTACAGATAATATCACACATGCATCATGAATGTACAGAACCCAGGATAAACCCCGAAAAAGACATATTTTGGTACTTTAATAATAATCCTGAAATCTGACCCACATGTGTCTGCGCGCTCATTCGAACTGCACTCCGACATGTGTCCTGCGCAGCTCATTCAATCTGCACTCCGACATGTGTCTGCGCAAGCTACATTAAGATCCTTGCCCCCCGACTCGCGACAAGTGTCTGCGCAGATTCATTTCAGATCCTGCACTCCGTCCGACCTGGTCTGGCGCAGCTCATTAAGATCTGCACTCGACAGGTTCTGCGCAGTTCATTCAGATCTCACTCCCGACATGTTCCTGCGCAGGTTCATTCAGATCTGCACTCCGACATTGTGTTCCTGCGGCAGTTCATTCAGATCTGCACCTCCGACATGTTCGCGCAGCTCATTAAATATCGCACACCGACATGTGTCTGCGCAGCTCATCAGATCCGCAGAAAATAAAAAACAAAACAATGTTTTCCTGTATAAGTCAGGCGTTATATTTATTCTATCTGAGGCATTTGTGTTACGTAAGTCTTCGTGACTTTCATTTTGTCATAGATTTTGTAAAACAAATCTCTCTTGGTTCTGATGTCACTCTACCATCCCCCTGTCGCCCCCTTTTTCCTCAAGGCTTCCCCCTCATCTTTCCACCGCTCCTAGGGGGCGGCAGGGGGACGCCCCTGGGGGCGGAACCCCTCACTTTGGGAATCACTGAATTCTGGTGTTTTGAAGTTCTTACTTTCTTCAGTCTGTCCTCGAAAGTTATTCCTTATTCTACTAGTTATGTTGTGAATCTCTAAATTATATAATTTAAACCTTCCTTCCCCGCCCCCCCCGTCCTCATCCCCATCCCCAGGATGTCACCCACAACATTCGGTTAACGCTAGGTTATCTGTTTACTGCTGTAAGGACATTTGTCCATCCGTCTCAACTTTCCCCCGGGATTGATCCCGGGCTCTTTCGATAGTGAGCTATTACAACCCAGGATTCCAAATGGCCTGTTATCCCGGGTGTAAAGGGAGCAAAAAAAACACAGCAGAAAAAGTTTAGACTTATATTATCCTTCACCAATTTAGAACAGCAATATGTACACTATGTACAGTGATAAGTATAGTGCACTCCACGGTAAGCAAGGCAGAAATAGAAGCCACAAGATAGCAGACCGTGCTCAACCAGCTCTAGAATGGGAATGACAAGGGCAGACAGGAGAGCGGTACCCACATAACCTCTGCGATTGCCAAAACCATCTTCTTATTGGCTAGAACCTGGTCACTAGTTGAACGACGGGGCCCCATCATCAACTCTTAGCAACCTGGTTCGCTGGTTGGGGGAGATAGCCTGTAAATGAGGGTGTGTACGGGCGCCGAAAAAAGGGTTTCAAATCTTTGCTTTGCCCACATGAGCCGACTTGCTCCCCAACTATGTAAAAAATTTCTGAACTTTTTGCTGAGGGTGGGGGCCTTCTGCGGGGTCCTGGCATACCGCGTCATGGCTTTAACAACCCACTAATATACTCTTTTTCCCTTTTGGGGTAGACGTGCCCGAACTAAAGAGCGTTAGGGGTTCGGGCACTTCTTCACCAGTATAAAGACGGCGTTTTTTAAAACAGGGTTTTATTTTGGGTTTGTTGGAGAAATGGCCCCCCAAGGGAAGGGTTTCCCTTTGGACGCTGGGAGGGGCTTTTTGTCTGGGGAATTGGACCCTGTGCTCCAGCCCCCTTTGAATTGACCCTGAACCCCCTTCCACCTCCCCCCCCCCCAAATGCCCCTTTATAATTCTAGGGGTTTAGCGCTTCCCCATGTTTTATAATAATTTTTAAGGGAAAAAAAATTTGGTATGAAGGGTCGAAACAAAATGGAAAAAAACCCGTTTTTGAAAGTGAAAATGAGATCCTCTAGCCCGTTTGGGGGGGCCCATACAGAGGGGGGGGGCGGTTTTTTAAAGACCAAAAGGCAAAAACACGGGTCGATAAAGCATCTCATTAAAAAGGGCATTTCTGTCAGTTTTTTTTCGTTTAATAAATGATTGAAAATAGCTCTGTGCCCGGGAATGTTCAACCAGAAAAGTGTCAGCGGGCGGTGTTAGTACTCAAAGGTGTCAGCCGGGGTGTGTCGGAATTTTAAAGGGGTTACCCGCTTTGTGTGTAAAATAGGGCGGTCTTGCTTGCTTGTCAGCGTAGTTGTCAGCAGAATAAAATTACAGAGGAAGAAAATACACTGGAATACCAAGTAGTCACACACCAGAAAAGAGAAATACACTCCCGCACGCACGTTGTGTTTTGGTGGTGTTTTGTGTGTTTTGTGTGTGTGTGTGTGTGGGGGGTGGTTTGTGAAAGCACTCGTGTACACTTTCAAGGAGACACGTGGTGTAAAAAACGTTACCCACAAAACCACACACCACACACACACACACACACACCACACCACACACACACACACACACACACACACCCACACACAAAAATACACACCCCACACCCCCACAACACACACACACACTTACTTACACAAAACACACACACCCAACGGGGGGGGGCCCAAAGCTGATTTCGCCCCACTGAAACCACAATTAGGTGAGTACACTTTACGCACAAAACCACAAACACACAAAAACACAAAACACCCCACACCACACACAAACACACCCACACACACAAACAAAAAGGGCCGTTTTTCCCCCTTCAGCCACAAAAGTAGTAAATTAAAGTGGAATGTTTGGAAGCGTTGTAGTGGGGGCGGGATTTTTTACATTTTTTTAAAAGAGAGGTATGATAAAGCTCACGGCCAGGGGGAGGGACCTAGTAGCGACAGTGAAGAGGCGGGGCAGGAGCCGATGACCCCCGAAACCTCAACGGGTGAGAAAAAAAAATTTTCAAAAAGAGATTCAAAGAAGTGTTCCCTTCGGGGAGGAAAACGAAAGGGCTCCAGAAAGCGGAGAGGGGGGGGGGGAACACCCCCAAGTGCGGGACACAGTCACACAACCGGGGAAAGAAAAAAGGGAAGGGCTTCTGTTGAGCTGATCCCTTTAAAAAGGAAATGGGGCCGAAAACCCATCCCCCCATGGGTTTTGAGAGGGGGAGCAGAGGCGCTATTGTACCCCTAACAACAAATTCAATACTTATCAAAAAGGGAGATTGCCTGAGGCTTTGGAAGACAGCAAATGTGTCCCAATTTTTTAAAAAAAGGAGCCCAGAAATAAAAAAGCTTTTAAACTCAGCCGGGTTTCATGCCCTTTTAGAAAGCAAAATCATGGAAAAAATTTTTAAATCGGAGAAGATTTGGGTGGAAACCTAAAAGGAACGATTCATAAACAGAGCCAACATGGTTTCGGGGGGGGAAAACCTGTGTCAAAAAACCTACGGGATTTCCCTGACATGGTAAACAGCGTAAGAAAAGAGAGAGGGGGGGGGGGGTTTGGATTGCATTTTCTTGGACTGCAAGAAGGCGTTTGACACAGTTCCACACAAGAGATTGGTGCAAAAACTGGGGACCAAGCGGGGATAACGGGGAAAGGGGCACTACAAGGGATCAGGGAATACTTTTCAGGAAGACAGCAGCGGGGTCATGGTACGTGGCGAGGTGTCAGAGTGGGCACCTGTGACCAGCGGGTCCCACAGGGGTTCAGTCCTAGGACAAGTGCTGTTTCTGGTATTTGTGAACGACATGACGGAAGGAAAGACTTTGAGGTTTTTCCTGTTTGCAGAGACGTGAAGTTGATGAGAAGAATTCACTCGATCGAAAAACCAGGCAGAACTACAAAGGGATCGGACGGCTGCAGACCTTGGGCCAGCAATTGGCTCCTGGAGCTCAATCCCACCAAGTCAAAGTAATGAAGACTGGGGAAGGGCAAAGAAGACCGCAGACGGAGTACAGTCTAGGGAGCCAGTGACTACAAACCTCACTCAAGGAAAAAGATCTTGGGTTGAGTATAAAACCAGGCACATCTCCTGAAGCGCACATCAACCAAATAACTGCTGCAGCATATGGGCGGGTAGCAAACCTCAGAACAGTATTCCGACATCTTAATAAGGAATCATTTAGGACCCTGTACACCGTGTACGTTAGACCCATATTGGAGTATGCGGCACCAGTTTGGAACCCACACCTAGCCAAGCACCTAAAGAAACTAGAGAAAGTGCAAAGGTTTTGCAACAAGACTAGTCCCAGAGCTAAGAGGTATGTCCTACAGGAGGGGTTAAGGGAAATCAACCTGACGACACTGGAGGACAGGAGAGATAGGGGGACATGATAACGACATAAAAAAATACTGAGAGGAATTGACAAGGTGGACAAAGACAGGATGTTCCAGAGATTGGACACAGTAACAGGGGACACAGTTGGAAGCTGAAGACACAGATGAATCACAGGGATGTTAGGAAGTATTTCTTCAGCCACAGAGTAGTCAGTAAGTGGAATAGTTTGGGAAGCGATGTAGTGGAGGCAGGATCCATACATAGCTTTAAGCAGAGGTATGATAAAGCTCACGGCTCAGGGAGAGTGACCTAGTAGCGATCAGTGAAGAGGCGGGGGCCCGGGGCTCGGACTCGACCCCCGCAGCCTCAACTAGGGGAGTACAACTAGGTGAATACACACACACACACAAAACACATAAACACAGACACACACAAACACAGACACACACAAACACAGACACACACATACACACACACACACCACACACACACCCCACACACACACACACACACACACACATACACAACACACATACACACACACATACACACACACACATACACACATACACACACACATACACACACACATGCATACATACACACACACACATACACACACACACACACACACACACTCAACACACACACACACACACACACACACACACACACACACACACACACACACACACACACACATACACACACATACACACACACACATACACACACACACACACACACACACACATACACACATACCACACACACATACACACATACAAACATACACACATACACACACACACACACACACATACACACACACACACACACACACACTAGGGACACCGCGTGCGCGAGTCATGCCTTCCGTGCTCCGTGAATGTAAGTGTTTTTGAGGGCTACCCAAGTGTACTGCAAGGGTTGCTAAGTGTGTCAGGGTAGTGAACAATTCCTTGAAGCGATTTACAATCTGTCTGAGCCACATAAGTGTGGGGAGAGCCACAATTTTGTAAGTGATCTAGAAAGTAAAACATAGTGGCGCAGTCAGAGCGGGCAGGCTAGTGTGTGTGCTCAGGCAACGTTGCCAAGAAAGATAATAAAGTGAAACAATCGTGTGACCAGTGAAAGAAATACAGTGAATAGGGTACATTATATATCGAGAAGAAATTGAGGTAGATCTACGCCAGGACGTCACATCGAGCTGGACAATCTACAGGCTGCTACAGCTGCATTGCAAGTACTGTAATCACCTAGGTGTGGTTGTTTGGGTGTGGGTTTCGGGTTCCAATTAACCACCAAGCTGACTGTGAACGGTCCAACTCTCCTTGCACGATAAAGAATAGGCACTCAAGTACTCAATAATAACAATTAGTAATCTATGGAACAAGGCGAGTAAGTTACTATAAGCCTAGGTGGTAGTAAAAGCATAGATGGCAGCTATTGTAGAAGGTGAGGGTCAAGTCACAGGAGGGTGGGGTCAGGTCTCAAGAGGTTGTGGGTCAGGTATAGGGTACCACAGAGACTGTCCACATAACACTCCAATGCACAATTCCACCTACTTTTCAGACCCTTAATAAACCTACACATAATTCCACATCACCACACCCAAAACACTCACACACACACACACACACACACACACAGACCACATAAACACACAGCACACACACCACACACACGACACACACACACACACACACACACACACACACATAAACAGACTCATACACGATACCACTCCCCCCTCTCCACCAATCCTCTCACTATCTTCCCCTGACCCCCCCCCTCTACATTCACCCTCCTCCTCCCCACCTTTTCCCTCTCCCATTCTCTCCCTTGCTTCTCCCTCCATTCCTCCACCCCCATATTCCCCCCTAAATCCCCCTCCCCACCCCTCTCGTCCACATAACCACTTGTCCACAGCTCCTCCTCTACCTTCGCCACCCCACAATCGGTACAAACACACTAACTAACACACAGAATTACATAAGTATTCCATTTGAGGCATATCCAAAAAATAAACCTTGTTGCCAGAAGCATAAGAAAACCAAGGACGAGGATGAATCTGCAAAGGAAGACTGGGGCAAAGAGATCACAAAAAGGGAACATGCATGAGAAAAGAAACCTAAAGAACTTAGCATGAAAGGAAGAGAGAATAATATGGAAAACAAGAAGTGGAGATCAAGTCAAGCAGCAGAGCTAGGATAACAGAGATCAGAAGAGGAACTGAAAAAATCTGAATCATGAGCTAAAGAACTAAAGAACAATTTGGGAATGACATCAGAGACTGCTACCTCAACACAAAAAAGGGGACTGTATGGAAAGAAAGAGCAAAACTGCATGTATAAGCTTATCGGAAGGGACTGTTAATGTAAAACAAAAGAGCTAAGCTATATGTGGAGGCCCTAACAGACCACAGCAGAGCCCAGGGAAAGCCGAGAAGGGAAAAAGACAGGACGGCCACAGAGCCCAATTACAAATATACAATGAAACTGGAAGAAAGGAAAACTGCAGATGGAGGAAATTAAATTGAATGAGTGGAATACACAAGGATAACGCATGGGAGAATGAAAGGGAGATGACAGTCCTTTGTGTATGGGCTCCAGGGAAGATGAAGGGGAAACAAATGAAGCAAGAAAACAAGGGAAAAAAAAGCAATTGATAAGCATCATAAAAGCAATAGGAGAAGATGACAGTGACCCAGCTGGAAAATTTTCGGAGAATAGGGGGGGGTTTGCAAGAAGAAAACCCGGCCATGATAGTAACTTTCAAGGCAGAATCACTCAGAACAGGATCCCGCAGGAGAAAGCATGATTTAAGGGACATGCCAGCATACCGAAGTGTATCCTACCGCGACAAGAACACAAAGAGGGAAAGGCTGAAACTGAGAGAGATGGTAACAAAGAGAAAGGAAAACGAGAGGGATGGAGAGACATACAGTTGGGAGATCCCAGCCTCCCTCACAAGTTCCTATAGAAGCCCCCAACAACAGGGTCAACCCCAGTGCAACCAAACATTCTAACCAAACAGCCATGCCATATCCAATGCCCCCCCACCAACTGCACTGCAAACTCCACCCCCCCAGCAACCACCCATAGTTTCCTATCATGTCTTCCCACTTCCCCAACCCCAATGTACCCCCCAGACCCAGTTTTAGAAAAGAAGTTGAAGGTGTTAAGACAAATGCAGATGGGAATAACAAATAAAGTGTAGGAGTGGTATGAAAAATCAAGAGACATCCCCAGACATAAAGCCGTTCACAGAAACAAAACTCACCAGAATGATAAATGCATTCTTTCCACCTGGATATCAATCCCATGAAAGACAAGGGAAAAGAGGGGAGGAGAGTTGTACTGCTCAATTAAAAACCAGTGGGGTTTTGAAAAAATGGAAGGAATGGGAAAGGCACGGCATAAAGGGACTACTTAGTAGGAACAATCCAGTCTGAGGGACATAATGTTGATAATTGCCAGTAATGTACAACCTACCACAGAACTGCAGGAGGCCAATAGAAGAATATATGAGACAACAGAGCAATGGTCGACACACTATCGATGTGGCCAGAAGAGCACACATGGGGGGAGCAAAGTTACTAATTATGGTGATTTCAAACACAAGAATTGACTGGGAAAACTGAGCCCCATGGGGGTCCCGAAACATGGAGAGCAAAGATGATGGGATGTGGTACTAAGGGAGAAATCTCATGCATCTCATGTTAGAGTACACTACCCATAGAGAGAGGTGAGGAATGATCCAGCAAGACAGTACCTTTCATTCACCTGAGGTTCGGACAACGAGGATATCATGATGAAAAGAGCCCCTAGGAGCTAGTTGATCATGTGGTTTCTGTGCTTTGACAACATATTGAGCCCTCAAGTGGAAGAGTATCAGGAATAGGATGGGATAAAACTAACTACAAAAGTGGGACTACTCAGGCAATGAGGAACTTTCCTGCAAGACCATTCAGTGGGAGAGGAACTGACAGGAAAACCAGTACAAGGGAAACAGAAACAATGGGAGAACAGTAACGATTCCCTTGGTTCACCCATAGGTGTAGGGAGGCGCAAAAAACTAGTGTACTAGATAATGGAATTAAGTACAGAAGATCAGAGGAATCAGGAAAATAAGAGATTAGCCGAAGAGCCAGAAACGAATATCACAGATAAGAAGGAGGCTAAGCGAACAATAATGAAAATGACATAGTATCGAAAGTCAAGTTTGACCCAAAGCTGTTTGTATAGGCCACATCAGGAGGAAAACAATAGTCAAGGACCAGGTAATCAGACTGAGGAAGTGTGATGGGGAGTTCACAAGAAACGACCGAGAGGTATGTGAGGAGGTCAACACGAGATTAAAGAAGTATTTCCAGTGGAAACCATAGGAAATTCCAAGGAAATCAGAACAGTGGGGTACACCAACAAGTGCTGGATGAGACAACATAACCAAAGGAGGAGGTGAAGAAAGCTGTTATGTGAACTTAGATACCTCAAAGGCGGTGGGACCACAGAGTACATCCCTCTCTTTGGGTCCTTAGAGAGGGAGCAGAGATGCTGTGTTGTGCCATTTAAACAAAGACTCAACACATCTAATGAAACTGGGCAACTCCTGACTATGTGAAGATGCAAAGTAGTTCCAATTTTTAAAAAGGGAGACAGACAAGAGGCATTAAACTAAAGAACCTGTATCCCTAACGTGTATAGTATGCAAAGACATGGAGAAGATCATCAGGAGGAAGTGGTGGAGCACCTGAATAGAAACAAGTGTATAACGACAACCAGCACGGTTTCAGGAAGGAAAATCCTGTGCAACTAAGCCTTCTAGAAGTTTTATGAACAAGGTACAGAAGTAAGTCCAAGAGAGAGAGGGGAGGATCGACTGCTTTTTTGAACTGCAAGAAGGGCCTTCGACACAGTTTTTCACACAAGAGGTTACTGCAAAAGCGTAGAGGATCAGGCACCATAACAGGAAAGGCGCATGCGATGGATCAGGAGAAATACCTAGAACAGGGAAGGCAAACAACGAGTGCCAATGGTACGTGGACGAGGTGTCAGAGTGGGCGCCTGTGCAAGCGTGTTCCACAGGGGTCATCGCTAGGACCTTGTCTGTTTTTTGGTATATGTGAATGACATAAAACGACAGGATAACTCAGAAGTGTCCATGGTTTGCAGTATATGCGAAGTTAATGAGAAGAAACAACTGCACGAGGATCGGCAAGACTACAAAGAGACCTGGACAGCAATACAAGCCTGGACCATCAACTGGCTCCTTGAGTTTTTCCCGTCCAAAGCAAATCAAGAGATTGGGAATGGCAAAAAGACTGCAGACACAATATAGTCTAGATGGGCCAAAGATTGCAAACCTCACTCAAGGAAAAAGATCTGGGGGTGAGTATAACACCGAGCACATCTCCTGAGGCGCACATCAATCAGATAACTGCTGCAGCATACGGGCGTCTGGCAAACCTACGGATAGCGTTCCGATACCTCAGTAAGGAATCGTTCAAGACTCTGTATACCATTTACGTCAGGCCCATACTGGAGTATGCTGCACCAGTTTGGAATCCACACCTGGTATTTGTGAACAACATGACGGAAGGAATAGACTCCGCAAGTGTCCCGGTTTGCAGATGACGTGAAGTTGATGAAAAAAATTCATTCGATCGAATACCAGGCATAATTACAAAGGGATCTGGACAGGCTACAGACCTGGTCCAGCAATTGGCTCCTGGAGTTCAACCCCACCAAGTGCAAAGTCATGAAGATTGGGGAAGGCAAAGAAGATCGCAGACGGAATAACAAGTCCCTATGGGCCAGAGACTACAAACCTCACTCAAGGAACAAGATCTTGGAGTGAGTATACCAGGTACATCAGTTCCTGATCAGCCGGGCTGTGGCTCGTACGTTGGTTTGCGTGCAGCCAGCAGCAACAGCCTGGTTGATCAGGCTCTGATCCACCAGGCGGCCTGGTCACAGACCGGGCCGCGGGGGCGTTGACCCCCGGAACTCTCTCCAGGTAAACTCCAGGTAAACATCTCCTGAAGTGCACATCAACCAAATAACTGCTGCAGCATATGGGCGCCTAGCAAACCTCAGAACAGCATTCCCGACATCTTAATAAGGAATCGTTATCAGCGACCCTGTAACACCGTGTACTTTATAGGACCCATATTGGAGTATGCGGCCCATTTGGGAACCCACAACCACACCTAGCCAAGCAGTAAAGAAACTAAGAAAAGTGCAAAGGTTTGCAACAAGACTAGTCCGAGAGCTAAGAGGTATGTCCCACGAGGAGAGGTTAAGGGAAATCAACCTGACGACACTGGAGGACAGGAGAGATAGGGTGGACATGATTAACGACAAACAAATACTGAGAGGAATGACAAGGTGGACAAAGACAGTGTTCCAGAGATTTGGACACAGCAACTAGGAGACACAGTTGAAGTTGAAGACACAGATGAATCACAGGGATGGTAGGAAGTATTCTTCAGCCAAATAGTAGTCAGGAAGTGGAATATGTTTGGGAAACCGATGTGCGGATGTGATGGCAGGATCCATACATAGCTTAAAGCAGAGGTATGATAAAGCTCACGGTTCAGGGAGAGTGACCTAGTAGCGACCAGTGAAGAGGCGGGGCCAGGAGCTTTGACTCGACCGCCAGCAACCTCAACTAGGTGACTACAACTTTGAGTATAACACACACACAACACACACACACACACACACACACATACACACTGTACGCAACAGGCCAAGTGTCTATCGACAAGCACCTTTTACAACCAGTAACTACACACACACACACGCGTGTAGAAGAACAAATAAATACTTCCCATCTGAGAAAAACGAAAAACAAGCAAACCAGGAATAAACACAGAACATACAAAAATTATTCATTGATGATTTATTACAGACGAGAGAAGCAATAAAGAATGCGTCAAGAACAGCAATAAAGAATAAACAGCAATAAAATGTAAGAGTTACCCTGAGAAAGATGTTACAAAAATTGCTGCAGAAGAGGAACTGTGTAAGAAGGACGTCTTAGATGAGAAAGATGAGAAAATACTGAATGAGGAGGAAGATGAGAGATGAGAAAATACTGATTCAGAGGGGGAAATGTTAGGTGAGAAAGATATAATGCTGAATAAGTAATGAATGCATGAGAAACATTACAAAATACTGAATCTGTAGGAAATGTTGGATACGAGAGAGAGGATCTCTGATCCTACACCTGTCAGCACACCTGCCGACACTATTCCAGAATCTGGTAGCAGTGCTTCATCAGCAAGTTCTGAGTCAGGAGTTTCTCCACCAGAGATTGGTGCAGTTAATAATCAGGGAACTATCACTTCACCTGATCACCTACTGCGCCAAAGTACTAACAGCAGGGACACATCTGTCAGAACTGATAAAGGACGGGGCAGAGGACGTGGAAGAGGACGTGGAGGAGGAAGACATCTACAGCCGTCTCACCCTCCACTAAGACAGTTCCAGCGGCAGAACCTGAGGACAAAATCTTCAAAACACAGGAGTGCAACAAATCATAGTCCACCTCCCCAGGCACCTAGGCAGTGCTCTCGCTGTCACCGAAGGGCACACTGCCAAAACACAGCCTGCCGAGATTACCAGGTGTATTACTGCTACAAGAAAGGAACTCAGGAGGAACCAGTGTCGAAGAAAAAAGGAACTTGTCAGACAAGGGCCACGCTCAGTTTTAGGAGACCAGTACTCAAGAACAAACAAGCCAGGAATCTCTGAATTGGTGAACACTCTCACGACGTCCACCCACTTAGCTACTCCTATCCCGCCAAGCAAGGTGGGATTGTGCCTATACAAGACCACAAGACCTAAATCCCTGCAGCTGCTCAGTACCCTAACTCTCTCAAGGGCAAGTACCTTACGTGCCCTAGCACTACACACCCACCACCTCAAGCTGACCCACTTTCACCATGAGCATACCTTTCGTGCCAACATTAGAGTTTCATATACTAATGTAGTAGAGCTCACTCTAGCTTTGTGAACACTCGACTTCCCCCGACATGATAGCTGTTGTAGGAAACATTTTTGGATGACAGGACTCCAGAAAATTTTTGGCAAGAATTGCCAGTCTACAACCTCATGGATGAGAAGAGAAAGCAAAGGCAGGAGGAGGTGTTGCTGTGTGCTTCTCTAAAAGTGTTCATTGCCCACACGTTATGTTGCCACCCCTATCACATCTTGAAATGATGTTCTTCAAGCTCTGTATAAAACACTAGTACCTCTGGTACTAGCATGTGCAACGTAACAACCTCAGTGGCCAAACATGCAGACCGCCATCAACTTCCTAATGAAATATTGACTCCTGCTACAACCAACTGCCAAATAATTATAATTGTTGGTGACCTAAACCCAGCAACTTATACAGATGGACTTTTTGATGACCTTCTAGCAGTGTTTGACAGAGAAACTTTGTTGATAGCCCTACCATACTCAGGCCTCGTCCTCCCTTGACCCAGTAGTGAGTGATCTGGCAGAAGGCATGTCACTTGTCTAACCCCTGCGGCTACGTTTGGATCGACTGACCACAAGGCTGTGTAAACACCACACTTAAGATCCCCAACAGAACGATGTGAGGATCCACACGCACAACTGGCAATGGGAAAGAGGTTAATTGGCCCAGCCCTTTGCTCTGAGCTCCGCCACCCACCGACTGGAATGCTTCTCTCCAAGGGGATGTTGACAACCAAGTGAAAGCCTTCACTGGACATACTTCCTTAATCTACAACAAGAACAATTCATCACCGGCAATATGTGACGAGCCTACAGATCAGCCTTGGTTTGGCTTTCGGTTGTAGAGAGCTGCAACCGCAAAGTACAAAGCATGGCGAAGTTATAAGAGACATCCTACCACCTATAACAGGAACTTGCAACATTCAAGCCTGTAGGCATATGGGTGATGTTCAAAATGGGCCATTGCTAAATGTAGGTGGACACTAAAAAAAGTTAGCATCAGGTAGGGTAGGCTCCAAAACCCTGGTGGTCCCTGGGTCAATGACAGAAATGTAAATCTGCCTGAGAACTTATTCCACTCTAAAAAATCGCAGGATGGGACCACCTCTACTAGTATCAAGAAAAGCGACCTCTTTGCTAACACTTTGCTACCAAAATTCAAGTTTCGTGATCCAGCTAAGGACCCTCCCTTGCTAGCTGCAAGAACTGGTGGACAATAAGCATGGAGGAGGTGCATTTCCTTTCTTAAATCAGCTTGACTCAAGAAAAGGCTGTGGGCCCAGACAAGTAGAGCCCAAGATTGTGTTGAGAAGATGTGCAGACCAGCTAGCAGACCTCAAACTCGCATCTTTCAGCACTGCCTAGTACAGTGTAAATGGCCCCTCTCTGGAAAGAGGCAAATGTAGTCCTGTTCACAAAAAGAGGAGCAAAGCAGAATCTGCAACTACAACCAGTTCCCTCCTGTAAATCACTGTAAGATCCTTGAGACAATAATCTCAAGAAAATGACAGAGTTTTTTGACTACCACTCCCCATACTTTGTGATCGTCATACGGCTTCAGGAAAGGTACTCTGCTGCTGATCTGATGTTAAACCTCTCCACTTAAAGTGGCACCAGTCACTGGAATGAATCCAAAGTCAGCTGTGTAGTAAGCACTGGACATTGCTTGCGCTTTCGACCGGGTGTGGCACCAGGGCCTCTTAGCAAAACATTCAAGCACGGGAATTGCAGGCTCCTACCTATGTCCTCCTCAGTGATACCTTCATGGTAGATCTCTAAGTGTAGTCCTCATGGAACGGAATCAGCAAGGCATCCTATTTGGGGCAAGCGTTCCACAAGGAAGTGTTGCTGGTCCATTGTTATGGAATGTCCAACTTCAACACCTTTCTTCATCTCATCCCAAAGTCACATGCATATGCAGAAGACGACTGTACACTGTACATTCACTTATCCAAGAGAAGAAATGCTAAGCTGCTCTAAGCAACATCAAATCCACCAGCTGAGAGCTAGATAAGCTTGGGGGAAATAGATGGCAAGTAACATTGCACCTGAGAAAACGCAAATGAATGATCGTCTCTAGGCACCATGATGGTAATGCTGTGCAGTAGTTAGGATGAATTGGAGGATGTTGGCACCTGGAGAAATTCTGATATCCTTGGGTGAAATTTGAACTCCAAAACTAACATTAAGAACCATGTGGTAAATCTTGCAAACAAGGCAGCCAGGAAGCTTACAGCACTTCGACATCTCTCATCTGCTGACAGTAGGGGTTGAAAGATCCTGTACAAGGCACTAAGTACGCCTCACACCTTGAGTATGCTCCACCTTTCTTGTTTGCCTGCCCCCCCCCCTCTCGTCATCTGCGACTGCTTGACAGAGTAGAGAACAGAGCAAGACGTCTCATCTCTCCCTGGACCCATCCTGGATAGATCTGTCATTTTCCAGCAGAGAGCCTTCACATAGGAGGGAATGTGGGTAGCCTATATACTTTATATGTAACAAGGCCAAATTTTTTTGTCCAAAAATACCACACATGGATCCACTTCGAGACAGCGTGAAACAAGCATTTATGCCACAAGAACGGGCAGAAAGCCGCAACTTTCACACTCTGGCAGACCTTCCTCTCGCAGAACATCACTCCATCCTGTGAAGGATCATATATACCCAGGATGACTCGAGTATGGAACACATTCGTCGTAAAACAGCATAATATGTCAACGAAGATAAGTCAGTATTGCTCAAATGAAAATGAATGCTTGCCCACAGATGGCTCCAACTTCATTCCCTGTTCCGTACTTGTATGCACTCATAACAATAAAAAATTTGCTTTCAAATGAGCCTGAAGTAGGTAACAGTTCTTTAGCTTGCCAATTAAAGTTAGGAATCCTTAACCGTGTAATAGCTTGTCAATAAAGTTAGGGGATCCATAACCTTGTCAAACCCTGTGTAAAACCAAAAAAAAAAAAAAAAAAGAAGGAGAGGAGAGTGCGTGGGGGGGGAGGGGGGGGGGGGGGGGGGGGGGGTGGGGGGGGGGGGGGGGGGAGGGGAGGGGGGGGGGGGGGGGGGGGGGGAGAGAGAGAGAGAGAGAGAGAGAGGAGAGAGAGGAGAGAGAGAGAGAGAGAGAGAGAGAGAGAGAGAGAGAGAGAGAGAGAGATGTTAGGTAAGACACAAGCAAAGGAAAAAAAATTCTAGAAAGATATAACGGAAGAGAATTTTGTTTAAAAAGAATTTTGCTTTTAAAGAATTTTGTCTTCAAAGTATTTTGATTTTAAAGATTTTTATTGTGTTTTTTAAAGAATTTTGTTTTAAACAATTGTTTTACAAGTATCATTTTACAATTATCATTTTACAATTATTTAAGTATTAGATTAAAAGTTTTTATAATTATTATTTTACAAATATCATTTTACAATATCATTTTACAATTATCATTTTAAACAATATCATTTTACAATTATCATTTTACAATTATTATTTTACAATTATCATTTTACAATTATCATTTTACAATTATCATTTTACAATTATCATTTTACAATTATCATTTTACAGTTATCATTTTACAATTATTTTATTATTATTATTTTATAATTATTATTTACAATTATTATTTTACAATTGTTATTTTACAATTATAATTTTAGAATTATTATTTTACAATTATATTACGATTATTTTACAATTATTTTACGATTATTATTTTACAATTATTACTTTTCAACGGCAGCATCATCATAGCTACCAACAAACAACAACAACAACAACAACAACAACAACAACAACAACAACAACAACAACAACAACAACAACAGCAACAGTGGCGGCTGCAACAGAAAAAAACAGCAACACAAACACCACCACCACAACACAAACACCTCCATCCCCATAACACAAACACCACCACCACAACACAAACACCTCCATCCCCATAACACAAACACCACCACCACAAAAACAACATAAACACCACCACAACACAAACACCACCACCACTACCACAACACAAACACCACCACCACCACCAACACACCATCACCACAACACAAAGCACGTCCACCAACACACCACCAACAATATAAACACCAACACACACACTAACACACCATCACCACAACACAAACTACCTCCACCAGTACACCACCCCCATCACAACACAAACACCACTGCTACCCCCACCGCAACACCAACAACACCAACACCTACACCAACACATCACCACCAACTGACAGACCACAACAACAAACAGCAAAGAACAACCAACAGCAAACAACAACCAACAGCAAAGAACAACCAATAGCAAACAACAACCAACAGCAAAGAACAACCAATAGCAAACAACAACCAACAGCAAAGAACAACCAATAGCAAACAACAACAAACAGCAAAGAACAACCAACAGCAAACAACAACCAACAGCAAAGAACAACCAATAGCAAACAACAACCAACAGCAAAGAACAACCAATAGCAAACAACAACCCAAAAAGCAAACAACAACCAACAGCAAGAAACAACCAAACACACAAACAAACACAACCAACAGCAAAACAACAACACAAACAACAAAACAACACAACCAACAGCAAGAACAACCAACAGCAACAAACAACAACACACAACAGCAAAAAACCAACAACAGCAAACAACAACCAACAAAAAAACAACAACCAACAACAAAAACAAACAACCAACAGCAAACAACAACCAACAGCAAACAAACCAACACAAAACAACCAACAACAACCCCACAAACAAACACCAACAAACCAACAGCAAGAACAACCAACAGCAAACAACAACCAACAACAAACAACAGCCAACAGCAAGAACAACCAACAGCAAACAACAACCAACAGCAAACAACAACCAACAACAAACAAACAACCAACAGCAAGAAACAACCAACAGCAAACAACAACCAAGCCAAAACCAAACAACAGACCAACAGCAAGAACAACCAACAGCAAAACAACAACCAACAGCAAACAACAACCAACAACAAACAACAACCAACAGCAAACACAACAACACAACAACAAAACAACAACCAACAGCAAAGAACAAACCAACAGCAAACAACAACCAACAAACAACAACCAACAACCAACAGCAAAAAACAACCAAAACAAGCCAACACAAACAACCAACAGCAAACAACAACCAACAGCAAACAACCAACAGCAAACAACAACCAACAAACAACAACAACAACCAACAGCAAGAACAACCAACAGCAAACAACAACCAAACAGCAAACAACAACCAACAGCAAACAAAACCAACAGTAAACAACAACCAACACCAAACAACAACCAACAGCAAACAACAACACAGCAAACAAAAACCAACAGTAAACAAACAACCAACACCAAACAACAGCAAACAACAACCAACAGCAAACAAAACCAACAGCAAACAACAACCAACAGCAAACAACAACCAACAGCAAACAAAACCAACAGAAACAACAAACCACAGCAAAACAACCAACAGCAAACAACAACCAATAGCAAACAACAACCAACAGCAAACAAAAACTAACAGCAAACAACAACCAACAGGAAACAAAAACTAACAGCAAACAACAACCAACAGCAAACAATAATAAACACCACCCTAGAGAGTCATCATCTAAAATACAAAGTTGTTTCCAAAGCAAAATTTATTGTGAAGTTATTGTAGGCGTGAGTATCCCTTAGAGTGTACTGATCCAATAACAGTGATTGTAAGCATGTGTATCCCTTAGACTTAGAGTATGCTTATACAATAGCACATTGATTGTAGGCATGTATAACCCTTAGAGTATACTGATACAGTAATTATTGTAGGCGTGAGAATCCCTGAGAGTATACTGATACAATAAGTGACTGTGGGCGTGTGTATCCCTTCGAGTGTGCTGATTCAATAACACAGTGACTGTAGGCATGAGTATCCCTTCATTACCGAGTGATTGTTCGCGTGTCTACATCGTTTTCAAAATCCTCCCCCTCCCCCCTCCCCCCCCCCCCACAAAAAAAAATAAGGAACTTTTTATAGGCAACTCTTTCACTGTCGCTGACATATGATTTCTTTTTCAGGGGGAGAATTGTACAGTTCTTGGTTGCCTATGACAGGCCTATAATTTACAGGCCTAATTATATGTGTGAGAAATACATAGGAATGATGATGGAAATTAAAAATGTATTTACCGGTAAGGTCAATTTCTTGACAGTTTGAATATGCAAATTGTGTGTATTTATGTATATTGCGTGTATGTGAATATATGTATAAATATACGTACTTGTATATAAATAAACAGAAGGGTAGACGAGGTGCTCGAACCGCGGTCCATAAATATAAGTTCATATATATAATATATATATATATATATATATAATATATATATATATATATATTATATAATATAATATATATATATATATTATATATATATATATATATTATATATATATATTGTATGCAATACATATCTTATTCATATATACACATGTGCGTTTACTAGTATGTGTAAGTGTGTGTGTGTGTGTGTGTGCATTATATATCGAGTTTCAGTTGTGGTACATTACTGACAATGAATGCCGGTCATAATTTCTGGCTCCATAACAATTTGTTCACAACTGTACCCTTAACGAGCTGCCTAACGACTGGCCGCCGCTCGCTGAAGCTCCATTTCCCGAGCTCCATTCCCCACCGGCCCTGCCCACCGCTTGCAACCGCGCACCTGATTGGCCCGCTGGGTGTCCTAGGGGCGTGGCCAGGAGGTTCAGGGTGGGGGCGGAGTCGAAGTCAAATGGTACGCCCGGCCCTCGCTCTCCGCTCATTTGCATTGAAGACGTGGTGGTGATAACATGTCCCGCAACTCTCCCTTATTCGCATAACTAACGATGTGCTTGTTGGAAAATGCCTTGAAAAAATTCAGATCCGATGGATTTAAATTTTTTCAAGATGGAATTTTGGCTTTGAAAACGCTAGACAGATTTAAAAATATTTCGAGATGGGATTTACATATAGAAAGCTCTTTTATGGGCTCTCAAGAACGCAAATTTTGGCACTGTATAAATCTGCGCATGTCTGCTAATTCCGATTCGTGTATTGGGGCTGTAAATCCCGCTCGAATATTAGTGTTGTGATCGAAGCGGCTTCGCATATTTTTTTCCCCCTCGGCTAAGGCGAGTGTTGACAGTTTACAGACTAGCGACCAACTGAGGAAAAATTTGATGTTTATGCTATGAAGCTCCACTTGGGTTTATCTGAAGACCCTGCACTGTTATAAGTTTATTAAACTCTTATTACTACTTCTACTGCTACTTCTACTACTACTGTTACTACTACTACTATTATTACTACTACTACTACTACTACTACTACTACTACTATTGCTACTACTTCTAATACTACTGCTACTTCTACTACTGCTATTACTACTGCTGTTTCTTCTATTATTACTACTACTACTATTACTACTACTACTTCTAATACTACTGCTACTTCTACTACTACTATTACTACTACTGCTACTTCTACTGCTACTTCTACTGCTACTATTAATAACACTGCTACGACTAAAGTTACTATTGCTACAATTACTTTACTATTACTACGACAATCACAGCTATTATGCTACCACTATTACTTCTACTACTACTTACTATCTTAAACAATTACTACTATTGCTACTGCTGTTTTTACTACGACCACTACTACTACTACTGCTCATAAAATAATTTGCAATTATTATCGATTATTACAATTGCTGACTATAATTATTACTGATTATTATAATTATTTTTTGTTCTTTTTTTACTTTTTGTTATTGCTTAAGGTGTTCACCTGTTCATTCTTGAGTTCTGCTGAGTCTTAGTGTTCTGCCAACCTTACGTTTACTCCTTGGAATTAATACTTAAAAATCGAAGATATTTAAAAAAATCGCTCTCGCAGTGCCGTTTTAAAGTCCTCTCTTCGCCCCCCAGACGTCGGTGAGGGGCTCTTGATCCCAGGAAGTAGGGCCAGTCCTCCCTTTAGAGCGAAGCTGACTGCCTTCTATGTGATCTATGGCCCATGATTGTAACATAATTCACAGGTGAGAAGATGAATGTGCAATACATTTACAAATCAAAACATTAATGTTTGAGACTTGAGTGTGTTTAACGAGGACAAATTTCAGCTACTTGACTAAGGAAGAGGAATTGAATATTGCAACAGAATAGAAAACAATAGATCGGATAGAGTGACAAAGAAATGAAAGGGACCTAGGATAAGCCTGTCAGATCTTACGTTCAAGGAACACAATATAGCTGTCGTAACTGCTAGGACAATGAATGGTTAGATAACGAGAACTTTCAAATCAAGGGATGCCGAATATATAACTTGAAAAGCCTTTTATATCTAGAATACTGCTGTCCACTAACAGTCTCATTTAAGACTGGATTAGATTTTTTAAATTTTGCCGACGAAGCGGCTAGTTTATTGTGTACCCCCGATCCATGGTAGCGCAGAAGCATATGGATACACGCAAGGCCTAGGAACATGACATTAAAAGGGTTAACAAAAGTATACCTGGTTTTACATCTACAGTTGCTTAACTGTTGCAAGTCTAAAAACAGGAGAAATTGCAGATTTAAAGAGTATATTTCCTGTGTCCCTATCATCTCTGATATTTACCTACAATACTGGAAAGACTTCCAGAGGTACTCGCTGCACCGCAGGAAGACATTGTGGACGAGTTTTACAAAACAGCTATGGAATGAATAATATTGCAATTCTATTTTTTTCGGGTTACCCTACGTCGGAGGGAGACGGCCGGAGTGTAAATACTGGAGAGGAGGGTTTCCAGATTTGCACACTGAAATTACTCCTTACAAAGGAGACGAGCTAGCACGGAATGATTTACTTTAATGAATACTTGAACTAAATCGTCATTCAGCATTCCTCGCGATGGACGCTTCATTCTATCCATTCTTCATACAAGCGGCATTCAGAGCTCAGTTGGTAGCGCACTCAGCTCACATATTGAGGTTCGTGGTTCAATCACCGGTACAGATGGAACCTTTAGGGTGTGTTTCCTTAAGATACTTGCTGTCCCCGTTCACCTAGCAGTAAATAGGTACTTGGGTGTTAGTCAACTGGTGTGGGTCGCATTTTGGGAGACAAAATTAACCTAATTTGCTCGCAATGCTGAGCTTAACAAGAGGCTTTCTGTATAGTATGTGACTGATCTATGTACATTGTACAGGTACTTATAGCAATAAAGATTTTCATTATTATTATTATTATTATTATTATTATTATTATTATTATTATTATTATTATCATTATTATTATTATTTTATACTGTCGTACTTCATACGCACATCGTTCATCGCTCTGTATGATCGACGCTTCTCAGGATAAATACATTCTAAGTAATTAATTTAATTTACACAAGCACTGGACATTCATGAGCGATATACTCGCATACACAAGTGTTATACATAAGTGGTATATACATAAATACATTCATGATATACGCGCATAACTGAGAATTAGCTCATATATGAGTATTAGAAGTGCTATACATACATATGACTGGTATACATGCTTCCTAAGTGGTATACATGAGTGACATACATATACAGTGTATACATAATCTATCAGTCAACTAATACACATTCATACTTTCTCGAAACGATAATTAATAGACCCCAATAAACAATATTTACATGAATGACGACTGCCGGTTATTTTGTCACTGTTCCGTAATACCGTTTGCAACGTTATTGAAAATCAACAATCTTATTGCATATTGCAACCTGAGATCTCTTTTGCAATGATAAATATATGAATGAAATGGCACGTAATGTTGAGGAATGTTTGTGTGTACGATGTGTGTCGGCTGGTAGTAGGAGAATGTTGAGGAATGTTTCGAATGGGGATATTAAAATGTGGGAAATAGGTAGAAGGAAGACTTAGAAGAAATAAGTAGGAGGAGGCAGAGGAATGAATGAAAAGGAACAAATGGGAAGAGACAGTAAATACAATACTGAGATCAAGAGAATGTAAATAAAGAAACGTTAATTATTATTATTCTCATTCTTACACACACACACACACACACACACACACACACACACACACACACACACACACACACACACACACACACACACACACACAACAATAACTATAATATATATATAATATATATATATATATATATATATATATATATATATATATATATTATATATTATATATATATATATATATATATATATATATAATATATATTTATAATTACTATTTTATCTAGGTTTAAAGTCCTCGACTTTATAAATATAACAGTTTTTATGTAGTTTTGCTATTATTTCATTCACTCGCTTATTTCATTCACTCGCTTATTTCATTCACTCGCTTATTTCATTCACTTGCTTATTTCATTCACTCGCTTATTTCATTCACTCGCTTATTTCATTCACTCGATTATTCTTACTCTCTTATTTCATTCACTCGCTTATTTCATTCACTCGCTTATTTCATTCACTCGCTTATTTCATTCACTCGCTTATTTCATTCACTCGCTTATTTCATTCACTCGTTATTTCATTCACTCGTTATTTCATTCACTCGCTTATTTCATTCACTTGCTTATTTCATTCACTCGCTTATTTCATTCACTCGCTTATTTCATCACTCAGTTAAATTATCATTTCACCGCTATATAATTTCATTCACTGCGCATTTTTCCATTCACTTCGCTTATCATTAAAAATCATTATTATGCTACACAATCTTATTTCATTCACGTATTATCATTCAAATCTGCTTATTTTTATTCATCGTATGTAATTCATTCACTCTTTATTTCATTCACTCGCTATTATTTCAATACTCATCATTCACATCCTTATTACCGTCCATCGTAAATTAAATCTATAGACCAGTCTAAAATAGAATATCAAAAATAATATGAAAGTCGAAATGGTCACTCCTCAAAACATGCACCTCATAAACATTGGTCAGCCTGATAAACATGTCTCCTCAAAAAACTCACATAATGTCAGACTGCTAAGCTAAAAAATAATATATGTTATAGAGACGTACCATGCAAATATTGATGGATAGTTGATAAAAGTACATGTAAAATTAGTCTAATTATAAGACGTAACTGCAAAAAAAATTAATTAAACGTCAACATTTGCAAAAATCTTGAATTAAGACGTCAACATCTGTAAAAAACCTAAATAAAGACGTCAGCATCTGCAAAAAAAAAAAACTGAAATAAGACGTCAATACCTGCAAAAAGTCTGAAATAAGACGTCAGCTCCTGCAAGAAACCTGAACTAAGATGTCAACAGGTGCAAAAAGCCTGAAATCAAACGTCAATACCTGCAAAAAGCCTGCAATAAGTCGTCAGCACCTGCAAGTCTAATATAAGACGTCAGCACCTGCAAAAAGTCTGATATAAGACGTCAGCACCTGCAAAAAGTCTGATATAAGACGTCAGCACCATTAATGTACATTAGATCTGACAAAGAGTCGAGCGCTGTGTTGATACATGTGAAATTAAATCCCTTTATTAATTACAGGAGAGTATTGAGTGAAAGTAGAAATTTACAAGATTTGCCTGCCATTGTATGCGTTTATGAAACAAAAATAATTGGATTTCTTGCCAGAATTCACGATGGTTGACAGCCTTGTGTTTCACACTCGCTAGCGTGATGGCAGTACCTCTCTGGATGGTTACTGTGTTTCACACTCGCTAGCGTGATGGCAGTACCTCTCTGGATGGTTACTGTGTTTCACACTCGCTAGCGTGATGGCAGTACCTCTCTGGATGGTTGCTGTGTTTCACACTCACTAGCGTGATGGCAGTACCTCTCTGGATGGTTGCTGTGTTTCACACTCACTAGCGTGATGGCAGTACCTCTCTGGATGGTTGCTGTGTTTCACACTCGCTAGCGTGATGGCAGTACCTCTCTGGATGGTTCCTGTGTTTCACACTCGCTAGCGTGATGGCAGTACCTCTCTGGATGGTTCTGTGTTTCACCACTCGCTAGCGTGATGGCAGTACCTCTGGAATGGTTCTGTGTTTCCACTCGCTGCGTGATTGGCAGTACTCCTCTGGATGGTTCTGTGTTTCACACTCCTAGCGTGATGGCAGTACCTCTCTGGATGTTACTGTGTTTCACACTCCTAGCGTGATGGCAGTACCTCTCTGGATGGTTGCTGGTTTCACACCCAAGCGTGATGGCAGTACCTCTCTGGATGGTTCTGTGTTTCCCCACTCGCTAGCGTGATGGCAGTCCCTCTCTGGATGGTTCCTGTGTTTCACACTCGCTACGTGATGGCAGTACCTCTCGGGATGGTTCCTGTGTTTCACACTCGCTAGCGTGATGGCAGTACCTCTCTGGATGGTTCGTGTTTCACACTCGCTAGCGTGATGGCAGTACCTCTCTGGAGGTGTTACTGATGGAAAACCCTCTCTGTATTGCTTCCATTTTCGTGGGTGATGGTAATACCCCCCTCATGATGATTCTTTTCACTAAATACACCTGGCTAAAATATTTCCTGGTATTCTTTTACACTCCTGGTATATACCCTGGTTTCTAACAATTACACCCCTTTTGGTTACTACAATAGACCCCCTTTGTGTTTTTCCCTAAAATACACCCTGTTTACTAAAATACACCCTGGTTTACTTATATAACCCCTTTTCCAACTACGATACACCCTTGCTTACTAAAAGATACCCTTGCCCACTAAAATAAACTTTTGGGCTTACTAAAGTACACCCTTTGCTTACTAAAAGATACCCTTGCCCACTAAAATATACTTTGCTTACTAAAGTACACCCTTGCCCACAAAAAATACATCCCACCCTGTAAAATACATCCTTGCCGCATAGAATAAAATTTGTTTCCAAAAATACTCCTGAAAAATTCCTCCTTCCTACCCCCACTAAAATACATCCCTGCCCACTAAAATACATCCTTGCCCATAGAATATATCCCAAAATACTTGTTTTCCACTAAAATACATCCCTGCCCTAGGAAACAAGGTCAAGCATAAGCGACCTTTCTCACCAAAACCCTTGCCCACTAGGAAGGTACTTGCTAACTGAAATACAATCTTGTCCACTCAAGCGGGATCTATATCCAATAAATCACTCTTTCTTAAGGAGTAAAGGTGTTTGTGTATACCGTAATAGCCGTCGCTTAGGTAAGAACAGTCTAATCGATCACAGGCGATGGTAAGCCATTTTTCACCACACTAATCGCCTCTGTATTGATAATCGAATGTAATCCGTCTGTGTTAATTATAGTGCCATGGTGTGGCACTGTTTAGTGTACGTTTTCTAATGGGATTACTTGTGCTTGTTCTATGGTCTGGAGGCGTTTTTCTAATGCTATTTCTAATGTTTCAAAAATGCGCCTTCTCGTGCGTTTTCCTCGTTTTGAGGCATTTTCTAACGCGTTTTGTGTCTCGAAATGCGTTTTCTTGTATGTTTTTCTACTGCGTTCTTTTATGCGTTTTCGAATGCTTTATATATTTCAAAATGCACTTTATCGTGCGTTTTCTAGTGCGTTTTTTATGCGTTTTATGCTTTTAAATGTATGATTTCTAGTGAGTTTTTAATGCGTTTTATTTTTCAAAATGCATTTTCTTGTGTGCGTTTTCTAGTGCGTTTTCATGAGTTTTTTATGCGTTTTCTAATGCGGTTTCTAATGTTTGAAATGTTATGGTGTCTGATTTTCCATGCAAGTGAAACGTTTGGGTAGGATTGTGTTTTGTTTGTTGTTTTTTGTTATGGTGGCGGTTGTGGTTATGGTTGGGTGGTTGTGGTTTATGGTGGTGGTTATTTTAGTGGTTATTGTTATGGGGTGGTTGTTACGGTGGTGGGTTTGGTTTTGGGTTATGGTGTTGGTTGTGGTTATGGTGGTGGTTATGGTGGTGGTTGTGGTTATGGTGGTGGTTGTTTTGTGCAAGACAGGTACACAATACCGGCAAGATGAGAGTTAAGACACTTGTGCAACATCTGGTTATCTTTATTGTAGACGTTTCGCCCTCCAGTGGCTTTATCAATACAGATTCTTGGACATAATAGAAAACAGAAGAACTATATACAAAAGATGAGGTAATCAGTCCCTCAGTCTTGGAGGTGGTGTTTACAGCACCATGAGAGAGGGAGCAGAGGAACTGTGTGTGCCATTAGCAGCAATCTTCAGTAAATCTATCGAAACAGGGCAGTTGCCTGAGGCGTGGAAGACAGCACATATAGTTCCAATTTTTAAGAAAGCGGACAGACAGGTAGCATTAAACTACAGACCAGTGTCACTGACTTGTATAGTATGTAAAGTCATGGAAACGATTATCAGGAGAAAAGTAGTGAGACACATTGAAAAGATTGGGCTCATACATGACAGTCAGCACGGCTTCAGAGATGGGAAATCCTGTGTCACAAATTTACTTGAGTTCTACGATAAGGTAACAGAAGTAAGACAGGAGAGAGAGGGATGGGTAGAGTGCATCTTTTTAGATTGCAAGAAGGCTTTTGACACAGTACCACACAAGAGACTGGTGCAAAAATTAGAGGAGCAGGCAGGAATAAAGGGGAAAGTACTGCAATGAATCGGGAAATACCTGACAGGAAGGAAACAACGTGTGTTGGTACGTGCTGAAGTGTCGGAGTGGGCGAATGTGTCGAGTGGGGTTCCACAAGGTTCAGTCCTAGGCCCGGTGTTGTTTCTTGTATACGGGAATGACATGGTGGAAGGAATAGATTCAGAAGTGTCGCTGTTCACTGATGATGTGAAACTGATGAGGAGAATACAAGTGGGAGAGGATCAGTTAAGATTACAAGGGGATCTGGACAAACTACAAGTATGGTCAGACAAATGGCTCCTGAAGTTTATCCCCAGTAAGTGTAAGGTCATGAAGATTGGGGAAGGACACAGAAGACCGCAGACGGAGTACAGGTTAGGAAACCAACAGCTGCAAACGTCAGTTAAAGAAAAGGATCTTGGGGCCTGATTGATGTGTGTCCCCTGAGGCACACATCAATCAAATAACTGCTGCAGCATATGGGAGATTGGCAAACCTGAGATTGGCGTTTAGACATCTGAGTAAGGAGTCAGTCACGACAATGTACACAGTGTACGTAAGGCCTATACTGGAATATGCAGCACCAGTATGGAACCCTCACTTAATCAAACACGTCAAGAAACTGGAGAAAGTGCAAAAATTTGCAACACGATTAGTCCCGGAACTGAGGGATATGTCTTATGAGGAGAGGTTAAGGGAACTCAACCTGATGACACTAGAGGATAGGAGGGATAGAGGGGACATGACAACAACGTATAAGATACTAAGAGGCATTGACAACGTGGACAAGGATCGAATGTTTCAGAGATGGGATACAGAAACACGGGGACACAATTGGAAACTGAAAACCCAGATGAGTCATAGGGATGTTAGGAAGTATTTCTTTAGTCTTAGAGTTGTCAGGAATTGGAATAATCTGGAGAGTGAAGCAGTGGAAGCAAGTTCCATAAATAGCTTTAAGAAGAGGTATGACAAATATCATGGAGCAGGGAGAGAGTGAATTAGTATCGACCAGTGAAGAGGCGGGCCAGGAGCTATGAATCGACCCCTGCAACCACATATAGGTGAGTACATATAGGTGTGTACACACATACACACACACACAAGATTCTATGACTCTGCCCTGACTGTACAAATGGATAGCTTCACACAATTTTAAAAAATATGAATATTAGCTTCCCCTCGCCCCCCTGTAAAAAATATTAGACACTCCTCAAACCAAAAATTAAATATTCGTCAGTGGGAATGTTGTTGTAGATTTGCCGGTATAATCGCCCAGTCAGGGCCTTTTCCAAGAGGTGGCCCGCCTTGGCTCCCTGTCGCGGAAGTGTCTCAGACGAATGTCTGCCATGGGAGGAGGTAAAAGTACCTCCTCATCTTCTGGGACCAGCTGTTCCCAGGCCTAACCGCACTCCACGCCCCCACGAGGCTCGGAGGGAGAAGTCAGGCACCTGGGGCTGCCACAAACCCCACCCACAATGGGCTCGAAGGGTGTGGCAGCTGCATAGCAGCAGTGATGCCAGGAGGTGCAAAGGCAACAAGCACTACAGGATCCTTTTGGAGCCACACCCCAGCTTTGGGCATTAAGCCCGAGCGCTGGGGAAGCTCAAGAATGCCTCTTGCTATGTATGTTGCTGCTACACCTGCTACACTTGCCCGTTGCACTCGGTCAGTGGGAAGTATACACATATAAAAATTCCAAGAAAAAGTTTTAAGAATTGAAAATAATACAAAAGTATACGAAATTATATACATATACATTTTATATATATATATATATATAATATATATATATATATATATATATATATATATATATATATATATATATATAATATATATGTCGTGCCGAATATGTAAAACTTGGTCAATTAGCAAGAACTCATTAAAATTAAGTCCTTTCTGAAATTTTCTCTTATATGTTTAAAGATATATTTTTTTCATTAACATTAATGTAAAAAATTTTAATTTTGCTCCAAAAGAATCTTAGAAAACTTACCTAACCTTATTATAACAAGAGCAATTTATTTTAGCCTAACCCAACTAAATATATTTTAAATACGTTTTACAATAATTTAGTAATAAACAAACACAATCAAATATATTTTTTTCGTAAGGTTCACAATGATTTCGGCGAAATTATTGCATACACAAATTTTCACTTGTCCTATATGGCAAGATGAGCGTTGCTATTTAAGCCAAGATCGCAAGTTCTGCCTATTCGGCACGACATAATATATATATATATATATATATATATATATATATATATATATATATATATAATATATATATAATATATATATATTCTCAGTAACTATAAGGGTGTAATTATTACGGAAAATCTGAGATGCGTGGGAGGACCCTCGTGGGGAAGGCAAATTATAAATAACAGTGATTATAAGAATTATGCAAATTATTGGATCGGGAATTAGAGTAGAAAGTTTAATTACACCCTGGATGTTATTCTGACCCTTAGAGACCCTAGGGGAGAGTGTAGCCTCTTCTAGGTCTTTATAAACCCTGGAGGGAGTGTGTGGTCCCTACCCATCTTTATTAACTCTCAGAAGTATGCGGTGCTTTCCTGGTTCTTACACACCCTGGGGAAGAGTGTGGTCCCTTCCTAGTCTTCGTAGACCCTAGGGTAGTATGAGGTCCTTTCCTGGTTTACAAGGATACCTTAATCCCTAAATATATATATATATATTATATATATATATATATATATATATATATATATATATATATATATATATATTATATATATATATATATATATATATATATTTATATATATATATATATAATATATATAAATATATATATATATATATATATATATATATATATATATATAATAAATAATATTATAATATATATAATATATTATATTATATATATATATATATATATATATATATATATATATATATATAATATATATATATAATATATATATATATATATATATACATTAAAATGAAGTTAGCATATATTCACAAAGAGATACATAATACAAATTCTGTATATATACAGTTTATGCTATTAAATTTCAATTAGCAAATTCTGTTGTGAGAAAAAATAATTTGTATATTGAAGCGTTGAGACTAAATTGAAATAAAAATATGAAAAATTAAACAAATAAAAATAAATCTGAAAAAAAAAAAATTTGAATGTAACATTCAGAATATGAAATGTTGACATTCTTACAATATGTTATATTAAGCATGAGAAGTATTGACAATCAGGATGATATAACCAGAATGAGAAGTATTGACAATCAGGATATCACCAGAATGAGAAGTATTGACAATCAGGATGATATAACCAGAATGAGAAGTATCGACAATCAGGATATCACCAGAATGAGAAGTATTGACAATCAGGATGATATAACCAGAATGAGAAGTATTGACAATCAGGATATTACCAGAATGAGAAGTATTGACAATCAGGATGATATAACCAGAATAAGAAGTATTGACAATCAGGATGATATAACCAGAATGAGAAGTATTGACAATCAGGATGATATAACCAGAATAAGAAGTATTGACAGTCAGGATAATATAACCAGAATGAGAAGTATTGACAATCAGGATGATATAACCAGAATAAGAAGTATTGACAGTCAGGATAATATAACCAGAATGAGAAGTATTGACAATCAGGATGATATAACCAGAATAAGAAGTATTGACAATCAGGATGATATAACCAGAATGAGAAGTATTGACAATCAGGATGATATAACCAGAATAAGAAGTATTGACAATCAGGATGATATAACCAGAATAAGAAGTATTGACAATCAGGATGATATATCCAGAATAAGAAGTATTGACAATCAGGATGATATATCCAGAATGAGAAGTATTGACAATCATGATGATATAACAAGAATGAGAAGTATTGACAATCATGATGATATAACAAGAATGAGAAGTATTGACAATCATGATGATATAACAAGATGAAAGAAATTGACAATCATGATGAATAACAAGAATGAAGTATGACAATCATGATGATAAAACCCAAGAATGAGACGTATTGACAATCATGATGATATAACAAGAATGAGAAGTATTGACAATCAGGATGATATAACAAGAATGAGAAAGTATTTGACATCAGAATGATAAAACCAGAATGAGAAGTATTGACAATCATGATGATATAACCAGAATGAGAAGTATTGAACAAATCATGATGATATAACAGAATGAGAAGTATTGACAATCATGATGATATAACAGAATGAGAAGTATTGACAATCATGATGATATAACAAGAATGAGAAGTATTGACATCATGATGAATATAACCAGAATGAGAAGTATTGACAATCATGATGATATAACAGAATGAGAAGTATTGACAATCATAGATGATATAACAAGATAGAGAAGTATTGACAATCAGATGATATACAAGAATGAGAAGAAATTGACAATCAGGATGATATAACAAGAATGAGAAGTATTGACAATCAGATGATATAACCAGAATGAGAAGTATTGACAATCAGGATGATATAACCACAATGAAAAGTATTGACAATCATGATGATATAACAAGAATGAGAAGTATTGACAATCATGATGATATAACAAGAATGAGAAGTATTGACAATCATGATGATATAACAAGAATGAGAAGTATTGACAATCATGATGATATAACAAGAATGAGAAGTATTGACAATCAGAATAAATATAACAAGAATAGAAGTATTGACAATCATGATGATATACAAGAATGAGAAGTATTGACAATCATGATGAATATAACAAGAATGAGAAGTATTGACAATCAGATGATATAACAAGAATGAGAAGTATTGACAATCATGATGATATAACAAGAATGAGAAGTATTGACAATCATGATGATATAACAAGAATGAGAAGTATTGACAATCATGATGATATAACAAGAATGAGAAGTATTGACAATCATGATGATAAAACCCAGAATGAGAAGTATTGACAATCATGATGATATAACCAAGAATGAGAAGTATTGACAATCATGATGATATAACAAGAATGAGAAGTATTGACAATCATGATATCACCAGAATGAGAAGTATTGACAATCAGGATGATATAACCAGAATAAGAAGTATTGACAATCAGGATATCACCAGAATGAGAAGTATTGACAATCAGGATGATATAACCAGAATGAAAAGTATTGACAATCATGATGATATAACAAGAATGAGAAAGTATTGACAATCAGATGATAAAAGATAAGAAGTATTGACACAGGATATAAAGAATGAAAGTATTGACAATCATGATGATATAACAGAATGAGAAGTATTGACAATCATGATGATATAACCAGAATGAGAAGTATTGACAATCATGATGAATATAACCAGAATGAAAGTATTGACAATCATGATGATATAACAAGAATGAGAAGTATTGACAATCATGATGATATAACAAGAATGAGAAGTATTGACAATCATGATGATATAACAAGAATGAGAAGTATTGACAATAAATGATGATATAACAAGAATGAGAAGTTTTGACAATCATGATGATATAACAAGAATGAGAAGTATTGACAATCATGATGATATAACAGAATAAGAAGTATTGACAATCAGGATATCACCAGAATGAGAAGTGTTGACAATCAGGATGATATAACCAGAATGAGAAGTATTGACAATCAGGATGATATATCCAGAATGAAAAGTATTGACAGTCAGAATGATATATCCAGAATGAGAAGTATTGGCAATCAGGATGATATATCCATAACGAGAAGTATTGACAATCAGGATGATATATCCATAACGAGAAGTATTGACAATCAGGATGATATATCCATAATGAGAAGTATAAAAACGACTTTTCAGAAGAATTGTGTATGGAGGGTTAGCAATAAAGAATAACACCTGGAGACTTAGCAGCACTAGATAACACTAGATAGCACTAGATAACACTAGATAACACAAAATAACACTAGATAACATAATATAACACAAGATAACACTAGATAAACTGATAACACTAGATAACACAAGAAAGTTGAGCAGCTGGATTTAGTTCTCTTGATTCCATCCCCCCACACACACACGTATATTAAATGATAATTAACTACCACGATAAAAATATAATTTAGATTTCTTACCAGACATAATACAAAAAAATCATTAATACGTTTGTAAATGCAAAAATTACTCTGCAAAAATACATAAATGACTGTAATATCCTGCGAGAAAATTTACATAAACGGAGCCGAGAGGAAATTTGAGAATGGGTTTTAAATACATAATTTTCTTTATAACTCACGTAATACAGGATATACATACACCGTATGCTGTATTTCTCTAGGTGTATATAAGCTTCGAGGCTTTTCTCAGTATGTATATATATATATATATATATATATATAATATATATATATATAATAATATATATATATATATAATATATAATATATATATATATATATATAATATATATAATACGGAAAGTGTATTTCTGTTATTTTTATATAAACTGTGAAGTTTGGTGAGTATTTGTGGTTGCAAGGGTCGGATCGTAGCTCTTGGCCCCGCCTCTTCGCTGGTTGTTACTAGGTCATTCCTTCCTTACTCTGTGAGCGTTATCATTCCTATTCTTAAAGCTATGTAAAGATCCTGCCTCCATCACCTCCCTTTCCAGACTATTCCACTTGCTGACAACCCTGTGACTGAAGAAATGCTTCCTAACAGCTTTATCGTACCTACTGTGTGTATGTGTGTCGGTGTATATATATTAAGGTGAATGCCTCTCAGTGTATATACACAGAGAGTAGTCTTGGCTGTGGCTGAACGGGTCGTTTGCAGCCTTAATGAACCTCGTGTAGTAGACAGGCTTGAAACCCTGTTGACTTCATAACTGAAAGATAATTCTTTGTCTGAAGCAAATATAATTGACAAATTAAATTTTTTTTTGAGATATGTAAGTAAATGGAATTCTGAGATTAATTCTAATTGAAAGAAAGAGAGAAAGAGAATGTAAGAGAAAGAAAGAACCAATTTTCCGTTATGGATATTATGGTTAAAATAATTAAATAATAATCATAATAATTATAATAATAAATTATTTCTAGCAAAATTTGTGTAACGGATAATTTGTTCGTTCTCTCTCTCTCTCTCTCTCTCTCCTCTCACTCTCTCTCCCTCCCTTTCCCTTGTCTCTTCCGTATTCCCACTTTCAATAACTTCTCCATTCCTAATTCCTTCCCACCAAACCCTCCTTCCTTCCCTTCCCCTCCTCCCTCCATCCCTCCCCCCCCACACCTCCCCTCTCTCCCACCAGTGACACAGCTATCAGTCATGTAGCAGTGAAATTACGATCACTGCTATCGTTGGTGACTTTCAGTGCGCTTGACGGGTGTTCCAGATTCTCTTGTTTGTGACCCCACGTCACTGTTGGCCACTATGACATAGCTATTGTTGCTCTTATTGCTTTTGTTTAACTGTTTTCATTTCTGTATTGTTTGCTGTTTTGTCGTATTGGTTTTAGTGATTGTTGTTTGCGTCTGTAGCTGTTGCTGTCACTGCTGTTTCTGCTGTTACTGCCGCTGCTGTTGCTGTTGTGGTTGCTTGTGTTGTTGTTGCTGCTGTTGTGGTTGTTTCTGTTGCTGTTGCTGCTGTTGTGGTTGTTTCTGTTGCTGTTGCTGCTGCTGTTATAGTTGCTTCTGTTGTTGCTGCTACTGTTGTAGTTGCTTCTGTTATTGTTGCTGCTGTTGTGGTTGCTTCTGTTATTGTTGCTGCTGTTGTGGTTGTTTCTGTTGCTGTTGCTGTTGCTGCTGCTGTTATAGTTGCTTCTGTTGTTGCTGCTACTGTTGTAGTTGCTTCTGTTGTTGCTGTTGTTTCTGCTGTCACTGTTGCTGGCATTTTTGCAATATTTTTGGCGTTATTTCCCATTTGCTTGCTGTTATTTATTGGTATTGTTGAATTGTTCTTGTTCTATTGTTGTTCACGAGAGATTTATTTTTAAAAATATTATTCGTAAAAAAAATATATTTCGCAATATTTTTCATTTATTTTGATTTTTTTGTTTTTGTTCCTCTGATGTTATTCTTTTGTTTTTTTGCTTGTTTTTTTACTCTGCTTTTTGTTTTACTTGTTACCCAAACGACGTTTCTCCTGTTTCTTCTCTCATGGTCTTCGTCTGGCTTCGTTTCGCCCCTCTGAGAAACGTCAAAAATAGAAATTGATGGCAGTCAGGTTTGATCCGAGGATAGGGAGGTGGTGGGAGTAACTCCAGAACCCTGAATCAAGAGCCCTTCAGCATGCTTAGTGATGTTCTGGTGAGACTGTGACCTCCCAGCTCAGGCTGACACAGTTCACCAGCTAGGAATGAAACCCGTGGAGTGAGGCCTGTTTTGGGACCGAGCCGCTAGGCCTATCCCAGGCTAGGCCTATTTCCTCCCGGAAATCGTCCTGAGGTAACTTCCGGTGTGATGGTATTTGTGGTAGGAAAGTTATGCAAGATTTCGTACCCAAGAAAGGTAAAGATTTGTACCCCGAGGGTAAAAATCTTGATCTGGGTACTGGGCCAAGGGGGGCGTGGACCCCCGAAATCCCCTCCAGGTAAACTTGAGGTAGACTCGAGGTAGGATCGAGTCCAATGGACAGCGGGAAAGATGAGGGATACCTGCCTTCTATGAATGCAAGGTATACTAGGATAGATAACAGGAGATAGGTACTTCATGGGTTGTAATGTATACTGGATATGACTAGGGATACCTCTCTCCTATGATTGTAAGGCATACTTGCATAGATGACAGGGAATACCTGCCTCCTATGATTGCAATATATACTGGGATATGTGAGAGGGGATACATGCTTCCCAAGATTGCAAGAAACGAGGGATCCCTCCCTCATAAGTTTTGCACTGAGATGTAATGGGATAGGCGGAAGGGGAAACATCCCTCACTGGTTCGCACTGAGAGGTATACTGGGATAGTAGACAGGGGATACCTCTCACTAAACATGGGGAATATCCCCCTAATTGGATAGCAGGATTAACTTTGATACTCTGGGAATATCCCCCTGGATCAGCATACCCCTGGATCAGCATACCCCTGGATCAGCATAACTTTTGTATGATAATTTTAAGACGACATTTCGGTCCTTCCTTGACTACTGTCAAATCGGAACATGATAATGGTCCAGCGAAGACCGAAACATCATCTCAGATTTCCTCTCCTTACAATGTAAGATGTTTTATAGGGTCATATCATGTTTGGGGAATGGGAGGTAATAGTGCTCGATCCGAGGAAGGGGAGGATGGTTCCAGGTCCTAAGATCAAGAGCCGGCGCAACAGGCTTCTTCAGTCGAATTCAGGCGAATATAACAGTGGAGACAGAAGTAATTCTGAGATAATCAGTCCCTCGGTCTTGACAGTAGGAGATCAGTCTCTCAGTCTTGACAGTGGGAGATCAATCCCTCAGTTTTGAGAGCAGGAGATCAGTCCCTCAGTCTTGACAGTAGGAGATCAGTCCCTCAGTCTTGACAGTGGGAGATCAGTCCCTCAGTCTTGACAGTAGATCAGTCCCTCAGTCGTGACAGTGGGAGATCAGTCCCTCAGTCTTGACAGTGAGAGATCAGTCCCTCAGTCTTGACAGTAGGAGATCAGTCCCTCAGTCTTGACAGTGGGAGATCAGTCCCTCGGTCTTGACAGTGGATCAGTCCCTCAGTCTTGACAGTGGGAGATCAGTCCCTCATCAACAAATAACTCAGATGTATCTTTACATACATAAGTCTAACTCATCAACTTGTCTATATTGTATATCATCAATAACATGATTCATCTCGTTGATGAGTTGCCATGACAACACAAGATACCGCGGGGCCAGCCTCACCTTCCTCTCAGTAAAGCAATAAAAGGAACTTTTTCCCCCATCACCCACTTATCATTGGTGGGCAGAGGAGACGAGGGCACTTTCAGGGCACTTTCAGGGCACTTAGCCATGAAATACTGCCCTGCGAAATGGGTTTTAATACGTCATAAGGAGAGAGTATCCAGTCTGTGATGTACGCTAAGAGATGGTAAGGGTAACTAGCCGGGTTACGTAATAAAGTTATAACGAACAAGTGATAATTTGAGGTAGCAGGCTAGTGATGGTGAGACATCCGCCATTTCTCTTCCTTATGATCGACTGGCTTGGTAGTTACCAGACGGAGGATCAAGCCGTCGCCATTCTGTGCTGTATACACACATCTGTGTATATACACACAGAGATGCATGTATCCCGGTGCATATACACAAAAACACACATGTCTCGGTGTATATCCACTGAAAGATACACGTATATCTGGGACATACACTGAGACACTATACACATCTCAGCGTCTATACACTGACTTGCAACTTGCAAATACCTTTTACATCAATTCATCAACAGCGTCAATTTACAGCTACTCTTTCATATACTAAAAATAATGTAAAAACCTCAGAATCTCAAAATAAAACCTCACAAAAATTTTATTCATATAACTATTTTGATCAAGGAAGGACATACACCCTTACTTTAGGAAAGTATAAATAAGTTACCGAGGATATATACAAAGAGAGATATATACCTCCCGGTGCATGTATTAAGAGTATTTACGTTAATTAATTTTTACGGGGGACATAAATATTTTTGCCTGGGTGTCAACAGATGATTTGAAACCTGAGTGACCATCGTGTTGTTGATAGATACTGAACTCAGTTAATTAACTAATATGAGGGACTAATCAGGTGCATGATGGGGCAGTGCCAGCTGCCCATCTGGAGAGGTACTATACCACAGACATGTAAACAAAGGGAAACGCTAACATAAGCCGTGTATGTCTTCTTGTAAAATGTGTGTGTGTATGTGTGTGTGTGTGTGTGTGTGTGTGTGTGTGTGTGTGTGTGTGTGTGTGTGTGTGTGTGTGTGTGTGTGTGTGTGTGTGTCTACTCACCTATTTGTACTCACCTATTTGTGGTTGCAGGGGTCGATTCACAGCTCCTGGCCCCGCCTCTTCGCTGATTGCTACTAGGTCCTCTCTCTCCCTGCCCCATGAGCTCTATCATACCTCGCGTTAAAACTATGTATGGTTCCCGCCTCCACTACGTCACTTTCTAGGCTACTCCACGGCCTGACAACTCTATGACTCACGAAATCATAATGACACGATTGCAAACAAACCATACCCCGACCGGGGTATGGTTTGGAGTTTTGAGACTCTCTGACCGCTGGTTCAATCCCGGCCGGGATATGGTTTGACAACTCTATGACTGAAGAAATACTTCCTAACATCCCTTTGATTCATCTGAGTCTTCAACTTCCAATTGTGACCACTTGTGTCTGTGTCCCCTTCCTGGAACATCCCATCTGTGTGTGTGTGTGTGTGTGTGTGTGTGTCGTGCCGAATAAGCAAAACTTTGGATTTTGGCTTAAATAGTAACGCTCTTCTTGCCGAATAAGGCAAGGGAAAATTTGTGTATGCAGTAATTTCGCAAAAATAATTCTGAACCTAACGAAAAAAATATATATTTCATTGTGTTTGTTTATTATTGAGTTATTTAGTTGAATTTAGTTGCGCTTGTTAGGTAAGTTTTCTAAGGTTCTTATTAATTTTTACACTAACATTAATGAAAAAAAATATCTTAAAACGCTTGCTTTATTTATTAACACATCGGCCGCTTCCCATCAAGGCAGGGTGACCCGAAAAAGAAAAACTTTCCCCAGCATTCACTCCATCACTGTCTTGCCAGAAGGGTGCAACATTAACACTCCTCCTTCAAAGTGTAGACACTGTACTTCCCATCTCCAGGACTCAAGTCCGGCCTGCCGGTTTCCCTGAATCCCTTCATAAATGTTACTTTGGTTACACTCCAACAGCACGTCAAGTCATAAAAACAATTTGTTTCCATTTGCTCCTAACATGCTCACGCATGCATGCTGGAAGTCCAAGCCCCTTGCACAAAAAAAACTCTTTTACCCCCTCCCTCCAACCTTCCCTAGGCCGACCCCTACCCTGCCTTCCCTCAGCTACAGATTTATACACTCTCGAAGTCATTCTATTTTGTTCCATTCTCTCTACATGTCCGAACCACCTCAACAACCCCTCCTCAGCCCTCTAGATAATAGTTTGGGTAATCTCGCGCCTACTTTTAATTTCCAAACTACGAATTCTCTTCAGTATATTCACACCACACATTGCCCTCAGACACGACATCTCCACTGCCTCCAGCCTTCTCCTTGTTGCAATATTCACTTCTCATGTTTCACACCCATATAAGATCGTTGGTATAACGTATAAGGGAATATTTTAGAAAGGACTTAATTTTAAATGAGTTCTTGCTAAGTGACCAATTTTACCTATTCGCCAAGACATTATATATATGTATATATATATATAAAATATAAATATATAATATATAAATATATATATATATAATATATATATATAATTATATATATAAAATATTTATATATATATAAATATATATATATATATATATATATATAATATAAATATTTTATTATATATATATATATATAAATAATTCTTTCTTTCAAAAACACCACCGTATCCCACCGAGGCGGGGGGGGCCCAAAAGGAAAAACAAAAGTTTCCCCTTTCACATTTAGTAATATATACAGGAGAAGGGGTTTTACTAGCCCCTTGCTCCCGGCTTTTTTAGTCGCCTCTTACAACACGCATGGCTTACGGAGGAAGAATTCTGTTCCACTTCCCCATGGAGATAAGAGGAAATAAACAAGAATAAGAACTAAAAGAAAATAGAAGAAAACCCCAGGGGGGTGTGTATATTATGTGCTTGTACATGTATGTGTAGTGTGACCTAAGTGTAAGTAGAAGTAGCAAGACGTACCTGAAATCTTGCATTTTTCATGAGACAGAAAAAAGGACACCAGCAATCCTACCATCATGTAAAACAATTAAAAGGCTTTTGTTTTACACTCACTTGGGAGGACGGTAGTACCTCCCTGGGCGGTTGCTGTCTACCAACCTACTACCTATATATATATATATATATATATATATATATAAATATATATATATATATATATATATATATATATATATATATATAAAGTCATGTTTTACCATAAATTTTCAGGTGTTGCGGTGTGAGTTAATTTCAATTCAAACACCTGGCGCTGATTACTCAGGTGTTGATAGTGATTACCTGCAGGTGTCTCCAGTTATTACTCGGTAATTAATCACTCAAGGCAAGGTGCAGCGGTGGGTCGGTTCTCCAGGCGCCAATCGCGACCTACTCCGTGATCAATCAGCTTGTTAGTGAACACCTCCTCACTATTTATTAATCTCTTAATAAAACTGACCATTCAGGGGGGGGGGAGACATCTTTATTAAAAAATACATCTTTATTACTAATTATACCGATTTGCCAGTTCAGTAGCCAGTGTGTAACCCGTAGTTAAGGTGGTGGCAGCCACTGCACAACCCGGCTTTAACAGAGGCGTAAGCGGGTGAAGAGCAGATGAATGCTGGTCGCTGATTGGTGAACCCGGGGTTAAGGGGCGTGGTAGGGTCATTAGGATGCTGGTGGCCCCCAATTAGCTCTAACTACCTCCTCACGACCCTGCTCGTCCTGACGGCCCGCCCTCCTGACGGCCCAACACCGCCTATGAAGGATTGGATTCTTCTTCCAGCTGGCTGAAAGAAGCTGCATTCCAACAGGGTGTCCCGTCGCTTGGTAGACAACACTCTCGCCTCATATACCGTGGTTTGATCCCCGGAAAGAGTGAAAACACTAGGCATGCTTCCTTACACCTGTTGTCCCGTTTATCTAGCAAGCAAGTAGGTACCTGGGTGTTAGTTAACTGGTGTGGATCGCATCCTGGGGACAAGATTGATGGCCCACCATGGACAAACAGTCCTCGATGACGCAATGGTTTTCTTGGGTTACCCTGGGTGGCTAACCCTCCTGGTTTAAAACTCCGAGCCACTTTTAAGGAATTAATTCACCTTATTACTATTATTATTATTATTATTATTATTAAAATATATATATATATAAATATTATATATATATATATATATAATATATAAATATATATAATATATATATATATGGGGCTATGAAAGATGAGGTGAATCATAAATTGAGAGGGAAAAAGAGTGAGTGGTGCACTTAGGAGTCTGTGGAGACAGAGAACTTTTTCCTTGGAGGGAAAGAGGGGAATGTATGAGAGTATAGTTTTACCAACGCTCTTATATGGGTGTGAAGCATGGGGGATGAATGTTGCAGCGAGGAGAAGGCTGGGAAATGGGAGAGTGTCATGTCCCGAGGGCAATGTGTGGTGTGAATATAATCAGAGAATTCGTAGTTTGGAAGTTAGGGGGAGGTGCGGATTACCAAAACGTTGTCCAGAGGGCTGAGGAAGGTTGTTGAGGTGGGTTTGGACATGTAGAGAGAATGGAGCGAAAAAGAATAACTTCAAGAGTGTATCAGTCTGTAGTGGAAGGAAGGCGGGGTAGGGGTCGGCCTAGGAAGGGTTTGGAGGGAGGGGGTAAAGGAGGTTTTGTGTGCGAGGGGCTTGGACTTCCAGCAGGCATGCGTGAGCGTGTTTGATAGGAGTGAATGGAGACAAATGGTTTTTAATACTTACGTGCTGTTGGAGTGTGAGCAAAGTAACATTTTTGAAGGATTCAGGGAAACCGGCAGGCCGGACTTGAGTCCTGGAGGGCTCTGAAGGAGGGGTGTTAATGTTGCAGTTTAAAAACTGTAGTGTAAAAGCACCCTTCTGGCAAGACAGTGATGGAGTGAATGATGGTGAAAGTTTTTCTTTTTCGGGCCACCCTGCCTTGGTGGAATCGCCAGTGTATAAAAAATAAAATATTAAAAATAAAATATATATATATATTTTATATATATATAAAAAAAATATACACACAACAACACCAAATAAATTTATATATATAAAAAATATATATATATATATAATATATATAAATATATATAAATATAATATTATAAAAATATAAAAATATAAAAAAGCGACACAAAACACCGAAACAATTGTGTTAATCTTTTAGGGGAAATAATTGATAGTTGTTTAAATTTACGATCTATTGTGATTTTTTAGTAAGTACAAGGTGAAACATACACTGGTCGAAACATCAGATTTTTCGAGGCTAAGGAAAAAGACCGGAAATTAAACCGTGGGGAAAAAAATATTATAGTTTAAATAACAATAAAAATCCTTTTCCCCTCTTTTTTCTCTTTATTTTTATGCCCCTCCCCAGTTCCCCTTTTTATCTACTTTAACATTTCCTTTCTCTCTCTCTCTCTCTCTCCCCCCTCTCCTCTCTCTCTCTTTTTCTTTTGGGGGCATAAAAGCTTTTTTTCACGCGTCCTCGAAGTGGACCCAAAGTTGGTATTTTGACAATATTGGCCTTGTACTAACATAAGGCCACCCACATCCCTCCAAGTTGAAGGCTCTGCGAAATGACAGATCTATCCAGGATGGGTCCGGGCGAAGATGAACTCTTGCCTGTCTCTACCTGCAAGCAGTCGCAGATAAAGGGGGGGGGCGGGAAAACCCAAAGAAAGTGGAGCATCCCAAAGTGTGACGTACTGTGCCCGTACAGGATTTTGAAACCCCTACGTAAAGCAGATGCAGATACGGCAAAGTGCTGTAACTTCCTGCTCCCTTGTTTGCAAGATTTACAACAGGTTCTTCTGTTATTTGGAGTCAAATTTCACCCCAAGGATATAAACTTCTTCTCCAGGTGCCAACAACGTCCCATTCATCCTTACTACTGCGCCAATTACCATCAGGGTGCCTAGGACGAACATATTGCTTTTTTTCAGGGCAAATGTTACTTCCCATTTTTTTTCCCCCAAGCTGATATAGCTCCACGGTGATTGATTACTTAGAGCAGCTGGCTTTCTTCTTTTGGATAATAATGCAGTGTACAGTCGTCTGCAATCATGTGATCGGGGATGAAGAAGAAGGTCTTTGAAGAACACCAAAACATGGACCCAGCAACTTCCTTGTGGAACGTTTCCCCCAATGGGATGCCTTGCGATTCCCGTTCCATTGAGGACAACACTTAGAGATCTACCATGAAGGTAATCACTGAGGAACATAGCGTAGAGCCTGCAATTCCATGCTGAAGTTTGCTAAGAGGCCCTGGTGCCACACCCGGTCGAAAGCGCAGCAATGTCCAGTGCTACAACACAGCTAATTTTTGGATTCATCCAGTGTCTGATGCCACTTAGTGGAGAGTTTAACAACAGTTTCAGCAGAAAGAGTAACCTTCCGAAGCATATTGAACGATCACAAAGTAGTGAGTGGTAGTCAAAAAAACTGTCATTGTCTTGAAAATTATTGTTTTCAAGGATCTACCATGATTGACGGAGTGCCACTGGTCTGTAGTTGCTAAATTTGTCTGCCTTCTTTTGTGAACAGGGACTACATTTGCCTCTTTCCATGGAGAGGGCCATTTACACTGTACAAAGGCAGGCTGAAAGTGCGATTTAAAGAGGTGCTGCTACTGGTCTCCCCACTTCTCAACAATCTTGGGCTCAACTTGTCGGGGGCCCACAGCCTTTTCTTGGTCAAGTGATTTAAGAAGGAAATGCACCTCCTCCGCCTTATGTCACACGACAGTTTTGACACAATTTCTTGCAGCTAGCCAAGGAGGGTCCCTTGCTGGATCAGGAACTTGCATTTTGGTAGCAAAGTGTTCAGCAAAGAGTCCGCCTTCTCTTGACTACAGTGAGATGGGTCCCATCCTGTCATTTAGATGTAAGTTCATCAGGCAAGATAACCTTGTCTGTTTCAGGGACCAGGTCCGGTTGATCCTGAGCCCTCAGATGCTAACTTCTTTACTCCATTTAAGAATTGGCCACTTTTGAACATCACCCATATGCACAGGCTTGCATTGCCACCCTGTTGGTGGGTAGGAGTTTAATATATTCCCATGCTTGTACTTCTCATATTTCTTCTCTCTCTACTCATCTTCATCTTCTCTCTCTTTTCTCACCCCCCCTCATTCTCTCTTCTTATCTCTCTATCTCTCTCATATTTCTCTCATATCTCTATCTCTAATATATCTCTCTTCTTCGCTCTATCTATATATATTCTCTGCACTACAACAAACTCCTCTTTTCTTTTTTAATCTTGAGTGGAAATAACTTGATAGTTGTTAAGTTTACGATCTATCTATTTTGATCAATCACTAAGTGAGAACATGACACTGGTTCGAAACATCAGATTTTCGAGGCTAAGGAATGACCGAAACTAATACTGAAAGAAATCTTATAGTTCAAATACATAATAATCCTTTCCTCTCTCATCTCTTCATTTTTATCCCCTCCTCAGTTCCCTTATTATCTACTTACATCTTTATCTCCCCTCTCTCTCTCCTCTCCTCTCTCTCTCTCTCTCGCTCTCTCCCCTCTCTCTCTCTCACTCTCTCAGTCTCTCTCTCTCTCTCTCTCTCTCTCTCGCTCTCTCTCGCTCTCTCTCTCTCTCCTCTCTCTCCTCTCTCTCTCTCTCTGCTCTCTCTCCTCTCTCTCTCTCCCTCTTCCTCCCTTCACTCATCTCCTCTCTTCTCTCTCCTCTCTCTCTCCTTCTCTCTCTTCCATCCCTCTCACCTCTCTCTCTCCTCTCTCTCTCCTCTCCCTCTCCTTCTCCTCTCTCTCTCTCTCCTTCCTCTCTCCCTCTCCTTCCTCTCTCTCTCTCTCTCCTCTCTCTACTCTCATCTCTCTCCCTCTCCTCCTCTCCATCTCCTTCTCTCTTCCCTCTCTCTCTCTCTCTCTCTCTCTCCTCTCTCACTCTCCCTCTCTCTCTCTCCTTCCTCCCTCTCATCTCCTCTCTCCTCTCCTCTCTCTCCTTCTCACTTCTCTTTCTCTTCTCTCCCTCCCTTTCTCTCTCTCTCCTTTCCCTCTCTCTCCCTCGCTCTCTCTTCTCTCCTTCTCATCTCTCTCTCTCCCCTCTCTCTCTCTCTCTCTCTCTCTCTCTCATCTCACTTCTCTCACTCTCTCTCCTCTCTCGCTCTCTCTCCTCTCCTTCTCTCTCTCTCTCCTCCTCTTCTCATCTCTCTCTCCCTCCTCTCTCTCTCTCTCTCGCTTCCTCTCTCTCCTCTCTCTCGCCCTCTCTCTTTTCTCTCTCTCTCTCCCCTCTCTCTCTCCTCTCTCTCTCTCTCTCTCCTCTCTCTCTCTTCTCTCTCTCTCTCTCTTCCTCTCTCACGCCACCTCTCTCTCTCGCTCTCTCCTCGCTCTCCTCTCTCTCTGAAATAATCCTCTCTACTCTCCCGCTCATTCCTCCCTTCACCCATCCCTCCTCCCCCTTTCCACCCCTTTCACCCTTCCATCCCTTCACCCTTCCATCCCTCACTCATCCCTCCCCTTCACCCTTCCATCCCTTCACTCATCCTCCTTCACCCTTCCATCCCTTCACCCACCCCTCCCTTCACCCTTCCATCCTTCACTCATCCCTCCCTTCACCCTTCCATCCCTCACATCACCCTCCCTTCACCCTCCATCCCTTCACTCATCCCTCCCTTCACCCTTCCTCCCTTCACTCATCCCTCCCTTCACCTTCCATCCCTTCACCCACCCTTTCCTTCCATTATCCCTTCTTTCCTCATCTCTCCCTCTTATTCCCTCCTTCCCTCCCTCCACTTAATATCCATCCCCTCCACCTATCCCTTCACCCATCTCTCCCTCCTCACATTCCTCCCTCCTCCACCTATCCCCCACCCATCACTCCCCCCTCACATTCCTCCCTCCTCCACCTATCCCTCCACCCATCCTCCCCTCCTCACATTCCTCCCTCCCTCCACCTATTCCTCCACCCATCACTCCCTCCTCACATTCCTCCCTCCTCCACCTATCCCTCCACCCATCCCCTCCCTCCTCACATTCCTCCCTCCCTCCACCTTTTCCTCCCACCCATCACTCCCTCCTCACATTCCTCCCTCCTCCACCTATCCCTCCACCCATCACTCTCCTCCTCACATTCCTCCCTCCTCCACCTATCCCTCCACCCATCACTCCCTCCTCACATTCCTCCCCCTCCACCTATCCCTCCACCCATCACTCCCTCCTCACATTCCTCCCTCCTCCACCTATCCCTCCACCCATCTCTCCCTCCCACATTCCTCCCTCCTCCACCTATCCCTCCACCCATCACTCCCCCTCACATTCCTCCCCTCCTCCACCTATCCCTCCACCCATCTCTCCCTCCTCACATTCCTCCCTCCCTCCACCTATTCCTCCACCCATCTCTCCCACCTCACATTCCTCCCTCCTCCACCTATCCCTCCACCCATCTCTCCCTCCTCACATTCCTCCCTCCCTCCACCTATTCCTCCACCCATCTCTCCCACCTCACATTCCTCCCTCCTCCACCTATCCCTCCACCCATCTCTCCCTCCTCACATTCCTCCCTCCCTCCACCAATAACTCCCTCCCTCCACACCTTCAGTAACCAGTCATCTCCTGAGAAACTTCTATTTTTATGACGAACAAGAGTCACGTGAAGGAACTAATTGTTATAATCCTGTGGAAAAAAAAATATGTGTCAGGTTGAGTTGGGTTTCAGGCGGAGGGACTGGCGGAGGGACTGGAGGAGGGACTGGAGGAGGGACTGGAGGAGGGACTGGCGGAGGGACTGGAGGAGGGACTGGAGGAGGGACTGGAGGAGGGACTGGAGGAGGGACTGGAGGAGGGACGGGAGGAGGGACTGGAGAGGGACTGGAGGAGGGACTGGAGGAGGGAGTGGAGGAGGGACTGGAGGAGGGACGAGGAGGAGGGACTAGGAGGAGGGACTGGAGGAGGGAGTGGAGGAGAGTAGAGGAGGGACTGGAGGAGGGACTGGAGGAGGGACTGGGGAGAGAGTGGAGGAGACTGGGGAGGGAGTGGAGAAGGGGATGGAGGAGGGGTGGAGAAGGGGGTGGAGAGAGGGTGGAGGAGGGGTTGGAGAGGGGTGGAGGAGGGGTGGAGGAGGGTGTGGAAGAAGGGTGGAGGAGGTAGTGGAGGAGGGGTGGAAGAGAGGGTGAAGGAGGGGTGGAGGAGGGGATGGAAGAGGAGTGGAGGAGGGAGTGGAGGAGGTGGTAGAAGAGAGATGGAAAAGAGGGTGGAGGAGGGGTGGAGGAGAGGGGGTGGAGGAGGGGTTGGAGGAGGGTGGAGGAGGGGTGGAAGAAGGGTGGAGGAGGTGGTGGAGGAAGGCTGGAGGAGGGGTCGAGGAGGGGGTGGAAGAGAGGTGGGGGGTGGAAGAGGTGTGGAGAGGGATGGATGAGTGGAGGAGGGGTTGAAAGAGGGTGGAGGAGGGGGTGAGGATGGGGGAGAGGGTGGAGGAGGGGGTGGAGGAGGGATGGAGGAGGGTGGAGGAGGGGATAGAGGAGGGGTGGAGGTGGGGTGGAGGAGGGGGTGGAAAGAGGTGGAGGTGGTGTTGGAAGAGAGGTGGAGGAAGGGTGGAGGAGGGTGAAAGAGGGGGGGTGGAAGAGGGTGGAGGAGGGGTGGAGGAGGGGTGGAGGAGGGGTGGAGGGAGGGAGTGGAAGAGGGGGTAGAGGAGGAGTGAGAGAAGAGGGGTGGAGGAGGTGGTGGAGAGGTGGGTGGTGTGGAGGGGTGGAGGAGGGTGGTGGAGGAGGGTGGAGGAGGGGTGGAGGAGGGGGGTGGAGGGGGGTTGGAGGAGGGGTGGAAGGGCGTGGATGGAGAAGGGGTGTAGGGAGGGTGGTGGAGGAGTGGGGTGGATGGAGGGGGTGAGGAGGGGGTGGAGAGAGGTGGGGGTGAGGGTGAGAGGAGGTGGTGGAGGGAGGTTGGAGGAGGGTGGTGGAGGAAGGGTGGTGTGATGGAGAGGGGTGAGAGGAGGGGGTGGATGGAAGTGGTGTAGGTGGAGGAGGGGGAGTGTTGAGGGGGTGGAGGGGGGTGGAAGGAGGGGGTGGAGGTGGTGGGTGGAGAGGTGTGGAGGAGGGCTCTGGAAGGCTTGTGTGTAGGGAGGGGTGGAGGGGTGGAGGGAGGTGGAGGGGGGTGGAAGTAGGGGGGGTGGCTTATTAGCACATAATGGTCGGCGCTAAAATTCTAAAATTCTTTATTTCCTCTTCTTCTACGATCTTTTATGTGGTTTTGTTTTGTCTTCTATTTTCTTCCTCTCACCGTCTTCACATTTATTAAGAAATAGAATGTCTTTTGTACCATGTCTGGATTTTGTACCATGATTGTGGATTTTGTACCATGTCTGTGGATTTTGTATCATGTCTGTGGTTTTTGTACCATGATTGTGGATTTTGTACCTGGTCTATTGGTTTTGTACCATGTCTGTGGATTTTGTACCATGATTGTGGATTTTGTACCATGATTGTGGATTTTGTACCATGATTGTGGATTTTGTACCAGGTCTATTGGTTTTGTCCCATGTCTGTGGATTTTGTACCAGGTCTGTGGGTTTTGTACCATGTCTGTGGATTTTGTACCATGTCAGTGGATTTGGTACCATGATTGTGGATTTTGCACCATGATTGTGGATTTTGTACTAGGTCTATTGGTTTTGTCCCTGTTCTTAGATTTTGTACCAGGTCTGTGGATTTTGTACCATGTCTGTGGATTTTGTATCAGGTCTGTGGATTTTGGACCAGGTCTGTGGATTTTGTTCCATGTCTGTGGATTTTGTACCAGGTCTGTGGATTTTTTACCAGGTCTGTGGATTTTGTACCAGGTCTGTGGATTTTGGACCAGGTCTGTGGATTTTGTTCCATGTCTGTTTTTGTACCAGGTCTGTGGATTTTGTACAGTTTTGTGTGGTTTTTTTGTTTTTCTAATTTATCTATATGTCTGAGCCGAGAAAAACAACACCTCGATGGGGATCTGGACTCAGTTGGTAGCGGCCTCGGTTCACACACTGACGGACTGGGCTTCGATACCCGAATGAGTGGACACTTTGGGCACGTTTCCTCACCTGCTGCCCCTGGTCACCTAGCAGTAAGTAGGCACCTGGGTGTTAGTTGACTGTTGTGGATCGCATACTTGGGGAGGAGGAATTAAGCCAGTGGCTTTACTGGGTTAAGAATCCGAATAAAGTTTTTTTTCTTCCTATTTTCAATTTGCGGTCTCGCGTTTGTTGGGATTTTTTTTCGGGATTTGCGTCAAAATACCTAATCACAATTTTGGCGAATTTATATAAAACACACACACACTCAAATGTTACACGTAATTTAAATATGAGGTGAACGAAAGAATGAGAGAGAAAAGAGAGAGAGAGAGAGAGAAGAGAGAGAGAGAGAGAGAGAGAGAGAGAGAGAGAGAGAGAGAGAGAGAGAGAGAGAGAGAGAGAGAGAGAGAGAGAGAGAGAGAGCAAAATACGTATATAGTAAGTACATCTCTACCTGCATATATAATTTGCCTCGCTCTCCGCCACACTTAAGGAAGTTAATGGAAATTTATAGTGCTCAATTACGAGTTTTTTACGAGCCGCGAATTTCCGGATTACTCTACAAGTTAATGGAATTTGTGTCGCTGTATTTTATCAGAAGATAATGGCAGAGGATCCGACCTGCAGATGATTTTATACAGCACACGAGTCTTACTCAACAGCCGCTGTTCTCCCTGAGGATGAGTTTATAAGACCTTTATTTATCTTTCCTCTAAAGATGTGTAAGCGCTCAGGATTTATTTGCTATTTTCACTGTGGTAATTTTGATGTTTTGCAATCTTATGTGTGATCTTTTTTTTTTTACACTTATCAACCATCTAAGCTACTTTTTATTGAGTTTCATTCACATCTTCCTTAACTCGTATTTCATGTTTCTGGAAATTATTTTGTAACACCTCGTAGATCTGTTTATGTTTTATCTATGTAATTTATAGATATGGACACCCCACCAACGCTCCATATTTTTTGGTTAGACATCTGTTATAAACATCATCAGTATTTATCTGTTCTTTCGAATCTTGACACTGTAATAAACGAGGTACCCTCGTTGCTGCTCAGGTCAGGTTAGGTAAAGTTTGTCAGGAAACAGAAGTGTTTCTTAACGCTGGTCTTAGTCGTATGATGATCCATAGCTGGAGCTATTTATCATCTGACTTACTGGTCCACCTCTTTAAAAGTTATGGTTATAATTATAAGCACGATTGAAAGAAGGAAATTGTTTGGCTGTACTCCAGGACGAGTGTACAGTAGTGGAAGAGGATGAACATAGGACGTGTGTCTATACAAGTGAAGATAAGGATTTACTCCTTGTTGGGAACTCGTAAATTAGATACATCTTTTTGGGGCAGGGGTAGCAGCATTAGCCAGTTCAGTCTAGATGGTTATTGCTTATTTGTATAAGACTTTAGACTGATGGAAGATAAAAGTGTAAGTGTGGGTGGTAAAGGGAGGAAGGGACTGAAGTCCTAGGAAGAGAAAAAGTAAAAAATACCAAATTAGAGTAAGGAAACGTTCAAAAGAGAAGATAGCTACCGGTAAGATAGAAGATAATAAGATAGCTACCGGTAAGATAGAAGATAATAAGATAGCTACCGATAAGATAGAAGATAATAAGATAACTACCGGTAAGATAGATGATAATAAGATAGCTACCGGTAAGATAGATGATAATAAGATAGCTACCTATAAGATAGGCGATAAAAAAAGAATTGGTCTATAAAGAAAGACATAGAAGAGAGGCGAGGCAAAAAAATTTTGGTTAGTGTCTTCTATACAATTTGCCGGAGTGTAAAAAATTAACGAACTTAGAATAACTGTATGTGTAATAAACTCTAATATATTTGCAATAACAAACACTTGCCTCCATCTGAAAAAAACCCGGCTATGCCTGCTGAATGCCACGATACAAGAACACAGTTTATTCCAAACTGATAAAATTCGTAGGGCAGGAGGCGTAGTAGCGATATGTGTTACGGAAAATTTGAACTACTGTATCAGAAGATACATAGAGGTGGAAGAGACGAACACTATTTTCTCGACCACAATTTCTCGAAGGAGGTAAAAATCTCGTCTTAGGTGTGATGTACAGGTTCCCGAACCTAGATAGTGTTTATAGTACCTAACCTAGATAGTGTTTATAGTACCTAACCTAGATAGTGTTTATAGTACCTAACCTAGATAGTGTTTACAGTACCTAACCTAGATAGTGTTTATAGTACCTAACCTAGATAGTGTTTACAGTACCTAACCTAGATAGTGTTTATAGTACCTAACCTAGATAGTGTTTACAGTACCTAACCTAGATAGTGTTTATAGTACCTAACCTAGATAGTGTTTACAGTACCTAACCTAGATAGTGTTTATAGTACCTAACCTAGATAGTGTTTACAGTACCTAACCTAGATAGTGTTTATAGTACCTAACCTAGATAGTGTTTACAGTACCTAACCTAGATAGTGTTTACCATACCTCAAACCTAGATAGTGTTTATAGTACCTAACCTAGATAGTGTTTATAGTACCTAACCTAGATAGTGTTTATAGTACCTAACCTAGACAGTGCTTACAATACCAAACCTAGACAGTGCTTACAGTACCAAACCTAGACAGTGCTTACAATACCAAACCTAGACAGTGCTTACAACAACCAAACTTCTAACCAATGTTACAGTACCAAACCTAGACAGTGCTTACAGTACCAAACCTAGACAGTGCTTACAATACCAAACCTAGACAGTGCTTACAGTACCAAACCTAGATACTTCTTACAATACCAAACCTAGACAGTGCTTACAGTACCAAACCTAGACAGTGCTTACAATACCAAACCTAGACAGTGCTTACAATACCAAACCTAGACAGTGCTTACAGTACCAAACCTAGATACATACTCTTACAATACCAAACCTAGACAGTGCTTACAGTACCAAACCTAGACAGTGCTTACAATACCAAACCTAGACAGTGCTTACAGTACCAAACCTAGATACTTCTTACAATACCAAACCTAGACAGTGCTTACAGTACCAAACCTAGACAGTGCTTACAGTACCAAACCTAGAAAGCGCTTACAGTACCAAACCTAGACAGTGCTTACAGTACCAAACCTAGATACTTCTTACAATACCAAACCTAGACAGTGCTTACAGTACCAAACCTAGACAGTGCTTACAGTACCAAACCTAGAAAGCGCTTACAGTACCAAACCTAGACAGTGCTTACAGTACCAAACCTAGATACTTCTTACAATACCAAACCTAGACAGTGCTTACAGTACCAAACCTAGACAGTGCTTACAGTACCAAACCTAGACAGTGCTTACAGTACCAAACCTAGAAAGCGCTTACAGTACCAAACCTAGACAGTGCTTACAGTACCAAACCTAGATACTTCTTACAATACCAAACCTAGACAGTGCTTACAGTACCAAACCTAGACAGTGCTTACAGTACCAAACCTAGACAGTGCTTACAGTACCAAACCTAGACAGTGCTTACAGTACCAAACCTAGACAGTGCTTACAGTACCAAACCTAGACAGTGCTTACAGTACCAAACCTAGACAGTGCTTACAGTACCAAACCTAGATACTTCTTACAATACCAAACCTAGACAGTGCTTACAGTACCAAACCTAGACAGTGCTTACAGTACCAAACCTAGACAGTGCTTACAGTACCAAACCTAGAAAGCGCTTACAGTACCAAACCTAGACAGTGCTTACAGTACCAAACCTAGAAAGCGCTTACAGTACCAAACCTAGACAGCGCTTACAGTACCAAACCTAGACAGTGCTTACAGTACCAAACCTAGAAAGCGCTTACAGTACCAAACCTAGACAGTGCTTACAGTACCAAACCTAGAAAGCGCTTACAGTACCAAACCTAGACAGTGCTTACAGTACCAAACCTAGACAGTGCTTACAGTACCAAACCTAGAAAGCGCTTACAGTACCAAACCTAGACAGTGCTTACAGTACCAAACCTAGATACTTCTTACAATACCAAACCTAGACAGTGCTTACAGTACCAAACCTAGACAGTGCTTACAGTACCAAACCTAGAAAGCGCTTACAGTACCAAACCTAGACAGTGCTTACAGTACCAAACCTAGACAGTGCTTACAATACCAAACCTAGACAGTGCTTACAGTACCAAACCTAGATACTTCTTACAATACCAAACCTAGACAGTGCTTACAGTACCAAACCTAGACAGTGCTTACAGTACCAAACCTAGACAGTGCTTACAGTACCAAACCTAGAAAGCGCTTACAGTACCAAACCTAGACAGTGCTTACAGTACCAAACCTAGATACTTCTTACAATACCAAACCTAGACAGTGCTTACAGTACCAAACCTAGAAAGCGCTTACAGTACCAAACCTAGACAGTGCTTACAGTACCAAACCTAGAAAGCGCTTACAGTACCAAACCTAGACAGCGCTTACAGTACCAAACCTAGACAGTGCTTACAGTACCAAACCTAGACAGTGCTTACAGTACCAAACCTAGACAGTGCTTACAGTACCAAACCTAGACAGTGCTTACAGTACCAAACCTAGATACTTCTTACAATACCAAACCTAGACAGTGCTTACAGTACCAAACCTAGACAGCGCTTACAGTACCAAACCTAGACAGTGCTTACAGTACCAAACCTAGACAGTGCTTACAGTACCAAACCTAGACAGTGCTTACAGTACCAAACCTAGACAGTGCTTACAGTACCAAACCTAGATACTTCTTACAATACCAAACCTAGACAGTGCTTACAGTACCAAACCTAGACAGTGCTTACAATACCAAACCTAGACAGTGCTTACAGTACCAAACCTAGATACTGCTTACAGTACCAAACCTAGATACTGCTTACAGTACCAAACCTAGACAGTGCTTACAGTACCAAACCTAGATACTTCTTACAATACCAAACCTAGACAGTGCTTACAGTACCAAACCTAGACAGTGCTTACAATACCAAACCTAGACAGTGCTTACAGTACCAAACCTAGATACTGCTTACAGTACCAAACCTAGATACTGCTTACAGTACCAAACCTAGATACTGCTTACAGTACCAAACCTAGACAGTGCTTACAGTGCCACATCTAGACAGTGCTTACTGTAGCAAACCTTGATAGTGGGGTTTTTAGTTTCGTGGGGGTTTCATCGGTCCAATACAAAGAAGAACGGTGGAAAAAGAGGATGAGTTTGAGGTAATCAGTCCCTCAACCTGGAATCCATGTGTTCAGTCCACCAGTCTTGAAGAAAGTACAGCATATGGTCGGATAAGTGACTTATATACTGCTGTAAGGTGAGTCGAAGCAGGAGGAGGCGGAGTCACAGTGGAACGATCCACAACTGGACAGATACTTAGGCAGGAGTGGCTGGGTGCGAGTAAGACGTTTGGCACAGGCCAGTAGGCCCTGCCTAGCATAGACTAGTAGAACTTACGTAGCATAGATCAGTAGGACCTTTCTAGCATAGGCCAGTAAACCCACTGCTGTACTCCTCTATAGTTACGTTATCTCTTCACATCTCTCCCTCTCCTTCCATCTTTCCTTCTTTTCCTATCTCTCCCTTTCATCTCTCCCTCTCCCATGTCTCCTTCTCCATCTCCTAACCCCCCACTCTCTACCCCTCCCCATTACCCCTTACCTCCCCCTAACCAAGGGTCGCCTTTGATGTTACCGCTACCACAACTGAGGTACGATAACTGCTTCATCTCCCCTCCCTCCCCATTCCATCTCCCATACTCCTTCCCCTGCCTCTTCTATATCCCCCTCTCCCACAGCACCCCTGAGCCCACGAGGCCCCCAGAGCCCTAGAACACCTCCAGAGAGCCAGCCTCTCACACCCCCAGAGGATGAGAGTTAGTCTCAAGACAGTATCCGCAGCGGCAACACTAGTAATAACTATGGTAATCGCTATGCTAATGATGCGATGGTCTGCAACTAGCGCACTAGCCTTCTACCCCCTAAAACTGGTCGCCCTGCGCGCGCGCGCACACACAGAGAACAAACAAAACAGAGATAGAACAGACATACACACAGTAACTACTACTAATATACACAAATACACTCACCACACAATCAACAGGCCAAGTGTCTATCGATAAATGCCTTGGCAACTAGTAACTACACACACACACACACACACACACACACACACACACACACCAGACGTCTGACGCTATTGGTGTTCAGGTGAATAATTAGGTAGGTGGCGGGCAGTGTGTAGGGGCGAGGATTACTGTCATTCTAGTATACAAATGACCTCTACCACATTACCATACAGGCCAGACCCTCACGGCCACTCCTCCATCTTCAACACTTCTTTTTGTATTCTTCTCTCGTCTTCAACCCTTCTTTAAAAGAAATTATCTTACCACACACACACACACACACACACACACACACACACACACACACACACACACACACACACACACACACACACACACACACACACACTTCCATAGGGAAGTGGAACAGAATTCTTCCTCCGTAAGCCATGCGTGTCGTAAGAGGCGACTAAAATGCCAGGAGCAATGGGCTAGTAACCCCTTCTCTTTTATACATTACTAAAGTTGAAAAGAGAAACTTTTGTTCTTCTTTTTGGGCCTCCCTGCCTAGGTGGGATACGGCTGGTTTGTTGAAAAAAAAAATATATATATATATATATATATATATATAATATATATATATATATATATATATATATATATATATATATATATATATATATATATATATTACGGATCTTCCAAAGTGTCAGTGGAACTGTACTCCTTAGAACATAGACGAGAAAGATGCATTATGATCTATATACATGGAAGACATTAGAGGGTTGGATCCCAAACCTGCTCACAGAAATCACTACACAGAAATCACCACTCATAAACAGAACTCAGTCAGTGTAGAGGGACCACGACTCTTCAACACAATGCATATATGGATTACCAACAGACAATTGGTTATCTTCAAGGGGATGAAAGTACTCTTGTGTGGTGCATGTGTTCGATTTTGGGCAGTGGGCGCTAACAGTTGACTGATCAGGCTAGCATCCCTCAAGGGAGGTTCTTTGATGCTGGTGAGGGGAGCTTCTTGATCCAGGGAATTGTATCTGTGCTCCAGTTCCTTGAACAGTCTCAATACCTTCCACTCCCCTACAGGCGCTGTATAATCCCTACACATTTAGCGCTCCCCATAAGAATAATAATAATAGTAAAATTAAAATAATAATAATAATAATAATAATAATAATAATAATATAATAATAATAATAATAATAAACAATAATAATTAATAAAAATAATAATAAGCAGGCCAGCAACCAGGAGGTCTGGATGCTGGCCCCAGGGGGTGGCGCCCCAGGAAGATACAACAGGTCACCCCTACTTTATCACCCTCCTCTCCAGTAACACATTCAGAAATAATTCAGATAAAAATACAACAGTAAAATAAAGAAAACAGAATTGCAGCAGAAATGTAAAGATAACAGATAAATACAACAGACATAAACACAAATACAACAGATATAAACATACAGATACAAGAGACATAACAGGTAAATACAACAGACATAAACACATAAATACAACAGACATAAACACATAAATACAACAGACATAAACACATAAATACAACAGACATAAACACATAAATACAACAGACATAAACACATAAATACAACAGACATAAACACATAAATACAACAGACATAAGCACATAAATACAACTGACATAAACACATAAATACAACAGACATAAACACATAAATACAACAGACATAAACACATAAATACAACAGACATAAGCACATAAATACAACTGACATAAACACATAAATACAACTGACATAAACACATAAATACAACAGACATAAACACATAAATACAACAGACATAAACACATAAATACAACAGACATAAGCACATAAATACAACTGACATAAACACATAAATACAACAGACATAAACACATAAGTACAACTGACATAAACACATAAATACAACTGACATAAACACATAAATACAACAGACATAAACACATAAATACAACTGACATAAACACATAAATACAACAGACATAAACACATAAATACAACAGACATAAACACATAAATACAACAGACATAAACACATAAATACAACTGACATAAACAGGCAGGTGGCTGCTAATAGCCAAGTCATTCATATTTAAAAGAATGTGAAGGTTGCCAATGAAGCAGAAGCCGGAGAATGTTGGAAGCTCCTCAAGACGCGACCCTTGTACACCAGCCTGTACAACACTGTACACCAGCCTGTACAACACTGTACACCAGCCTGTACAACACTGTACACCAGCCTGTACAACACTGTACACCAGCCTGTACAACACTGTACACCAGCCTGTACAACACTGTACACTAGCCTGTACAACACTGTACACCAGCCTGTACAACACTGTACACTAGCCTGTACAACACTGTACACCAGCCTGTACAACACTGTACACCAGCCTGTACAACACTGTACACTAGCCTGTACAACACTGTACACCAGCCTGTACAACACTGTACACTAGCCTGTACAACACTGTACACCAGCCTGTACAACACTGTACACCAGCCTGTACAACACTGTACACTAGCCTGTACAACACTGTACACCAGCCTGTACAACACTGTACACAGCCTGTACAACACTGTACACCAGCCTGTACAACACTGTACACCAGCCTGTACAACACTGTACACCAGCCTGTACAACACTGTATACCAGCCTGTACAACACTGTATACCAGCCTGTACAACACTGTACACCAGCCTGTACAACACTGTACACCAGCCTGTACAACACTGTATACCAGCCTGTACAACACTGTACACCAGCCTGTACAACACTGTATACCAGCCTGTACAACACTGTACACCAGCCTATACAACACTGTATACCAGCCTGTACAACACTGTACACCAGCCTGTACAACACTGTATACCAGCCTGTACAACACTGTACACCAGCCTGTACAACACTGTACACCAGCCTGTACAACACTGTATACCAGCCTGTACAACACTGTATACCAGCCTGTACAACACTGTACACCAGCCTGTACAACACTGTACACCAGCCTGTACAACACTGTATTCCAGCCTGTACAACACTGTACACCAGCCTGTACAACACTGTACACCAGCCTGTACAACTCTGTACACCAGCCTGTACAACACTGTACACTAGCCTGTACAACACTGTACACCAGCCTGTACAACACTGTACACCAGCCTGTACAACACTGTACACCAGCCTGTACAACACTGTACACCAGCCTGTACAACACTGTATACCAGCCTGTACAACACTGTATACCAGCCTGTACAACACTGTACACCAGCCTGTACAACACTGTACACCAGCCTGTACAACACTGTATACCAGCCTGTACAACGCTGTACACCAGCCTGTACAACACTGTATACCAGCCTGTACAACACTGTACACCAGCCTGTACAACACTGTACACCAGCCTGTACAACACTGTATACCAGCCTGTACAACACTGTACACCAGCCTGTACAACACTGTACAGCAGCCTGTACAACACTGTATACCAGCCTGTACAACACTGTATACCAGCCTGTACAACACTGTACACCAGCCTGTACAACCCTGTACACCAGCCTGTACAACACTGTATACCAGCCTGTACAACACTGTACAGCAGCCTGTACAACACTGTACACCAGCCTGTACAACACTGTACACCAGCCTGTATAACACTGTACATCAGCCTGTACAATACTGTACACCAGCCTGTACAACACTGTACACCAGCCTGTACAACACTGTACACCAGCCTGTACAATACTGTACAACAGCCTGTACAACACTGTACAACAGCCTGTACAACGCTGTACAACAGCCTGTACAACACTGTACAACAGCCTGTACAACACTGTACAACACTGTACACCAGCCTGTACAACACTGTACACCAGCCTGTACAACACTGTACACCAGCCTGTACAATACTGTACACCAGCCTGTACAACACTGTACACCAGCCTGTACAACACTGTACACCAGCCTGTACAACACTGTACACCAGCCTGTACAACACTGTACACCAGCCTGTACAACACTGTGCACCAGCCTGTACAACACTGTACACCAGCCTGTACAATACTGTACACCAGCCTGTACAACACTGTACACCAGCCTGTACAACACTGTACACCAGCCTGTACAACACTGTACACTAGCCTGTACAACACTGTACACCAGCCTGGACAACACTGTACACTAGCCTGTACAACACTGTACACCAGCCTGAACAACACTGTACACTAGCCTATACAACACTGTACACCAGCCTGTACAACACTGAACAACACTGTACACCAGCCTGGACAACACTGTACACAAGCCTGGATAACACTGTACACAAGCCTGGATAACACTGTACACAAGCCTGTACAACTCTCTACAACACTGTGCAATACTGAACAACACTGACAACAGTGTTCAACACTGTACGACACTGTACAACGCTGATAATACTGTACAACACTGTACAACATTGTTACACACTGTACAACACTGTAAATGCTGTACAACACTGTACAACACTGTTAAACACTAATACTAAACAACTGTGCCTCTTCTTCCCTCTTCTTAACTTTCTCCTCCTTTTCTCCTCTTCCTCTCCTTACTTTTCCCTCTCTCTCCTACTTTTCCTTCTCTCCATCTTTTCTTATTTCCTCCATCTCCCTCCCGTCTTCCATGCCTTCTCCCCCTCCCTCCCCTCCCCTCCCTCCCTCCCCTCCCCCCCTCCCTCCATAAACTACTCCTACTGTTATTTCGTCTTTGTTTACAAGGCTGAATTCTCAATTACTCTCCAACTGTTACAAAAATAGAGAAAACAGTTGGAAAAAAAGGCAGCACAATAGCCTCTCTTGTGTATTTGTCATAAAAAAAGATCACACAATAGCCTCCGTTGTGTATTTGTCATTAGGGAAAGAGAGGTGTAACGAAGGAGAGAGCTGTTGTAAAAGACAGCTTTTATTTTTTTAAGGTTGTTGTTCTCGTTCATTGGTGTGTCGAGGATGTTGTTGGTGGTGGTGCTTTGTTCGTCAGGTAAACCTGCGAGGAATGGAGGCAATTGTTTTTCCTGACGTTGGTCTTAAAGTCGTGTGACGATCCACTCGGTGGAGGTTTTGGTAATTTCGTCGAGACCTTCTGCTGGTCTGCAGTAGCGTCAAGTACAGTCAAACCTCGGTGTTCGAACGTTCCGAACCTCGAACGAACCAGAGTCCGAATAATTTTGTTCAGAAAAAAACTGTCCCTGACTTTAAACGCTCTTCTGGAGTCTGAAAGCACTGACATGTTCAAAGTTCAATTGTAAAAATCTTTACCTGACTCTCAGAGACTTGGAAGAGTCAGTTCAACATCCTCCAGTGTGTGAGAATGATAATTAAAGCCTGGGAAATAGTGTTTCGGAAATCGAACTTTTCGCAGTTCCAACACCACCTAGGAACCAATTAAGTTCAAACACCGGGGTTCCACTGAAGCTGTGGTGCTGAACACGTGCCAAGGCTGAAGGACTGACCACCTCCAACGTCAGGACTAAGGGAGTGAGCACCTCGAACTTCAGGACTGAGGGACTGACCACTTCGAACTTCAGGACTGAGGGACTGACCACCTATTTACCGCTCCATTGTTTCTGTTGTCCCCTTTATTTAAGTCACCTCAAATTTCGACTGAAGAAGCCTGCTGAGCAGGCGAAACGTCTCGGTAATAAAAATACTCAACTACTGTACACATAATTACACGAGACTCCGTGGCACGAGGTTCAATACTAATGTGGGTTAAGAGATTCTATATTTTTGTTAGGCACTCGGCCGAGTGGCTTACGCACTGGCCTGGAGCTTTTCGACTCTCTCGCCATGGGTTTAAATCCCGCCCGTACCCTGGTCTGCAACAGTGTTATTACGATTTCGGTGTCCTGGTGTCTGCTCTGAAATTCCTCACCATACCAGATTCTTAATAATAATATAATAATAATAATAATAATAATAATAATAATAATAATAATAATGATAATAATTTTATATCTACAAGTACATGATATAACTTATACAGACCATAGCTGATATCAGTGACATACTGTATAGAAAGCCGCTTGTTATGCAGAGCATTTCCCGCAAATTAGGTTAATTTTGTCTCCAGGATGCGACCCATATCAGTCGATTAACATCCCGGTACGTATTTTACTGGTAGGTGAACACTGACAGCAGGTGTCTTAAGGAAACACGCCCCCAGGATTTCCACCAGTAAAGCGAATCGAACCACGGACCTCAGTGTGTGAGCTGAGTACGCTACCAACCGAGCTCGACTCCAGGCTGAGGTGACTGATTACCTCAAACTCCTCATCTTCCACCTTTCTCTATATTAGACTGATGAAGCCGCTGGCTGGTGAAACGTTTCCAGAATAAAGATACCAAAATGTTACACAAGTGTATCATTTATCACAAGTTCTAGAAACAGTAGTAGTGGTACCTAGAAACATTAGTAGTGGTACCTAGAAACATCAGTAGTGGTACCTAGAAACATTAGTAGTGGTACCTAGAAACATTAGTAGTGGTACCTAGAAACAGTAGTAGTGGCACCTAGAAACAGTAGTAGTGGTACCTAGAAACAGTAGTAGTGGTACCTAGAAACATTAGTAGTGGTACCTAGAAACATTAGTAGTGGTACCTAGAAACAGTAGTAGTGGCACCTAGAAGCAGTAGTAGTGGTACCTAGAAACAGTAGTAGTGGTACCTAGAAACAGTAGTAGTGGTACCTAGAAACATTAGTAGTGGTACCTAGAAACAGTAGTAGTGATACCTAGAAACATTAGTAGTGGTACCTAGAAACATTAGTAGTGGTACCTAGAAACAGTAGTAGTGGTACCTAGAAACATTAGTAGTGGTACCTAGAAACATTAGTAGTGGTACCTAGAAACAGTAGTAGTGGTACCTAGAAACAGTAGTAGTGGTACCTAGAAACAGTAGTAGTGGTATCTAGAAACATTAGTAGAGGTACCTAGAAACAGTAGTAGTGGTACCTAAAAACATTAGTAGTGGTACCTAGAAACAGTAGTAGTGGTACCTAGAAACAGTAGTAGTGGTACCTAGAAACAGTAGTAGTGGTACCTAGAAATAGTAGTAGTGGTACCTAGAAACAGTAGTAGTGTTACCTAGAAACAGTAGTAGTGGTACCTAGAAACAGTAGTAGTGGTACCTAGAAACAGTAGTAGTGGTACCTAGAAACAATAGTGGTACCTAGAAACAGTAGTAATGATACCTAGAAACAGCAGTAGTGGTACCTAGAAACAGTAGTAGTGGTACCTAGAAACAGTAGTAGTGGTGGTACCTAGAAACAGCAGTAGTGGTACCTAGAAACAATAGTGGTACCAAGAAACAGTAGTAATGGTACCTAGAAACAGCAGTAGTGGTACCTAGAAACAGTAGTAGTGGTACCTAGAAACAGTAGTAGTGGTGGTACCTAGAAACAATAGTAGTGGTACCTAGAAACAGTAGTAGTGGTACCTAGAAACAGTAGTAGTGTTACCTAGAAACAGTAGTAGTTGTACCTAGAAACAGTAGTAGTGGTACCTAGAAACAGTAGTAGTGGTACCTAGAAACAGTAGTAGTGGTACCTAGAAACAGTAGTAGTGGTATCTAGAAACAGTAGTAGTGGTACCTAGAGACAGCAGTAGTGGTACCTAGAAACAGTAGTAGTGGTACCTAGAAACAGTAGTAGTGGTGGTACCTAGAAACAATAGTAGTGGTACCTAGAAACAGTAGTAGTGGTACCTAGAAACAGCAGTAGTGGTACCTAGAAACAGTAGTAGTGGTACCTAGAAACAGTAGTAGTGGTACCTAGAAACAGTAGTAGTGGTACCTAGAAACAGTAGTAGTGGTACCTAGAAACAGTAGTAGTGGTACCTAGAGACAGCAGTAGTGGTACCTAGAAACAGTAGTAGTGGTACCTAGAAACAGTAGTAGTGGTGGTACCTAGAAACAATAGTAGTGGTACCTAGACACAGTAGTAGTGGTACCTAGAAACAGCAGTAGTGGTACCTAGAAACAGTAGTAGTGGTACCTAGAAACAGTAGTAGTGGTGGTACCTAGAAACAATAGTAGTGGTACCTAGAAACAGTAGTAGTGGTACCTAGAAACAGTAGTAGTGGTACCTAGAAACAGCAGTAGTGGTACCTAGAAACAGTAGTAGTTTTACCTAGAAACAGTAGTAGTGGTGGTACCTAGAAACAATAGTAGTGGTACCTAGAAACAGCACTAGTACTATGGAGTAGACAGTAATTTAGCTCATATTATCCGTTACTAGCTGGTATGTTATCTCTCGTTCATGCCGGTAGTGGCCGGAGGGAAAGGAGGGTGATGGAAGAGCCTTTGGCTTTACTTCTATTGTGTCAACTATCTAGACAAGAGATAACAGTCTCTAATCAAGGGGAAAGTAGATAGTCTTGGGTAGATCGACGATTAGTCTTTTTCTATATGCCTTACTCTCTCTCTCTCTCTCTCTCTCTCTCTCTCTCTCTCTCTCTCTCTCTCTCTCTCTCTCCTCTCTCTCTCTCTCTCTCTCTCTCTCTCTCTCTCTTTCTCTCTTCTCTCTCTCTCTCTCACCTAGAGGTGAAACAAGCGGACATTAATGAACAAATTGATCTTTACAGCGCCTGACAGATTGTTACAAATATCTCTGTCTCTCGCCTGTGTACGGAGGCTGCGTGACGGCACTTGTGATGACTATCATCATTATTATCATTATCATCATCTCCAGGGTAGCAGATGCTAGCAGCATCTGCCTGGGGAGGTGGGGGAATTATTATAGTCGTAGCAAATTATTATAGTCGTGTGGAATTATTATAGTCATGGGGAATTATTATAGTCATGAGGAATTATTATAGCCATAGGAACTATTATGGCTATGAGGAATTATTATAGTCATGAGTATACTATTATAATCATGGGGAATTATTATAGCCATGGATATACAATTATAGTCATAGGAATGCTATTATAGTCATGGGTATACTATTATAGTCATGGGCAGGTTATAGTCATGGGTATACTATTATAGTCATGGGCATGTTATAGTCATGGGTATACTATTATAGTCATGGGTATACTTTTATAGTCATGGGTATACTTTTATAGTCATGAGGATAACAAAAAATGTCTCCCACCCACCACTTCAAGATAATGGGATGGAAGTTGGTATATAGCAAGGTCATGATCCCCCTTATCTCTCCTGTCCTTCAGTGTTGTCAGGTCGATTTCCTTTACCCTCTCCTCCTTAGCTCTGGAACTAGTCTTGTTCCAAACCTGATGCACTTTCTCTAGTTTCTTTATGTGCTTGGCTAGTTGTGGGTTCTAAACTGGTGCCGCATACTCCAATATGGGCCTAATGTACACAGTGTACAGGGTCCTTAACGATTCCTTATTGAGATGTCGGAATGCTGTTCTGAGGTTTGCTAGGCGCCCATATGCTGCAGCAGTTATTTGGTTGATGTGCGCTTCAGGAGATGTGCCTGGTGTTATACTCACCCCAAGATCTTTTTCCTTGAGTGAGGTTTGTAGTCTCTGGCCCCCTAGACTTTACTCCGTCTGCGGTCTTTTGTGCCCTTCCCCAATCTTCATGACTTTGCACTTGGTGGGGTTGAACTCCGGGAGCCAATTGCTGGACTAGGGCTGCAGCCTCTCCAGATCCCTTTGTACTTTTGCCTGGACCTCGTCCGATTGAATTCTTCTCATCAACTTCACATCTGCAAACAGGGACACTTCGGAGTCTATTCCTTCCGTCATGTCGTTCACAAATACCAGAAACAGCACTGATCCTAGAGCTGACCCCTGTGGAACCTCACTCGTCACAGGCGCCCACTCTGACACCTCGCCACGTACCATGACTCGCTGCTGTCTTCCTGAAAAGTATTCCCTGATCCATCGTAGTGCCTTCCCTGTTATCCCTGCTTGGTCCTTCCAGTTTTTTTTCACTAATCTCTTGTGTAAAACTGTGTCAAACGCCTTCTTGCACTCCAAGAAAATGCAGTCTACCTACCCCTCTCTCTCTCTCTTGTCTTACTGATGTCAGCCTGTCATAGAACTCCAGTAGGTTTGTGACAAAGGATTTCCCGTCCCTGAAACCATGTTGGATGCTGTTGATGAGATCATTCCTTTCTAGGTATTCCACCACATTTCTGACAATCTTCTCCATGACTTTGCATACTATTACATGTCAGTGACACTGGTCTGTAGTTTAGTGCTTCATGTCTGTCTCCTTTTTTAAAAAATTGGGACAACATTTGCTGTCTTCCATGCCTCAGGCAAATCTCCCCCTCTTTCGATAGATGTATTGGGCCCCTTGTTTGTGTGTGTTTTGTGATGTGTGTGTGTGTGTGTGTGTTGTGTGTGTGTTTTTTGTGTGTTTTTTGTTTTTGTGTACTAACCTCATGTTGTACTCACCTAGTTGAGGTTGCAGGGGTCAAGTCCAAGCTCCTGGCCCCGCCTCTTCACTGATCGCTACCCAGGTCACTCTCCCTGAACCGTGAGCTTTATCATACCTCTGCTTAAAGCTATGTATGGATCCTGCCTCCACTACATCGCTTCCCAAACTATTCCACTTACTGACTACTCTGTGGCTGAAGAAATACTTCCTAACATCCCTGTGATTCATCTGTGTCTTCACTTCCAACTGTGTCCCCTTGTTACTGTGTCCAATCTCTGGAACATCCTGTTCTTTTTCCACCTTGTCAATTCCTCTCAGTATTTTGTATGTCGTTATCATGTCCCCCCTATCTCTCCTGTCCTCCAGTGTCGTCAGGTTGATTTCCCTTAACCTCTCCTCGTAGGACATCCCTCTTAGCTCTGGACTAGTCTTCTTGCAAACCTTTGCACTTTCTCTAGTTTCTTTACGTGCTTGGCTAGGTGTGGGTTCCAAACGGGTGCCGCATACTCCAATATGGGCCTAACGTATACGGTGTACGGGGTCCTGAACGATTCCTTATTAAGATGTGGGAATGCTGTTCTGAGGTTTGCTAGGCGCCCATATCTGCAGCAGTTATTTGGTTGATGTGCGCTTCAGGAGATGTGCCTGGTTTTTTCTCACCCCAAGATTTTTTTCCCTTGAGTGGGGTTTTTGTAGCTCTGACCCCCTAGACTGTTACTCCGTCTGCGGCCTTCTTTGCCTTCCCCAATCTTCATGACTTTGTACTTGGTGGGTTGACCTCCAGGAGCCAATTGCTGGACCAGGTCGCACCCTGTCCAGATCCCTTTGTAGTTCTGCCTGGTCTTCGATCGATGTATTCTTCTCATCAACTTCACGTCATCTGCAAACAGGGACACCTCAGAGTCTATTCCTTCCGTCATTTCGTTCACAAATACCAGAAACAGCACTGGTCCTGGGAAACTGACCCCGTGGGGACCCCGCTGGTCACAGGTGCCCACTCTGAAAACCTCCCCACGTACCATGACTCGCTGCGTCTTCCTGACAAGTATTCCCTGATCCATTGTAGTGCCTTCCCTGTTACCCCTGCTTGGTCCTCCACTTTTGCACCAATCTCTTGTGTGGAACTGTGTCAAACGCCTCTTGCAGTCCAAGAAAATGCAATCCACCCACCCCTCTCTCTCTTGTCTTACTGCTGTCACCATGTCATAGAACTCCAGTAGGTTTGTGAACAGGATTTCCCGTCCCTGAAACCAAATGATGGCTGCTGTTGATGAGATCATTCCTTTCTAGGTGTTCCACCACTCTTCTCCTGATAATCTTCTCCATGATTTGCATACTATACATGTCAGTGACACGGGTTCTGTAGTTTAAATGCTTCATGTCTGTCTCCTTTTTAAAGATTGGGATACTTTGCTGTCTTCCATGCCTCAGGCAATCTCCCTGTTTCGATAGATGTATTGAATTTTGTTGTTAGGGGTACACATAGCGCCTCTGCTCCCTCTCTCAATACCCATGGGGAGATGTTTTGGCCCATTGCCTTGAGGTATCTAGCTTCACTCAGAGGCTCTTCACTTCTTCCTCGGTTGTGTGCACTGTTGTCCAGCACTTGGTGGTGTGCCCACCTCCGTCCCTTTTTGGAGGTCCCTTCTGTTCCTCTGTGAACACTTCTTTGAATCTCTTGTTGAGTTTCTTCACATACTTCACGGTCATTTCCTGTTGTCTCTCTCCTTCCTTCCTTGCCTGATTACCTGTGTCTTGACTGTTGTTTTTCCTCCTGTGTGGCTGTACAACGTTTGGTCAGATTTTGGGTTTCGGCTGCCCATGTCATTTTCATATTTCTTTGGGCTCCTCCTTTTTCTGTGCAATTCGTTCTGGGCTCTCACTGTTCTCCTATTCTCCGGGGTCCTTTGCCTTTATTTTTCCCTTCCATTCCCTACACACGGGTTTTTTGCCTCCGCCCCTTTGGGGGAAACCATTGGGCTCATTAGCTTTTTCTTACCCCTGTTCCCCTTTGGGGGTACAAACCTCCCTCACCTCCTTGCATTTTTGCACATATTCCATCACTCATTAACGGGGTTTCCCTCCCTTTTCTCTTTTCCCCAACGGGAACCCCTTTTCGGGTTTCCTATTTGGACCCCCTTTTCTTGAGTTTGGTTTTCATTCGTCCGGCCCCTTCCCTGCTTCTCCCTCCACTTGTAGCTCTACTGTGATCGATGCTTAAAACCACATGGTCACTGGCCCAAGGGTCTTTCATATGTGTGTCCTCGATATCTGCACTACTGAAGGTGTGTGTGTGTGTGTGTGTGTGTGTGTTTGTGTGTGTGTGTGTACTAGGCAGTAAACTTCTCTGTTCAATAACTACTACTTTCAGTCTCTATGAAATTCTTACCTGTACCGTTGTAGCCGTCACGTGTACTGTTGTAACCGCCAGTTTGTACCGCTGTGAAACCTCAGATTGTACCAATGTGTAACGTCAGGTTGTACCACTGTTTAACATCAGGTTGTACCACTGTGTAACGTCAGATTGTACCGCTGTGTAACGTCACGTGTACCGCTGTATAGCGTCATCGGTACTCGTGTAGCGTCACGAGTACCGCTGTGTAGCGTCAAGTTTGCCACAGTATAAACACTGTTTACCGCCACAACGCACCTACTATCATCACAACTGTTTACAAACTGTCTTCCCTAACTGCCCATTCCCCCCTCCCCCTGTTAGTAACCCCTGGAATAAGTACCAAACGACCCATTTTCATTGGTCAATTGCAACGACTGTTTGATTTATTCACCAATTAAATTGCAGCGTTAGAGTGCGTCTGGGTTGTCATTGGCTGTCGCTCTCAGTGGGGGGATATTGATCAGAGGTTCCCAGTGGGGGGGATTACGAAGATTTATCTCTCCTCCCATTGGCTGCTTGTAACGCTAATGAGGTGCGGATGTAGAAATTCTCGACTCTTGATTGGCTGGAATTGTTGTTTATGTCGCTGGTTTCCGAGTGTTTGTTCAGTAACTGTGTTTGTGCTTTTTTTTGTGCACAGGTTAATTTTCGTTTCTTTTTTTTTTTCGTTCTGAGATCAGGTTTATATTACTGCCATAAGTGGCTGGAAAAAATACCGGACTGGATGGTCAAAGTTCTATGGAATTTCTTTTGATTTGGTTGAATATTATAGTTTTTTTTTTTTTTGTCGGTAGTTAGGAGAGTTGATTTGTTTGTCTTTGTTTCACTGTGCTTGTTGTCCGGGATTGATGTTAGTTGTTGGCTTTGTGTCTGTGTACATGTCTGTTTCTGTCTTTGTTTCTGTGTTTGTCTATCTGTCTGTGTCTGTCTGTCTATCTCTCTCTCAATGGACAGATCTCTGAGTGACTAGACGTTCAGAGTGCAGTACCTCAAGGATCACTCCTTGGTCCAACTATTTTCACAATTTATACAAAGGAACGTGAAACGGGACAGGCACGTAAAACAACAACAATTTACAGTTTATACAATGAAAACCTCATCCATGACTGACTTCAAGAACACTGAGAGACGTGGAGACATTGATGCAATGACGTGGAAGATGGCGAGCAAAGTACTTAATTCTGGGTGGAGCAATCTCAAACACGAGTATGGAATGTGTGTGACAACACGCTGAAAGAAAGACCTTGGAGAACTCAAGGTTAACAAATACATTGAACACAATAAGCACCTGTGTGCAACAAAGACAGGAGAATGCTGGGTTTCGTAGCTACGAATTGTGATTAACAAAAGCTAATTACAATATTGACTATAATTTGCTTGTTAGAACTCGTTTCTAGTATATTGGAAGTAGAGACGAAATGCAGACAGTAAGACAATTTACTGGAAAACTTTAGGTCCTGGGACCACGGTACCTCGTGGTCTGGTGGCTAAAGCTCTCGTTTCGCACGGCGGGAGTTTGGATTCGATTCCCAGCGAGGGTAGAAACATTGGGCGTGTTTCTGTACACCAGTTGTCTATGTTCCCCCATCAGAAAAACGGGCTACCTGGGTGTTAGTGGACTGGTGTGGGTCGCATCCTGGGGTAAAACTGACCTAAATGCTCTGCATAACAAAGGGCTTTATATATAGTAGTACGCCATTGATGTCAGCTAGGCCTGTATACCTTGTACATGTACTTGTAGAAATAAAGATATTATTACCATTATTATTATTATTATTATTATTATTATTATTATTATTATTATTATTATTATTATTATTATTGGTCACTCCCGGGTCCCAGCACCAAAGCGTCCTAATGTTTATATTTTGTGTTGTCCAACAATTTTTCGGTAGCGCATACACTTTTTACCACCATTTTCGGTATATCCAGTTTGCTGTCCTCGACGAGGGTAAGCGAGGACGGGGGGGGGGGGGGGTACAGCACTCAGCGTTGTGCTGTCATTAAGAAACTATGATATAATGAATAAGTCACATCATTATACTTGTTCTCCCTTAGATAAAAATAATTTAATAACTCACATTATTATACTTGTTCTCCCTTAATTTAACAATGATATAATGAATAACTCACATTATTATACTTGTTCTCCTTTAGATAACATAAAAAAATGAGATCGCATTCAAACCTTTTATACATAAGAACATAAGAAAGAAGGAACACTGCAACAAGCCCACTGGCCCATGCAAGTCAGGTTCAGTTCTCCCATCAGCTTAAGCCAATGCCTTGACCTAGTCAGGTCAGTCATATTCACTTAATGGAGGAGCACGGCATCCGACCTAGTAGCACAAGTTAGTCAGGTCTAACTCACACCCACCCACACTAAAATCATGTATTTATCTAACCTCTTTTTAAAACTACACAACTTAGCTTCTATGACGGTACTCGGGGTTTGTCCCACTCATCCACAAACTAGTGTTTTCCTATATACTTCCTGAATCGGAATTTTTCCAATTTAAAACCATTGCTGCAAGTCTTGCCTATGCTAGATATTTTTAGCATGCTGTTTACATCCTCTTTAATAATTCCCGTTTTGCATTTGTACACCTCAATCATATCTCCCCTAATTCTAGAGAGTGCAGATTCAGGGCGCTCAGTCTACCCTCATAGGAAAGCCTTCTGATACATGGGATTAACTTTGTCATCCTTCTCTATACGTTTTCCAGAGCATTTATATTCATTCTGTAATACAGTGACCAAAACCGTGCAGCATAATCTAGATGAGGCCTAACGAAGGATATATAGAGTGGAAAAACAACCTGAAGACTTCTGTTATTTATACTTCTAGATTTGAAGCCAAGAATTCTGTTAACTTTATTGCGAACACTAATGCACTGTTGTCTTGGTTTCAGATTATTGCTAACCAGAACTCCTAAATCCTTTTCGCAATCAGTAATATTAAGATCTACATTATTTAGTTTATATGTGGCATGGTTATTTTCTTGTCCAACATTTATAACTTTGCATTTGTCTATATTAAACTGTATCTGCCACTTCTCCGACCATTGCATCAGTCTATTTAAATCATCCTGGAGTGCTCTAATGTCCTCATTAGAATGAATTGGACGGTCTATTTTGGTGTCATCAGCAAATTTGCTTATGTCGCTATTTATTCCCTTATCTATGTCGTTTATGTAAATTGTGAACAACAAGGGGACCAGCATTGACCTTTGTGGAACACCGCTTGTGACGTTCCCTGATTCTGATTTCTCCCCATTTATGCAAACTCTCTGTTTCCTATTTGTCAGCCATGCCTCTACCCAAGAAAAAATTTCTCCTCCTAGTCCGTGTGCCTTAAGTTTCCTCAATAGCCTCTGATGTGGAACTCTATCGAAAGCCTTACTGAAGTCCATATACACAATATCATATTCATTACCATGATCTACCTCCTCAAACACCTTAGTGAAAAAAGTTAGTAAATTCGTAAGACAGGAACGCCCTTTTGTAAAACCGTGCTGAGATTCATTAATCAATTTATACCTATCAAGATGGCTACGAATTGCTTCGGCATTTATTGATTCCATAAATTTTCCCACTACGGAGATAACGCTTATTGGTCTAGAGTTAGAAGCTAAGGACTTGTCACCTGCCTTGTAAATAGGCATTACATTTGCCATTTTCCACTTGTCTGGCACTGTGCCAGTTTGTGGTGATATGTTGAAGAGATTAGCCAAAGGTTTGCTAAGTTCCTCTTTACATTCCTTTAAAACTCTTGCAAACAATTCATCAGGACCTGGAGATTTGTTAGGTTTTAATTTCTCTATTTGTCTGAGGACCATGTCACTATGTAAAGTAAAAGGACGCAAGTGCAACTATTGTGACATTTTTATTGTGGCAACGTTTCGTTCTGCAGGAGCTTTGTCAAGCGTAACTGCTTGACACAGCTTCTGGAGAGCGAAACGTTGCCACAATAAAAATGTCACATTAGTTGCACTAGTGTCCTTTTACTTTACATATTGTCGGTAATTCTACCAACATTATTACAGCATGTCACTAGTAACCCTAATAGTGCATAGTTTATTATCGTCCTGTTCTACATAATTATTATTTCTGGAATTTCGCTATTATCTTCCTGAGTTAAAACTGAGAGGAAGTAAGTGTTGAAAAGTTCACAAATATCCTTATCACTGTCAGTTATCTGACCGGAGTTACTCTTAAGTGGGCCTAACTTGTCCCTAATCTTACTTCTGTAACCTGAAAGAACCCTTTTGGGTTAGTCTTCGAGTCCCTTGCGATTTTAGCCTCATAATTCCATTTTGCTTTTCTTATTCATTTTTTTATTTCGCTCTTTAATTAAATATATTGTAGCAGCTACACCAGGCTGTTGTAGCAGCTACACCAGGCTGTTGTAGCAGCTACACCAGGCTGTTGTAGCAGCTACACCAGGCTGTTGTAGCAGCTACACCAGGCTGTTGTAGCAGCTACACCAGGCTGTTGTAGCAGCTACACCAGGCTGTTGTAGCAGCTACACCAGGCTGTTGTAGCAGCTACACCAGGGTGTTGTACAGCTACACCAGGCTGTTGTACAGCTAACCCGGCTGTTGTAGCAGCTAGACCAGGCTGTTGTAGCAGCTACACCAGGCTGTTGAGCAGCTACAGCCAGGCTGTTGTATCGCTACACAGGCTGTTGTAGCAGCTACACCAGGGTGTTGTAGCTGCTACACCAGGCTGTTGTAGCAGCTACACCAGGCTTTGTAGCAGCTACTCAGGCTGTTGTAGCAGCTACACCAGGCTGTTGTAGGCCCGCTACACCAGGCTTTGTAGCAGCTACACCAGGCTTTTGTAGAAACTACACCCGGCTGTTGTAGCAGCTACACCAGGCTGTTGTAGCAGCTACACCAGGCTGTTGTAGCAGCTACACCAGGCTGTTGACAGCTACACAGGCTGTTTTACAGCTACAGCAGGCTGTGTTTGCGCTACACAGGCCTTGTTGTAGCGCTACACCCGGCTGTTGTAGCAGCTACACCCGGCTGTTGTAACAGCTACACCAGGCTGTTTTAGCAGCTACCACCAGGCTGTTGTAGCAGCTACACCAGGCTGTTGTAGCAGTACACCAGGCTGTTGTAGCAGCTACACCAGGCTGTTGTAGCAGCTACACCAGGCTGTTGTAGCAGCTACACCAGGCTGTTGTAGCAGCTACACCAGGCTGTTGTAGCAGCTACACCAGGCTGTTGTAGCAGCTAACAGCAAAGGGTGTTGTAGCAGCTACAACAGGCTGTTTGTAGCAGCTACACAGGCTGTTGTAGCTGCTACACCAGGCTGTTGTAGCAGCTACATCAGGCTGTTGTCACTTGTTCCACACTTACTAATCAATGTGTGAAGTCCTCTCCCTCCTCCTTCATTACGCCTATCCTCTATTCTCCCTTTCCTCTTTCTTCCTTACCACTCCCTTCTCTTCCCTCCCTTCACCTTTTCCATACTTCAGTCACCCTTCCTTCTCTCTCTTTTCCCTCCTTTCATTTATCTCCCTTTAATTTCCCTTCTTCTCTTCCATATATCTTCATCCCTCTCTCCCCTGAATTATCTCCTTCCCCCCCCCCGCTTCTACATACCACACCATGGTTGCCCCACACCGAACCCATGCTCTCACTTTCTCCCTCTTCCTTCCCCTCTTTCGTTTCCTCCCACATCTTCACTCCTCATTCTGCCACACTTCAACGTCATTTGACGCTAATTCTGTCAGCGTCGTCACCCACCCTGACTCCACCACCTCAACCTGTCAGTTTTGTGGCTGTAGAGAGAGAACCTTTCATAGAACCTCTCCAGTACTTGAAACATTTGCGGTACGACTGTAAACTTCTCCTGTGCGACTGTAAGCTTCTCCGGTACGACAGTAAGCTTCTCCGTTAAGAGTGTAAACTCTGGTGCGACTTTATTATTCTCCAGTATATTACGCATCTCCAGTAATTTAAACTCCAGTACGACTTTGAAACTTTCCAAGTACGACTTGACAAGTGTCGCCTTAAGTGTGTGTGTGTGTGTGTGTGTGTGTGTGGGTGCGGGAGTTGTTAGGAATATCGTGTAATTTAAGGTAATCGCCAGGGAGGACGCAGTTTCCACTCGGCATCGTCCAGTTCCATAATGTTCCACTCACTGTCCTTCCTCGTTCCTCTTTCTGTCTTTTCTCTCTCTCTCTCTCTCTCCTGATATTCGTATTAACTTCATTGCCTTCCTTTCACATAAAAGAGAGAGCGAGAGATCGGTTGGTTATGTTGGAGTTTGGTTGTGAGTACTGTCCGAGCGAAGATTTGTGGCACAGTAGACTGACTCACCTCACATTAGTAATATTCTCTTTTGATGTTGCCGACGCCTCCACCCCGCTGCCGGACGCTGTAGCCCCGCTGCCAGACGCTGGAGCCCCGCTGCCAGGCGCTGGAGCCCCGCTGCCAGACACTGCTGGATGATGCCAACCCGTTGCCGGATGCTGCAACCCTGCTACCGGATGCTGGCGCTTCGCTGCCAGACGCTGCTAGATGATGCCATCCCATTGCCGGATTTTGCAAACCAGCTACCGGACGTTGGAGCCATGCTGCCAGGCGCTGCTAAATGATGCCACCCGCTGCCGGATGCTGCCATTCTGCTACCGGACGCTGGAGCTTCGCTGCCGGGCGCTGCTAGATGATGCTATCCCGTTGCCGGATGTTGCAAACCAGCTACCGGACGCTGGAGCCCTGCTGCCAGGCGCTGCTAGATGATGCCACCACGCTGCCGGACGCTGCAACCCCGCTGCTGGACGTTGCCAACCCGCTGCCGCACATTGCCACCCCGCTGCCGGACGCTGCCAACCCACTGCCGCACGCTGCCAACCCACTGCCGCACGCTGCCACCCCGCTGCCCCACGCTGCCACCCCGCTGCCCCACGCTGCCACCCCGCTGCCGCACGCTGCCACCCCGCTGCCGCACGCTGACCTCCGCTGCCGGACGCTGCTACCCCGCTGCCGGATAATGCGACCCCGCTGCCGGACACACCTGCAATACAAATGTTAAAAAAATAAAAAAACATCTCTCACTGTCTTCGAGCCTAATCTACCTATCCTAACTTTTCCTATATTTACCGTATCCCAAAACTGAACTAACCTGTCCTAGCCTAACTTACCCTATCCTTCACAAAACTAATTTATCCTAACCTGCTCTAACATTACCTAACAGCCTAACCAAACATACCCTAACAAAACATATCCTATCCTATCGTATTCTAAGATAAAACACGGATCTAATCTAACATTATCTAATTTAGCTGCCTGAATGAACATTGCCTAAAAAAAAAACCAACGTCTTCTATCCTATCCTGAGAGAAAATACAGGAAGATCCTCCAACACATCCGGCTAACGAGTGAATAACGAAATTACGAATGCAAAACAAGGCCACAAAACGAGACAAACAAGAGTAATATGGTTCTGCAGGAGCTCCAGACAAGTGACTCAACAAATGCAACTCAAGCCACCCGAGGAAATAAGGTTCTAATTTGTAATCAAGGAGCTTTGTCCGTAATTTAATCATTACTGAGGGCAGATGTGGACATAATTAACCCCGTGGCCAATTGCCCGTTCACAGCTACGGTTCTACTTACGTACGGAGCGGAAAATATAAATCATAAATTAGCCTTGCCGAGTTTTCCGGGAGGCGGGGGAGGGGTGGGGTGGGGGGTTATGTGGGTGGATGGGGATGGATGATGATGATGGGGGTAGGGGATGGGAGGTGATGGGGGGGAGGAACTACACTCGCATCCACCCACAGCAACAACAATGAATGTTGCTGTGGAACGATATTAATTTCCTCAATTATTATATGTGTGTGTGTGTGTGTGTGTGTGTGTGTGTGTGTGTGTGTGTGTGTGTGTGTGTGTGTGTGTGTGTGTGGTGTGTGTGTGTGGTATGTGTGTGGGTGTGTGTGTGGGTGTGTGTACTCACCGAGTTATTTGCGAGGATCGAATCTCAGCTCTTGGCCACGGCTCTTCAGTTACACTCACAGGCATTATTGGTCCTGGGCCTCGTAGTATCACATCAACTTTTAAAACTGTAAATGCCTCTACCACTTCATCATCTGACTTATTCCACTTATTTACTTCTGAAACTAAAAAAAAAAAAGTATATTTCTAACATTTCTGTGGCTCATCTGTGTCTTTAGCCAACATCTGTGACGCAGAACTCTGTGAGGTCTGTTCTTTTCTCTCTAAAAAGTCCATGTCATAATTATGTCTCTCCTCGTCCTCTCTTTTAGAGAGGATTCAACTTCCTTAGCCCCGGAACTAGTTTGCTGGAAATCTGTGGACCTTCTCGAGATTTCGAACATGATTGACCAGACGAGAGTTCCACACTGGTGCTATGTTTTCCATGACTGATCTATGTTGTGTACAGAGTCCTAGAGAATGAGAGGACACTTCAGAGACTAACTAAACTCTCATATTCGGCAGATGTTATGTGACTTTTGTGTACCTCTGGCGATGTCTTAAGTCTGACGTTTTTAAGATCACGAGGGATATTAGTTTTCCGTCTCGAATGCTGTATTTTATCTCTGATCTTCGCATCCCCATTATGTTTGACCTATCACTTATTTGGGTTTTAACTTGTCTGTGAACTCTTGCAATTTGTCCAAGTCTATCTTTATTTCGTATCGTTTTCGTCTTTTTCTTCTTGTTATCTTTACCGTCAAACAATGTTCACAGGATTCTGTCCCCTTTGACCAATCATTTACGTACATTGAAGGTAGTATTGATCCTAGTAGTGATCCTTGGGGAACCTCATTTGTTGCACTTTCCCATCCAGAAAAAACTTCTCTTACAATCACCCTCTGTCTTGTGTTCGTTAGGCATACATTGATCCACTCTGACACTTGCCGTCTCTCTCAGCTTGCTCCTCTAATTTGTGATCCAGGTGCTGCAGTTGAGCCGTGAGACAGTTTCTGAAGCTCAACCATCCTTGTCTTTCTTGCTTGATCTCCGTTATTCTGGCAAAGAACTCTGTAATTACAGTTAGTGAGGCAGTACTTGCCTTCTCTAAATCCGTGCTTGCTTTATTAAAAAAAAAAAAGAATATCTCTTCTCAAGGTGCCCAACTATCAGTTTCCTAATCCTAAATCTTGGACAGGATACATGCCAATGATACTGGCTTGTGAGTGTATCTTGTTAGTCCTTCTGCTCGCGTATTGCGACCTCGTTTGCAGTTTTCCAGCTAGCTGGTTGTTTTGCCGTCTCTAGTGTCATGCTGTAAATACTGTGCGATAGGCTCACATTTCTGCCCTTTCTTTCAGTAACTATGACTTTTAACATGTCCCACTTTTATAGTAGGTTCATTATTCCCTCCTTTGACATTGGAATTTTATCCGAGTGCTGTTGGTTAGCCCTTTTATACCTGTTTTCTGGCACACTCCCCCTGTCTTCTTAGTGAAAACCTCCTTAAATCTATGCTCCATTCCTCGCATATTTAATATCGCCATCTTTAAGGACTTCTTTCTTCAGCCTCATTACCTGACCTTTAACAGTCGTCTTCTTATACTGTCAAATCTGTCTTTTCAATATTACCTGGTTCTTCCTTTCTGTTGCTTCCTGAATAGTTTTGACTTTTTCTTCCACTTCTCTATTTACTCGACTTTCTAAACTTTGAATTAAGGGGTACAGTAACTTCCAGCTGTCATTCCATCTCAACCTTCACGGCACACGACTTTAGGCAATGCCCTTTCGCATCCGTCCTATTTCCTCGCCTATGTTCTTCTCTTTATTCCCTTATGCACCCTTTTTTATTACTTTTGCCTTTATTATTCTCACTACCTACTATAAGAACCCTTTACTAGATATGGGAGGGATCTTAACTGACTGTAAATGATAACATTTCTTATTCCCACAACACAACTTGGTCGCTTCAGGTGTTGTCTGAGGTACAAGTTGGTTGGGGCACTCGGTAGGTGGTAAATCTGAAGCTGGCACTCCTGACACACACACACAGTGACACCTCAGGAGCTGGTGATGCCAACACAGTAACTACATGTTGATAAATTAGACACATGTGCAACACTTGGGTAGCTTTACTGAAGCAGCGTTTCGCCACACAGTGGCTTCATCAGTCCAATTCAAAGAAGAGTGGTGGAAGATCAGGAGTGTGAAGAAATCAGTCCATTAATCCTTTCCAAATTGGTGGACTAATTACATTTAGTCCAGGCTTAGGGACTGATTACCTCAAACTCCTTCTGATCTTCACCATTCTTCTTTGTATTGGACTAATGAAGCTACTATGTGGCGAAACGTTTCCTCAGTTAAGATACCCAAATGATGCACATGTGTCTAATTTATCAACTTGTCTGTTCTCTGAGCCATTTCTCTACATTCGCAGTAAGTACACATATGCCTGGTCCCACACACTAACTCACTGCAGCAGAGTTGGTGCTCTGACATTCTCAAGGACCTCAGGAAGTGGGGTCATAAGCACTTCTTGGTTAGTCGTGTTAATACCTACCGACAGCTCAGAAGGTCATTACAAAATCTCCACGCGACCACCTGCCAAGAATACTTTAATCCCTGCTTTAGGTATTGAAGATAATTCTCAGTATATGATTATTGAGAAACACAAACCGCCTCTCAAATACGTGGCCTTATTTCACACGTTTCACAAATACGTGGCCTTATTTCACACATTTCACAAAGCTGTTCTCCACAACTTATCTCATTCACTTTTAGCGCCTCATATTTTATAATAATAATAATAATAATAATAATAATAATAATAATTAATAATAATAATAATAATAATTTCTCATTCACTTAGTTACTTTGTATGTACATCTCAGTTTATTTAATCCGAGCGCTAATTATTTGTTTTGTATACTTATTTCCATAAATTCGTGAAATTAAGAATGATGCTTCACAAGGAAAATATGTTTAAAACAACTATTAACATCGCCCTTCATCCCCATTCACCTTACTAAGTTAACACATATATTTTTACTATTACCACACGTCCACAAACACCTGTTTCAATGCAGTGTGGATGAATGTAACGTTGATGCTTAGGGTAAACACACTGGGGATGTCGAGGGCGCAGTTCCTCGCTAGTAAAATCGTTGAATTAGAGTGAGTCTTAACCGGCATCTACCCACTGTTGTTTATGTGTGTGTGTGTGTGTGTGTGTGTGAGTGTGTGTGTGTGTGTGTGTGTGTGTGTGTTTATCTCTCACTGCCAACCCTTCCTTAGTTTTCTTTCTTTACGCTTGTCTACCCTTTATTCAATGCACTATCCCTCTCCTGTCTTACCTACCTCTCACCCCTTCTTCCCCTTCCTCTGCACCCCACGTCCTTCTCCTGCACCCCTCGCCCTTTCCCTGCACCCCTCGCCCTTCCCCTGCACCTCTCGCCCTTCTCCTGCACCCCTTGCCCTTCTGCACCCCACGTCCTTCCCCTGCACCCTTCGCGCCTCCCCTCACCCATCCCTCCCCCTCCCCTCCGCCAAGCACGACCACAGATCTCCGCAGGAGTCACTACAGGTTATTAATTCCGTCACGGCAGATCTACAACACACAGCTGAAAATAACTTCCAGTGCTACTCAAAGACTTTCCATATGACCGCCTCTACCCCTGCCCGCCCTTCCTATTATCAACCCTGTCCTTGCTCACCTTGTTCCCTGTCCACTCTGTCCCTGTCCACCCTGCCATTGTCCCCCCCTGCCCCCTGCCCCAGTCCCCCCTGCTGTTCCTAGTACATAGGATTATTAGATATTTTTGTCACTGGAAGGTAATATTTTTTGCTCTGATCCTAATATGGCTTACGGTTATTTTTATTATTTACTTAATGTATTTTTCCAAGCTTTATTCAGAGAGAGAGAGAGAGAAATTCGCCACTATAAGAGTAGTTTTCATAATTTATGATTGTCACTCCATTGACAATAAATCATAACAATGGTGGGGTAGGAAGAAGGTAAGTCGGTGAAATAAAGGCACACACACACACACACACACACACACACACACATACACACACACACATACACACACACACACACACATATATATATATATATATATATATATATATATATATATATATATATATATATATATATATATATATATATATATATATATATATATCACATATATCACATATATCATATATATATATATCGTATATATTGCAAGATAATCCCAAGAAGGCGATTTTAACAATGCAAAACTCGCCACCAGGGAATGGATAACTTCAGCTAGAGATCTTTCGCACTTCCCTACTTCGTCAGGAGCTCTGCAGTGTTGCAACAGGTAGGTTGAAGTTGAAGAGGAAAATTTTTTTTCGAGTTAGGAGTGTGTCTAGCATAGAGTCCGTCCTGAATGGGACATATGCTAGACTCACACGTTTAATAGAATAGTTAGAACTGTCCATCAGTATGTAGAGAGCAGCATTTTCTTAGTCTTTTTTTTACTGCTGGTTTATGCACAGTAAGAATATAAGATCATAAGACTGGAGGAACACTATAGTAGGCCTACTGGCGCATACTATGCAGGGCCTTTCCCCAAACCAACCACTAGCATTCACCTATTTGTCCAATTTTTTACCAAACATTAAATACCTCAAGTACTGATAAATGAGACACTTATGCATCATTTGGGTATCTTTAATGTGGAAACGTTAAGCCAGCCAGTGCCTTCTTCAGTCCAATGCAGAGGGAGGTGGAAGACGAGTTGGAGGTAATCAGTCCCTCAGGCTGGAGTCGATGTGTTCGGTCCATCAATCTTGATAAAAGTGCAGCATATTCTCGGAGATGGGGCTTATATACCGATGACAGACGTCACTTTTCTAAACCATCCATTCACACCTCAGGTACTAATCAAACCCAGACCTTCTCACTCATATATTTGTCTAATCAACTGCTGAACTAAGCATCACCCCATCTGTCCCATGTATGCATATCAAATGGTATACAATACCGACAGGTTGGTAGATAAGACACATAGGCAACATTTAGGCAACTTTATTCCGAAACGTTTCGCCTACACAGTAGGCTTCTTCAGTCGAGTACAGAAGCCTACTGTGTAGGCGAAACGTTTCGGAATAAAGTTGCCTATGTGTCTTATCTACCAACCTGTCCCATGTATTATCGAGTTTATTGGGGTAAGAAAATGCCAAGTGGGATACAGTGTTCAGTCTCGGAGTTATCAGTTGATGATAAAGCGCCACTAAATGCGTCTTGTCCTCGTTCATGGTACTGACTTCCGAAACGGAGAGGTTCCTCGTAGCTTTCTGAAAACCAGCTTGAATGAATTAACTCACATGTATGTATTTGCTTCTAGGTGAATAGGAGCAGCAGATGTAAGGAGACTGGTCCATAAGTCTCATTATGACCAGTATGATTGTCCATACGTCCTTGACCCTCTAACTGACCGGTATGGCTGTCCATATGTCCCTGATCAGGGACTTTATCAGTTCTCGTGAGAACTGATAAAGCCACTGGTGGACGAAATTTCTTCTTCTCAGTAGACCACATACAGTATCCAATTAGGATAATTGTCAGTATATACCAAGACCGGTAAATCATTTTCACTCAGTCACTGCTCAACTGTGTTACTGGTACCAGTGATGTCATCATGGTAGTCACTGCTCCGCTGAGTTACTGGTACCAGTGATGTCATCATGGTAGTCACTGCTCCGCTGAGTTACTGTTACCAGTGATGTCATCATGGTAGTCACTGCTCCGCTGAGTTACTGGTACCAGTGATGTCATCATGGTAGTCACTGCTCCGCTGAGTTACTGGTACCAGTGATGTCATCATGGTAGTCACTGCTCCGCTGAGTTACTGGTACCAGTGATGTCATCATGGTAGTCACTGCTCCGCTGAGTTAATGGTACCAGTGATGTCATCATGGTAGTCACTGCTCCGCTGAGTTACTGGTACCAGTGATGTCATCATGGTAGTCACTGCTCCACTGAGTTACTGGTACCAGTGATGCCATCATGGTAGTCACTGCTCCAATGAGTTACTGGTACCAGTGATGCCATCATGGTAGTCACTGCTCCACTGAGTTACTCGTGTCAGTGATGCTATCATTGTAGTCACTGCTCCACTGAACTACGAGTACCAGTGATGCCATCATGGTGGTCACTCCTCCACTGAGTTACTGGTGCCAGTGATACCATCATGGTAGTCACTGCTCCACTGAACTACGGGTACCAGTGATGCCATCATGGTAGTCATTGCTCCACTGAACCACGGGTACCAGTGATGCCATCATGGTAGTCACTGCTCCACTGAGCTACGGGTATCAGTGATGCCATCATGGTAGTCACTGCTCCACTGAATTACGGGTACCAGTGAAGCTATCATGGTAGTCACTGCTCCGCTGAACTACGGGTACCAGTGATGCCATCATGGTAGTCACTGCTCCACTGAACTACGGGTACCAGTGATGCCATCATGGTGGTCACTGCTCCACTGAGTTACTGGTACCAGTGATACCATCATGGAAGTCACTGCTCCACTGAACTACGGGTACCAGTGATGCCATCATGGTAGCCATTGCTCCACTGAACTACGGGTACCAGTGATGCAATCATGGTAGTCACTGCTCCACTGAACTACGGATACCAGTGATGCCATCATGGTAGTCATGCTCTACTGAGCTACGGGTACTAGTGGTACCATCATGGTAGTCACTGCTCCACTGAACTACGGGTACCAGTGATGTCATCATGGTAGTCACTGCTCCACTGAACTACGGGTACCAGTGATGCAATAATGGCAGTCACTGCTCCACTGAGCTACAGGTACCAGTGATGCCATCATGGTAGTCACTGCTCCACTGAGCTACAGGTACTAGTAGTACCATCATGGTAGTCACTGCTCCACTGAACTATGGGTACCAGTGATGCCATGATGGTAGTCACTGCTCCACTGAGCTACGGGTACCAGGGATGCCATCATGGTAGTCACTGTTCCACTGAGCTACCGGTACTAGTAGTACCATCATGGTAGTCACTGCTCCACTGAATTACGGGTACCAGTGATGCCATCATGGAAGTCACTGCTCCACTGAACTACGGGTACAAGTGATGCCATCATGGTAGTCATGCTCCACTGAGCTAAGGGTACTAGTAGTACCATCATGGTAGTCACTGCTCCATTGAACTACGGGTACCAGTGAAGCCATGATCGTAGTCACTGCTCCACTGAGCTACGGGTACCATGATGCCATCATGGTAGTCACTGCTCCACTGAGCTACGGGTACTAGTAGTACCATCATGGTAGTCACTGCTCCACTGAACTACGGTACTAGTAGTACCATCATGGTAGTCACTGCTCCACTGAGCTACGGGTACAAGTGATGTCGTCATGGTGGTCACTGCTCCACTGAACCACGGTTACAAGTGGTGCCATCATGGTAGTTACTGCTCCACTGGACTACGGGTACTAGTGGTACCATCATGGTAGTCACTGTTCCAATGAATTACTGGTACCAGTGATATCATCATGGTAGTCACTGCTCCACTGAACCACGGGTACCAGTGGTGCAATCATGGTAGTCACTGCTACACTGGACTACGGGTACCAGTGATGGCATCATGGTAGTCACTGTTCCACTGAGTTACTGGTACCTGGAGTTTACCTGGAGAGAGTTCCGGGGGTCAACGCCCCCGCGGCCCGGTCTGTGACCAGGCCTCCTGGTGGATCAGAGCCTGATCAACCAGGCTGTTGCTGCTGGCTGCACGCAAACAAACGTACGAGCCACAGCCCGGCTGGTCAGGAACCGACTTTAGGTGCTTGTCCAGTGCCAGCTTGAAGACTGCCAGGGGTCTGTTGGTAATCCCCCTTATGTATGCTGGGAGGCAGTTGAACAGTCTCGGGCCCCTGACACTTATTGTATGGTCTCTTAACGTGCTAGTGACACCCCTGCTTTTCATTGGGGGGATGTTGCATCGTCTGCCAAGTCTTTTGCTTTCGTAGTGAGTGATTTTCGTGTGCAAGTTCGGTACTAGTCCCTCTAGAGATTTTCCAGGTGTATATAATCATGTATCTCTCCCGCCTGCGTTCCAGGGAATACAGGTTTAGGAACCTCAAGCGCTCCCAGTAATTGAGGTGTTTTATCTCCGTTATGCGCGCCGTGAAGGTTCTCTGTACATTTTCTAGGTCAGCAATTTCACCTGCCTTGAAAGGTGCTGTTAGTGTGCAGCAATATTCCAGCCTAGATAGAACAAGTGACCTGAAGAGTGTCATCATGGGCTTGGCCTCCCTAGTTTTGAGGGTTCTCATTATCCATCCTGTCATTTTTCTAGCAGATGCGATTGATACAGTGTTATGGTCCTTGAAGGTGAGATCCTCCGACATGATCACTCCAGGTCTTTGACGTTGGTGTTTCGCTCTATTTTGTGGCCAGAATTTGTTTTGTACTCTGATGAAGATTTAATTTCCTCATGTGTACCATATCTGAGTAATTGAAATTTCTCATCGTTGAACTTCATATTGTTTTCTGCAGCCCACTGAAAGATTTGGTTGATGTCCGCCTGGAGCCTTGCAGTGTCTGCAATGGAAGACACTGTCATGCAGATTCGGGTGTCATCTGCAAAGGAAGACACGGTGCTGTGGCTGACATCCTTGTCTATGTCGGATATGAGGATGAGGAACAAGATGGGTGCGAGTACTGTGCCTTGTGGAACAGAGCTTTTCACCGTAGCTGCCTCGGACTTTACTCTGTGACGACTACTCTCTGTGTTCTGTTAGTGAGGAAATTATAGATCCATCGACCGACTTTTCCTGTTATCCTTTAGCACGCATTTTTGTGCGCTATTACGCCATGGTCACACTTGTCGAAGGCTTTTGCAAAGTCTGTATATAATTACATCTGCATTCTTTTTGTCTTCTAGTGCATCTAGGACCTTGTCGTAGTGATCCAATAGTTGAGACAGACAGGAGCGACCTGTTCTAAACCCATGTTGCCCTGGGTTGTGTAACTGATGGGTTTCTAGATGGGTGGCGATCTTGCTTCTTAGGACCCTTTCAAAGATTTTTATGATATGGGATGTTAGTGCTATCGGTCTGTAGTTCTTTGCTGTTGCTTTACTGCCCCCTTTGTGGAGTGGGGCTATGTCTGTTGTTTTTAGTAACTGTGGGACGACCCCCGTGTCCATGCTCCCTCTCCATAGGATGGAAAAGGCTCGTGATAGGGGCTTCTTGCAGCTTTTGATGAACACGGAGTTCCATGAGTCTGGCCCTGGGGCAGAGTGCATGGGCATGTCATTTATCGCCTGTTCGAAGTCATTTGGCGTCAGGATAACATCTGATAGGCTTGTGTTAACCAAATTTTTGGCTCTCTCATAAAAAATTCATTTTGATCTTCGACTTTCAGTCTGGTTAGCGGCTTGCTAAAAACTGAGTCATATTGGGACTTGCTGTCATCTGTGTAGGACCCATCTTGTTTAAGTAGGGGCCCAATACTGGACGTTGTTCTCGACTTTGATTTGGCATAGGAAAAGAAATACTTTGGGTTTCTTTCGATTTCATTTATGGCTTTTAGTTCTTCCCGCGATTCCTGACTCCTATAAGATTCCTTTAGCTTAAGTTCGATGCTTGCTATTTCTTTGACTAGTGTCTCCCTACGCATTTCAGATATATTGACCTCTTTTAGCCGCTCTGTTATTCTTTTCCGTCGCCTGTAAAGGGAGCCCCTGTCTCTTTCTATTTTACATTTACTCGTCCTTTTTCTTAGAGGAATAAGCCTTGTGCATACATCGAGTGCCACCAAGTTAATCTGTTCTAGGCATAAGTTGGGGTCTGTGTTGCTTAGTATATCTTCCCAGCTTATATCGGTTAGGACTTGGTTTACTTGGTCCCACTTTATGTTTTTGTTATTGAAGTTGAATTTGGTGAATGCTCCCTCGTGACTAGTCTCATTATGTCGGTCTGGGGCTCCACGCATACATGTCTGAACCTCAATTATGTTGTGATCTGAGTATATTGCTTTTGATGTGGTGACATTTCTTATCAGATCATCATTGTTAGTGAAGATGAGGTCTAGTGTATTCTCCAGGCTAGTAGGCACTATTATTTGCTGGTTTATATTGAATTTTGTGCAGAAATTTAAAAGCTCGTGTGAGTGTGAGTTTTCATCAGAGCTGCCTCCTGGTGTTATTACTGCAACAGTATTATTTGCTATATTCCTCCATTTTAGGTGCCTTAAGTTGAAATCCCCCAGGAGCAAGATGTTGGATGCAGGAGCTGGAAGATTTTCCAGACAGTGGTCAATTTTTAACAGCTGTTCCTGGAATTGCTGGGATGTTGCATCCGGAGGCTTGTAGACTACCACAATGACTAGGTTTTGGTTCTCGACCTTTACTGCTAAAACTTCCACTACATCATTTGAGGCATTAAGCAGTTCTGTGCAAACAAGTGTCTCTGCAATGTACAGGCCAAACCCCCCCTTTTTTTGCCTGTTCACTCTGTCACATCTGTATAGGTTGTAACCTGGGATCCATATTTCGTTGTCCAAGTGATCCTTTATGTGGGTCTCAGTATAAGCCGCGAACATTGCCTTTGCCTCTGCAAGCAGTCCACGGATGAAAGGTATTTTGTTGTTTGTTGCTGGCTTTAGACCCTGTATATTTGCAAAGAAGAATGTCATCGGACTGGTGGTATTGTTGGTACTGGGGGGGATTTTTTTTCCGGCATTAGTATCTGTATCTGTTGGTTTGGAGTGGAGGCCATCGACTGTGGTTCCACTCCAGGAATGACTGGATTTGGTGTACGATTTCTGCCATTTCCTGCCAGTTTTTTTTTCCTTCCTGGCACTAAAAAACCTCTCCCTCTTGAGTGGCTGTGGCTACCCAGGTTTTCCCATGGCCTGGAAGTTTTGTATCTTTTTCTCCCCTTTAGATGGTGTGCCTGGCATTTTAAGTTATAGCACAGTCTTTCCTGTACTGAAGAGGTACACATTTCAGGGTGAAAAAGCTTACAGGAAGGGAGTTTGCATTTTCCTGTTGTCATATGGGCACGGCATTTTCTAGGGTGGTCATAGTTGCACGTCCCGTCTGTTTTTCCAGATTTCCCATGTCTGCAGATACCAAGTGCATAGTATGTGCACAGGCTTGGTTTCCGTTTGCCTTGGGTTTCTGTGACTGTATTCCCTGTTGGTGCATGTTTCCCTGTCTTATTCCTATCCTCCCTAGCACCAACAATGGAGCTCCCACCAGTTGTTTTTGGTAATATATCCTCACTATTGCTAGTGGAGTCCTCTTGTTTGCTATTTCCTGTGGTATTTCTAGTTTGAAATATTGGTTTTATCTTATCTTTGACTACACTTGTTTCCCCACTACGGCTCCTGTCCCCTATGAGGTCATTTATATGTATTCCTTCCTGCGTATAATTCCCGACTACCTGGACAAAATCTCCAGCTTCACCATTACTGTCTCCAGGAAGCACCTCCAGCTTCACCATTACTGTCTCCCAGGACAGCACCTCCAGCTTCACCATTACTGTCCCCCAGGACAGCACCTCCAGCTTCACCATTACTGTCTCCCAGGACAGCACTATCAGCCCCACATTTACTGACTACAAGGACATCACCTCCAACCTTACAGTTTCTGACTACATGGCCAGTATCAAGGGCAGTACCATTCAGCCCAGACTTTTTATGTTCCCATCTGTTGTAGAAAGCTTCCAGGTTGTCTATGAAAGCAGCTTTGATGTTATCCTCTTTTAATACCCTTGTGATTTTAGTCCACAGATTTATCTCATTTTGACATACCCAAAAACACTTCCCTGTTTTAATACTGCTTGTAGCTAGTACTTGGATATCTGCACAAGGGGCGTGACACCAATTTCCACAAAAATGACAATTTATCCTTGTGGAAGCCCGTTTGTTTGATTGACTGCAGACTACACAGAGCTTCATAATGATTTGAATAGTTGATTTACTGTAATTCTACTAACAACCTCTTGAATACCCTATTAATAACCTCCTTAAATGAAGCTCTAGCCTGGTGGCTAAAGCTCCCGCTTCACACACGGAGGGCCCGGGTTCGATTCCCGGCGGGTGGAAACATTTGGACACGTTTCCTTACACCTGTTGTCCTGTTCACCTAGCAGCAAATAGGTACCTGGGTGTTAGTCGACTTGTGTGGGTCGCATCCTGGGGGACAAGATTGAGTACCCCAATGGAAATAAGTTAGACAGTCCTCGATGACGCACTGACTTTCTTGGGTTATCCTGGGTGGCTAACCCTCCGGGGTTAAAAATACCGGTGATACCATCATGGTAGTCACTGCTCCACTGAACTACGGGTACCAGTGATGCCATCATCGTAGTCACTGCTCCACTGAACTACGGGTACCGGTGATGCCATCATGGTAGTCATTGCTCCACTGAACTACGGGTACCAGTGATGCCATCATGGTAGTCACTGCTCCACTGAGCTACGGGTCCCAGTGATAATCATTTAGTCACTGCTCCTAACTGGGTAAAGGTCCCATGGGGTTGTCATTAAACGGGAAAGGGGTACATATACCATCATGGTAGTCATGTCCACTGAAACGGTACCATGTCCATCAGTATCACGCTCCACTGAGTACGGGTAAGTGTGCCCCATGGTAGTCATGCTCCATTTAAACACGTGTCCAAATTGGTGCCACCCCTTTTTGGGGTAGTCCACTTTGTCCCACGATCTGGGTACGTGATCCATTGGTAGTCCCGGTCCACTAGCACGGGTCCATGATCCATCATGGTATCACTGCTCCTTTAGTTAGGGGGTCCCTGTCCATCTGTGGGCAGTCCATATCGGAACCAGTGCCCCATATGTGTCATGCTCCATGAGACGGGTACAGTATACCCATGGTAGCCCGCCCCATGAACGGGTCAAGGTCCATCATGGTAGTCACGCCCGACCGGGGTTTCCATGTGCCATCATGGTAGTCATGTCCACTGACACGGGGTACCGGTTTACCATCATGGAGTCACTGCCCCACTAAAACTACGGGTCGTGATCCTCATGGTAGTCACTGTCCCTGGCTACGGGTACCGGATCCATCGGTATCACCTCCATGATTTTGGGTCCCAGGGGTCCATCAGGTAGTCATGTCCAGAGTAGGGTACAAGAAACCCCAAAATGGTGGGTCAAGCTCCAATGACTACGGGTCAAGTAAATGGTAGTCACGCCCACTGACACGGTCCCGTTTTTCACTGGTAGTCATGCCCCACAACAGGGTACCGTGTTCCATCAGGGTAGCACTGTCCATGACACGGGAAACCGTGAACCACTGGAGTCACTGTCCACTGAGCTAGGGGTTTCAAGTGATCCACATGGTAGTCACGCTCCTTGAGTCGGTAGGGGGGGTGCATTTGTAGTCATTTTCCAATTGGTGGGTACAGTATACCATCAGAAAGTCACTGCCCCAAATGAAATTTAAAACGGAAAACCCAATGTCCCAATGGTAGCCGGCTCCATGAGCTACGGGTCAATTGTTTCCCATGGTAGTCAGCTCCACTGACAGGGCCCCGGTGTCCATCATGGTACACTGCTCCACGACACGGGTCCCGGTGATACCATCATGTAGCCTGCCCCACGACTACGGTCGGGTGATCCATGGATTGGAGTCACTTGATCACTTGATATAACGGGTTTTTACCAGTGTTTTCCATCATGTGTCACTGCCCATGAGTACGGGTACCATATACCTTGGATAAAGTCCATAACTAGGGGTCAAGTGATCCATCATGTAGTCCGTCCAGATGGGGGTCCCATGTTTCCATCATGTAGTCATGCCCACTGAGCACGGGTACGTGTACCATAAGGTAGTCACTCTCACTGAACTACGGTCGTATCCATAGGTAGTCCTGCCACTGATTAGGGACATTTTCCACTTGTGTCATGCTCCACTAGTAGGGTACATGTCCATCAGGGTATCACTGCTCCACGGAACACGGGTCAGTGTCCAACAGGGAAAGTCACTGCTCCACAGTAGGGGAAAAAGTGTTTCCCATCATGGTAGTCACTGCCCCACTGCCCCACGGACAGGGTCCATCATGGTATCACTGCCCACTGATAGGGGTCCCCAGTGAACCTCAGGGTGCACTGTCCCAAAAACTAGGGTCCAAGATCCATCAGGGTAGTCACTCTCCATTAGTAGGGTACGGATGTCGGGTAGTCACTGTCCATGATGGGGTCCCGGGTTTACCTAGGGTAGTCAGCTCCACTGATTAGGGGGTACGTGTTTCCCATCAGGGTAGTCCTTCCACTAACACGGTACCATGTCCATATGGTAGTACACCCCACTGATACTGGTTCCCAGTGTTCCCATGGTAGCACTGCCCACTGACAGGGGTTTCGTATACCATCAGGGTAGTCACTGTCATCTGAACCCCGGGGGGTCCCGTGATCCCATCAGGGTTTTCAGCCCCCACTGATTTAAGTACCATAAATACCTCATGTATCATGCTCCATAAATAGGGACCAGTAAACCATCATGGTATCATGTCCACTAAACTAGGGGTTTTCATGTTCATGGTAGTCCTGCCCCCTGTAGGGGGTACCGTGATTCAGGTAGCCCTGCTCCATGAAATAGGTCCCGTGATACCATCATGGTATCATGTCCACTGAGTAGGGGTACCAGTGATACCACATGGTAGTATCTCCAGGGTTGGTACCATGATCCATATAATAAAATTTCCATAATGGGGTTAAGTGCCCCTAGGTAGTCCTTTTTCCCTTTAATGGGGGTACCAGGAGTTTCATTTTACCCCTTCCCCATTGAAAGGGTACCATATAAATCATGGTATTATGCCCACGATTAGACCAGTGAACCCTGAGTATGCTCCACAAAATAGGTTCAAGGAACCATCATGGTCCCCATTTTGCTCCCCCAATGGGGTACGGGTACCGGGGGATATATCATGGTGTCTCTCCCCCCATGGGAAACCTATACCCATCATGGTAGTAAGCCCCACTGATTTTCGGGTACCGTGATCCCAAAAAAAGGTATTCAGGCTCCACTGAGCTACGGGTTCAATTACCATCAGGGTGTCATGCCCCCACTGAGTACGGTAAGGAAACAGGTTTTTCCCCCCCCGAGGGGGGGGGGCCCACTCCGGGGGGGGGGGGGGGGGGGGGGGGTTTGTTTTGGGGGTTTCCCCCCCTAGAAATTTGATAATCAGGGTAGTTTGCCCCACTGAGCTAGGGGGAAAACCAGTGATGCCATCATGTAGCCATTGCCCCCACTGAGCTATGTACCAGTAAACCCATCGTGGAATCACTCCAAAAGGGGTGAACCTCATGAAAAAAGGGAAATTTTCACCCCTTTTACCCTTTTGTGAAGCGTTTTGGACTTTTCATAAGGAAATATAATACAAAAAAAAGACTTTTCCCTCCCCCAGCCGGGTTCAAAAACAACGTAAAAAAACAACGCTTGGTATGGAGGGTTTTTTTAAACATGGAGGAAGGAAGGGGAAAAAGGGAAATAAAAGAAAAAGGAGGGGGAGAGAAGGGGTGGAGGGGAGGAAAAAATTTAAGGAGAAATAGAAGTTAGGTTTTGGGGAAGGAAAGAGAATTGAAGTGGGAGGGGAAGGGGGGAGAATAAAGTGGAAGAGGGGAAAGGAAAAGGAAGAAAAAAAGTGGAAGAGGGAAGGGGGGAAATAGAAGTGGAAAGGGAAGGAGGAGAATAGAACGGAAAGGGGAAAAGGAGAAAAAAGTGGAAAGGGGGAAAGGAGGGAGAATAGAAGTGGAAGAGGAAAGGGGGGAAAAAAAAAAGTGGAAGTGAGAAGGAGGGGGAATAAAGTGGCGAGAAGAAGGGAGAATAGAATGGAAGAGGGAAGGAGGGGAGAAAAGGGAAATGGAAATAAGGAGGGGAAAAAAAAGTGGAAAATGGGGAAAAAGGGAAATAAAGGGGAAGGGGAAAAGGGAGAAAGAAATGGAAGGGAAGGGGGGGAGAATGAAGGAATGGAAAAAAGAAAGGGGGGGAGAGGAGAAGGGTAGAGGGTTTGAATTGTAAAAAGCAGAGAAAGGGAGAGAGTAGCAGCAGCAGGAAGAAGGGAGGGAAAGGGAGAAGGAGAGAAGGCAGGAGGGGGGAAGGGGGTAGGGTAGGGAGGGGAAAGGGAGGGGGAGGGGTCCAAGGCAGGGAGATGGGAAAACAGGAGGGAGGGGAGGGAGGAGAGAGGGGGAAGGAGGGGGAGGGGGGGGGGGGGGGCAGGAAGAAGGGGAAAGGGAGGAGGGAGGGAGGGGGAGGAGGAAGGGGGAAGACAGGGGGGAAGGAGTGGACAGGAGGGGAAAGGGGGGGCAGGAAGGAGGGGAAAACTGGAGGAAGGAAAGGCAGGGATAGGGGGGGAAGGCAGGGGGGAGAGAAAAAGGAGGAGGCAAGAGGTTTGGGAGGGAAGGAGGAGGGTGGGGAAGCGGGCGGAGGGAATGAGGGAGGGCCGGGGGAAAACAGAGGGAGGGAGGAGGGAGGAAGGCAGGGGAGGGAAGGCACAGGGGGGAAGGCAGGAGGTAGGGAGGGAAGGCAGAGGAGGGGAGGGAAGAAGGCAGGGGGTAGGGGGGGAAGGGGGGGTAGGGAGGGAAGGCGGAGGTAGGGAGGGAAGGCAGGGGTAGGGAAGGGGGGAAAAAGGGAGGGGGGGAAGGCAGGAGGTAGGGAAGGGAAGGCAGGAGGTAGGGAGGGAAGGCAGGAGGGAGGGGGGGAAGGCAGGAGGGAGGGAGGGAAAGGGGGCCGGAGGGTAGGGAGGGAAGGGAGAGGGAGGGAGGGGAAGGGGGAGGAAAGGGGGGAAGGGGGGGTAGGGGGGGGAAGGAAAGGTAGGGAGGAAGGCAGAGGGAGGGGGGGAAGGCAGGAGGTTAGGGAAGGGAAGCCCGGAAGTAGGGAGGGAAGGCAGGAGGGAGGAGGGAAGGCAGGAGGTAGGGGGGGAAGGAGGGGGTAGGGGGGGAAGGCAGGAGGAGGGAGGGAAGGCAGGGGGGTGGGAGGGAAGGCAGGAGGTAGGGAGGGAAGGCAGGAGGTAGGGAGGGAAGGCAGGAGGTAGGGAGGGAAGGCAGGAGGTAGGGAGGGAAGGCAGGAGGTAGGGAGGGAAGGCAGGAGGTAGAGAGGGAAACGGAGGTAGGGGGGAAGGCAGGGGGAGGGAGGGGGGAAAGGGAGGGGGGGAAGGCCGGAGGTAGGGAGGGAAGGCAAGTAGGGGGGGAAGGGGAGTAGGGAGGGAAAGGGAGGGGGGTTGTAAAAAAAGGAAAAAGGTAGGGAGGGGAAGGCAGGAGGTAGGGAGGGGGAAAGGGAGGAGGTAGGGAGGGAAGGCAGGAGGTAGGGGGGAAGGCAGGGGGGTAGTGGGGAAGGGAGGAGGTAGGGGGGGAAGGCAGAGGAGGGGGGGAAGGCAGGATAGGGGGGGAAGGCAGGGGAGGGAGGGGAAAGGCAGGAGGTAGGGAGGGAAGGAGGAGGTAGGGAAGGGGAAAGGAGAAAGGAGGAGGGAAGGGAGGAGGTAGGAGGGAAGGCAGGAGGGGAGGGGAAGGGAGGAGGGAGGGGGGGGAAGGCAGAAGGAGGAGGGAAGGCAGAGGGAGGAGGGAAGGCGGAGGTAGGGGGGAAGGAGGGGTGGTGGGGGGGAAGGCAGGAGGTAGGGGGAGGGGAAGGGGGAGGAGGGGAGGGAGGGAAAGCAGGGGGTAGGAGGGGAAAGGGAGGAGGGAGGGAGGGAAGGCAGGAGGGAGGGAAGGGAAGGAAGGAGGGGGGGAAAGGGAGGAGGTAGAGGGAAGGGAGGAGGTAGGGAGGGAAGGGAGGAGGAGGGAGGGAAGGCAGGAGGTTTGGAGGGAGGCAGGAGGTATGGAAGGAAAGGGAGAAGGTGGGAGGGGGAAAGGGAGGGGGTAGGGAGGGAAGGAGGAGGTAGGGAAGGAAAAGGAGGGGTTGGGAGGAAGGCGGAGGTAGGGAGGGAAGGCAGGGGGTAGGGGGGGAAGGAGGGGGAGGAGGGAAGGCAGGAGGTAGGGGGGGAAGGCAGGGGTTTGGGGGGGAAGGGAGGGGTGGGGGGGAAAGCAGAGGTAGGGGGGGAAAAGGGAGGGGGTAGGGGGGGAAGGCAGGGGGTAGGGAAAGGGAAAGGAGAAAGGGAGGGAGGGAAGGCAGAGGGGGAGGGAAGGCAAAGGAGTAGGGGGAAGGGAGGAGGTAGGGGGGAAGGCAGAAAAGGTAGGAGGAAGGCCGGAGGTAGGGAGGGAAGGAGGAGGTGGGGGGAAGGAAAGAGGTAGGGGGGGAAGGAGGGGGTAGAAGGAAGGTAAGAAGGGGAGGGAGGGGGGCAGGAGGTGGGAGGGGAAGGGAGGAGGTAGGGGGGAAGGCAGGAGGTAGGGAGGGAAGGGAGGAGGTGGGAGGGAAGCAGGAGGTAGGGGGGGAAGGGAGGGGGTAGGAGGGGGAAAGGGAGGGGGGTGGGAGGGAAGGCAGGAGGGAGGGAGGGGAAACAGGAGGAGGGAGGGAAGGCAAAAGGGAGGGAGGGGAAGGCAGGGGGAAGGGGGAAGGGGAGGAGGGAGGAGGGAAGGCAGGAGTAGGGAGGGAAGGAGGGGGTAGTGAGGGAAGGCAGGGGGTAGGAGGAAGGCGGAGGTAGGGAGGGAAGGCAGGAGGTGGGGAAGGGGAGTAGGGGGGAAAACAGGATAGGAGGGGAAAGGGAAGAGGTAGTGGGGAAGGCAGGGGGTAGGAGGGAAAGGGAGGGGGTAGGGAGGGAAAGGGAGGAGGTAGGGAGGGAAGGGGAGGAGGTAGGGAGGGAAGGCAGGAGGGAGGGAGGGGAAAGGGAGGGGTAGGAGGGAAGGGAGAGTAGTGAGGGAAGGGAGAGGTGTGGGGAAGGCAGGAGGTAGTGAGGAAGGCAGGGGGGGTAGGAGGGAAGGCAGGAGGTAGGGAGGAAGGCAGGAGTGGGGGGAAGGCAGGGAGGTAGGAGGGAAAGGAGGAGGTAGGAGGGAAGGGAGGAGGGAGAGGGAAACGGAGGGGAGGGGAAGGAGGGGGTAGGGGGGAAGGGAGGAGGGGAGGGAGGAAGGCAGGAGGAGGAGGAGGCAGGGGTAGGAGGGAAGGGAGGGGTAGTGAGGGAAGGCAGGAGGTAGGGAGGGGAAAGGAGGGGGTAGGAGGGAAGGAGGAGGTAGGGGGGGAAAGGGAGGAGGTAGGGAAGGAAGGTGAGGGGGGGGGAAGGCAGGGGTAAAGGGAAGGGAGGAGTAGGGAGGGAAAAGGCAGGAGGTAGGGAGGGGGAAAGGGGGAGGTGGGAGGAACCGGGGGTAGGGGGGGAAGGCAGGAGGTAGGAGGGAAGGCAGGGGGTAGGGGGGGAAGGCAGGGGGTATGAGGGAAGGGAGGTAGGAGGGAAGGCAGGAGGTAGTGAGGGAAGGGAGGAGGGAGGGAGGGGAAGGCAGGAGGTAGGGGGGGGAAGGCAGGAGGTAGGAGGGAAGGCAGGAGTAGGGAGGAAGGCGGGGTAGGGAGGGAAGGCAAGGGGTAGGGGGAGGGAAGGGAGGAGGTAGGGGGGGAAGGGAGGAGGTATGGGAAGGCGGAGGAGGGGAGGGAAGGCGGGGGTAGTGAGGGGAAAGGAGGAGGTAGGAGGGGAAGGGAGGAGGTAGGGGGAAGGCAGGAGGTAGGAGGGAAAGGCGGGGGTGGGGGGGAAGGGAGGAGGTAGGGGAGGGGGAAGGGCAGGAGTAGGGAGGAAGGAGAAAGGTAGGGAGGGAAGGCAGGAGGTAGGGGGGAAGGCAGGAGGTAGGGAGGGAAGGCAGAGGGAGGGAGGGAAGGGGGAGGAGGGAGGGAAGGGGGAGGTAGGGAGGGAAGGCAGGAGGTAGGAGGGAAGGAGGAGGTAGGGAGGAAGGCAGGAGTATGGGGGAAAGGAGAAGGGAGGGAGGGGAAGGGAGGAGGTAGGGGGGGAAAAGGGGGAGGTGGAAGGAAGCCCGGAGGTAGGGAGGGGAAAGGGGAGGGAGGGGGGGAAGGCAGGAGGTAGGGAGGGGGGGGCAGGAGGTAGGGAGGGGAAAGGCAGGAGGTGGGAGGGAAGGCAGGGGTAGGAGGGAAGGGAGGGGGTAGGGGGGAAAAGCAGGAGGTAGGGAGGGAAGGGAGGAGGGAGGGAGGGGAAGGGAGGGGTAGGGAGGAAGGAGAAGGGAAAGGGGGGGAAAGGGAGGATAGGAGGGGAAGGGGAGGATAGGGAGGGAAGGCAGGGGGTAGGGAGGGAAGGCAGAGTAGGGGAGGGAAGGGGGAGGTAGGGGAGGGAAGGCAGGAGGTAGGGAGGAAGGGAAGGGTGGGAGGGAAGGCAGGAGGGGGTAAGGAAGGAGAAAGGGAGGAGGGAAGGCAGGAGGGAGGGAGGGAGGCAGGAGTAGGGGGGGAAGGGAGGAGGAGGGGGGAAGGGAGGGGGTATGAGGGGAAGGCAGGAGGAGGGGGGGAAGGAGGAGGGAGGGAGGGAACAGGAGGTTTGGAGGAAGCAGGAGGTAGGGAGGGAAAGGCAGGGGGTGGGGGGAAGGCAGGAGGTAAGGGGAAGGGAAAGGGAAAGGGAGGAGGGAAGGGAGGGGTAGGGGGAAGGCAGGGGTGGGGGGAAAGGGAGGAGGTAGGGGGGGAAGGCGAAGGTAGGAGGGAAGGCGGAGGGATGGGGAAAGGCAGGAGGTAGGAGGGAAGGAAGAGGGAGGGAAACAGGGGGTAGGGGGAAAGGGAGGAGGGAGGAGGGAAACAGGGGGTAGGGGAGGGAAGGGAGGGAGGTAGGGGGGGAAGGCAGGGGGTAGGGAAGGAAGGAGAAAATAGGGAGGGAAGGCAGGAGGTAGGAGGGGGCAGGGGGTAGGGAGGGGAAGGCAGGGGTGGGAGGGAAGGCAGGGGGTAGGGGGGGAAGGCAGGAGGTAGGGGGGGGAAAGGAGAAGGTAGGGAGGGAAGGCAGGTGGGGAGGGAGGGGAAAGGGAGGAGGTAGGGAAAGGAACCGGAGGGAGGGGGGAAGGCAGGGGTAGGGGAGGAAGGGAGGAGGTAGGGAGGGAAGGCAGGAGGGGGTGAGGGAAAGGGGGAGGTAGGGAGGGAAGGGGGGGGTAGGGAGGGAAGGCAGGAGGTGGAGGGAAAACAGGAGGAGGGGGGAAGGGAGAGGAGGGGGGGAAGGGAGGAGGTAGGAAAGGAAAAGAAGGAGGAGGGGAAAGGGGGGGAGGGGAAAGGAGGAGGGGAGGGAGGAAGGGAGATTGGAGGGAAGGCAGAAGGGAGGGGGGGAAGGGGGAGGGAGGAGGGAAAGGGAGGAGGGAGGGGGAAGGAAAAGGGGGGGGAGGGAAACAGGGGGTTGAAGGAAGGAAAGGTAGGGAGGGAAGGAGGAGGTAGGGGGGAAGGGAGGAGGTAGGGGGGGAAGGGAGGGGGTAGGAGGGAAGGCAGGGGGTAGTGAGGGAAGGCAGGAGGGGGGGAGGGAAGGCAGGAGGAGGGGGAAGGAGGGGGTGGGAGGAAGGCAGGAGGTAGGGGGGAAGGCAGGAGGGAGGAGGGAAGGAAGAGGAGGGGGGGAAGGCAGGAGGAGGGAGGGAAGGCAGGAGGGTATGAGGGAAAGGGAAGGTAGGGAGGGGAAGGGCAGGGGGTAGTGAGGGAAGGCCCGGAGGTGTGAGGGAAGGCAGGGGGAAGGGGGGGGGAAAGGGGGAGGTAGTGAGGGAAGGAAAGGGGTAGGGAGGAAAAGGCAGGGGTGGGAGGGGAAAGGGAAAGAGGTATGAGGGAAGGCAGGGGGAAAGGGGGGGAAGGCAGGAGGTAGGGAGGGAAGGAGGAGGTAGGGAGGGAAGGAGGAGGTAGGAGGGAAGGGAGGAGAAAAGGGGGGGAAGGCGAGGAGGAGGGAAAGGGAGGAGGTGTGAGGGAAGGCAGGGGTGTGAGGGGAAGCAGGAGGTAGGGAGGAAGGCAGGGGGTAGTGAGGGGGGCAGGAGGTAGGGAGGGAAGGCAGGAGGGAGTGAAGGAAGGAGGAGGGGAGGGAGGGAAGGCAGGGGGGGGGAAGGAAGGCAGGAGGTAGGGAGGGGAAAGGAGGGTGGGAGGAAAGGGAGGAGGTAGGGGGGAAGGCAGGGGGTAGGGAGGGAAGGGAAGAGGTAGGGAAAGGGAAGGCAGGAGGTAGGGGAGGGGAAAGGGAGGAGGTAGGGAGGGAAGGAGGGGTAGGGAGGGGAAAGGGAGGAGGTAGGAGGGGAAGGGAGGAGGTAGGGAGGGGAAAGGGAGGAGGTAGGGAGGGGGGAGGAGGTAGGGAAAGGAAGGCAGGAGGTTTGGGAGGGAAGGGGAGGAGGTAGGAGGGAAACAGGAGGGAGGAGGAAGGAGGGGGTAGGGGGGAAGGCAGGAGGTAGGAGGGGGGCAGGGGGTGGGAGGGAAGGAGGAGGTATGGAGGGAAAGGGAGGAGGGAGGAGGGGGGCAGGGGGAGGAGGGGAAAGGGGGGGGTAGGGGGGAAGGCAGGGGTAGGGAGGGAGGGAGGAGGTGGGAGGGGAAACAGGAGGGAGGGAGGGGGAAAGGGAGGGGGTAGGAGGAAGGCAGGAGGTAGGGGGGAAAGGCAGGAGGTAGGAGGGAAGGCAGGAGGGAGGGGGGGGGGAAGGCAGGAGGTAGGAGGGAAGGCAGGGGTAGGAGGGAAGGCAGGAGGTAGGAGGAAGGGAGGAGGTAGTGAGGGGAAGGGGGGGGGGGGGGGGGGGGGCCCCCAGGTAGTGAGGGAAGGCAGGAGGGAGGGAGGGAAGGAGGGGGGAGTGAGGGAAGGAGGAGGTAGGAGGGGGAAAGGGAGGAGGTATGAGGGAAGGCAGGGGGTTGGGGGGAAGGCAGGAGGTAGTAGGGGGAAAGGGAGGAGGTAGGGGGGAAGGCAGGAGGTAGGGAAAGGAAGGGAAGGGAGGGGGGAAGGCAGGAGGTAGGGAGGGAAGGCAGGAGGTTTGGGAGGGAAGGCAGGAGGTATGGGGGGGAAGGGAGGGGGTAGGGAGGAAGAGGGGTAGGAGGGAAAGGAGGAGGGAGGAAGGAAGGCAGGAGGGAGGGGGAAGGGGAGGAGGGGAGGGGGGGAAGGCAGGAGGTAGGGAAGGAAGGAGGAGGTAGGAAAAAAAGGGAGGAGGTGGGAGGGAAGGCGGAGGTGGGAGGGAAGGCAGGAGGTAGGGGGGAAGGCAGAAGTAGGGAGGGAAGGCAGGGGTAGGGGGGAAGGGAGGAATAGGGGGGAAGGAGGAGGTAGGGAGGGAAGGCAGGAGGTAGGGAGGGAAGGGGGAGGTTAGTGGGGAAGGGAGGAGGTAGGGGGGAAGGCAGGAGGTAGGGGAAGGCAGGGGGTAGGGAGGGAAGGCAGGATATGAGGGGAAGCAGGAGGTAGGAGGGAAAGGGAGGGGGTAGGAGGAAGGCAGGGAGTGAGGGAAGGCAGGAGGTGGGAGGGAAGGCGGGGGTAGGGAGGGAAGGCAGGGGGAGGAGGGAAGGCAGGGGTAGTGAGGGAAGGAGGGGTAGTGGGGAAAGGGGAGGTAGTGAGGGAAGGGAGGGGGTGTGAGGAAAAGGGAGGAGGTATGAGGGAAAGGGAGGAGGAGTTTAGGGGGGGCAGGAGGTAGGGGGGGAAGGCGGGGTAGTGAGGGAAGGGGAGAGGTATGAGGGAAGGCAGAGGTATGAGGGAAGGGAGGAGGTAGGGAGGGAAGGAGGAGGTAGGAGGGAAGGCAGGAGGTAGTGAGGGAAGGCAGGGGTAGGAGGGGAAAGGAGGAGGTAGTGAGGGAAGGCGGGGGTAGGGGGGGAAGGAGGAGGTAGGAGGGAAGGCGGAGGTATGAGGAAGGGAGGAGTAGGAAGGAAGGCAGGAGGTAGGGGGGGAAGGGAGGGGGTAGGGGGGGGGAAGGGAGGGGGTAGGGAGGGGAAGGCAGGGGGTAGGAGGGAAGGAGGGGTAGTGAGGGAACAGGGGGTAGGAGGGAAGGCAGGAGGTAGGAGGGGAAGCAGAGGTAGGGAGGGGAAACAGGAGGTAGGAGGGAAGGCGGGGGTAGTGAGGGAAGGCAGGGGTAGTGAGGGAAGGAGGAGGGGAGTGAGGGAAGGCAGGAGGTAGGAGGGAAGGGAGGGGGAGTGAGGGAAGGAGGAGGTAGTGGGGAAGGCAGGGGGTAGTGAGGGGAAGGGAGGAGGGAGGGAGGGGAACAGGGGGTAGGAGGGAAGGCAGGAGGTAGTGGGGAAGCAGGAGGTAGGAGGGAAGCAGGGGGTAGGGAGGGAAGGCAGGAGGGAGTGAGGGAAAGGGAGAGGTAGTGAGGGAAGGGAGGGGTAGGAGGAAAGGGAGGAGGGAGGGGGAAGGGAGGGGGTGGGGGGAAGGCAGGAGGTATGGGGAAGGAGGAGGTATGAGGGAAGGGAGGAGGGAGGAGGAAGGGAGGAGGTAGGGAGGGAAGGCGGAGGGATGAGGGAAAGGGAGGAGTAGTGAGGAAGGCAGGAGGTGTGAGGGAAGGCAGGAGGGAGGAGGGAAGCAGAGGTAGGGAGGGAAGGCAGGAGGTTGAGGGAAGGCAGGGGTAGTGAGGGGAAAGGGAGGAGGGATGAGGGAAGGCAGAGGTAGGAGGGAAGGCGGGGGTAGGGAGGGAAGGCAGGAGGAGGGGAAGGGAGGAGGAGTGAGGGAAGGCAGGAGGTAGTGAGGGGAAAGGGGAGGTAGGGAAGGGGAAAGGGAGGGGGAGGAGGGAAGGGGAGGGGGTAGTGAGGGGAAGGCAGGGGGTAGGAGGAAGGCAGGGGTAGTGGGGAAAGGGAGGAGGTAGTGAGGGAAGGCAGGAGGTAGGGAGGGAAGGCGGGAGGTAGTGAGGGAAGGCAGGAGGTAGTGAGGGAAGGCAGGAGGTAGTGAGGGAAGGAGGGTAGTGAGGGAAGGCAGGGGTATGAGGGGGAAGGTATGGGGAAGGCAGGAGGTAGTGAGGGGAAGGCAGGAGGTAGTGAGGAAGGGAGGGGGTAGGGAGGAAGGAGGAGGTAGTGAGGGAAAGGGGGAGGTAGGAGGGGAAAGGGAGGAGGTGGGGGGGAAAAGGGAGGGGGGTAGGGAAAAGGCAGGAGGGAGGGGGGAAGGCAGGAGGGGAGTGAGGGAAGCAGGAGTATGGGGAAAGGGAGGGGTAGGGGGGGAAGGGCAGGGTAGGGGGGGAAGGCAGGAGGTAGTGAGGGAAGGCAGGAGGTAGTGAGGGAAGGCAGGAGGTAGGGAGGGAAGGCAGGAGGTAGTGAGGGAAGGCAGGAGGTAGGAGGGAAGGCAGGAGGTAGTGAGGGAAGGCGGGGTATGAGGGAAAGGGAGGAGGTATGAGGGAAGGCAGGGGGTAGTAGGGAAGGCGGGGGGTAGGAGGAAGGCAGGAGGTAGGGAGGAAGGGAGGGGGTTTGTGAAGGGGGGCAGGAAGTAGTGAGGGGAAGGAGGGGGTAGTGGGGAAGGGGAGGTATGAGGGGAAGGGAGAGTAGGAAGGGGAAAGGGAGGAGGGAGGGGGGAAGGCAGGGGGAGTGAGGGAAAGGGGAGGTAGTGAGGGAGGGAGAAGGGAGAAATAGTTTAATTTAAAAAGGGGGATTGATTTCCATTTTAAACAAGTTAAAATAAAAGGAAAAAAGGGGAACAAGTAAGGGAAAATTTCTTTAAACCTTCCTTTTTTATAAAACCTTTTCACCCTTTATCACCATTAAGGGCACACACTAACCATTATCACCCTTACGGGTTTTTTAAAGCTATTTTTTACCATCCCGGGCCATTTTAACCATTTCACCATTGCCACAATCGTCACCCCTTGTCTCCATGTCACCATTGTCACCACTGTCACCACTGCCCATTGTCACCACTGTCACCATTGTCACCCTGTCACCATTCACGTCATCATTTCCCTCACCATTCCGTATCATTCTCATCACATCACGTCATCATTCTCATCACATAATAGTAAGCACCTAAACTACTGGGAAAAGGTTGAAGGTCCCTTTACTGTATTCCCTGGAACGCGGCGAGAGAGATACATGTAAAAACACTTGGAAGGTCCTGGAGGGGTTTGGACCAAACCTACAAACCCAAAATCACTCCTTTGAAAGCAAAAAACCCAGGGAATGCACTTCCCCCATGAAAAGCAGGGGGGCCAGAGTACACTGAGAGACAAAAAAAATAAGTGCCGGGGGCCCCAAAACTGTTCTTTTCCTCCCAATACTAAAGGGGATTACCAAAAAGACCCCCGGGTGTCTTCAAGAAGGCACTGGACATGGGACCCAAAGTCAGTACTTACCAACCGGGGTGTGGTTCGTATTCAG
>NC_069405.1:38195630-38200630 GCF_026875155.1 Cherax quadricarinatus | reverse complement strand
CACGTCATCATTCTCATCACCAAATTCACGTCATCATTTCATCACCATTCACGCCATCATTCTCATCATCATTCACGTCAATCATACATCGCGCACCATTCACGACATCATTTTTTTTCTCGCCACCTATACACGTCACATTCTCATCACCATTCTCGGCCAACATTCCACATCATCATTCGCCCACCATTCACATTATCATTCTCATCACTATTCACGTCATCATTCTCATCACCATTCACGTCATCATTCTCATCACCATTCACGTCATCATTCTCATCACCATTCACGTCATCATTCTCATCACCATTCACGTCATCATTCTCATCACTCAATCCCGTTCAATGTCTCATCACCAATCACCGACATATTCTCATCAACCATTCCCCGTCATTGTCCCTCATCACCATTCAAGTCAGTCCCCCTCATCGCACCATTCACGTCACATTCTCATCACCAATCTACTCATCATTCTCATCACCATCACGTCATTTTCTCACCACCAAAGTCACGTCAACATTCTCATCACATTCACGTCATCATACTCACACCATTTTCACGTCATACATTCTCATCACCATTTCAAGTCCATCATTCTCCATCACCATTCACGTCATTGTTCTCATCACCATTCACGTCAACATTTTCATGATCATTCACGTCATTATTCTCATCATCATTCACGTCATCTTTCACATCACTATTCACGTCATCATTCTCGTCACCATTCACGTCATCATTCTCGTCACCATTCACGTCATCATTCCGACACCATTCACTTCATCATTCACATCAATCATTCACGACATCATTTCTCGTTCACCATTCACGTCATCATTCTCGTCACCATTCACGTCATCATTCTCGTCACCATTCACGTCATCATTCTCGTCACCATTCACGTCATCATTCTCGTCACCATTCACGTCATCATTCTCGGCACCATCACGTCATCAATTCTCATCATCACTTCACGTCATCATTCACGAATCAAAAGACCATTCACCGGTCATCATTCTCATGCACTAATCACGTCATCAGTCACGACAACCATTCACGTCATCATTCTCGTTCACATTTCACTCATCATTCTCGCATCATTTCTCGTCATCATTCTCTTCATCATTCAACCTTAACAATCTTAGAATCCCACTTGGTAACTGATAATTAACACTTAGAATAGAACCTCTTAACAGCATTTAGGCAAACTGCCTTAGAAATCACTCAGAAACCACTTTGTAAACAATCTTAGAAATGCGACATTAGAACCACATTGAAACCCACTTTAACACTTAGAAATACACTTAGAAACCACTATGAAACAACTTTAAAAAAAACTTACAAACCACTGTGAAGCAACTAAAGAAATTATTTAGAACCATTTTTGAAACAACTAAGAAATCGCTTAGACGCAACTTTGAAATACCTAAAAAATCACTAAGAACCCAATTCGAACTGTTTTGAAAACCACATTGAAATCACTTTGCACTGCTTTCGAAGCTCTTGAAACGACTTAGAAACCACTTTGCGCAATTTCGTTGAACTGCTTTGAAACCTCATAGAAACTTATAAATCACACAGTTAAACTACTTAGAAACCACTTTAAAAAGTACTTATTAAAAACCACTTAGAAACTACTTTGAAAGCAATTTTAGAAACCAGTTTTTGAAACTACTTAAATACTACTTGAAAATGCTTAAAGAAGCCACTTAGAAACGCTTAGAAACACTTAAGAAAACTGAAAAACAACGGGGGTAAAGAAGGTGATCTATATCGTCCTTATTCAGCGACCCTCTTCAAGAAGCAGTACATTATAATACTCAAACTTTTAAGGCATTTTTTCCACATGGTGCAACACTATGCAAAGGACATTAGAGGCTAAAGACCAATAGGACCGTCGGAAAGGGTCTTCAAAGAGACCACCAAAGGCCAGTATGTTGCATCCGTTTCCGTTGAAGAGCCTGGCTGGCGAATGACATACGGAGGAATCGAGTCATTAACACGCCATGTGTGACCGGATCGCAAACTATAGAGAAGTCGCGCAAAATTCTTTTGCGATCTGCGGTCCAAACTATCACACTGGTCTGGTAAGTTAGGAGGACATCACACTGGCTGGGGCTAGATGGGACACAACATTGGGACAGATAATTAAGACATCAACACTGTCTGAATAATTAGGCATCAACCACTGATCAGATCAAAGACCACCACACTAGACCGTAAAAATAAGACATCAGTACCGGTCTGGTAAATTTGGGACTCAACACTTGTTCATGACATTGGTACATCAACACAGGACTTGGTAAATGGGACACCTCCAACGACTTGTTAGGCAATTGTGACCTCAACAATGGGACTTGAAATTGGGACAACACCAACTGGTCCTGGTACTTGGGACCTAACACTGGCCTGTCATTGACACACACTAGTCTGGTAATTGGGACATCAACACTAGAGTACTAAATGGGACATCAACACTATTCCGGTAATTGGCCATCAACACTGTCTGGTATATGGGGACACAAATCACTGGTCTAGAAATTGGGACATCACAGGTCTGTTAAAGTTCGACATCCACAGGTCTTTTCAGTGATACTCACTGTTCTGTTAAGAGATCCATCACTGGTCTCTGTTACAGTGGGCCCCCCTCATTCAGGACATCACTGGTCTGTAAAGTGATACATCACTGTCTGTTAAGTGATACATAATCTGTACTGATAGTTGGACCTCACAGTCCGTTAAGTGACACATCACAGGTCATGTAAGTGGGACATCAACACTATTCTAGCAACTGTGACATGACTGGACGTGGTAACAGGAACATCAACCGCCGGCAATACCTTACCATAATCTGTTAGGTCCGACGCCGGTTTCTTGCAGTGTCCCCCCCGTATTACAGGGGGTGGACTACCCCCATTAATACCGGAAGGGTTATTAACCAGGGTAATAACTGGGTAATAACAAAGGGTTATATCGGGAGTAATTACCAAGGAAAATACGGAGGGAAGTCCCGAGGGTTAATACCAGGGGTAATATCGGGGTAAGTTCAATGGTAATACCAAAGGGTAATACCGGGGGTAGTACCACAGTAATACAGGTGTAATACCGTGGCAGCGGATGTGACTGTCTCCTATTTCCAATAAGGATCGGGCAATTGCTGATTATAGAGGTACGCGGTGTTGAGCCCCTGATGAATCTGCCGTGTACTTTTTGTGTTGTGGTGTGGTGAGTGATGGTTGATGGTGGTTGGTGTTTATGGTGATGGTGTGTGGTGGTAGGTTATAGTGTGGTGGTGGATGTGGAGGTGGGATGGTGATGGTGGTTGTGGTGGGTGTGGTGGTGATGTGGTGGTGGTGATGGTGAATGTGGTGGTGGTGGCGTTGGTGGTGATGGTGGTGGTGGTGATGGTGGTGGTGTGGTGGTGGTGGTGTTGGTGGTGTGTGATGGTGGTGGTGGTGGTGTGGTGGTGATGTGTGGTGTGGTGGTGGTGGATGGTGGTGGGTGATGGTGGTGGTGGTGGTGGGTGGTGGTGATGGTGGGTGGTGATGGTGGTGGTGGTGGTGATGGTGGTGATGGTGGTGGTGTGTGGTGGTGTGGTTGGTGGTGGTGATGGTGGTGGTGGTGATGGTGGTGGTGGTGGTGGTGTGTGATGATGGTGGTGGTGATGGTGGTGGTGGTGGTGGTGGTGGATGGTGGTGGTGGTGGTGGTGGTGGTGGTGGTGATGGTGGTGGTGATGGTGATGGTGGTGGTGATGGTGGTGGTGGATGGTGGTGGTTGGTGGTGGTGATGGTGGTGGTGGTGATGGTGGTGGTGGTGATGGTGGTGGTGGTGGTCATGGTGGTGGTGGTGGTGGGTGGATGGTGGTGGTGGTCGTGGTGATGGGTGGTGGTGTGTGGTTGTGGTGTGGTGGTGATGATGGTGGTGGTGGTGGTGGTGGTGGTGGTGGGTGATGGTGGTGGTGGTGGTGGTGATGATGGTGTGGGGTGATGGTGGTGGTGGTGATGGTGGTGGGGGGTGGTGGTGGTGGTGGTGGTGATGATGGTGGTGGTGTGTGGTGATGGTGGTGGTGTGGTGGTGGTGGTGATGGTGGTGGTGTGGTGGTGGTGGTGGTGGTGATGGTGGTTGGTGGTGGTGATGGTGGGGTGGTGGTGATTGGTAGTGATGGTGGTGGTGGGTGGTGGTGGTGGTGGTGGTGGTGGTGGTGGTGGTGGTGAGTGGTGGTGGATGGTGGTGGTGATGTGGTGGTGATGGGTGGTGGTGGATGGTGGGTGAGGTGGTGGGATGGTGGTGGGTGGTGGGTGTGAGTGGTGTGGTGGTGGTGGTGATGGTGGTGGTGATGGTATGATGGTGGTGGTGGTGGTGGTGGTGATGGTGGTGGTGGGGTGAGGTGTGGTGGTGGTAGTGTGGTGATGGATGGTGGTGAGGTGATGGTGGTGAAGGTGGTGATGAATGATGGTGGTGAGTGGGTGATGGTGGTGGAGGTGTGGTGGTGGTGGTGTGGTGAGTGTGTGGTGTAGTGGTGGTGGTGGTAGGTGATGGTGGTGGTGGATGGGTGGTGTGGTGGTGGTGGTGGTTGGTGGTGGTGAGTGGTGGTGGTGAGTGGTGGTGATGGTGGTGGATGGTGGTGATGGTGGTGATGGGGTGGTGGTGTGGTGGTGGTGTGGTGGTGGTGGTGGATGGTGGTGATGGTGGTGATGGTGTGGTGGTGGTGATGGTGGTGGTGGTGGTGGTGGTGGTGGTGGTGGTGGTGGTGGTGGTGATGGTGGATGGTGGTGGTGCTGGTGGTGGTGCTGGTGGTGGTGGTGGTGGTGTGTGCGGCGGTGTGGTGGTGGTGGTGATGGTGGTGGTGATGGTGGTGCTAGTGAGTGATGGTAGTTGTGATAGTATTAGTAGCAGTATTAGTGGTTGAATTGGTTGGAAGAGATTGAGAGACTGAGATTGTTACTGTCTTACAGCAGTTTAGGTATTCTCTCCAACTATCTCTTCTCGTCCTTATCTG
>NC_069405.1:38172391-38195130 GCF_026875155.1 Cherax quadricarinatus | reverse complement strand
ATCTTACTTTTGACATATCACATAAGTTATTGTACTTCCAAATTTTCCCTCAATAAGTGTATAATAAGCAATACTGCTCAAGAAGTGCCCAAAGACTTATCACATATTAGATTTTTTTGTCTCATATTTGTCTCTCTAACTGCTAGAGGGTACTGAACCAAGCCTAAGCCTGCTACTACACCATTAGTAAAGTACTATAACCCTAAGCCTGGTTACTAAAACCAAATTAGTCATACTAGTAACCAACCTAAGCCTGGCCACTACACCATCAGTCAGTACTAGTAACCAAGCCTAAGCCTGGCCACTACCTATTCCAGTACTGTATAATCCAAGCCTAAGCCTGGCTACCCCTCAAGGAGTTTCCATGATGTTGGTGAGGGCTCTTGATTTGGGCATAGGATCTGTCTCCATTCCGCCGAATTAAAGCCTAATGCCCTTCCACAATCCCCCCGCCCGGCGCATGTATAATCTCCTGTTATAGCGCTTCCCCCTTTATTATAATAATAATAATAATAAGCCTGGCTACTACACCATTAGTCAGTACTAGTAATCAAGCCTAAGCCTGGCCACTACACCATCAGTCAGTACTAGTAACCAAGCCTAAGCCTGGCCACTACACCATCAGTCAGTACTAGTAACCAAGCCTAAGCCTGGCCACTACACCATCAGTCAGTACTAGTAACCAAGCCTAAGCCTGGCCACTACACCAACAGTCAGTACTTGTAACCAAGCCTAACCCTGGCTACTACACCATCAGTCAGTACTTGTAACCAAGCCTAACCCTGGCTACTACACCATCAGTCAGTACTTGTAACCAAGCCTAAACCTGGCCAATACACCATCAGTCAGTACTAGTAACCAAGCCTAAGCCTGGCTACTACACCATCAGTCAGTACTAGTAACCAAGCCTAAACCTGGCTACTACACCATCAGTCAGTACTTGTAACCAAGCCTAAGCCTGGCTACTACACCATCAGTCAGTACTTGTAACCAAGCCTAACCCTGGCTACTACACCATCAGTCAGTACTTGTAACCAAGCCTAAGCCTGGCTACTACACCATCAGTCAGTACTAGTAACCAAGCCTAAGCCTGGCCACTACACCATCAGCCAGTGCGTTCACACTGCAAGTTTTTCATGTCATAGAGAGTTATAGATGTACTCAGGCTTCTAACTACGTTCCTGTGACATTCTCTTTCATCATTTCCTCCTCTCTTAATGTTATACCGAGTGATAAACACAGAAAGGTTCTGTTCTGGATATGGCTACTGCTCTGGTCATTGTTGTCATGTGTGTTTGTGTGTGTCCAATTTCTGCTTTAAGCTATAAGAAGCCAGTTACCCGTATGTACTCTATTTTGCATTTTTTAATGCATCTCACCCAATTTTCGAACATATTTAAGATTTTCGGCCAATTTCCCATTTTACGCTGCCCTCTCTTCGTTTGGAAAATTGTGAATAATCAAGTTAAAGACTCGTGTAAGGAAGGTTACTTCCGGAGGAAGTTGTGATTGATCCGGTTCATTGACAGTTGATGATTGTTAATAATGGATTCATTGTAATAGACTTTAGCAGCAGCAGCAGCAGCTTTATTATTATTATTATTATTATTATTATTATTATTATTATTATTATTATTAATAATAATAATAATAATTACACTAACACTCATTCAGATAAAACAAAACAATAACAGTGCATATTGAACACTAAAAAATCTTGAAATAACAAAATATCATAAAGCATAAAAAAAAAAAAAAGTGGTTAAAAAAAATTGAGCCGGTATAAATTAATTACCCCCACCCCCCTCCCCTCCCCCTCCCCCCCCTCCCCCTCCCGTACCCCCCCTCCCCCTCCCCCTATACAAACCAGGTTCACCAAATTTCCTCCTTCCCGTCCATCCTTTTCCTCCCAAATCCGCAACGCATAACTGTTTTTTTTTTTTTTTTGTTACGGTCTTAGAGAAGTGAAATACATTTTACTCTTGATATTTCCTTTTCTTATACGTAAAACTTTCCCACCCCGATGGAAACTGTCTTTGTGGTAAAGCGATGAATATTCAGTGTTAAACCCGCAAGATGCCTTTAATTAAAGGAGTCACCCCTTCTTTATCAAGGTAACTTAAGGGATTTATCTGAAGACTCAGTGTTGTTTGGAGATTATTTCACCTGCCAGGATATTAACCTGTAACAAGTACGTTGTCTATGTTTATTAAATGCAAACTCTCATTATAGGCTACAGATTTACGTCTCCCGGTACACTACACTAATCAAAGGTCCTGAGAAGCTTTGCTGTTGTCCTCAAACATAGTCAACTGCCGAAGGAATTGGTTAATATATTTTGTAGCTGGTAATTTCTGTCGTACGGTCTAAAATTGTGTTGGTTTTTTGTTTGGTGTGGTGTTTGTGTTTGTGTGTGTTAGTGGAGTGTGTGGTTTTTGTTTGTGTGTGTGTGTGTTGTGTGTGTGTGTGTGTAAGGTTGGTGTGTGTGTTGTGTTTGTTTGAGTGTGTGTGTGTGTGTGTGTGTGTGTGTGTGTGTGTGTGTGTGTGTGTGTGTGTGTGTGTGTGTTTGTTTGTGTGTGGTGTGGTGTGTGTGTGTGGTGTGGTGTGTGTGTGTGTGTGTGTGCGTGTGGTGATGTGTGTGTGTGTGTGTGGTTGTGATGCATGGGCTCCACGTCAGGTGCTAGGGATTTTGGGGTAGGTGTGTGATTTTGTGTGGTTGTGTGCAGAGGCTTCCTCACTGAGGTCTAGAGACTTCCTAGGTCAGAGGTACGTGCTAGATTTCCTGGCACTGAGGTAGGTGCTAAGAGGCTTCCTGGCACTGAGGCAGGTGCTAGGAGGCTTCCTGGCACTGAGGCAGGTGCTAGAAAACTTCCTAGACCTGAGGTAGGTGCTAGGAGACGTCCTGGAACTGAAGTCAGGTAACTAAGAGACTTCCTGGCACTGAGGTACAAGGTGCTAGAAAACTTCCTAGACATGAGGTAGGTGCTAGGAGACTTCCTGGAACTGAAGCAGGTACCAAAAGTCTTCCTGACACTGAGGTAGGTGCTAGGAGACTTCCTGAAACTGAGGTAGGTGCTAGGAGACTTCCTGGACCTGAGGTAGGTGCTAGGAAACTTCCTGGCACTGAGGTAGGTGCTAGGAGACTTCCTTGCTCTGAGGCAGGTGCTAGGAGACTTCCTGGAACTGAGGCAGGTACCAAGAGACTTCCTGGCACTGAAATAGGTGCTAGGGGGCTTCCTGAAACTGAGATAGGTGCTAGGAGACATTCTGAAACTGAGGTAGGTGCTAGGAGACTTCCTGGAACTGAAGTAGGTGCTAGGAGACTTCCTGGAACTGAGGCAGGTGCTAGGAGACTTCCAAGCTTTGAAGTAGGTGCTAGGAGACTTCCTGAAACTGACGTAGGTGCCGGGAGACTTCCTGGAACTGAAGTAGGTGCTAGGAGACTTCCTTGCTCTGAGGCAGGTGCTAGGAGACTTCCTGGAACTGAGACAGGTGCTAGGAGACTTCCTGGCATTGAAGTAGGTGCTAGGGGACTTCCTGGCATTGAAGTAGGTGCTAGGAGACTTCCTGAAACTGAGGTAGGTGCTAGGAGACTTCCTGGTATTGAAGAAGGTGCTAGGAGACTTCCTGAAACTGAGGTAGGTGCTAGGAGACTTCCTGGCATTGAAGTAGGTGCTAGGAGACTTCCTGAAACTGAGGTAGGTGCTAAGAGACTTCCTGGTATTGAAGTAGGTGCTAGGAGACTTCCTGAAACTGAGTAGTGCTAGGAGACTTCCTGGCATTGAAACAAGTGACAGCATTTGACTCTGGAGCTACAGAGATATCACAAGGGGTTAGACCAGGGGGGGATTCCACCCTGGGGGGAATTTTAGGGTGTTCCAGGGGGAACTTGGACCACTACTCAACAGAGTGTGATGACCTGTAGATTACGTACACTCTGTAGAATTGTAGTTTGTTTTTAAATTTAATCTCTGACGTTCAATAAAGAATCCAAAAATTGGCGAAGAAAAACCAGTCATGGGTTTCTCATTGACTGGAATATTTATCAGAATAAAATTAATTACATTACATTATCATTCTATTGAAGTTTTTTGTTTACTGTAGTTTGCTTCAGTAACTTACTCTCTGACGTAATTAGTTACGAATATGAAAAAGTAATTTAGTTTTAAAATCCATCAGCATTTTCCACTGGTATTATTTATGTAAAAGTTCACTATAAAAATAATCCGATAATTGTATATGTAGTAATATAGGGAAAAATTTAAAGATTTTCAAAATTATACTATTTGGAATGCATCTTTTGAGTCAGACAATTTTGGGAAGGAGGAGAATGACATTCTGACATACGGTGAAAAGGGTGAATAGGGGAAAAAAATAAGGTTGAGAAGCACTGTAAGACTGTGTGTAAGTTCACTGTTTTTCTTATCGGGATTCCTCCACAGTCTTGATATTCTGTCAGTTGTCAAACTGCTGAAAATCCTCGGAAATTAATTTCAACTATCCTCTGGAAATACTTAAAATATCGTTCACAATGCGTTAGATTTCAGGTCATGCGTTAAAAAATTATTCAGGAAATGATTATTTACCGGCAGGAAATACTTTCTTAAAAAAAAAAAATAATGGGAAATATCATGTCAGCGGTGTTGTTGTGGTTAGGTAACATCAACCCATAAAGCCTATATATAACTCCCTCTCAGGACCATCAACGTACGTTTACACGCAAACCGTCACAGCGTGGGAAGACACGCCTACAAATTTTATCTTGAATACGCGAAGGAAGAGGCGAAAAATAGTCGCTGGAACAGCGTGTGTGTGGGAGCTCTGCACCGCGGAGACTCGCAAGGTGATTGGCCGAGCAACTAGCCACCGGTCGTCGCTGATTGGCTCCTGGGGACTCCACCAACCTTCCGACAAAGATCTATATTTGTGTCTGTGTCAACGCTATAATTACAGTGTCCTCGTAAACTGACGTCTCCCTCGTACTAGCGGACCTCTATATCCCTGTAAGGCGGACAGTTACGCTCCTGAACCCCTCACTAACCAGGGGAAAACGAGCCTATATATCGCCTCAGGCCTAAGGGGAAACAGCATATCCAGAGCGCGACCCGGAAATGACAAGTATTTTTACCTCCGGGTCGCATTTGGTCATAAAGCCAAAATAACACCCAAAATATCGTCCATAACTCCCTGAATACTGTGCTCACCGCTCTATGTGGAGGAAAATACTCATGACCAGCGGGTGTTCGTTGATTTAAGATTAACGTCATACCTAAGAACATACACGTACAGAAAATTATTGATGTTTGTGAAACTCGAGTTCATCCAGTTGAGATTAAAAGTTAATTTTGTATTTATTTTTGTCAACTGTAATTATATTACACATACACACTGTTGTAAATTGTGTAGTTCCCTGGAGATTCTGTGTGATGTAAATGTGTTTATATTCTACAACCTATAATATACAATTATATATACTCTCTCTCTCTCTTTTCTTATATAATATATATATTAATATATATATATATATATATATATAATATATATATATATATATATATATTATATATATAATATATATATATAATATATAATATATACAACACACACAAACACAATGTTTGAATATAATTTTTAAAACTGTGTTTATACAAAAAGAATGACACTGAATGATCTTATAAGAATGTTACTGTAAACGCGCAACAACAAATTATCCAGAGCCAACCACTACCTACACTCTTTCTGTCCTTACCTGTGCCACCTCGACATTACGAGAAAGTAAAAATCGTCAGATTAATACACAGTACCCCCCCAGAGATCGAGGTTGTCGCGTGCTGATATACAGATACGTGTTGTTTACTGTGTCACAAACAAGGTGATTGGAATCTCTGGTCCCCCGGTTGTACTTAGGTCGCAGGAACGAAATATGAACCACCGCGTCAGAGGGAAGAGACTAGTGGTTACTAGGTAGCAAAGATAATTGTCGATAGACACTTGGCTTGTTGTTTGTGCTGTGCTGTGTGTGTGTGTGTGTGTGTGTGTGTGTGTGTGTGTGTGTGTGTGTGTGTGTGTGTGTGTGTGTGTGTGTGTGTGTGTGTGTGTGTGTGTGTGTGTGTGTGTCTGTCTGTCTGTCTGTTTATTTAATTAGTGAATACACTTACTCCACCTCATTAAAAGGCTAAGAACTATTTTCTTACCCTACCTCTTTAAAAGGCTAATAATTACTATCTTACCCTACCTCTTTAAAAGGCTAATAATTACTATCTTACCCTACCTCTTTAAAAGGCTAATAATTACTATCTTACCCTACCTCTTTAATAAGGCTAATAATTACTATCTTACCCTACCTCTTAAAAGGCTAATAATTACTTCTTACCCTACCTCTTTAAAAGGCTAATAATTACTATCTTACCCTACCTCTTTAAAAGGCTAATAATTACTATCTTACCCTACCTCTTTAAAAGGCTAATAATTACTATCTTACCCTACCTCTTTAAAAGGCTAATAATTACTATCTTACCCTACCTCTTTAAAAGGCTAAGAAGTATTATCCTTCCTGAGACCATTAACAGGCTAGCAGCTGTTACACTTCTTCAACAGGTCAGTTTACATGTTAAGAGGTTATCAACAAGTCAGTTAACAGGATAAGAGCTGTTATCCTGTCTCAGTTCATTTCAGAGCTGATCTTTATCCAAGGTATACTTATAATAATAATATAATAATAATAATAATAATAATAATAATAATAATAATAATATTAATAATAATAATAATACAAGGTATACTACCCCCCTCCCCAGGATGCCACCCACAACAGTTGATTAGCACTCAGGTACCTATTTACTGCTAAATGGAGAGAGGGGCAGTAGATATAAAACACCGAGGAACCTGTTTACAAGCGAAGGTGAATTGAAGTAAAAGGTGTAAGGCGACCCATTCCCGAGTACCTATTTACTACTAGGTGAACAGTGGCAGCAGGTGTAAGGAGAGTAGGTATTACAACCCAGGAACAATAAGACCTGTTATCCTGGGTGTAAAGGGGATCAGGTAGCAGAACAAACACAGCTGAATGACTTTGAATTATATTTTCCTTGAATGCGATTATAAGTATTTACAAGTATGTAGACTATATACAGTTGGAAATATATATGTGTACAAGACGGTAAACCAAGAGGCAAAGATACAGCCTGGAGACAGACTGGACAACCGTATTCAACCAGCAGCTGGGTGAAAATGACGAGGGTGAGAATGTGAGTGGTATCCCTGTCACCTTCACAACTGCCTGATCCACAATATGATTGGCTGAACCTAGGAACTGAGCTGACGATGGGGCCCCGATCGTCCGACCCTTAGTTACCTGGTTCACTGGTTGCTGAGGCAGCCTATGTGAGTGTGTTAACATGTTCCGAATATAAGGTACATACTCTTTGCATGCAACAGTAGTACATATGTCTTCACCTGTGATTTGCACTAGAAGTTGCGTTAAAAATACAAGAAATGCTTTTGACAGCGAGAAAACATTTGAGAAAAGAGATATCCGCCTTGCCTCAGAAAATTCAACTACTATCTGTTGTTGTCTTGCAGTGTTGCATAGCTCCTGACGACGCACGAGAGTGCGAGAGATCTAGAACTAAAGATTTCTGTCTCCATGTGGCTTGTTTTGCATTGTTAGGATCGCCTGATTGCGACTGTATTTTGTATATCAGTGGTATTCGATTCCACTGGTACTGAATACCACTTGTATACAACTTGTCAGACACAGCAGCATCATGGAACCTTGTTACAGAGGACATCACCACAACCTACTTGCTAGCTCCTGGCCCTACTCTTGGACATAACCTCCTGCCACTAGGATGTCCCGCCTACCATTGACAGTGCCTTCGTCTGCTACACCTTCTCTGATGCCAGTATATAAGCACCAATCGTCCTGCCTGTGCTTCAGATTCCTCAAGATTATGGTGGTCATCACCTGCTCCTGGGATGAGGGATTGATTACCTCGTATTTCAGTGTCTGCTGGATATATTTCTGGTCTTCGGATTATTTTCACTGGATGGCGAAACGTCTACCAGTATAGATACCGAGATGTTGCACATGTGTCAGACTTATCAGACTCTGCCTGGCATGATCCAGTAGGCCTAAGGTAGTGATCTGTATTTTATCCAAAGTAACCTTGAGCCCTTTAAATATGGCTTCGTAGGTAGGCAGGAGAACAAAATGGCAACTACACACTAAGTTAGGATAAATTAAGATAGAGGTTTGATTTGTTGCCTCACTATGCAGGAAGACAATGTTTTGGTGAGACAGGTGAGAATGTTCACCAATCGAATTTCTTCTCATTCTCTCACTGTAACATTATTGGATGAGAAAGTGGAGCCAGATTTCATACGCAGCTTCAAGAGTAGGTATGATTGGGACCCCCATTCAAGAGGCAAAGAATCATTAAGGTCGGTGGTTTGGTAGAAACTGCAACCAGAATTGTTGAATTCAATCACAGTAGATATATTAGTTGAGTGCAGGGAAGTGGGTAAAATAGAGAGCACATGTCCACCCAGTTAAACACCCTCACCCACCCACCCACACACCCACTCCACACACTCATTCACTCCACACACACACCCACCCACACACACACACACCCACTCATCCACACATTCACCCACCCACACACACATCCACCCACACACTCACGCCCACACACACACCCACTCATCCACACACTTACCCTCACACCCACTCATCCACACACTCACCCACCCACACACACCCATCCACTCACCCACTCACACGCTAACACAAACTGGAGAGTGATGCAGTTGAGGCAGGATCCATACAATAGCTTTAAGAAGAGGTACGATAAGGCTCTTGGAGCAGCGAGAGAGTGCACCCAATAGCGAATTAGCTACGAGGTGGGGGATGGGGGCCAGGAGCTGTGACTCGACCCTGCAACCACAAAAAAACAAGCGAATATAAACACAGCACGAACAACATTCCAAGTGTCTATCGACAAGAGCCTTTGACAACTAGTAACTGCACCCCGCCCACACACAGGATCACCCTCCCTCCCACACCCACCCACACCCACCCACACCCACTCACACCCACCTACACACACCCACACCCACAGAACGCTCTCTGACTGACACTCCCAACATCTTCATCCTCTCCTGAGGTTAATTTGACGCTAAATTTAAGTCTCTCTTTTTTTTCCCCTTGGCAGAGTCTGTCTCACACACGATCCTCAGAGGTCTCCCAGCACCAGGGATCCTTTTTTGATCCTTGGGATCACACGTAGATGTGGAAGGATCACACAATCCTTAGTGATCCCCTAGGACCAGGGATCTTTCAATTGATCCCAGGGATCACAAGTGGGAGGGTCACACGTTCCTTAGAGATATCCCAACATCCATGATCCTTTTATTGATCCTTGGGATCACTCCTTGGAGGGTCACACGATCCTCAGAGATATCCCAAAACCGAGGGTCATTTTATTGATCCATGGGATCAACCCTTAGAGTATCACACGATCCTCAGAGATCTCCCAGCACCCAAGATCCTTTTATTGATCCTTTTGATCATTCTTGAGGATGATTACATTTTTATTATCACCATTTAAATACCCAAGGCAGGAGGATTCAACTAGGTAATAAAGTTACCAAAAATTCTGATTAAAACGTAGCCTTAGACAAGGATGTGTGATGTCAACGTGGTTGTTCAATATATTTATAAATGGAGTTGTAAGAGAAGTGAATGTTCGGGTGTTGTAAGATGTGTGAAGTTAAAATATAATCTAACAAAGTGGGAGTTGTCACAGTTGTTCTTTGCTGATGACACTGTGCTTTTGGGAGATTCTGAAGAGAAGTTGCAGAGGTTGGTGGATGAGTTTGGTAGGGGATGTAAAAGAAAATTAAAAGTGAATATAGGAAAGGATAAAAAATTAGGTAACGAAAGATTGGATATCAGATTGGAGGGAGAGAGTATGGAGGAGGTGAATGTGTTCAGATATTTGGGAGTGGACGTGTCAGCAGATGGGTCTATGAAGGATGATGTGAATCATAGAATTGACGAGCAAAGAGGGGAATGTATGAGAGTATAGTTATACCAACACTCTTATATGGGTGTGAAACATGGGTGGTGAATGTTGCAACGAGGAGAATGCTGGAGGCAGTGGAGGTGTTCTGTCTGAGGGCAATGTGTGGTGTGAATATAATGCAGAGAATTCGTAGTTTGGAAATAAGGAGGAGGTGAGGGATTACCAAACCTATTAGCCAGAGGGCTGAGGAGGGGTTGTTGAGAGGTTGGAACAAAATAGAATGACTTCGAGAGTATATAAATCTGTAGTGGAAGGAAGGCGGGGTAGAGGTCGGCCTAGGAAAGGTTGGAGAGAGGGAGTAAAGGAGGTTTCGTGTGCGCGGGGCTTGGACTTCCAGCAAGCATGCGTGAGCGTATTTGAAAGTAGTGAATGCAGACAAATGGTTTTTAAAACTTAACGTGCTGTTGGAGTGTAAGCAAGGTAATATTTATGAAGGGATTCAGGGAAACCGACAGGCCGGACTTGAGTCCTGGAGATGGGAAGTACAGTGTCTGCACTCTGAAGGAGGGGTGTTAATGTTGCAGTTTAAAAACTGTAGTGTAAAGCACCCTTCTGGCAAGACAGTGATGGAGTGAATGATGGTGAAGCTTTTCTTTTTCGGGCCACCTTGCCTTGGTGGGCCACCCTACCTTGGTAGGCCTCCCTGCCTTGGTGGGTCACCCTGCCTTGGTGGGCCACCCTGTCTTGGTGGGCCACCCTACCTTGGTAGGCCACCCTGCCTTGGTGGGCCACCCTCGTGCCCTATTGGTGGGCCACCCTGCCTTGGTGGGCCACCCTCCTTGGTTGGCCACCCTGCCTTGGTGGGCCACCCTGCCTTGGTGGGCCCCTGCTCTACACCTTGGTGGGCCACCCTGCCTTCGGTGGGCCACTCTGCCTTGGTGGCCATCCCTGCCTTGTGGGCCACCTTCCTTGGTGGGCCACCCTGCCTGGTGGGCCACACCCTTGGTGGGCCACCCTGCCTTGGTGGGCCACCTGCCCTTGTGGGCCACCCTGCCTTGATGGGCCACACCCATCCTTGGTGGGCCACCCTGCCTTGGTGGGCACCCTGCATTGGTGGGCCACCCTGCCTTGGTGGCCACCCTGCTTGGTGGGCCACCATGCCTTGGTGAGCAACACTGCCTACGTGGGGCCACCCTGCCTTGGTGGGCCACCCTGCCTTGGTGGGCCACTCTACCTTGTGGGCCATCCTGCATTGTGGGCCACCCTGCCTTGGTGGCACCTGCCTTGATGGGCCACCCTGCCTTGGTGGGCCACCCTGCCTTGGTGGGCCACCTCCTTGGTGGGCCACCCTGCCTTGGTGGGCCACCTGCTTGTGGGCACCTGCCTGGTGGGCCACCCTTCCTTGGTGGGCCACCCTGCCTTGGGGGGCCACCTCATTGGTGGGCCCCTGCCTTGGTGGCCACCCTGCCTTGGTGGGCCCCCTGCCTTGGTGGGCCCCCCTGCCTTGGTAGGGGCCCCCCTGCCTTGGTGGGCCAACCTGTTGGTGGGCCACCCTGCCTTGGTGGGCCACCCTGCTTGGGGGCCACCTCTTTAGGCCATTCTTGGGGGGTACCCTGCCCTTTGGGGGGCCACCCCCCTTGGTGGCCACCTGCCTTGGGGGCCATTCCCGCTTTGTGGGCCCACCCCGCCTTGGTGGGCCCCCCTGCCTTGGTGGGCCACCCTGCCTTGGGGGGCCACCCTGCCTTGGTGGGCCACCCTGCCTTGGGGGGCCACCTGCCATTTATGGCCACCCTGCCTTGGGGGCCACCCTGCCTTGGTGGCCACCCTGCCTTGGTGGGGCCCCCCTGCCTTGGTGGCCACCCTGCCTGGTGGGCCACCCTGTTGGTGGGCCACCCTTTCCTGGTGGGCCCCCCTGCCTTGTGGGCCACACCCGCCTTTGGGGGGCCACCCTGCCTTGGTGGGCCACCCTGCCTTGGTTTGGGCCCCCCTTTCCTTGTGGGCCCATCCCTGGCCCCCTTTATGGGCCACCTGCCTTGGTGGGCCACCCTGCTTGTTAGCCACCCTGCATTGGTTTGGGCCACCCTGCCTTGGTAGGGCCAACCTGCCTTGGGGCCACCCTGCCTTGGTTTTGGGGACCCTGCCTTGGTTGGCCACCCTGCCTTGGTGGGCCAACCCCGGGTTGGTGGGCCACCCTGCCTGGGCCACCCTGCCTTGTGGGCCCACTTTCCTGGGGGGCCACCCTGCCCCCCCCTGGTGTGGGCCACCCTGCCTTGGTGGGCCACCCGCCTTGGGGCCCCCCCTGATTTATGGGCCACCCTGCCTTGGTGGGCCACCTTGCCTTGGTGGGCCACCCCGCCTTTGGGCCACCCCGCCTTGGTGGGCCACCATGGGCCCTTGTGGCCCAATTTCCTTGTGGGCCACCCTGCCTTGGTGGGCCCCTGCCTTTGTTGGACCCATTCTGGGCCCTTTTTGGGCCACCCTTCCTTGGTGGGCCACACTGCCTTGTGGCCATCCCCGCCTTGCTGGGCCAACCTGCCTTGGTGGGCCCCCTCCTTTGGCCTTGGGTGGCCACCCTGCCTTGGGGGGCCACCCTGCCTTGGTGGGCCACCCTGCCTTGGTGGGGCCATCCCCCCCCTTGGTGGGCCACCCTCCTTGGTGGGCCACCCTGCCTTGTGGGCCACCCTGCCTTGGGGCCACCTTTCCTTCCTGGGCCACCCTGCCTTCCTGGCCCCCTGCCTTGGGCCACCCTGCCTTTGGGCCACCCTCCTTTGGGCCACCCGCCCATGTTTCGGGCACCCTGCCTCTGGGCCACCCTGCCTTGTGGGGCCCCCTGCCTTGGTGGGCCACCCTGCCTTGGGTGGCCACCCTGCCATGATGGCCACCCTGCCTTGGGGGAGCCCCCCTTGCCTTGGTGGGCCACCCTGGGCCTTGGTGGGAGCCACCCTGCCTTGGTGGGCCACCCTGCCTATGGGTTGGAGCCACCTTGCCCTTTGGGGGGCCACCCTGCCTTGCTGGGCCACCCTGCCTTTGGGGGGGCCCCCATGCCTTGCTGGGCCACTGCCTTGCTGGGGCCCCCCTGCCTTGCTGGGCCCCCCCTGCCCTTGCTTGGCCACCCTGCCTTGCTGGGCCCACCCTGCCTTGCTGGACCCCCCCACCCTGCCTTGCTTGGGCCACCCTGCCTTGCTGGGCCACCCTGCCTTGTGGGCCACCCTGCCTTCTTGGGCCCCCCTGTTCTCCCCCTTGGTGGGCCACCTGCCTTGGTGGGCCACCCTGCCTTGCGGCCAAACCCCGCCTTGGTAAGGGCCCCCCTGCCTTGGGGCCCCCCCTGCCTTGTGGGCCACCCTGCCTTGCTTGGCCACCCTGCCTTGCTGGGCCACCCTGCCTTCCTGGGCCACCCTGCCTTCCTGGGCCACCCTGCCTTCCTGGGCCACCCTGCCTTCCTGGGCCACCCTGCCTTCCTGGGCCACCCTGCCTTGCTGGGCCACCCTGCCTTGCTGGGCCACCCTGCCTTGCTGGGCCACCCTGCCTTGCTGGGCCACCCTGCCTTGGTGGGCCACCCTGCCTTGCTGGCCACCCTGCCTTCTGGGCCACCCCGCCTTGCTGGGCCCCCCCTGCCTTGCTGGGCCAACCCTGCCTTGCTGGGCCACCCTCCTTGTGGCCAACCCTGCCTTGGTGGGCCCCCCCTGCCTTGTGGGCCCCCATCCTTGGTGGGCCACCCTGCCAGTGTGGCCACCCTGCCTTGCTGGGCCACCCTCCTTTTAAATTCCTGGGGGGCCACCCTGCCTTGGTGGGCCACCCTGCCTTGCTGGGCCACCCTGCCTTGCTGGGGGGCCACCTGCCTTCCCGGGCCACCTGCCTTCCCGGGCCACCCCTGCCTTCCTGGGCCCCCCTGCCTGGTGGGCCACCCGCCTGGGGCCCTTTCTGGGACCCTGCCTTGCTGGCCACCCTGCCTTGCTGGGCCACCCTGCCCTTGCTGGCCCCCCCTGCCTTGCTGGCCACCCCGCCTTGCTGGGCCCCCTGCCTTTCCCGGGGCCACCCTGCCTTGCTGGGCCACCCTGCCTTGGGGGCACCCCGCCCGCTGGGCCACCCCTGCCTTGCTGGGCCACCCTCCTTGGTGGGCCACCCTCCTTGCTGGGCCACCCTGCCTTGTGGGCCACCCTGCCTTGTGGCCACCCTGCCTTGGTGGGCCACCCTGCCTGTGGTGGGCCACCCTGCCTTGCTGGGCCACCCTGCCTTGCTGGGCCACCCTGCCTTGCTGGGCCACCGCCTTGCTGGGCCACCCTTTCCTTGCTGGGCCACCCTGCCTTGCTGGGCCACCCTGGGCCCTTTCTGGGCCCCCCCCTCCCCTGCCTTGCTGGGCCACCCTGCCTTGCTGGGCCACCCTGCCTTGCTGGGCCACCCTGCCTTGCTGGGCCACCCTGCCTTGCTGGGCCATCCTGCCTTGCTGGGCCACCCTGCCTTGCTGGGCCACCCTGCCTTGCTGGGCCACCCTGCCTTGCTGGGCCACCCTGCCTTGCTGGGCCACCCTGCCTTGCTGGGCCACCCTGCCTTGCTGGGCCACCCTGCCTTGCTGGGCCACCCTGCCTTGCTGGGCCACCCTGCCTTGCTGGGCCACCTGCCCCTTTCTGGGCCACCCTGCCTTGCTGGGCCACCCTGCCTTGCTGGGCCACCCTGCTTGCTGGGCCACCCTGCCCTTGTGGGCCCCCCTTTCCTTGTGGGCCCCCCTGCCTTGGTGGGCCACCCTGCCTTTCTGGGCCACCCTGCCTTTCTGGGCCACCTGCTTGCTGGGGCCCCCCTGCCTTCCCGGGCCACCCTGCCCTTCCCGGGCCACCCTGCCTTCCCGGCCCCCTGCCTTGGACCACCCCTGCCTTGCTGGGCCACCCTGCCTTGCTGGGCCACCCTGCCTTGCTGGGCCACCCTGCCTTGCTGGGCCACCCTGCCTTGCTGGGCCACCCTGCCTTGCTGGGCCACCCTGCCTTGCTGGGCCACCCTGCCTTGCTGGGCCACCCTGCCTTGCTGGGCCACCCTGCCTTGCTGGGCCCCCCTGCCTTTCCCGGGCAAACCCCGCCTTGCTTGGCCACCCTGCCTTGGTGGGCCACCCTGCCTTGGTGGGCCACCCTGCCTTGCTGGGCCACCCTGCCTTGGTAAGCCACCCTGCCTTGGTGGGCCACCCTGCCTTGTGGGCCACCCTGCCTTGCTGGGCCACTCTGCCTTGCTGGGCCACCCTGCCTTGTGGGCCCCTCTGCCTTCTGGGCCACCCCGCCTTTGGGCCACCCTGCCTTTGGTGGGGGCCACCCTGCCTTGGTGGGCCACCCTGCCTTGGTGGGCCACCCTGCCTTGCTGGGCCACCCTGCCTTGCTGGGCCACCCTGCCTTGCTGGGCCACCCTGCCTTCCTGGGCCACCCTGCCTTGCTGGGCCACCCTGCCTTGCTGGGCCACCCTGCCTTGCTGGGCCACCCTGCCTTGCTGGGCCACCCTGCCTTCCTGGGCCACCCTGCCTTCCTGGGCCACCCTGCCTTGCTGGGCCACCCTGCCTTGCTGGGCCACCCTGCCTTGCTGGGCCACCCTGCCTTGGTGGGCCACCCCGTTTTTGGGGGCCCCCCCTGTCCCCTTTGCTGGGCCACCCTGCCTTGCTGGGCCACCCTGCCATTTCTGGGCCACCCTGCCTTGCTGGGCCTTTGCCTTGCTGGGCCACCCTGCCTTGGTGGGGCCCCCCTGCCTTGCTGGGCCACCCTGCCTTGCTGGGCTACCCTGCCTTGCTGGGCCACCCTGCCTTGCTGGGGCCAGCCCCTGCCCCTTTTGGGTGGGCCAAACCCCGCCTTGCTGGGCCACCCTGCCTTGCTGGGCCACCCTGCCTTCTGGGCCACCCCGCCTTGCGGGCCACCCTGCCTTCTGGGCCACCCTGCCTTGCTGGGCCACCCTGCCTTGCTGGGGCCCCCTGCCTTGCTGGGCACCCTGCCTTGCTGGGCCACCCTTCCTTGCTGGGCCACCCTTCCTTGCTGGGCCACCCCGCCCTTGGTGGGCCACCCTGCCTTTGGGATGCCAAACCCCGCCTTGGTGGGCCACCCTGCCCTTCCCGGGCCACCCTGCCTTGCTGGGCCCCCCTGCCTTGCTGGGCCCACCCCGCCTTGCTGGGCCACCCTGCCTTGCTGGGCCACCCTGCCTTGCTGGGCCACCCTGGGCCCTTTCTGGGCCACCCTGCCTTGCTGGGCCAAACCCCGCCTTGCGGGCCACCTGCCTTTCTGGGTTTGGGGACCCTGCCTTGCTGGGCCACCCTGCCTTGCTGGGCACCCTGCCTTGCTGGGCCACCCTGCCTTGCTGGGCCCCCCTGCCTTGCTGGCCCCCTGCCCTTGCTGGGCCCCCTCCCTTTTGGGCCCCCTGCCATGCTGGGCCCCCTGCCTTGCTGGGCCACCCTGCCTTGGGGCCCCCTGCCTTGCTGGGCCACCCTGCCTTGCTGGGCCACCCTGCCTTGCTGGGGCCCCCCTGCCTTGCTGGGCACCTGCCTTGCTGGGCCACCCTGCCTTCCCGGCCACCCTGCCTTCCCGGGCCACCCCGCCTTCTGGGGCACCCCTGCCTTGCTGGGCCCCCTGCCTTGCTGGGCCCCCTGCCTTGCTGGCCCCCTGCCTTGCTGGGCCCCCTGCCTTGCTGGGCCCCCTGCCTTGCTGGGCCACCCCGCCTTCCCGGGCCCCCTGCCTTGGTGGGCCACCCTGCCTTGCTGGGCCCCCTGCCTTGCTGGGCCACCCTGCCTTGCTGGGCCACCCCCCTTGCTGGGCCACCTGCCTTGCTGGGCCACCCTGCCTTGCTGGGCCACCCTGCCTTGCTGGGGCCCCCCTGCCTTGCGGGGCCCCCCTGCCTTGCTGGGCCACCCTGCCTTGCTGGGCCACCCTGCCTTGCTGGGCCACCCTGCCTTGCTGGGCCACCCTGCCTTGCTGGGCCACCCTGCCTTGCTGGGCCACCCTGCCTTGCTGGGCCACCCTGCCTTCTGGCCACCCTGCCTTGCTGGGCCCCTGCCTTGCTGGGGCCACCCTGCCTTGCTGGGCCACCCTGCCTTGCTGGGCCACCCTGCCTAGCTGGGCCACCCTGCCTTGCTGGGCCACCCTGTTTTGCTTGGCCACCCTGCCTTGCTGGGCCACCCTGCCTTGCTGGGCCACCCTGCCTTGCTGGGCCACCTGTCTTGCTGGGCCACCCTGCCCTTCTGGGCCACCCCGTCCTTTTCTGGGCCAACCCCGCCTTGCTGGGCCACCCTGCCTTGCTGGGCCACCCTGCCTTGCTGGGCCACCCTTCCTTGCTGGGCCATCCTGCCTTGGTGGGCCACCCTGCCTTGGTGGGCCTCCCTGCCGTTTGCCTTGGGGCCACCCTGCCCTTCTGGGCCCCCCCCTGGGCCCTTGCCTTTGGGCCACCCTGCCTTGCTGGGCCACCCTGCCCTTTCTGGGCCCCTTTCCTTGCTGGGCCACCCTGCCTTGCTGGGCACCCTGCCTTGCTGGGCCCCCCTGCCCTTTCTGGGGCCCCCTGCCTTGCTGGGCCACCCTGCCTTGCTTGGGCCCCCTGCCTTGCTGGGGACCCTCCTTGCTGGGCCACCCTGCCTTGCTGGGCCTTCCCCGCCTTGCTGGGCCACCCTGCCTGCCCCCCCTTTCTGGGCCACCCTGCCTTGCTGGGCCACCCTGCCTTGCTGGGCCACCCTGCCTTGCTGGGCCACCCTGCCTTGCTGGGCCACCCTGCCTTGCTGGTAGACGGCTGATGTGTTAATAAAAAAAATAATCTTGATTTAAATCTTTATTAAAATAGATTTAAATTATTATTACAACAGATTTAAATTATTATTACAATACATTTAAATTATTACAACAGATTTAAATTATTATTACAACAGATTTAAATTATTATTACAACATATTTAAATTATTATTACAACAGATTTATATTATTATTACAACATATTTAAATTAAGAACATAAGAAAGAAGGAACACTGCAACAGGCCTACTGACCCATGCGGAGCAGGTCCATGTCCCCCCCCCCCGGATTAGCCCAATGATCAACCACCCCGGATTAGCCCAATGACCCCACCCAATCTGGTCACCTCCACTCAAGGATGGAGCACGGCACCATACCCAGCAGCACAAGCTAGTCAGGTCCAACTCACACCCAGCCACACCCACTCATATATTTATCTAACCTATTTTTAAAACTACTCAACGTTTTAGCCTGAATAACTGTACTCGGGAGTTTGTTCCACTCATCCACAACACTATTACCAAACCAGTGCTTTCCTATATCCTTCCTGAATCTGAATTTTTCCAACTTGAAACCATTCCTGTCTTGGCTGGAAATTTTCAGCACGCTGTTTACATGCCATTTATTTATTCATGTTTTCCACTTATACACCTCGATCATATCCCTCCTAATTCTACGCCTTTCGAGAGAATGCAGATTCAGGGCCCTCAGTCTATCCTCATAGGGAAGGTTTCTGATACATGGGATCATCTTTGTCATCCTCCTCTGTACGTTTTCCAGAGCATTTATATCCATTCTGTAATAAGGTGACCAGAACTGAGCAGCAAAGTCTAAATGAGGCCTAACCAAGGATATATAGAGTTGAAGAACAACCTGAGGACCTCTATTATTTATGCTTCTAGATATGAAGCCAAGAATTCTTTTAGCTTTATTGCGAACACTAATTCACTGTTGTCTTGGTTTTAGATTACTGCTAACCAGAACTCCTAAATCCTTTTCGCAATCAGTAGTATTAAGATCTACATTATTTAGTTTATATATGGCATGGTTATTTAACTGTCCAACATTTAGAACTTTGCATTTGACAATATTAAATTGCATCTGCCACTTCTCCGACCATTGCATCAGTCTATTCAAATCATGACTCAAGAAATCGTAATGACACGATTGCAAATAAACCATACCCCCGGCCGGGATTGAACCCGCGGTCATAGAGTCTCAAAACTCCAGCCCGTCGCGTTAGCCACTAGACCAGCTAGCCACAATAAGATTCATCCAACTAGGTATATTTCTACACCATAGGAAAGCCAGCTAGCCACAATAAGATTCATCCAACTAGGTATATTTCTACACCATAGGTGTAGAAATATACCTAGTTGGATGAATCTTATTGTGGCTAGCTGGTCTAGTGGCTAACGCGACGGGCTGGAGTTTTGAGACTCTATGACCGCGGGTTCAATCCCGGCCGGGGGTATGGTTTATTCAAATCATCCTGGAGTGCTCTAGTGTCCTCATTAGAATGAATTGGACGGCCTATTTTGGTGTCATCAGCAAATTTGCATATGTCACTATTTATTCCCTCATCTATGTCGTTTATGTAAATTGTGAACAATAACGGCCCCAACACTGACCCCTGAGGAACACCGCTTGTGACGTGCCCCCATTCTGATTTCTCCCCATTTATGCAAACTCTCTGCTGTCTATTTGTCAGCCATGCCTCTACCCAGGAAAAAATTTCTTCTCCTATTCCGTGTGCCTTAAGTTTCCTCAATAGCCTCTGGTGTGGAACTCTATCGAAAGCCTTACTGAAGTCCATATACACAATATCATATTCATTATTATGATGTACGTCCTCAAACATCTTAGTGAAAAAAGTTAGTAAATTCGTAAGACAGGGACGCCCTTTTGTGAAACCGTGTTGAGATTCATTAATCAATCTGTGCCTGTCAAGATGGCTACGAATTGCTTCGGCAATTATTGATTCCATAAATTTTCCCACTATGGATGTAAGGCTTATTGGTCTATAGTTCGAAGCTAAGGACCTGTCACCTGCCTTATAAATAGGTATTACATTTGCCATTTTCCACTTATCAGGCACTATGCCAGTTTGTAGTGATATGTTAAAAAGATTAGCCAAAGGTATGCTAAGTTCCTCTTACTTTTCCTTTAAACCCCTTGCAAACAGTTCATCAGGACCTGGGGATTTGTTAGGTTTTAGTTTCTCTATTTGTCTGAGGACCATGTCACTAGTTACCGCAATCTTACATAGTTTATTATCCTGTTTTACATAATCTATTATTTCAGGAATATCACTAGTATTTTCCTGGGTGAAAACTGAGAGGAAGTAGGTATTGAAAATTTCACACATATCCTTATCTCTGTCAATGAACTGACCAGAGTTACTCTTAAGTGGGCCAATCTTGTACCTAATCTTGCTTCTGTATACCTGAAAGAACCCTTTTGGGTTAGTCTTTGAATCCCTTGCGATCTTAGCCTCATAATCCCTTTTGCTTTTCTTATTCCTTTCTTTATTTCTCTCTTTAATTGAGTATATTGATTTCTTAACTGCCCATCCTCTCTTTTGATACGCCTATATATGTCTCTCTTTTGACCAATGAGATGTTTTAATCTATTGTTTATCCATTTGGGATCATTTTTGTTAGATCTAATTTCCCTACTCGGAACAAAAGTTGTCTGGGCAGCTAGAACTGTGCTCTGAAAAACGACGTATTGGCAACCAAGATCACCTACCTGACCCATAGTCAGGACATCCCAATTTAGCCCACCGAGGTAATTTTTCAGTCCCATGAAGTCGGCCAAGCGAAAATCTGGACAGAGATTTGATTGCAGTTTTTCTGGGTAATTCCATGATATATTAAAACTAAGTGATTTGTGATCACTTTCCCCAAGCTCATCATTAACCTCAAGATTATTAATTAGTGAATCTTTGTTGGCAAGAACCAAGTCAAGCAGATTGTTTCCTCTAGTTGGTTCTGTCACAACCTGTTCTAAAAAACAATCCTGAACCGTATCAAGAAAGTCACTAGACTCAAGATTTCCTGTCATATTGTTCCAATTAATTTGTCTAAAGTTAAAATCTCCCATTATCACAACATTTTCCTATCTAGATGCCTTATGAATTTCGTCCCATAACAGCTTACTGCACTTCCTATCAAGGTTTGAGGGCCTATAAATCGCACCCAAAAATTAATTTATCACGTCCCTCGCGAAACTGTAGCCAAACAGATTTTGTGTTCGATGTTTCTAATCTTATATCATGTCTAAGACAACTATTTAAATTTTCTCTGACATACATCGCCACTCCACCACCCTTCCTGTTGACCCTATCAGACTGGAATAGTTTATAACCCTGTATGTTGCATTCAGAAGGCATTTCTCTATTACAACAGATTTAAATTATTATTACGACACATTTAAATTATTATTACAACAGATTTAAATTATTATTACAACAGATTTAAATTATTATTACATCAGATTTAAATTATTATTACAACAGATTTATATTATTATTACAACAGATTGAAATTATTATTGCAACAGCTTTAAATTATTATTACAATAGATTTAAATTATTATTACAATGGATTTAAATTATTATTACAACAGATTTAAATTATTATTACAACAGATTTAAATTATTATTACAACAGATTTATATTATTATTACAACAGATTTAAATTATTATTGCAACGGATTTAAATTATTATTACAACAGATTTAAATTATTATTACAACGGATTTAAATTATTGTTACAACAGATTTAAAATCTTTATTTCATCACGACCATTCTATAATTCAATAAAGACAAATTGGGTTTGGTTAGTACTTGGATGGGTGACCGCCTGGGAACACCAAATGCTGTTGGCATAAAACTTTTACCTTCATGGTAGATCTCTAAGTGTAGTTCTCAATGGAACGGAATCAGCAAGACATCCTATTGGGGCAAGTGTTCCACAAGGTAGTGTGCTGGGTCCACTGTTATGGAATGTCTACTTCAACGACCTTCTTCATCTCATCCCAGAATCACATGCATATGCAGACGACTGTACACTGACATTCACTTATCCATGAGAAGAAATGCCAACTGCTCTAAGCTACATCAATCACCAGCTAAGAGCTATATCAGCTTGGGGAAATAGATGGCAAGTAACATTTGCACCTGAGAAAACGCAAATGATGATGGTCTCTAGGCACCATGATGGTAATGCTGGTGCAGTAGTAAGGATGAATGGGAGGGTGTTGGCACCTGGAGAAGAAGTTGATATCCTTGGGGTGAAATCTGACTCCAAACTAACCATGAAGAACCATGTTGTAAATCTTGCAAACAAGGCAGCCAGGAAGCTTACAGCACTTCGCCGTATCTCGCATCTGCTTGACAGTTGGGGTTGCAAGATTCTGTACGAGGCACAAGTACGCTCACACCTTGAGTATGCTCCACTTTCTTGGTTTGCCTGCCCCCATTTCTCATCTGCGACTGCTTGACAGAGTGGAGAACAGAGCAAGACGTCTCATCTCTCGCCTAGACCCATCCTGGATAGATCTGTCATTTCAGCAGAACCTTCAACACAGGAGGGATGTGGGTGGCCTTACTGTTATGTACAAGGCCAATATTGCCAATATTGGATCCACTTCGAGGTCAGCGTGAAACAAGCTTCTATACTACAAGACGGGCAGAAAGCAGCAACTTCACTTTGGCTGTACCCTTCTCCAGAACATCACTCCATCTGAGATCATACATACCCAGGATGACTCGAGTATGGAACACATTCGTACAGCATAATGATGTCAACGAGATAAAGTCAGTTGATCAAATGAAAATGCTGGCCCACAGATAGCTCCAACTTCATCCTGTTCCCTACTTGTATGTCTCATAACAATAAAAATGCTTTCAAATGAGCTGATGTAGGTAACAGCTTTTAGCTTGCCAATAAAGTTAGGAATCCTTAACCTGT
>NC_069405.1:38154891-38167391 GCF_026875155.1 Cherax quadricarinatus | reverse complement strand
CATATAAAAAATAAAACTGCAACGAAAATAATTTAACAAAATGCATATAGTGTTACATACTAAAAAACAAATTAATGAGCATTTTATGCACTAACGAATGCTATCGCCTGACCGCTGCCAACATCAATGTCTGTTGTTGACGTTCTTGTGAGAGATCCTGTCAATCCGGATTCTTCCTTATGGGGGAGATGCTGCTTATCCGGATTTCATTACTAGTACTTCTGGTACTACTACGACAACTACTACTACTACTACTACTACTACTACTACTACTACTACTACTAGTGGTACTGCTATTAATAGTGGTATTACTACTACTAGTAGTAGTGATATTACTACTACAACTAGTACTAGTGGCATTATTATTATTACTACTACTGTTTATGGTATTATTACTTCTACTAGTGGTATTCTACTATTACTACTACTACCAGAAGTAGCGATATTACTATTATCACTACTAGTAGTGGTATTATTACTACTACTAGTAGTAGTAGAAGTAGCGATATTACTACTACTACTACTAGTAGTAGTGGTATTATTACTATTACTAGTAGTAGTAGTAGCGATATTACTACTACTACTACTACTAGTAGTGGTATTTTTTACTACTACTACCACTACCAGTGGTATTACTACTACTGGTGCTACTGCTACTGTTAGTGGTGGTACTACTACTACTACTACTACTACTACTACTACTACTACTACTACTACTAATAATAATAATAATAATAATAATAATAATAATAATAATAATTATAATAATAATAATTAGAATAACAATAAGAATAAAAGAAAAAATAATATAATCCAATAATAATAATAATAATAATAATAATAATAATAATAATAATAATAATAATAATAATAATAATACGATCGACACCATGCCTAACCCTTCTAGGGTAGGGTAGGTGCCTGAGCCCGAGCCTTTAGCTCATAAGACTGTCATTCCCATTAGCCCCCTTGGGGCGGGGATGGCAGACCAGAGAGGCCTAGCTTGTGGCTAGGCCTGGGGACAGTTGGTCCCAAAGATGAGAAGGTACTTGTGCCTCCTCCCATGAGAGACTTAGGTCTCAGACACTCCCTAAAGAGGGAGCCAAGGCCGGGCCACCACTTGGACAAGGCCCGGGCCGGGAGAATACCGGCTAATATTTAACTAACTAACTAATAATAATATTTAATATTCTAGATTCAAATATTTATTTTTACTAAGAATTTCATTACCCAGAGAAAATACCAGGAAAAAGGGATACCAGGTCACTTTTTGGTATATTACCAGACGAAAGGGATATCAGGTCACTAGATATAATACCAAGAAAAAGAGGGATACCAAGTAATATACCAAAGGATACCAAGTAATATACCAAGTGACTTGGTACATTACCAGGAAAGAGGGATACCAGGTCACTCGGTATATTACCAGGAAAAGGGATACCAAGTCACTTGATATATTACTAAGAAAAAGGGATACCAGGTCACTTGGTATATTACCAGAAAAAAGAGATACCAGGTCATTTGGTGTATTACCAAGAAAAAGTATACCAGGTCACTTGATACATTACCAGGAAAAGGGATACCAGGCCACTTTGAATATCCCCAGAATAAAAAAGAGGGATACCAGGTCACTTTGAATATCCCCAGAATAAAAAAGAGGGATACCAGGTCACTTTGAATATCCCCAGAATAAAAAAGAGGGATACCCGGTCACTTTGAATATCCCCAGAATAAAAAAGAGGGATACCAGGTCACTTTGAATATCCCCAGAATAAAAAAAGAGGGATACCAGGTCACTTTGAATATCCCCAGAATAAAAAAGAGGGATACCAGGTCACTTTGAATATCCCCAGAATAAAAAAGAGGGATACCAGGTCACTTTGAATATCCCCAGAATAAAAAAGAGGGATACCAGGTCACTTTGAATATCCCCAGAATAAAAAAGAGGGATACCAGGTCACTTTGAATATCCCCAGAATAAAAAAAGGGATACCATGTGACTTTCTTGGTACACAAACGCGAAGTTCCTGTTTTGGCTTCAAGGTGTGGGAACAATTAGCATTAATTGCCGGCTAATTGCTGGCCAGCGTATTTAACCAGGGTCTGGATCTCGTGTTAATTACCTATTCCAGCCACCCTTCCTTAATTACACACGTAGATAATCTGTGAGACGATTATCAGGCAACTCTGAAGGTTGAATTATATATATCTCTGGAGGTGTCTCCTTCAAGATTATAATTATTGTATTGGATACTTTATTTAAGTTACAATAATAATATTAATAATAATAATAATAATAATAATAATAATAATAATAATAATAATAATAATAATTATTATTATTATTATTATTATTATTATTATTATTATTATTATTATTATTTATGATTTCGAATCTGAAATTAGAAATATCATAACAATGACGAATTTTTAAATAGTCCCCATTTAAGCAGCCCACATTTAAATAGTCACCCTTTAAATAGCTCCCATTTAAGTATTCCCCATTTAAATAGTCTCCATTTAAACAACCCTCATTAAAATAGCCCCCATTTAAATAGTCCCCCCATAAATAGCCCCCATTTAAGTATTCTCCATGTAAATAGTCCCCATTTGCACAGTCCCTGTTTATAAATAGTCAATTTCTCACTTTTTTTAAGAATTTCCGACAAGCTGGCAACTATTGAATTTTTATTTGAGTCGAAGCGCTAAACCCGTGTAGGTTAAACTCAGCGCAAGGTGAAGGCTCGATCATCCTTCCGGTAATCGAGAGAATTACTCGCTCGCACTCGCCGTAAACATAGCATGTAATATACAGACGGAACATTTTTGGGTAATTTAAAAATAATAACATTTTTCTTTGGTTATAGGGGGAGATATTTATATATTCATTGTATATTTCCCCTCCCCCCCAAAAAAATAAATCTTCCTCGTACTGTGTAAATTCATTGTGCAGTCGCTGTAAATCGTAAACAACAACTTGTAAATAAATAAGGATAGATTTGAACACTTCATGTGAAGTTTAATACCCAACATGAACACTCGGTACCCACCACGACCCACAAATGGCCCACCGAACCCACACCCAATCTGGGAGTCCTGGTACCGGATCAGAAGACTCTCCTGACCACTGGTAGTAATTGACACGGGAATTACAGCTGGTGATCCTGCTGACTTAACTATCCAATTGGCGTGTGACGGGTGACATAATGAGGCTGCATCAGGTACCCCAGGTGACATAATGACCACCTTGACCAACCCACCGCTCCTGATTGCTTCCCTCTTCTGATTCTCTCGGTAATCAGAGAGCGTACTGGGTTGGTTTGTGTTTTTTTGTGTGTGTGTGAGAGGTGTGGGGTGTTGGTGGTTGTGTGGTGGTAGTTCTGTAGTGGTGGTTGTGTGGTGATGGATGGGTAGTGGCGGTTGTGTGTGGTGGTTGTGTGTGGTGGTTGTGTGTGGTGCTAGTGTGTGGTGTTAGTGTGTGGTGGTGTGTGGTGTTAGTGTGTGGTGTTGGTGTGTGGTGTTAGTGTGTGGTGTTGGTGTGTGGTGTGGTGTTGGGTGTGGGTGTTAGTGTGTTGTGTTAGTGTGTGGTGTTAGTGTGTTGTGTTGGTGTATGATGTTAGTGTGTGGTGTTAGTGTGTGGTGGTGTGTAGTGTTAGTGTGTGGTGTTGGTATGTGGTGTTGGTGTTGGTATGTGGTGTTAGTGTGTGGTGTTGGTGTATGATGTTAGTGTGTGGTGGTTTAGTGTGTTGTGTTAGTGTGTGGTGTTAGTGTGTTGTGTTAGTGTGTGGTGTTAGTGTGTGGTGTTAGTGTGTGGTGTTAGTGTGTGGTGTTGGTGTGTGGTGTTGGTGTTGGTGTTGGTGTTGTATGTGGTGTTAGTGTGTGGTATTGGTGTATGATGTTAGTGTGTGGTGTTAGTGTGTGGTGTTGGTGTTGGTGTTGGTATGTGGTGTTAGTGTGTGGTGTTGGTGTATGATGTTAGTGTGTGGTGTTAGTGTGTGGTGTTGGTGTTGGTGTTGGTGTTGGTATGTGGTGTTAGTGTGTGGTGTTGGTGTATGATGTTAGTGTGTGGTGATAGTGTGTGGTGTTGGTGTGTGGTGTTAGTGTGTGGTGTTAGTGTGTGGTGTTAGAGTGTTCTGTTGGTGTATGATGTTAGTGTGTGGTGTTAGTGTGTGGTGTTGGTGAGTGGTGTCAGTGTGTGGTGTTAGTGTGTGGTGTTGGTGTGTGGTGTTAGTGTGTGGTGTTAGTGTGCGGTGTTAGTGTGTGGTGTTAGAGTGTGGTGTTAGCGTGTTCTGTTGGTGTATGTTAGTGTGTGGTGTTAGTGTGTGGTGTTGATATGTGATGTTGGTGTGTGGTGTTGGTGTTGTGGTGTTGGTGTGTGGTGTTGGTGTGTGGTGTTGGTGTGTGGTGTTGGTGTGTGGTGTTGGTGTGTGGTGTTGGTGTGTGGTGTTGGTGTGTGGTGTTGGTGTGTGGTGTTGGTGTGTGGTGTGGGTTTGAGTTGATATGTAAAGTGTAGTAGTGGTTTGTAGTAGTGGCGGTGTTGGAAATATGATGGTGTTTTGGCGACAGTGGTGATGATAGTATTGTGATGACTGTGGTGGTGATGGTGTTGTGGTGACTAACCTTTTCTATATCTAGTGTTTTTATGCTTCACACTAGTAGCTATCACGACCGCACTACACACTAGTAACTATCACGACCGCACTACACACTAGTAACTATCACGACCGCACTGCACACTAGTAACTATCACGACCGCACTACACACTAGTAACTATCACGACCGCACTACACACTAGTAACTATCACGACCGCACTACACACTAGTAACTATCACGACCGCACTACACACTAGTAACTATCACGACCGCACTACACACTAGTAACTATCACGACCGCAATACACACTAGTAACTATCACGACCTCACTACACACTAGTAACTATCACGACCGCACTGCACACTAGTAACTATCACGACCGCACTACACACTAGTAGCTATCACGACCTTACTACACACTAGTAACTATCACGACCTCACTACACACTAGTAACTATCACGACCGCACTACACACTAGTAACTATCACGACCGCACTACACACTAGTAACTATCACGACCGCACTACACACTAGTAACTATCACGACCGCACTACACACTAGTAACTATCACGACCGCACTACACACTAGTAACTATCACGACCTCACTACACACTAGTAACTATCACGACCGCACTACACACTAGTAGCTATCACGACCGCACTACACACTAGTAACTATCACGACCGCACTACACACTAGTAACTATCACGACCTCACTACACACTAGTAACTATCACGACCGCACTACACACTAGTAGCTATCACGACCGCACTACACACTAGTAACTATCACGACCGCACTACACACTAGTGACTACAAACTGACAATTCCATCTCTTACAACTGGAAGTGCTCACAGCTTCTCACCTGTCGTACAGCAACGATTATCTGATTTTTTTCAATAAGTGGACCAATAAGTCAGCTGAAGAACACTCTTACGACCCAAAGTTCCAGTGGTGGGTAATCATACGACTGAGACCCGCGTCAGGAAACACTTGTCCTGTTTCCTGACGCTAGTCTGTAACATATATGTGATCCATAGATTTGGTCTATGTAAATGAAATCTTTTCCCTTACCTTTGCTGCTGAATATCTGGGATGATGATCAAAGTATATAGTGTCTATGTCCACTTTCTCTCAATCAGTTTCCAGTATTATTTTAGTTTTGGCCTGATGATAGATACTTAGCGATCTGAAAACCTTTTCCAGCTATCTTTTATCTCTAGGATATATATATATATATATATATATATATATATATATATATATATATATATATATATATATATATATATATATTATAATGTATATATATATATATATATATATATATATATATATATATATATATATATATAATATATTAATATATATATATATATAAATAATATATATATAATATATATATAAGTTATGGATTAGAGGTAAATATAAGATGTGTAATTGGGTGAACATAAATTTCTCCAGGGTAACATTTAGGACACTAGTAAACATAGGATCGAGCCACTAGTAATTTGTGTCACCGTGGTGAGTAAGAAACTTGTTATTACCAGTGGTACAGCCTCTGTCTGCCACGACGCCACGACGGAGACGACCACAGGGAGATGTTCCCTAGGTGACGACACCCGAATATGCTGTTTTTTTGGATGTGGTGGTGAGTGAGGTTGTTTGGGGTTGTCTGAAAGCTGGTGTTCATGTTTTGTGTGGCGTGGGGGGAAGAGGGTGGAACACACCCAAAAGATGTCGTTTCTTTGTCGTGTTGCTGTGGGGGCTAAAGACCGTGTCATGGAGAACGACACCCACACGTAGGAAGCTTGTCTTCATTGTCGTGAAGGGAAAACGACATGCAAGGAGGAACGTTTTTCTTGTGTAAGCAAAATTGACATAAAAACAAGTCTTCTTTTCGTGTATCGTGAAGGAGAAACGACACACGGAGGAACGTTTCTCCTTTGTAAGCAAAAACGACAAAAAACAAGGTCTTTCTGTCGTGTAATGTGAAGGAGAAACGACACGCACAGAGGAGTGTTTATCCCGTGTAAGCAAAAACGACATAAAAACAGTCTTCCCTTCGTGTATCGTGAAAGAGAAACGACACACAAACGACGGAACGAGTGCTCACCAATTCCTAAAGAATTTCCCCTCTCGACAAAAAAAGGTTAATCGAACGTTTACGGGAGAAGTTCCATGGGTGTATCAAGTTATCGTCGCCTGTATCAAGTTATCGTCACTTGTATTGGGTTATCGTCGCCTCGACCTGGGTTACGCCAAGGCGAAATGCAGGGAGGTGCTCCTAGGGCCAAATTATAGCCGCCCTGTCAACTCTCTTTACCTGCAGTCTCGAGAGATGAGGATGCTGCAGACTGTCTGTCATTACGTGTTTGTGATTAGCTGTTGGGGATTACCTATCTGATTCCCCCATTTGTGATTCCCCCCATTAGTTAGTCCATATTTTTTATTACGTGTTTGCGATGAGTTGTGGTCAGCTGCTATTAACTATGTCCGATTCTCCATTTCTGATTTCATATTCGCAGTTACCTATTTGTTACCACTTTTTGTGATTATCTCTTCTTAATTACCTATTTCTCACTTTTTTGTGCTCATTTCTTCGTAATTACCTATCAGATTACCTGCTTGTTACGTGCGCGAGAATACACTATATCACAAACCAGTGTCTGGGTTGTGATATAAATTTTTATAACTTGTGTTCAACTAGTTATAATAGCCACTAACTCTTCTTGAAGTATATTCCAATACTCTTCCACTCTCCTTCTTTGTAGACTTTGGCTAATTTTCCTTACACTGTTCTTTTCAGTACATATTCATAATTATATATATATATGTATATATATATATATATATATATATATATATATATATATATATATATATATATATATATATATATTATATATATATATATATATATATATATATATATATATATATATATATATATATATATATATATATATATATATATATATATATATATATATATATATATATATATATGTGTGTGTGTGTGTGTGTGTGTGTGTGGAGCCATGTGTGTCTTGGCTGAGGTCGTACCTGTGTTTCTGTAATTACCTGCCAGCGGTCGGTCCCTCTGATCCGGCTGATACATCAGACCTTCTTAGGTCTTATGACCCGTGGTCTTAATAGGTTTCTGAAGGAGGAGGAGGAGGAGGAGGAGGAGGAGGAGGAGGAGGAGGAGGAGGGCGTAAAGTTCTGTAGTTCCGAAGGAATAAAAGTTGGTAAGGAGGAGGTAAGGTACTGTAGTCCTGAAGGAAGGAAAGAGAGTATGAGAGGAGGGGTAAAGTACTGTAATTCAAAAGGAAGGAGAGTATAAAGAGGAGGTAAAGTATTGTAGTTCTGAAGGAATGAAAGAGGATATGAGGAAGAAGAGGAGGAGAAGGAAGAAAGAAGATACGTCACTTAAAATGTTTACAAGAGAGGAAAAAGTTGTATACGAGGAGAATATGAAGATGAGGATTAAGAGAGAAGGTGAAAGGGGAGCAAAAGCAATTTTAAAGAAGGACATTAAGAATAGGATAATTAAGATAAAAGAGGTATTGTTTTAATGGACTTCCCGAGAAAGGGGAAGTGAAGCAAATTTGAAGTGCCAAATGTCGATCTGAAGGAGGAGAGAAAAACAAAGAGAAAAAGAAACTTGGCTAATGAAGAGCCGGAAGAATGTGTAACATAAAACAACAATGAGAGGGAATGAAAAGAAATCGATAAGAAAAATAGATCTTAGCTCATGAGGGAAGAACAACAACAGCAAGAATGCACAAGAAACAAGAGATAGTGATGAGAAGAAAATGGAGTAAAAGAAGAGGAAGAGGAGGAAGGAGAAGATGAGAGGTTCCTTTACGTTGTGGAGGTCTTCAGGAGATCTTCAGGTCAGCGGTCCACGGGACCACAATGGCGGGTCACTCTTGCAGAACTTGGGAAGGCTGCTCTGTGCTCTGCGAGTCTTGGCGGAGCGTGACGCTGACTTGCGTAGGCAAGACAACGAAGACAACGGAAGAGACAACGAAGAGAACTTTGAAGACAACAAAGGAGACAACGAAGACAAGACAATATCGTAGACAACGACGTAGAATACAGGGAAAAACATCAATGTCATTTAATATATATACAATTAGAAATAATAATAATAATAATAATAATAATAATATTAATAATAATAGCTATAACGATAATAAATACAATAAAAGTGATGCTACTACTACCAATAATGATCATAATAATAGTTATAACGATAATAAATAATAATAATAATAATAATAATAATAATAATAATAATAATAATAATAATAATAATAAGAAGAAGAAGAAGAAGAAGAAGAAGAAGAAGAAGCAGAAGACACTTGAATCCTCCCAGCAGCTCTGGAGTCTCTAACACATCCTCCTCAGATTTCTTATATCATCAGATTCGTTAAAAATGACGTCAGATTCCTTATAACGTCATCAGATTCGTTAAAAATGTCATCAGATTTCTTAAAATGTCGTCAGAGTCTTTATAATGTCGCCAGAGTCGTAAGATTACTTACAATGCTGACAGTTTCTTAAAACATCATCGGATTTCTTGGAAGTTCCGACAAATGTAGATTACACGAGGTTATCGGATGTGTAGTTCCGAATCTCTGTTACCTTCACTCAGCCAACCTCATTGTTCTCACTCCTCATTGTTTTAAAATACTCCTTTGTCACCTTTCCAGAGTACACCCTCCCCCCATTCTCTCTCTCTCTCTCTCTCTCTCTCTCTCTCTCTCTCTCTCTCTCTCTCTCTCTCTCTCTCTCTCTCTCTCTCTCTCTCTCTCTCTCTCTCTCATATGTTTATATACAAAGTTAGTGTTGAAATATTACCAGTGGAGTTCCACCTGGTTCCATCCTAGTACCCACACTGTTCCACATACCAGTGGAGTTCCACCTGGTTCCATCCTAGTACCCACACTGTTCCACATACCAGTGGAGTTCCACCTGGTTCCATCCTAGTACCCACACTGTTCCACATACCAGTGGAGTTCCACAAGGTTCCATCCTTATCTTTCACATACCTTTGATATGGTTCGAGAGTTTTCCTACACACCCAGCCTGGCCCTGAACCAGACCTGTCTGGCGCTTGTCTGATCAACAAGGCTGTTGCTGCTGGCGGTTCACTAACACCCAGATTATTCCTGACATACACACATACTCGACACAGAACTAATAAGAACTCACTACAGATAGAACCTAAAATACCAGCCTGATCTATAAGGGAAATAGTCGGAAAAGTGGCTTTTGAGATCAACCCCCTGCAAATGTGAGGTACTAATTGGCTAAGGTGCAAGAAGATCATTTAAAATGTACCTCGTGGGATGAAGAATAAGAGACAAACTAGGAGAAGGATCTGAAAGATGACATTACACCAAGGCTGTTCCAAACTAACCCGAGCAGTGCCAGAGGCGTATGTAAATATGAATCTAACCTCCTAGGAATGTAACCTCCGGGACTCTAACCTCGCAGAAATCTAACCTCTAGGAATCTACTCCCACCTCTTCAGATCCCAGCCCCCACCTCTCCAGCCCCACCTCACCAGCCCCCACCTCTCCAGCCCCACCTCACCAGCCCCCACCTCTCCAGCCCCACCTCACCAGCCCCCACCTCTAACTCACCAGCCCCCAGCCCCACCTCACAAGCCCCAGCCCACTTCACCAGCCTCACATCACCAGCCCCCAGCCCACCTCACCAGCCCCCAGCTTCTACCTCTTCAGACCCCAGCAACCACCTCTCCAGCCCCCAGCCCCACATCACCAGCTCCCAGCCCCACATCACCAACCTCCAGCCCACCTCACCAGCCCCAGTCCCACCTCTGAGCCCCCAGCCTCACCTCACCAGCCTCAGCTTCTACCTCTCCAGACCCAGCCCCCACCTCTCCAGCCCCCAACCCCACCTCACCAGACCCCAGCCCCACCTCACCAGACCCCAGCCCCACCTCACCAGACCCCAGCCCCACCTCACCAGACCCCAGCCCCACCTCACCAGACCCCAGCTTCTCCGAGGGGTCAATAGTGATCCCTCGCTTGTATTGTCTCACAACTACTAAAGGAATGGAACAGACTACCCGCACATGTCAAAGCCAGTCATAGCATGAACCAGTTCAAGAAGAGTGCCAAAAGGTGTCTGATGAATGTAGCTACAGAAAGGGAGGGGGATGATTTTCTATTTTTTCTTTTAGCTAACATACGTGTAAATTTTACCTTATTCCTAGCAATGACCCTCGTATTGTAGATAGTCTTAATGACCTTGGTGTAGTAGATAGTCTTTTTAGTATGATAATAAGATGTTATCTTCATTGTAGAATAATAAGAAAATATTATAACCTTTATATTATAAAAATAAGGTAAAAGGACCCCAATGGAAATAAGTCACTCTGTCTGACTTTTTTGGGTTATCCCAGGTTCTCTACACATATGCTGCTATGTATGATAATTCTATGTAACTGTATTTGTGTATACCTGAATAAACTTACTTACTTACTTACTTACTCTAGTCATCAGCAAGGAACACTGATTTTCTGGTGTTGATTGTGTGACACTGGCATTGTGTTGTGTGACGAGGACCCTTAAGTTTTACGAGGTATTGTGTGAGTGTGTGTTTTGCGTACTCACCTATATATGGTTGCAAGGGTCGATTCACAGCTCCTGGCCCGTCATCTTCGCTGGTCGCTACTAAGTCACTCTTCCTTCTTCAAGAGGCTTGTTTTGCGTGTGTGTACTCACCTAATTGTACTCACCTAATTGTGGTTGCAGGGGTCGAGGCACAGCTCCTGGCCCCGCCTCTTCACTGATCGCTACTAGGTAGCGATCCGTGTATGTATATGTGTGTGTGTTCTGGTGTGTGTGTGTGTGTGTGTGTGTGTGGTGTGTGTGTGTGTGTGTGTGTGTGTGTGTGTGTGTGTGTGTGTGTGTGTGTGTGTGTGTGTATGTGTGTGTGTGTGTATCTGTGTCTGTGTGTCTGTGTCTGTGTGAGTATTTACTAGCCTATATACTCACCAATATGTGATAGTTCCTGGTCTCGCCTCTCAATTTGCCAGAATCACTCCTAGCCTCATGGGGCCTGTCGTACCTTTTCATTAAACTATGTATGGAGTCTTCTTCCATTGCGTGTTCCTCACCACCCTAAGGCCGAAAAAATACTTCTAGACGTCCTTTGACTCTTCTTTGTCTCTAACTTCAAACTCTGCCCTCGTGTACCTGTTGCCCGCCTCTCAAGCATCTTAGTCTATCCTTGTCCAAACACCTCTGAGTATTTTGTACATTCTCGTCATATCTCCCCCTGCATCGTTTATTATCTATCGATGTCAGGTTCAGTTCCTATAACTTCTCCTTCAAATTATAGAACCCAGTTTGCATGCTTTGCACTGAAGTTACTCTCAGGTCAAGAATACAAACTTAAATCCAAAGGAATTCAAATGACTGTTTGATGCTCTGGATTCATAACTCGTGGCTTCGGAAACACAGAAACACATTTTGAAGTCTCATTTGACGTCGAATCAAATTTAAGCAGTTTCCATTAATGCAAAGTTAGAGGAGGGAATTTCTGAAGTTTCGGTCCCTGACCGAAACTTCGTTTGGGGTTTGTGACTTTAATTCCTTAGAACAAATACGACAAAAATCAGCACACACACACACACACACACACACACACACACACACACACACACACACACACACATACACACACACACACACACACACACACACACACACACACACACACACACACACACACACACACACAATCAGGGTAAGGAAGGAAGGAGGAGAGAACAAGAAATGACCGTGAAGCATGTGAGGAACTCAACAAGAGATTCAAAGAAGTGTTCACAGAGGAGACAGAAGGGGCTCCAGAA
>NC_069405.1:38147391-38149891 GCF_026875155.1 Cherax quadricarinatus | reverse complement strand
AAAGTCATGATGATTGGGGAGGGGCAAAGACGACCGCAGACAGAGTATAGGTTAGGTGGACAAAGACTACAGACTTCACTCAGGGAGAAAGACCTCGGGATGACCATAACACCGAGCACGTCACCGGAGGCACACATCAACCAAATAACTGCTGCAGCATACGGGCGCCTGGCAAACCTGAGAATAGCGTTCCGATACCTTAATAAGGAATCGTTCAAGACACTGTATACTGTGTGTGTTAGGCCCATACTGGAGTATGCAGCACCAGTCTGGAACCCACACCTGGTCAAGCACGTCAAGAAGTTAGAGAAAGTTAAAAGGGTTTTGGGCAAAAAGGCTAGTCCCAGAGCTCGGGGGAATGTCGTACGGGGAAAAAGGTTGAGGGAAATCCGACTGACGACACTGGAGGACAGAAGGGTCAGGGGAGACATGATAACGACATACAAGATACTGCGGGGAATAGACAAGGTGGACAGAGATAGGATGTTCCAGAGAGGGGACACACGAACAAGGGGTCACAACTGGAAGCTGAAGACTCAGACGAGTCACAGGGACGTTAGGAAGTATTTCTTCAGTCATAGAGTCGTCAGGAAGTGGAATAACCTAGCAAGTGAAGTAGTGGAGGCAGGAATCATACATAGTTTTAAGAAGAGGTATGATAAAGCTCAGGAAGCAGACAGAGAGAGGACCTAGTAGCAATCAGTGAAGAGGCGGATCCAGGAGCTGAGTCTCGACTCCTGCAACCACAATTAGGTGAGTACAATTAGGCGAGTACACACACACACACACACACACACACACACACCACACACACACACACACCCACCCACACCCACACACACACACACCACACACACACACACACACACACCACACACACACACACACACACCAACACCACCACACACCCCCAAAACCACACACCACACACACACGCACACCACACACACACACACACACTCACACACACACACACACACACACACCACACACCACACAACCACACACACACACACACACACACACACACACACACACACACACACACACACACACAACACACACACCACACACACACACACCCCCAGGAAGGGAAATTTACAAGGGGGACAAAGACAGGATGTTCCAGAGAATTGGACACAGTAAAAAAGGGGACACAGTTGGAAAATTTTAAGACACAGATGAATCACAGGGATGTTAGGAAGTATTTCTTCAGCCACAGAGTAGTCCCGTAAGTGGAATAGTTTGGGAAGCGATGTAGTGGAGGCAGGATCCATACATAGCTTTAAGCAGAGGTATGATAAAGCTCACGGCTCGGAGAGTGCCTATTTGCGATCAGTGAAAGGGGGGGCCAGGAGCTCACTCGACCCCCGCAACCTAAACTAGGGAAACTAGGTGATACACCACATACACACACACACACCACCCCACACAACACACCACACCACACACACACACACACCACACAAAAACACACACACACACACACACACCAAAAACCACACACCACACAAACACACCCACACACACACACACACACACACACACACACAACACACACACACACACACAACACACACACACACACACACACAACCACACACACACCACACACACAAAACACCACCACACACACACACCACACACACCCCAAAAACCCAAAAACCCCCACCCCCACACACACACACACACACACACACACACACACAAACAACACACCACACACACACAAAACGCACAACACCACGCACACACATCCGTCATGCGTGCCGATCCCCCCTTCCGTGCTCCGCGAATGTAAGTGTTTCGAGGCACCCAAGTGACTGAAGGGTGGGCTAAGTGTGTCAGGTAGTGAACAATTTCCTTTAAAGCATTTATAATCTGCCTGACCACATAATGTGGGAAGAGCCGCATTTTGAATGTCTGAAAGTAAAACGTAGGGGCAGTAAAATGGGCAGGGCAGGCGACGTTGCCACGTTCACCAAAAAGATAATAAAGTGAAGCAAACGGGACCAGTGAGAGAAATACAGTGAAATGTAATAATAACAGAAGAAATTGAGGGGGATCATGCCCGGACGTCACATGACTGGAAATCACAAGCTGCGAGCTGCTTGCAAGTACTTTTTTCACCTATGATGGTTGTATGGGTGTGGGGTTTTAGGTTTTCCCAAATTAACCGCCAAGCTGATTTTAATGGTCCAACTCCATAGCACGATAAGGAATAGGCACTAAATTTTTCAATAAGGGAAAAGCAATTTTTTAAACCATTAAAAAAGGCAGTAAGATACTATAAGCAGTGGCAGACAAGCATAAAGGGGCAAAATTGTAAGTAGGTGCGGGTCAAATCACAGAGGGGGGGGGTCAGGTCACAAAGGGTTTGCCGGGAAGTGGGGCCCCTGACACTCCCCATTAACTCCAACGCCAATTTACCTACTTTTCAACAATAATAAACCCACACATAATTTCGCACCAAAAAACCCCACACACCACACACACAACA
>NC_069405.1:38079338-38146891 GCF_026875155.1 Cherax quadricarinatus | reverse complement strand
CAGGAAGCAGACAGAGAGAGGACCTAGTAGCAATCAGTGAAGAGGCGGATCCAGGAGCTGAGTCTCGACTCCTGCAACCACAATTAGGTGAGTACAATTAGGCGAGTACACACACACACACACACAACACACACACACCACACACACACACACACACCACACCCCAAACACACACCACACACACACACACACACACACACACACACACACACACACACACACCACACACACACACACACACACCACACACCACCACACACGCACGCACACACACACACACAACACACACACACCACACACACACACACACACGCACACACACAAAAACACACACCACACCACACACCACACAAACACACACACACACACACACACACACACACACACACACACACACACACACACACACACACAGGAAGGAATTGACAAGGTGGACAAAGACAGGATGTTCCAGAGATTGGACACAGTAACAAGGGGACACAGTTGGAAGTTGAAGACACAGATGAATCACAGGGATGTTAGGAAGTATTTCTTCAGCCACAGAGTAGTCAGTAAGTGGAATAGTTTGGGAAGCGATGTAGTGGAGGCAGGATCCATACATAGCTTTAAGCAGAGGTATGATAAAGCTCACGGCTCAGGGAGAGTGACCTAGTAGCGATCAGTGAAGAGGCGGGGCCAGGAGCTCGGACTCGACCCCCGCAACCTCAACTAGGTGAGAACTAGGTGAGTACACACACATACACACACACACACACACACCCACACACCACACACACACACACACACACACACACCACACACACACCACACCACACACACACACACACACACCACACACCACACAACACACACAAAACACACACACAACACACACACACACACACAACACACACACACACACACACACAACACACACACACACACACACAACACACACACACACACACACACACACACACCACACACACACACACACACACACACACACAACACACACACACCACACACACACACACACACACACACACACACACACACACACACACAAACACACACACACACACACACACACACGCACACACACACGCACACACAGTCTCGTCAGTGCGTGCGCGAGTCACGCCTTCCGTGCTCCGCGAATGTAAGTGTTCTCGAGGGCTACCCAAGTGATCTGAAGGGTAGCTAAGTGTGTCAGGGTAGTGAACAATTCCTTGAAGCAATTTATAATCTGCCTGAGCCACATAAGTGTAGGAAGAGCCGCAATTTTGTAAGTGATCTAGAAAGTAAAACGTAGTGGTGCAGTCAGAGTGGGCAGGGCAGGCGACGTTGCCACGTGTCACCAAGAAAGATAATAAAGTGAAGCAATCGTGTGACCAGTGAGAGAAATACAGTGAATATGGTACATTATATAACGAGAAGAAATTGAGGTAGATCTATGCCAGGACGTCACATCGAGCTGGACAATCTACAAGCTGCTGCAGCTGCATTGCAAGTACTGTATTCACCTATGAGTGGTTGTATGGGTGTGGGGTTTCAGGTTCCAATTAACCGCCAAGCTGATTGTGAATGGTCCAACTCTCATAGCACGATAAGGAATAGGCACTAAATTATTCAATAAGGAATAGCAATTTGTAATCCATTGAACAAGGCGAGTAAGATACTATAAGCTAGGTGGCAGGACAAGCATAAAGGGCAACATTGTAAGTAGGTGCGGGTCAAGTCACAGGAGGGTGGGGGTCAGGTCACAAGAGGTTGTGGTCAGGCAAGTGGCCACTGACACTCCACATTACACTCCAACGCACAATTCACCTACTTTTCAGACACATAATAAACCCACACATAATTACGCACACACACACACACACACACACACACACACACACACACACACACACACACACACATATATATACAGACTCACACATACACTCCCCCCTCCCCCACCAACCTCTCACTCCTTCCCCATCCCACTCCTCCCTCTTTCAACCTCCCCCTCCCCACCTCTCACTCCTTCCCCCTCTCCCTCTCCCATTCACCCACTTGCTTCTCCCTCCTTCCCACTCCCCATATTCCCCCCTAAATCCCCCTCCCCACCCCTCCCACATAGCCACAGTTTCTCCTCTACCTTCCCCCCCCCCACTCTCACAAACACACTACTAACCTAACACACAGAATTACATAGGTTTCCCACTCTGAGGCAATCAAAATAAAACAAAAAGGGTTGCCAGAGAGCAAGAAGGAAAACCAAGGGACAGGAGGAGGAATCTGCAAAGGAAGATTGGGCAGCAGAGCTCATAAAAAGGGAACATGAATGGGAAAAGAAACTAGAAGAACTTAGCATGAGAATGAAAGAGAGGATAGATATGGAAAGCATGAACTAGGAGGTGCAAGTCAAAGCAGCAGAGGCTAGGATACAGAGTTTAGAAGAGGAACTGAAAAATCTGAAATAGCCTAAAGAACTAAAGAACATTTTGAGATTGACATCAGAGACTGCTACCTCCACCACAAATAAGGGGACTGTAGGGAAAGAAGGAGCAAATCTGCATATAGAAGCTCTATCAGAGGAGACTGTAGTAAATGAAAGTGCTAAGCTGTATGTGGAGGCCCTAACAGACCACAGCAGAGCCCAGGGAAAGCTGAGAAGGGAAAATGAAAGGCCACTGAGCCCAAGTACATTAGCTAGTGAAACTGAAGAAAGAAAAGCTGCAATGGAGGAAATTAAATTGAATGAGTGGATACACAAGGATATGCAGTGGGAGAATGAAAGGGAGAGGTCAGTCTTTGTGTATGGGCTCCAGGAAGCTGAAGGGGAAACATATGAAGCAAGAAAACAAGGGTAAAAAAGCAATTGAAAGCATCATAAAAGCAATAGGAGAAGACGACATGACCCAGCTGGAAAATTTTCGGAGAATAGGGGGGTTTGCAAAAAAAAAGAACCCAGCCAGTGAAAGTGACCTTCAAGGCAGAATCGACTCAGAACAGGATCCTGCAGGAGAAAGCACGATTAAGGGACATGCCGGGCATACAGGAAGGTGTATCTCGACCGCGACAGAACACAAGAAGAAAATCAGAAACTGAGAGAGATGGTACAAAGGTGAAAGGAGGAAAGAGAGGGAATGGAGGAGACAGGAGATCCCAGACCAGGAAAAATATCAAATACAGCCTCCCTCACAGTTTCCTATAGAAGCCCCCAACCAGGACAACCCCAATGCAATCAAACACTCTAAACCAAAACACCCATGCCATATCCAATGCCCCCACCCACTGCATTACAAACTCCACCCCCACAGCAACCACCCATAGTTCCTTATCAGGTCTCCCACTTCCCCAACCCCAATATACATCCCAGACCACAGTCTTAGAAAAGAAGTTGAAGGTGTGGTATACAAATGCAGATGGAATAGCAAATAAGTATGAGGAGTGGCATGAAAGAATCAAGGAGACATCCCCATACATAATAGCACTCACAGAAACAAAACTCACCAGAATAATAACGGATTCAATCTTTCCATCCGGATATCAAATCCTCAGGAAAGACAGAGGGAGGAGAGGGGAAGGAGGAGTTGAACTGCTCATTAAAAACCAGTGGGGTTTTGAGAAAATGGATGGAATGGATGGCACGGGCAAAAGGGACTACCTAGAAGGAACAATCCAGTCTGAGGGACATAAGGTGATAATTGCAGGAGGCCATGAGAAGAATACGATGAGAGCAACAGAGCAATGGTCGACACACTAGCCGAGGTGGCCAGGAGAGCACACATGGGGGGAGCAAAGTTACTAGTTATGGGTGATTTCAATCACAAGGAGATTGACTGGGAAAACCTGGAGCCCCATGGTGGTCCTGAAACATGGAGAGCAAAGATGATGGATGTGGTACTGGAAAACCTCATGCATCAACATGCTAGAGACACTACCAGAGAGAGAGGAGAGGATGAACCAGCAAAACTGGACCTTGTATTCACCTTGAGTAGTTCGGACATCGAGAACATCATGTATGAAAGACCCCTGGGAGCTAGTGATCATGTGGTTCTGTGCTTCGACTACATAGTTGAGCTTCAAGTGGAGAGAGTAGCAGGAATAGGTTGGGAAAAACCAAACTACAAAAGGGGGAACTACTCAGGCATGAGGAACTTCCTGCAAGACATTCAGTGGGAGAGGGAACTGACAGGAAAACCAGTACAAGAAATGATGGACTATGTGGCAACAAAATGCAAGGAGGCAGAGGAGAGGGTTGTTCTCAAGGGAAACAGAAATAATGGGAAGAACAGAACGAGTCCTTGGTTCACCCAAAGGTGTAGGGAGGCAAAAACTAGGTGTACTAGAGAATGGAAAAAGTACAGAAGACAGAGAACTCAGGAAAATGAAGAGATTAGCCGAGGAGCCAGAAACGAATATGCACAGATAAGAAGGGAGGCTCAGAGACAATATGAAAATGACATAGCATTGAAAGTCAAGTCTGACCCGAAGCTGTTTTATAGCCACATCAGGAGGAAAACAACAGTCAAGGACCATGTAATCAGACTGAGGAAGGGTGATGGGGAGTTCACAAGAAAAGACCGAGAGGTATGTGAGGAGCTCAACACAAGATTTAAAGAACATTAAAATGGTATAAAATACCGACAGGTTGTTAGGTAAGACACATATGCAACAGTTAGGTATCTTTATTTTGAAATAAAGATACCTAACTGTTGCATATGTGTCTTACCTAACAACACAAGATTTAAAGAAGTATTTACAGTGGGAACCAGTAGGACTCCAGGAAATCAGAACAGGGGGGTACACCAGCAAGTGCTGGATGAGGTACATATAACCAAGGAGGAGGTGAAGAAGCTGCTATGTGAACTTGACACCTCAAAGGCGGTGGGACCAGACAACATCCCTCCGTGGGTCCTTAAGAGGGAGCAGAGATACTGTGTGTGCCATTAACAAAGATCTTCAACACATCAATTGAAACTGGGCAACTCCCTGAGGTATGGAAGATGGCAAATGTAGTCCCAATTTTTAAAAATGGAGACAGACATGAGGCACTAAACTACAGACCTGTATCACTAACGTGTATAGTATGCAAAGTCTTGGAGAAGATCATCAAGAGGAGAGTGGTGGAGCACCTGGAAAGAAGTAAGTGTATAATTGACAACCAGCACGGTTTCAGGGAAGGAAAATCCTGTGTCACAAACCTACTGAAGTTCTATGACGAGGTGACAGAACTAAGACAAGAGAGAGAGGGGTGGATCGACTGCATTTATTTGGACTGCAAGAAGGCCTTCGACACAGTTCCTCACAAGAGGTTACTGCAAAAGCTAGAGGATCAGGCACACATAACAGGAAAGGCACTGCAATGGATCAAAGAATACCTGACAGGGAGGCAACAACGAGTCATGGTACGTGACGAGGTGTCAGAGTGGGCGCCTGTGACAAGCGGGGTTCCACAGGGGTCAGTCCTAGGACCTGTGCTGTTCTTGGTATATGTGAATGACATAACGGAAGGGATAGACTCAGAAGTGTGACTCACGAAATCTTAATGACACGATTGCAAACAAACCATTCCCCGGCCGGGATTGAACCCGCGGGTTCAATCCCGGCCGGGGTATGGTTTGTTTGCAATCGTGTCATTACGATTTCGTGAGTCATGTTGACGGCAGTGAAGGGACTTGAGCTAGAGTTCGTCACGGCCACGCTAGCTGGAGATTCGTCTGTAAAAACTTGCATTTGTGGTCACAGTGGTGCCTGTGCTAACCTTCCTATGGCGTAGAAATATACCTAGTTGGACGAATCTTATTATGTCTAGCTGGTCTAGTGGCTAACGCGACGGGCTGGAGTTTTGAGACTCTCTGACCGCGTGTTCAGTCCCGGCAGGGGTATGGTTTACTCAGAAGTGTCCTTGTTTCCAGATGATGTGAAGTTAATGAGAAGAATCAAATCGGATGAGGATCAGGCAGGACTACAAAGAGACCTGGACAGGCTACAAGCCTGGTCCAGCAATTGGCTCCTTGAATTTAACCCTGCCAAATGCAAAGTCATGAAGATTGGGGAAGGGCAAAGAAGACCGCACACACAATATAGTTTAGATGGCCAAAGACTGCAAACCTCACTCAAGGAAAAAGATCTGGGGGTGAGTATAACACCGAGCATATCTCCTGAGGCGCACATCAATCAGATAACTGCTGCAGCATACGGGCGTCTGGCAAACCTACGGATAGCGTTCCGATACCTCAGTAAGGATTCGTTCAAGACTCTGTATACCATTTACGTCAGGCCCATACTGGAGTATGCAGCACCAGTTTGGAATCCACACCTAGTCAAGCACGTCAAGAAATTAGAGAAAGTGCAAAGGTTTGCAACAAGACTAGTCCCAGAGCTACGGGGATTGTCTTACGAAGAAAGGTTGAGGGAAATCGGCCTGACGACACTGGAGGACAGGAGGGTCAGGGGAGACATGATAACGACATATAAAATACTGCGCGGAATACACAAGGTGGACAAAGACGGGATGTTCCAGAGAAGGGACACAGACACAAGAGGTCACAATTGGAAGTTGAAGACTCAGATGAATCAAAGGGATGTTAGGAAGTATTTCTTCAGTCATAGAGTAGTCAGGCCGTGGAATAGCCTAGAAAGTGACGTAGTGGAGGCGGGAACCATACATAGTTTTAAGGCGAGGTATGATAAAGCTCATGGGGCAGGGAGAGAGAGGACCTAGTAGCAATCAGCGAAGAGGCGGGGCCAGGAGCTATGACTCGACCCCTGCAACCACAATTAGGTGAGTACAAATAGGTGAGTACACACACACACACACACACACACACACACACACATTCACACGAAATAATTCCCCGTAATCGCAACAGCAGAGCAAAGAAAACAAAGAAAAGAAAACGGAGTCGATACCTCGAAGCCAGTGGATAACATGTTGGGTCAGTCTTGACCCCAACACCGGCGCAATAAAGGCCATTTTTGGCCAGGGCCACAGTGCCACTCTGTACATATGCCCTCCTCTTCCCTCCAGCAACACTCTCTGTATGATGCCAATAAATGGCTCAGAGATCTGATATGTTGATAAATTAGACACATGTGCAACACTTGGGTATCTTTAGTGTGGGAACGTTTCGCCACACAGTGGCTTCATCAGTCCTGTACTAAGAAGAATGATTGGAAATCACAAGGAGTTTGAGGTAATCAGTCCCTCAGCCTGGAGTTGATGTAATTAGTCTGTCATCTTTGTACTGGACTGATGAAGCCAAAATTTCGGCAATAAAGATGCCCAGGTGCTGTAGGCCTGATCGTGGACCGGGCCGCGGGGGCGTTGATCCCCGGAATACACTCCAGGTAGACTCCAGGTAGGTGTTCCGCACGTATGACTAAGATAGTGTTGCTCTCTTTCTCTTTCTCTCTCTTTCTCTCTCTCTCTCTCTCTCTCTCTCTCTCTCTCTCTCTCTCTCTCTCTCTCTCTCTCTCTCTCTCTCTCTCTCTCTCTCTCTCTCTCTCTCTCTCCCTTACATCTCTACTAACAAAGTGAGCCACCTACCTCACGTCACCCGCACCAAATCGACCCGAGGAAAACAAATGGGGCGCAGGTCGCAATCTGCGGCCAGGCGCCCGCCTGCGGCAGCCACCACCCATTTCGACTGCTTGCAAAGATCACAGGAATTTAATCGAATGGATTTCTTCTGAAGGATGGCTGGGTAGATTTCTTCTGAAGGATGGCTGGGTAGATTTCTTCTGAAGGATGGCTGGGTAGATTTCTTCTGAAGGATAGCTGGGTAGATTTCTTGTGAAGGATGGCCGGGTAATTTCTTCTGCAGGATGGCCGAGGAGACCATGTGAGAGACACTATACAGTACCACTCCATATAAAATTTCTGACCCATTAATGCGTGTAAACTGATTAGAAAACCGAAAGTTTTATAATGAGACTTCCTCTGTCCAGTACGGAGAAGAATGGTTTAAGATCAGGAGGAGTTTGAGGTAATCAGTCCCTCAAATTGACGGACTGAACGCATCGACTCCAGGCTGAGGGACTGATTGCCTCAAACTCCTTCTGATCCTCAACCATTCTTCTCTGAACTGGACTGAGAAAGCCACTGGGTGGCGAAACGTTGCACAAGCATCTCATTAATCTTAACCATCAAGGAAAAAAAGGCACAATACCGTGACTGGAACAATACACGAATAACCTGCACATAGGAGAGAGGAAGTTACCACGACGTTACGGTTCAACTTAGACCATTTACAAGTAGGTATTGTATACCTACCATCCTGTCGGTATACAATACCGACAGGATGATAGGTAAGACACATGGGCAACAGTTTCGCCTACTGTGTAGGCGAAAGGTTTCGGAATAAAATTGCCTAACTGTTGCCCATGTGTCTTACCTACCATGTACAAGCAGACTTGGACCATGTACAAGCAGACTTGGACCATGTACAAGCAGACTTGGACCATGTACAAGCAGACTTGGACCATGTACAAGCAGACTTGGACCATGTACAAGCAGACTTGGACCATGTACAAGCAGACTTGGACCATGTACAAGCAGACTTGGACCATGTACAAGCAGACTTGGACCATGTACAAGCAGACTTGGACCATGTTCAAGCAGACTTGGACCATGTACAAGCAGACTTGGACCATGTACAAGCAGACTTGGACCATGTACAAGCAGACTTGGACCATGTACAAGCAGACTTGGACCATGTACAAGCAGACTTGGACCATGTATAAGCAGACTTGGACCATGTACAAGCACAGACTTGGACCATGTACAAGCAGACTTGGACCATGTACAAGCAGACTTGGACCATGTACAAGCAGACTTGGACCATGTACAAGCAGACTTGGACCATGTACAAGCAGACTTGGACCATGTACAAGCAGACTTGGACCATGTACAAGCAGACTTGGACCATGTACAAGCAGACTTGGACATGTACAAGCAGACTTGGACCATGTACAAGCAGACTTGGACCATTTACAAGTCACCTTGGACCATTTACAGCCAACTTAGACCATTTACAAACCAACTTGGACCATTTACAAGTCAACTTGGACCATTTACAAGTCAACTTAGACCATTTACAAACCAACTTGGACCATTTACAAGTCAACTTGGACCATTTACAAGCCAACTTAGACCATTTACAAACCAACTTGGACCATTTACAAGTCAACTTGGACCATTTACAAGTCAACTTAGACCATTTGCAAGCCAACTTGGACCAATTACAAGCCATTGGACCATTTACAAGTCAACTTGGACCATTTACAAGTCAACTTAGACCATTTGCAAGCCAACTTGGACCAATTACAAGCCATTGGACCACTTACAAACCAACTTGGACCATTTACAAGTCAACTTGGACCATTTACAAGTCAACTTGGACCATTTACAAGCCAACTTGGACCATTTACAAGTCAACTTGGACCATTTACAAGTCAACTTGGACCATTTACAAGCCAACTTGGACCATTTACAAGTCAACTTGGACCATTTACAAGCCAACTTGGACCATTTACAAGTCAACTTGGACCATTTACAAGCCAACTTGGACCATTTACAAGTCAACTTGGACCACTTACAAGCCAACTTGGACCATTTACAAGTCAACTTGGACCACTTACAAGCCAACTTGGACCATTTACAAGTCAACTTGGACCATTTACAAGTCAACTTGGACCATTTACAAGTCAACTTGGGCCACTTACAAGCCAGCTTGGACCATTTGCAAGCCAACTTGGACCATTTACAAGCCAACTAGGACCATTTACAAGCCAACTTGAACCATTTACAAGCAGACTTTGACCATTTACAAGCCAACTTGGACCATTTACAAGTAGACTTGGACCATTTACTAGCCAACTTGGACCATTTACAAGTCAACTTGAACCATTTACAAGTCAACTTGGACCATTTACAAGTCAACTTGGACCATTTACAAGTCAATTTGGACCATTTACAGGCTAACTTGGACCATTTACAAACCAACTTGGACCATTTACAAGCCAACTTGGACTGTTTACAAGCCAACTTGGACCATTTACAAGTCAACTTGGACCATTTACAAGCCAACTTGGACCATTTACAAGTCAATTTGGACCATTTACAGGCTAACTTGGACCATTTACAAACCAACTTGGACCATTTACAAGCCAACTTGGACCATTTACAAGTCAACTTGGACCATTTACAAGCCAACTTGGACCATTTACAAGCCAACTTGGACCATTCACAAATGGCCCAAGACGGACCGGGTTATTTATATATTTACTCATTAATAATTAAGAGTAACAAGTACGACTTTAATTTATTCAGAATTTTTCTTCACCTCTTTATTCCTTCAGTTATTAAATGACTTAATAAAATAAATTCTTGACCTGTTCTTTTCTCGTATAAGTTTCACCTTTTTCTTTACCAATAGATCATTCTCATTTGTTCATTCAAGGGCCGCGCTGCGTGACCCTTGCGGGTTTACCGCTTTGTTTTAATTATTGTAATAATAGTAATAATGTTCATTCAAGGGATAAATATTTTCTAAGATGGTCTAATTAGCTAGTATTACTAAATTACTAATTTCGAGGTGCTTCTTTTTATTAGGCTTTCTAGAAAGCTGTGTGGCTCTTAATGAACGGAGGATCGAGCCTTCATTACTTCCATACTAGTTTAATAATAATAATAATAATAATAATAATAATAATAATAATAGTAATAATAGAATCCCAGATACCTAGTTTTTCCATTATTAAAATAGGTACTTAAGGAATTTTATTTAATTTATAGATGAGGATAATTGCAGGTATTTCACTAGTGGTTAAAAATATAGTGTCTGATTACCCATGGTACGGGTAGGGCTCGAACCCTCGGCAAGTGAGTTGTAAAACTCCAGGTCGGTAGCTGTGGTAGTGGTGGTAGCTGTGGTAGTGGTGGTAGCTGTGGTAATGATGGTAGCTGTGGTAGTGGTGGTAGTTGTGATTGTGATGGTAGTTGTGGTAGTGGTGTTAGTTGTAGTAGTGATGGTAGTTGTGGTAGTGATGGTAGTTGTTGTAGTGGTGGTAGCTCTGGTAGTGGTGATTGTTGTGGTAGTGGTGGTAGTTGTGGTAGTGATGGTAGCTGTGGTAGTGGTAGTAGTTGTGGTAGTGATGATAGTTGTACTAGTGGTGGTAGTTGTGCTAGTGGTGGTAGTTGTGCTAGTGGTAGTTGTTGTGGTAGTGATGGTAGTTGTGGCAGTGATGGTAGCTGTTGTAGTGGTGGTAATTGTGGTAGTGATGATAGGGGAGGTAGTCGTGGTAGTTATGTCTAGATACTAATTAAGAGGCTTACTAGATGTTGTAAGGTGGCGTGACAGCTGTCTAGAATGTAAATGAACATGGAGAAATAAAGAGAGGACGTGTGAGTAATTGTTGGAATTACTAGAGGCGCAGGAAGTCTGGGTCTTAAGAGTCAGCAAGTAGGGTGAGAGAGAGAGAGAGAAGAGAGAGAGAGAGAGAGAGAGAGAGAGAGAGAGAGAGAGGGAGAGTAGGAAAAAGAGAGAGGAAGGGGACTGTGAAGATGAGTGGAAAGGCTTAGAAGAGATGAGAGAGAAGGGGGGAATAGGAGAAAAATAGCGGGTGCATAAAGGAAGGGGGTTGGTAGGGGAATGGGGTGTGTAGGGAAGGGAGGGTTGAGAGTAGAAGGGTAGACAAGGGTGGAGGGAAGGGGATAGAGGGGTAGAAGGCGGCACTGCAAACGACCAATTTGTCAGCACAATTGACTGGGAATTGATAGCCAGGGATGGTTCATCTGCTGGTCTAATGGACTCCATTACCTCAATGGCACCTGAGATTGTTAAGAGACAGACCCAACCACCTCGTTTGTCTCCCCTGCAGCTTGTTAAGGCTTGTTATTGCCCTAGGATGGGCTGCTTGGTTGGTAGGTTGGATTGTAGACCGGTGGATGGCTTGCTTGGATGGTTGACTAGCCGGTGGGTTGGCTGGTTGACAAGTCACAAATATTAACCAAGAATTTTGATGGAAAAAACACTTCAGTCGACGTTTCAGTCCATGATGGAGCAACGTTTCGGTCCACCGTGAACCATTATCAAGTCACAAGTGTGACCGAAAGTGTTAAAAGATTCTTATCCTAACTGCGGCTTGTGTGCTGATCCCCTGACAGATTTGTCAGAATAATCTCTCAAGTAAGAATCAGCACAGGCGTTCTGAGAGGGATTCTTAGGACATAGAGATCAGGAATGAAGTTAAACTCTCAGAGGAGCCCAAGAAAATCGTCTTTAACCTCAAAGGAGCCCCAAAAAAATCGTCCATAACCTCAGAGAAATCCAAGAAAATTGTCTTCAACTCTGAAACCCAAGAAAATTCTCTTCGACTCTGAGGAACCCAAGAAAATTCTCCTCGACTCTGAGGAACCCAAGAAAATTCTCCTCGACTCTGAGGAACCCAAGAAAATTCTCCTCGACTCTGAGGAACCCAAGAAAATTCTCCTCGACTCTGAGGAACCCAAGAAAATTCTCCTCGACTCTGAGGTACCCAAAAAAATTCTCCTCGACTCTGAGGAACCCAAGAAAATTCTCCTCGACTCTGAGGAACCCAAGAAAATTCTCCTCGACTCTGGGGAACCCAGGGAAATCGTTCACAGGTGTGAGAGGCAGCAGAGTAGAGCCTCTGGTCTTCGTCTTGACTAATAATAACAAAGCGTTCAGTTAATACATACCAGTGATTGGCTGTGTCATGGTGGCCGTGGCTGACTGCTGATTAACCCTGGTGGTCAGCCTTTTTCTGCTCTCCTCTCCTCATTTTCTCTCCTCCTTCTTCTCCTCCTCCTCCTCTTCCTTGTATTTTTACACAAGGGCTTTTACTGGGTTGGGTTAAGAGTTCTTAACTTTGTTTACTAGCTAAGAGCTGCTACCTGCTCTCATTTCTAATCTTCTCTCTCTCTCTCTCTCTCTCTCTCTCTCTCTCTCTCTCTCTCTCTCTCTCTCTCTCTCTCTCTCTCTCTCTATCTATCTATCTATCTATCTATCTATCTATCTATCCCTACATCTCTAGCTTTGTCCTTCTTTTCATTTCCCTCTGTCCATACCCATCATCTCCCACACTCCCACTATATACATCCCAGCCTCCCACATCTATCTCTCTCCATCCCTCCCATTTTTGACTCCTCACACCTATAATTTGTCGAGAGACGGGGATTTATGGCGCTTCAAGATTATACATAATTTTCAAAGTTTATAATAGAGTATAGAGACCGCTGGTGCAACATGCAATCCCGTGGACTAATAGTTGAGAGGCACGTGTTGCAAGTTTGGGTTTCAACTCTATCGACTTGGGTTTCAGTCGTATCTACTACAGGAGAGTCATTAATTAAGGCTGCATGTCACCTGTTCACTTGTCAAGAATATTTTAATCTCTTAAATGGGGATTTAGAGTAAATAGTGTATATACACCAAGAGACGTACATCTCTGGGTATATACACTGAGATATTCATCTGTGTGTATATATACACTGAGACATGTATATAAACTGAGAAACGTTCATTTATATGTGCATATTTTCTCATTTATAGGAAATTATGTATGGCTTGTCTAGAATCTTGTATTAGTTTGTATTTATATGTATATATATATATATATATATATATATATATATATATTATATATATATATAATATATATATATATATATATATATATATATATATATATTATATATATATATATATATATATATATATATATATATATATATATATATATATATACCTTTCTCTCTCTCTTAATAGCTGATATTAATGATTTACAATTGGCTATTCTTCACTTTTTCTTCAACCAATTTCTAGTCGCTAACAACCCAATTGGTGATTAGGTTCTCTAACAATTGCCAGTAGTCATGGGCACGAGGGCAATCGTTTTATATGCTCAACGGCCCAACATTGCTTCCCCGGCAGTAGTTTGCGACTGAAACGACCCGTTGGGACAACCAGCTGGGCAGGAACGACCCGTTGGGGCAATCAGCTGGGAAGGAACGACCAGTTTCAGCTGTCAATAGCATTTTTTTTTTTTTTGGTGGATGCGTGTGGGTTATTTAGAGCGAGAATGGGTGGAGGCTCGATCCTCTGTATACTGAACGTAATGTTATTTTGGCGGGTGGTGAATGATCCATACGGTTGGAGATGGATGACCCGCATTAATCCAGGTGGATGACCCACATTGATCGAAGTGGATGTAGCAATCATCTCTCACCGGCGGAAGAGAAAGAGAGAGAGAGAGAGAGAGAGAGAGAGAGAGAGAGAGAGAGAGAGAGAGAGATGGATGCAGCATCCAGTCAACTCATCTCACGCTGTAACAACCGAGCAGTCAATTTCTCCTTCAATTAACCTCCGCGAGGGACAAATTGGGGGTTAAATCCTCGCTCACTTTCCACGTGCGGAGACTCCAACACCCCCCAACTCCCTCTTGCCCAGCACACCTCCCTTCCAGCTTTCCCAACACCCTTTCTATCCACCTCCCCCCTCCCATACACCCTATATCTCCCTTGCTAAAGCCCTCAACACACCCTAATCTATTTGGAAAACAAAATGCAAACACTAAAATATTTTGTTGTAAGTCTTCCAGTCCTGGAACCTCGATCACTCCGACAGTACGTAAAGTCAAGAAGGCTTGAGGTTATATAGCCAGGGAATAGCTTGATCACCCTTCAACAGCCTCTGCTTAATTACTACTGTGGGACATCACCAGCTACTGGTGATGTCCCACTGTTTTTGACAGAGTTGTGTGTGTTCGTGATCCTGCTTCTGGTTCACCTATGACTACCACAACCTTCTATTACTATTAGTACTACTACTAGTACTACTACTACTAATGCTTTTGCTGCTGCTGCTATTGCTATTGCTACTGTGACTGTCATTGCAACTATTTTTACTACAATTGCTATTACTACTACTACTACTACTACTACTACTACTACTACTACTACTACTACTGCTACCGATTTAGTTGCCTCGTTGTCAGTTGACATTCCTGGTGTAGTAGCTGAATAAACATCACTAATTTCTTGACATCGGATTGCCCCATCTACTGAATTCATATGATGGTCTGCATGGATTTAGTGAGGAACTGAATGAGGTAGTAAAAACAAGTATGCTATTATAGTTCTTGATTCTTATACATGATTTACGGAGAGAGCTTTCTGCAAGAGGGATATGAAGAGGAGGCAGAGGGTGTGTCGTGGCTGGAATTCGAGGATGTAGTCAGCAGTTTAGGAAATATTATTATTGGTAATGGGAGCAACCCTGTTATCTGCCTCACCACTGGAAGAAATGATGGTGGGAAGCGTGTGGGAGAGGACTTGCTCACCAGGTATCGCACAACAACCGATAATACTAGGAATAAGGGAGGGATCCCTGTCATATGGGGAACTTTGTTGCAGAGGGGTGTGGGCAGTGAATAGTAGTTCACAGCTATTGGTGTTAACTGCTGTCTGGACAAGTACCGTAAGGACACTGAATTATCATTTATTGATAATTGAGACCACTTCTGCGGAAGGATGGGAGGAAATTTATCCAGGACAGGAGCAGCAGTATTAGTTCAGTCGAGGAAACTGTTCCAGCAGTGTATTAAGCTTTAAACTGAAGAAAAAAAGTTAGAAGTATGAGTGTGTGGGGGGAAGGAGAGGAATTGCGATATTAAAGATTTAGGTAGCAAAAGTTATCAACATTCTGAAGTAATGAAAATCAGAAATTACAATCATCAAGGAAATAAAACCAAACTCTCAGCAAATATCAAGACAGTGGACACACCGGACCGCAATAACAGAAATAATGGAAAGGCAAAGATTCACAGAAAGAAGATACAGAAGAAAACTTTCTAAACATATACAAATCACCACAACACAAGAAACATTTTAAGAGTTGAGATTAATTGCAATTATTGATATTGCAATAACTGAGACTTGATTTAATTTAAGGAATCGGGACGCAGATGTTGAATACCATACTCAGGAGTTTAAGTTGTTCCATGTTGAAAAAAATAACTGGGAGAGGAAGTGGTGTCTGTGTGAGTCCGAAAAAAAAAAACTTGAATCCCTAGAGAAAAAGATAGAGAATCTTCTGGATAGAAACCCTAAGGCATGAAAATTCGATTTTAGGTGTGATGTACCGTCGCCCAAACATGGAAGATGATCAATGGAAACTTCTTGATGACAAAATTGCTGAAGTTTCACATTATAATGTTGTAATAATCAAGTAATTTAGTGGTAGCTAAATTAATTGGAAATTTAAGGCGATTAATGACTTCTTAGAAGTAGTAGCAATGGTAGAATTACCCGCAAAATGTTTGGTAAATGTACACAGATGAAACTAATGTCACATTTTATTGTGGCAACGTTTCACTCTCCAGGAACGAAACGTTGCCACAATAAAATATCGCATTAGTTGCATCTGTGTCAATTTCCATAACATTTCTTAGAGGTAATCCAGGATTGACTTTTTTTTATGTAGTTGGTAAGAGAATCAACCAGAGAAAGTTACTCGCTTGATCTAGTTTTGACAAACAAGGAGACTCCTAGTAAATAATCTAGAAATCACTGAAAAGCTGATCACAGAACTGTTACCTAGAATATTAGCTGAGAACATAAGAACGTAAGAATGGAGGAACACTGCAGAAGGCCTACTGGCCAATACAAGGCAGATCCTTATCAAAACGACCCCTACCCAAAAGCTACCCGGGAGTAAGATACCAAGGATAATGCAGCGAAGGTCGTAGATTTTTCACTCTGCCGATTATAATGGACTTGGGTATCCCCTGTCTAGCAGTGACTGGGGTTACCTGTCTAGCAGTGACTGGGGTTACATGTCTAGCAGTGACTGGGGTTACCTGTCTAGCAGTGACTGGGGTTACCTGTCTATCAGTGGCTGGGGTTAACTGTCTAGCAATGACTGAGGTTACCTGTCTAGCAGTGACTGGGGTTACCTGTCTAGCAGTGACTGAGGTTACCTGTATAGCAGGGACCGGGGGTTACCTGTCTAGCAGTGACTGAGGTTACATGTCTAGCAGTGACCGGGGGTTACCTGTCTAGCAATGACTGAGGTTACCTGTCTAGCACTGACTGGGGTTACCTGTCTAGCAGTGACTGGGGTTACCTGTCTATCAGTGACTGGGGTTAACTGTCTAGCAATGACTGAGGTTACATGTCTAGCAGTGACTGGGGTTACCTGTCTAGCAGTGACTGGGGTTACCTGTCTAGCAGTGACTGGGGTTACCTGTCTAGCAGCGACTGAGGTTACCTGTCTAGCAGTGACTGGGGTTACCTGTCTAGCAGTGACTGGGGTTACATGTCTAGCAGTGACTGGGGTTACCTGTCTAGCAGTGACTGGGGGTTACCTGTCTAGCAGTGGCTGGGGGTTACCTATCTAGCAGTGACTGGAGTTACCTGTCTAGCAGTGACTGGGGTTACCTGTCTAGCAGTGACTGAGGTTACCTGTCTAGCAGTGACTGGGGTTACCTGTCTAGCAGTGACTGGGGTTACCTGTCCAGCAGTGACTGGGGGTTACCTGTATAGCAGTGGCTGGGGGTTACCTGTCTAGCAGTGACTGGGGTTACCTGTCTAGCAGTGACTGGGGTTACCTGTCTAACAGTGACCGGGGGTTACCCGCCTAGCAGTGACTGGGGATTACATGTCTAGCAGTGACTGAGGTTACCTGTCTAGCAGTGACTGAGGTTACCTGTCTAGCAGTGACTGAGGTTACCTGTCTAGCAGTGACTGAGGTTACATGTCTAGCAGTGACTGGGGTTACCTGTCTAGCAGTGACTGAGGTTACCTGTATAGCACTGACCGGGGGTTACCTGTCTAGCAGTGACTGGGGTTACCTGTCTAGCAGTGACTGAGGTTACATGTCTAGCAGTGACCGGGGGTTACCTGTCTAGCAATGACTGAGGTTACCTGTCTAGCAGTGACTGGGGTTACCTGTCTAGCAGTGACTGGGGTTACCTGTCTAGCAGTGACTGGGGTTACCTGTCTAGCAGTGTCTGAGGTTACCTGTCTAGCAGTGACCGGGGGTTACCTGTCTAGCAGTGATTGGAGTTACCTGTCTAGCAGTGACTGGGGTTACCTGTCTAGCAGTGACCGAGGGTTACCTGTCTAGCAGTGACTGGGGTTACCTGTCTAACAGTGACTGAGGTTACCTTTCTAGCAGTGACTGGGGTTACCTGTCTAGCAGTGACTGAGGTTACCTGTCTAGCAGTGACCAGGGGTTACCTGTCTAGCAGTGACTGGGGTTAGCTGTCTAGCAGTGACTGGGGTTACCTGTCTTGCAGTGACCGGGGGTTACCTGTCTAGCAGTGACCGCGGGTTACCTGTCTAGCAGTGACCGGGGGTTACCTGTCTAGCAGTGACTGAGGTTACCTGTCTAGCAGTGACTGGGGTTACCTGTCTAGCAGTGACTGAGGTTACCTGTCTAGCAGTGACCGCGGGTTACCTGTCTATCAGTGACTGGGGTTGCCTGTCTAGCAGTGACTGGGGTTACCTGTCTAGCAGTGACCGGGGGTTACCTGTCTAGCAGTGACCGGGGGTTACCTGTCTAGCAGTCACTGGGGTTACCTGTCTAGCAGTGACTGGGGTTACCTGTCTAGCAGTGGCTGGGGTTTACCTGTCTAACAGTGACCGGGGGTTACCTGTCTAGCAGTGACTGGGGTTACCTGTCTAGCAGTGACTGATGTTATCTGTCTAGCAGTGACCGGGGGTTACCTGTCTAGCAGTGACTGAGGTTACCTGTCTAGCAGTGACCGGGGGTTACCTGTCTAGCAGTGACTGGGGTTACCTGTCTAGCAATGACTGGGGTTACCTGTCTAGCAGTGACCGGGGGTTACCTGTCTAGCAGTGACTGGGGTTACCTGTCTAGCAGTGACTGGGGTTACCTGTCTAGCAGTGACCGGGGTTACCTGTCTAGCAGTACTAGGTTACTGTCTAGCAGTGACCGGGGTTACTGTCTAGCAGTGACTGGGTTACCTGTCTAGCAGTGACTGGGGTTACCTCTCTAGCAGTGACTGGGGTTACCTGTCTAGCAGTGACTGGGGTTACCTGTCTAGCAGTGACTAAGGTTACCTGTCTAGCAGTGACTGGGGTTACCTGTCTAGCAGTGACTGGTTACCTGTCTAGCAGTGGAGGTTACCTGTCTAGCAGTGACTGGGGTTACCTGTCTAGCAGTGACTGAGGTTACCTGTCTAGCAGTGACTGGGGTTACCTGTCTAGCAGTGACTGGGGTTACCTGTCTAGCAGTGACCGGGGGTTACCTGTCTAGCAGTGACTGGGGTTACCTGTCTAGCAGTGACTGGGGTTACCTGTCTAGCAGTGACTGAGGTTACCTGTCTAGCAGTGACTGGGGTTACCTGTCTAGCAGTGACTGAGGTTACCTGTCTAGCAGTGACTGGGGTTACCTGTCTAGCAGTGACTGGGGTTACCTGTCTAGCAGTGACTGGGGTTACCTGTCTAGCAGTGACTGGGGTTACCTGTCTAGCAGTGAAGGTTACCTGTCTAGCAGTGACTGGGGTTACCTGTCTAGCAGTGACTGGGTTACCTGTCTAGCAGTGACTGGGGTTACCTGTCTATCAGTGACTGGGGTTACCTGTCTAGCAGTGACTGGGGTTACCTGTCTAGCAGTGACTGAGGTTACCTGTCTAGCAGTGACTGAGGTAATGTATCTGATAATTCTGTCGACGATGTTTTTACTAAATAATAATGAAAATAACTCTCAGTATAACATTTCTATATAAACTGAAGAGCTTCAATGTCCATTATCCAGACATCATTGAGTCAATATAAACTTACAGATTGATGAGAAGGTAATCTATAAATATCTGTCTGTTACGGACGATGACAGAGTTTACAGGGACATCTGAATCGCTTTATGAATCAGTTTGTATTTTAAATGAAGAAGTCGCTGGCTATCTGGCCGTGAACGTTTCGCCAACTACCACTACCACATGCTCCATATTACAACACTCTTCATTCACAATCACGCTACACCACCTCCTCTATCTTGACGACTACCACCTCCCTCTTCACCACCACCTCCACCATCTTCGCCACCACCCTCTCCCTCACCACTCTACCATTCCCCACCACCCCTCCCTCTCCATCCATCCCCACCCTCAACCACGTGCTCCACCCTCTCAATCGAAGAAAACCCAGCATTTGCATAGCACCGTCTTGTGTTCTAACACGTCCCCCTGAAGGTGCAGGTTAGGAGGGGGGTGCTAGTGAGGGAGAGGTGGTGCTTGTAGTTGTGGTGATGGAGGTGGTGGGAAGGGGGGAGGAGAGAGGGGGGGAATTGAGCAAGTCTCAGGTCAATTTCAGCGTAATCAACCCGCTCTACGATCGCTCTACTCTCACATCAACTCACTCGACAAGCATCTCAGGAATCCCACCAGACATTACTCTTTTGTGTATAATTACCCTGCCCTGTGGTCCGTGGCTCCACGCCTCTAGCCCTTTTCTCCGGTAAACCCAATTCTAGCCGTCTTTTCTAAGGGGTCCCTTAAGGGTAGGTTGGGAGGGGGGTTGCCTCCAGTGGGGGAGGTGGGCCTAGATTTGGTAGAGTGAGTAAGGGGGGATAAGAGGTGGGGAATTAGCAACGGTGGCCGCTAATCAACCCGCATACACGGGGTTCTCTAGGCATCAGCTCATGCGACAAGCATCTCAGGGATCCCACCAAAATTAACACTTTTGTGAAGTAATTAATGGAGGTTTGGGCTCCAGGCCTCTGAGGCCCCTATGGTCGGGTGAAAGAGACCAATAGGGGCTTTGAGGGTGGGTCAGGAAGGTGTTTAACTCCTGTCCATTGGCCGGCCCTGGCCAATGGTTTGTCAGTGTACAATGTAAAAAGTGTGATAATTACACGGTAGACATGTACACTGGACACCGGGGGGGAATTCCTGTTAACACTGAAGGGAATAAGGATGAAAATTGTACGGAACAAGGGATGATAAAAGGTTGAATGAGGTTAATATGGTGTGGTATCAGGTTTAAATCATCCAATTAGCCCCACCAATTTAAAATTAAGTCCTTGTAAAAATGTACCTCTTATACTTAAGACACTTTTCATTTGTAGTGTAAATAATTACATGTTCCAAAACCTAAGAATAATCTAAATTGTAGTAAAAAGTTTAATATTAATTTAATAGCGTGCCAATATGTAAAATTAATTTTAGAAGAGCTTTTAAATTAATTTTCTAAAATTCCTCTAATACGTTTAAATGAATATTTTTTTTCATTATGTTAATGTAAATATTATTTGTACCAAATGAACTTAAGAAATTGAGGACTCCAGTGTTTCAAAACAAGCGAATGTTAATTAGCCAATCAATTAAGGATCATTTTGTAGTTTACAATAATATTAAAAATAACAAAGAATGAAGGGTCTCCAGATGTTTTCTAAATTTAACCAAAAAAGTGGAGGGACTCCAGGTGTTTCATACAGAGTTAACCAAGAGTGGAGGGACTCCAGGTGTTTCATACAGAGTTAACCAAGAGTGGAGGGACTCCAGGTGTTTCATACAGAGTTAACCAAGAGTGGAGGGACTCCAGGTGTTTCATACAGAGTTAACCAAGAGTGGAGGGACTCCAGGTGTTTCATACAGAGTTAACCAAGAGTGGAGGGACTCCAGGTGTTTTCATACAGAGTTAACCAAGAGTGGAGGGACTCCAGGTGTTTCATACAGAGTTAACCAAGAGTGGAGGGACTCCAGGTGTTTCATACAGATTTAACCAAGAGTGGAGGGACTCCAGGTGTTTCATACAGAGTTAACCAAGGTGGAGGGACTCCAGGTGTTTCATACAGAGTTAACCAAGAGTGGAGGGCTCCAGGTGTTTCATACAGAGTTAACCAAGAGTGGAGGGACTCCAGGTGTTTCATACAGAGTTAACCAAGAGTGGAGGGACTCCAGGTGTTTCATACAGAGTTAACCAAGAGTGGAGGGACTCCATGTGTTTCATACAGAGTTAACCAAGAGTGGAGGGACTCCAGGTGTTTCATACAGAGTTAACCAAGAGTGGAGGGACTCCAGGTGTTTCATACAGAGTTAACCAAGAGTGGAGGGACTCCAGGTGTTTCATACAGAGTTAACCAAGAGTGGAGGGACTCCATGTGTTTTCATACAGAGTTAACCAAGAGTGGGAGGGACTCCAGTGTTTCATACAGAGTTAACCAAGAGTGGAGGGACTCCAGTGTTTCATACAGAGTTAACCAAGAGGGGAGGGACTCCAGGTGTTTCTACAGAGTTAACCAAGAGTGGAGGGACTCCAGGTGTTTCATACAAGTTAACCAAGAGTGGAGGACTCCAGGTGTTTTCATACAGAGTTAACCAAGAGTGGAGGGACTCCAGGTGTTTCATACAGGTTAACCAAGAGTGGAGGGACTCCAGGTGTTTCATACAGAGTTAACCAAGAGTGGAGGGACCCAGGTGTTTCATACAGAGTTACCAAGAGTGGAGGGACTCCATGTGTTTCATACAGAGTTAACCAAGAGTGGAGGGACTCCAGTGTTTCATACAGAGTTAACCAAGAGTGAAGGGACTCCAGGTTTTCATACAGAGTTAACCAAGAGTGGAGGGACTGCAGGTGTTTCATACAGAGTTAACCAAGAGTGGAGGGACTCCAGGTGTTTCATACAGAGTTAACCAAGAGTGGAGGGACTCCAGGTGTTTCATACAGAGTTAACCAAGAGTGGAGGGACTGTAGGTGTTTCATACAGAGTTAACCAAGAGTGGAGGGACGCCAGGTGTTTCATACAGAGTTAGCCAAGAGAGGAGGACTCCAGGAGTTTTCATACAGAGTTACCAAGAGTGGAGGGACTCCAGGTGTTTCATACAGAGTTAACCAAGAGTGGAGGGACGCCAGGTGTTTCATACAGAGTTAGCCAAGAGAGGAGGGACTCCAGGAGTTTCATACAGAGTTAGCCAAGAGTGGAGGGACTCCAGGTGTTTCATACAGAGTTAACCAAGAGTGGAGGGACTCCAGGTGTTTCATACAGAGTTAAGCCAAGAGGGGAAGGACTCCAGGTGTTTCATACAGAGTAGCCAAGAGTGGAGAGGACTCCAGGTGTTTCATACAGAGTTAACCAAGAGTGGAGGGACTCCAGGTGTTTCATACAGAGTTAGCCAAGAGTGGAGGACTCCAGGTGTCTTCATACAGAGTTAACCAAGAGTGGAGGGACTCCAGGTGTTTCATACAGAGTTAACCAAGAGTGGAGGACTCCGGGTGTTTCATACAGAGTTAAGCCAAGAGTGGAGGACTCCAGGTGTTTCATACAGAGTTTAACCAAGAGTGGAGGGACTCCAGGTGTTTCATACAGAGTTTAACCAAGAGTGGAGGGACTCCAGGTTTTTCATACAGAGTTAACCAAGAGTGGAGGGACTCCAGGTGTTTCATACAGAGTTAACCAAGAGTGGAGGGACTCCAGGTGTTTCATACAGAGTTAGCCAAGAGTGAGAGGACTCCAGGTTTTCATACAGAGTTAACCAAGAGTGGAGGGACTCCAGGTGTTTCATACAGAGTTAACCAAGAGTGGAGGGACCCAGGGTTTCATACAGTGTTAGCCAAGAGTGAAGGACTCCATGGTTTCATACAGAGTTAACCAAGAGTGGAGGGACTCCAGGTGTTTCATACAGAGTTAACCAAGAGTGGAGGGACTCCAGGTGTTTCATACAGAGTTAGCCAAGAGTGGAAGGACTCCAGGTGTTTCATACAGAGTTAACCAAGAGTGGAGGGACTCCAGGTGTTTCATACAGAGTTAGCCAAGAGTGGAGGGACTCCAGGTGTTTTCATACAGAGTTAACCAAGAGTTGGAGGGACTCCAGGTGTTTCATACAGAGTTAACCAAGAGTGGAGGGACTCCAGGTGTTTCATACAGAGTTAACCAAGAGTGGAGGGACTCCAGGTGTTTCATACAGAGTTAACCAAGAGTGGAGGGACTCCAGGTTTTCATACAGAGTTAAGCCAAGAGTGGAGGGACTCCAGTGTTTCATACAGAGTTAACCAAGAGTGGAGGGACTCCAGGGTTTCATACAGAGTTAAGCCAAGAGTGATGGACTCCAGTGTTTCATACAGAGTTAACCAAGAGTGGAGGGACTCCAGGTGTTTCATACAGAGTTAACCAAGAGTGGAGGGACTCCAGGTGTTTCATACAGAGTTAACCAAGAGTGGAGGGACTCCAGGTGTTTCATACAGAGTTAACCAAGAGTGGAGGGACTCCAGGTGTTTCATACAGAGTTAACCAAGAGTGGAAGGACCCAGTGTTTCATACAGAGTTAACCAAGAGTGGAGGGACTCCAGGTGTTTCATACAGAGTTAACCAAGAGTGGAGGGACCTCAGGTGTTTCATACAGAGTTAACAAAGAGTGGAGCGACTCCTAGTGTTTCATACAGAGTTAACCAAGAGTGGAGGTACTCTCAGGTGTTTCATACAGAGTTACCAAGAGTGGAGGACTCCAGGTGTTTCATACAGAGTTAACCAAGAGTGGAGGACTCCAGGTGTTTCATACAGAGTTAGCAAGAGTGGAGGGCTCCAGGTGTTTCATACAGAGTTACCAAGAGTGGAGGGACTCCAGGTGTTTCATACAGAGTTAACCAAGAGTGGAGGGGCTCCAGGTGTTTCATACAGAGTTAGCCAAGAGTGGAGGGACTCCAGGTGTTTCATACAGAGTTAGCCAAGAGTGGAGGGACTCCAGGTGTTTCATACAGAGTTAACCAAGAGTGGAGGGACTCCAGGTGTTTCATACAGAGTTAACCAAGAGTGGAGGGACTCCAGGTGTTTCATACAGAGTTAGCCAAGAGTGGAGGGACTCCAGGTGTTTCATACAGAGTTAGCCAAAAGAGTGGAGGGGCTCCAGGTGTTTCATACAGAGTTAACCAAGAGTGGAGGGACTCCAGGTGTTTCATACAGATTTAAAGCCAAGAGTGGAGGGACTCCAGGTGTTTCATACAGAGTTAACCAAGAGTGGAGGGACTCCAGGTGTTTCATACAGAGTTAACCAAGAGTGGAGGGACTCCAGGTGTTTCATACAGAGTTAACAAAGAGTGGAGGGACTCCAGGTGTTTCATACAGAGTTAACCTAGAGTGGAGGACTCAGGTGTTTCATACAGAGTTTAACAAAGAGTGGAGGACTCAGGTGTTTCATACAGAGTTAACCTAGAGTGGAGGGACTTCAGGTGTTTCATACAGAGTTAACCAAGAGTGAGGACCCCTAGGTGTTTCATACAGAGTTAACCAAGAGTGGAGGGACTCCAGGTGTTTCATACAGAGTATACCAAGAGTGGAGGGCTCCAGGTGTTTCCTACAGAGTTAGCCAAGAGTGGAGGGACTCCAGGTGTTTCATACAGAGTTAACCAAGAGTGGAGGGCTCCAGGTGTTTCATACAGAGTTAGCCAAGAGTGAGGGACTCCAGGTGTTTCATACAGAGTAACCAAGAGTGGAGGGACTCCAGGTGTTTCATACAGAGTTAACCAAGAGTGGAGGGACTCCAGGTGTTTCATACAGAGTATAACCAAGAGTGGAGGGACTCCGGTGTTTCATACAGAGTTAACCAAGAGTGGAGGACTCCAGGTGTTTCATACAGAGTTAACCAAGAGTGGAGGGACTCCGGTGTTTCATACAGAGTTAGCCAAGAGTGGAAGGACTCCGGTGCTTCATACAGAGTTAACCAAGAGTGGAGGGACTCCAGGTGTTTCATACAGAGTTACCAAGAGTGGAGGGACTCCGTGTGTTCATACAGAGTTAACCAAGAGTGGAGGGACTCCAGTGTTTCATACAGAGTTAACCAAGAGTGGAGGGACTCCAGGTGTTTCATACAGAGTTAACCAAGAGTGGAGGGACTCCAGGTGTTTCATACAGAGTTAACCAAGAGTGGAGGGACTCCAGGTGTTTCATACAGAGTTAACCAAGAGTGGAGGGACCTGCAGGTGTTTCCATACAGATTTAACCAAGAGTGGAGGGACTCCAGTGTTTCATACAGAGTTAACCAAGAGTGGAGGACTCAGGGTTTCATACAGAGTTAGCCAAGAGTAGATGGACTCCATGTGTTTCATACAGAGTTAACCAAGAGTGGAGGGACTCCAGGTGTTTCATACAGAGTTAACCAAGAGTGGAGGGACTTCAGGTGTTTCATACAGAGTTAACCAAGAGTGGAGCGACTCTAGGTGTTTCATACAGAGTTAACCAAGAGTGGAGGGACTCCAGGTGTTTCATACAGAGTTAACCAAGAGTGGAGGACTCCAGGTGTTTCATACAGAGTTAACCAAGAGTGGAGGGACTCCAGGTGTTTCATACAGAGTTAACCAAGAGTGGAAGGACTCCAGGTGTTTCATACAGAGTTAACAAAGAGTGGAGGGACTCCAGGTGTTTCATACAGAGTTAACCAAGAGTGGAGGGACTTCCCAGGTGTTTTCATACAGAGTTAACCAAGAGTGGAGGGACTCCAGGTGTTTCATACAGAGTTAACCAAGAGTGGAGGGACTCCAGGTGTTTCATACAGAGTTAGTCAAGAGTGGAGGGACTCCAGGTGTTTCATACAGAGTTAACCAAGAGTAGAGGGACTCCAGGTGTTTCATACAGAGTTAACCAAGAGTGGAGGGACTCCAGGTGTTTCATACAGAGTTAACCAAGAGTGGGGGGACTCCAGGTTTTTTCATACAGAGTTAACCAAGAGTGGAGGGACTCCAGGTGTTTCATACAGAGTTAACCAAGAGTGGAGGGACTCCAGGTGTTTCATACAGAGTTAGCCAAGAGTGGAGGGACTCCAGGTGTTTCATACAGAGTTAACCAAGAGTGGAGGGACTCCAGGTGTTTCATACAGAGTTAACCAAGAGTGGAGTGACTCCAGGTGTTTCATACAGAGTTAACCAAGAGTGGAGGGCACTCCAGGTGTTTCATAACAGATTTAAAGCCAAGAGTGGAGGAACTCCAGGTGTTTCATACAGAGTTAACCAAGAGTGGAGGGACTCCAGGTGTTTCATACAGAGTTAACCAAGAGTGGAGGGACTCCAGGTGTTTCATACAGAGTTAACCAAGAGTGGAGGGACTCCAGGTTTTTTCATACAGAGTTAACCAAGAGTGGAGGGACTCCAGGTGTTTCATACAGAGTTAACCAAGAGTGGAGGGACTCCAGGTGTTTCATACAGAGTTAACCAAGAGTGGAGGCTCCATGTTTTCAAACAGAGTTAAGCCAAGAGTGGAGGACTCCACGTGTTTCATACAGAGTTAAGCCAAGAGTGGAGGGACTCCAGGTGTTTCATACAGAGTTAACCAAGAGTGGAGGGACTCCAGGTGTTTCATACAGAGTTAACCAAGAGTGGAGGGGCTCCAGGTGTTTCATACAGAGTTAACCAAGAGTGGAGGGACTCCATGTGTTTCATACAGAGTTAACCAAGAGTGGAGGGACTCCAGGTGTTTCATACAGAGTTAACCAAGAGTGGAGAGACTCCATGTGTTTCATACGAGTTAACCAAGAGTGGAGGACTCCAGCTGTTTCATAACAGAGTTAGCCAAGAGTGGAGGGAATCCAGGTGCTTCATACAGAGTTAACCAAGAGTGGAGGGACTCCAGGTGTTTCATACAGAGTTAACCAAGAGTGGAGGGGCTCAAGTGTTTCATACAGAGTTAACCAAGAGTGGAGGGACTCCAGGTGTTTCATACAGAGTTAACCAAGAGTGGAGGGACTCCAGGTGTTTCATACAGAGTTAACCAAGAGTGGAGGGACTCCAGGTGTTTCATACAGAGTTAACCAAGAGTGGAGGGACTCCAGGTGTTTCATACAGAGTTAGCCAAGAGTGGAGGGACTCCAGGTGTTTCATACAGAGTTACCCAAGAGTGGAGGGACTCCAGGTGTTTCATACAGAGTTAACCAAGAGTGGAGGGACTCAAGGTGTTTCATACAGAGTTAACCAAGAGTGGAGGACTCCAGGTGTTTCATGCAGAGTTAGCCAAGAGTGGAGGACTCCAGGTGTTTTCATACAGAGTTAGCCAAGAGTGGAGGGACTCCAGGTGTTTTCAATACAGAGTTACCAAGAGTGGAGGGACTCCATGTGTTTCATACAGAGTTAGCCAAGAGTGGAGGGACTCCAGGTGTTTCATACAGAGTTAACCAAGAGTGCAGAGACTCCAGGTGTTTCATACAGAGTTAACCAAGAGTGGAGGGACTCCAGGTGTTTCATACAGAGTTAGCCAAGAGTGGAGGGACTCCAGGTGTTTCATACAGAGTTAACCAAGAGTGGAAGGACTCCAGGTGTTTCATACAGAGTTAACCAAGAGTGGAGGGACTCCAGGTGTTTCATACAGAGTTAACCAAGAGTGGAGGGAATGCAGGTGTTTCATACAGAGTTAACCAAGAGTGGAGGGACTCCAGGTGTTTCATACAGAGTTAACCAAGAGTGGAGGGACTCCAGTGTTTCATACAGAGTTAACCAAGAGTGGAGGGACTCCAGGTGTTTCATACAGAGTTAACCAAGATGGAGGGACTCCAGGTGTTTCATACAGAGTTAACCAAGAGTGGAGGGACTCCAGGTGTTTCATACAGAGTTAACCAAGAGTGGAGGGACTCCAGGTGTTTCATACAGAGTTAACCAAGAGTGGAGGGAACCCAGGTGTTTCATACAGAGTTAACCAAGAGTGGAGGGACTCCAGGTGTTTCATACAGAGTTAGCCAAGAGTGAGGACTCCAGTGTTTCATACAGAGTTAACCAAGAGTGGAGGACTCCAGGTGTTTCATACAGAGTTGACCAAGAGTGGAGGGACTCCAGGTGTTTCATACAGAGTTAACCAAGAGTGGAGGACTCCAGGTGTTTCATACAGAGTTAGCCAGAGTGGAGGGACTCCAGGTGTTTCATACAGAGTTACCCAAGAGTGGAGGGAACTCCAGGCGTTTCAACAGAGTTACCAAGTGTGGAGGGACTCCAGGTGTTTCATACAGAGTTAAGCCAAGAGTAGAAGGACTCCAGTGTTTCATACAGAGTTAACCAAGAGTGGAGGGACTCCAGGTGTTTCATACAGAGTTAGCCAAGAGTGGAGGGATTTCCCAGGTGTTTCATACAGAGTTAACCAAGAGTGGAGGGACTCCAGGTGTTTCATAACAGAGTTAAACAAGAGTGGAGGGACTCCAGGTGTTTCATACAGAGTTACCCAAGAGTGGAGGGAACTCCGGGTGTTTCAAACAGAGTTAACCAAGAGTGGAGGGACTCCAGGTGTTTCATACAGAGTTAACCAAGAGTGGAAGGGCTCCAGGTGTTTCATACAGAGTTAGCCAAGAGTGGAGGGACTCCAGGTGTTTCATACAGAGTTAACCAAGAGTGGAGGGGACTCTCAGGTGTTTCATACAGATTTTAACCAAGAGTGGAGGGACTCCTAGGTTTTCATACAGAGTTAAAAGAGTGGAGGGACTCCAGGTGTTTCATACAGAGTTAAAGCCAAGAGTGGAGGGACTCCAGGTGTTTTCATACAGAGTTAACCAAGAGTGGAGGGACTCCAGGTGTTTCATACAGAGTTAACCAAGAGTGGAGGGCTCCAGGCGTTTTCATACAGAGTTAGCCAAGAGTGGAGGGGACTCCAGGTGTTTCATACAGAGTTAACCAAGAGTGGAGGGACTCCAGGTGTTTCATACAGAGTTAACCAAGAGTGGAGGGACTCCAGTGTTTCATACAGAGTTACCAAGAGTGGAGGGACTCCAGGTGTTTCATACAGAGTACCAAGAGTGGAGGGACTCCAGGTGTTTCATACAGAGTTAACCAAGAGTGGAGGGACTCCAGGTGTTTCATACAGAGTTAACCAAGAGTGGAGGGACTCCAGGCGTTTCATACAGAGTTAGCCAAGAGTGGAGGGACTCCAGGTGTTTCATACAGAGTTAGCCAAGAGTGGAGGGACTCCAGGTGTTTCATACAGAGTTAACCAAGAGTGGAGGGACTCCATGTGTTTCATACAGAGTTAACCAAGAGTTGAGGGACTCCAGGTGTTTCATACAGAGTCGGCCAAGAGTGGAGGGACTCCAGGTGTTTCATACAGAGTTAACCAAGAGTGGAGGGACTCCAGGTATTTCATACAGAGTTAACCAAGAGTATAGGGACTCCTGGTGTTTCATACAGAGTTAGCCAAGAGTGGAGGGACTCCAGGTGTTTCATACAGAGTTAGCCAAGAGTGGAGGAACTCCAGGTGTTTCATACAGAGTTAACCAAGAGTGGAGGGACTCCAGGTGTTTCATACAGAGTTAACCAAGAGTGGAGGACTTCCAGGTGTTTCATACAGAGTTAACCAAGAGTGGAGGGACTCCAGGTGTTTCATACAGAGTTACCCAAGAGTGGAAGGACTCCAGGTGTTTCATACAGAGTTAACCAAGAGTGGAGGGACTCCAGGTGTTTCATACAGAGTTAACCAAGAGTGGAGGGACTTCAGGTGTTTCATACAGAGTTAACCAAGAGTGGAGGGACTCTAGGTGTTTCATACAGAGTTAACCAACAGTGGAGGGACTTCAGGTGTTTCATACAGAGTTAACCAAGAGTGGAGGGACTCCAGGTGTTTCATACAGAGTTAACCAAGAGTGGAGGGACTCCAGGTGTTCCATACAGACTATAACCAATACAACACTTCTGGGGAAGTCCGTGGTCATCCCAAAAACACTATTTTTGACACATCTAGCAGAACCAGTTGTAATTCATGTGTAACTCAACCAGATGGACAGAATCTTAGCTTTTCACTGGGAGGTCAGGAGTGTCTTACTGCAGTGCTCAGGGCAGAAATACCTTGTGTTGTTTGGGTAGTCACAACACTAGACTAGGAGGTTATTCTTAACAGTCCTATTTTCCAACGTACCAACAACACCAGTTTGTAGTGGTTGGAATAATGGAGGAGGTAATAGTATGAGAGATGGCGGCGGTGGCAGTGGCGGTGGCGGCGGTGGAGACGGCGGCGGCGGTGACGGTGGGGACGACGGCGGTGGGGACACGGCGGCGGCGGGGGCGGCGGGGGCGACTGGGGCGACTGGGGCGACTGGGGCGACTGGGGCGGCGGAGGAGGATAGGTCCAGTGGGGGAGGCGTCCTCATAATGGCCAGAGTAATCCCAACGTCCTCTCATTACTTTCGCCGGCGTGTAATTACCCCCTCCTTCCTCCCCCTCCTCCTTCCTCCCCCTCATCTCCTCTCCTCTCCCACACCTTCCCTCCTCCTACTCCTCTCCCCCACTAACAAAGAAGGTCGAAATCGGTACTGACCCTTCGCGGACCGACGAACATGTGAAGACAAGGCTCCAGGAAGGTGTTAGAGGGGTGGGAGGGAAGGGGAAGAGATGGAGAAGGGAGGGAGGGGAACAGATGGATGGTAGGGAGGGAGGGAGGGAGGGATAAGATGGGGGAGACAGCATTGTGTTTGCCCTGGTCTTAGTGATCCGTCATAAGCTATCATGGGAAGGCGTGTATGACATGATTTGGGACTGCTTCCCTTCTCTCTCCTCCTCCTCCTCCTCCTCTTTCGTCTCCCTCCTCATCCCACCCTCCTTCCTCACCCACTCACCCTCCTCCCTGTACTCCTCTTCCTTGTTACCGGCACCTTTCCACCAGATACCGAAGGGAGACCTTACCATAGCCATAGTTTAATGGTGATAGAAGTGAATCTCTGTTGCTACTGTGTCTTCTGAAGTCAGCTGTTTCATGCGTGGGGCTTGTTGACATAAATCAGCTGATGTCTGTTTGTTGACATAAATCAGCTGATGTCTGTTTGTTGACATAAATCAGCTGATGTCTGTTTGTTGACATAAATCAGCTGATGTCTGTTTGTTGACATAAATCAGCTGATGTAGTGTCTTTGTTGACATAAATCAGCTGACATAGAGTCTGTTTACATCAATCAGCCAATGTGATAATTGCTTACCTGTAGCAAGACTAAAACAATGTCGTATTACTGTGAGTTTTCGGTCTAGAGCGGATCGAAGTGTCGTCTTGAATTCCTTTCCTAACTGCAGGTTTTTGTTTACGTGTCTGCTGATTTAACTGGTGTGTGATTACTTACCAGTTCATTTACTGTCATAAGGGGCTTATGACAAATGTAAACAGAGCATTTTTTCCTAATTATTTGAAGCAGAAGGAAAACTAAACAACGTTGGTATCGAGGAAATGGTCTGGTGATACCGACAAGATGTGGAAAAAGACACTTTTGTACAGTTCAGGACATTTGTTAAAGAAAACGTTTCGCCACGAGTGATTTCTTCAGTCGTCAGGACTGAAGGACTCGTGGCGAAACGTTTCCTTTAATAAATGTCCTGAACTGTACATAAGTATCTTTTTCCATTGCGTTGGTATTGTTAGGTATACGCAAATACAGTGACATGTTGTCACAGTTGCACTGTATCGGTAATTCTACCATTATTCAACAATAATGAGTAACGAGGCGACCCCCTCCTCTTAATTAGAGACATTATTTCACTATTGTAAAGACAGATGGTTGACTGATGAAGGCGCCTTAAACAGTGACAATCAGTTAATTTTACCTCGCTCAGTGGATGGCTCTTGTCAGTTCGAGCGGCACAACTTTGTATCGTCTTCACGTTGAAGGACCAGACTTTTGTATCGTCTTCACGTTGAAGGACCAGACTTTTGTATCGTCTTCACGTTGAAGGACCAGACTTTTATATCGTCTTCACGTTGAAGGACCAGACTTTTGTATCGTCTTCACGTTGAAGGACCAGACTTTTGTATCGTCTTCACGTTGAAGGACCAGACTTTTGTATCGTCTTCACGTTGAAGGACCAGACTTTTGTATCGCCTTCACGTTGAAGGACCAGACTTTTGTATCGCCTTCACGTTGAAGGACCAGACTTTTGTATCGTCTTCACGTTGAAGGACCAGACTTTTGTATCGTCTTCACGTTGAAGGACCAGACTTTTGTATCGTCTTCACGTTGAAGGACCAGACTTTTGTATCGTCTTCACGTTGAAGGACCAGACTTCAAGAGGTTTAAACCCTTAAGGAAATTTTTTCTCCTCACTGAAGACCAATTTTATGATCTACAGTTGAAAAAGTATCTCTTCCCGGGAAAGTAAATTTATTTCATGAGAACCAATTTTTTTCGGTATTGGAAGTGTTTGACTGCTTAGGAAGGACAGAGTCTAGGTAGTTTCACGTTAAGGACAGACTTTTGTATGTCTCACTTCACATATTTTGTACTTCACGTTTGAAGGTACGCAGGTCGTCTTCACAAGCCGACTTTGTATCCGTCCACGTTAGCCGCTGTCGTCTACGTAACGACTTTTATCCTCTTCACGTGACTCCAAAATTTATCCGCTTCACGTTGAAGGAGTTTTGTTCGTCTGTGAGTTGAGTGAGTTTTGTATGTGTGTTGAAGGAAGATTTTTGTATCGTCTTCTGTGTGTGCGTTTTGTATGTTTCAGTTGAAGTGACGTTTGTATCGTCTGTAGTTTGAGGACCGTGATTGTGTACTCGCCTTCACGTTGACGCCGACTTTGTATCGTTTCACGTTGAAATACCCTACTTTGTCCCGCTCACTTCCACTTTTTATCGCCACGTAAGGACCAGACTTCTTACCCTCTCCGTAAGCGTTTTTCATCCTCTTGTTAAACAATTATTGATCGCTTCCACGACTAAATCCCTTAGTTGTTCCACTTCCTTGAAACCATGACTGAATGTAGTATTCACTAAGGACCAGACTTTTGATCGTCTTCAACTTCTAGAGGACCCTTTTGTATCGCCTTCACTTGAAGGACCAATTTTCCTATCTCCTTTCAAGTTACTCCAGTACTTTATTATCGTTATCACGTTATCCAAGACTCCTGTTCCTTCAGTGAGCACAGACCTTGTTGTCTGAACCTTTGTAGGACCATTTTTTATCCTTAGTTCCGGACTATCTGGTTGGAAACCTTTCCACTTCTTCATTTATTTGACTACGTGAGAAAGATCTCTTCCGTAAATTTGATTAAGAGAATAAGAGCTGACGTAAGGACGTAAAGAATTGTATGCTAGGGTAGTTGTGGTTGAGGGGATCGACTCCATATTTGTACTCCCTTGTCGTTCAGGGGTCGATACAGCTCCTTCTCTCGCCCCATGAGCTGGTGTACTAGTTACTCACCTAGTATGTACGCCACCTCGTTGATGTTGAGGGTGTGTGTTGGGGGGGGTGTGATGTCCGAGCTCCTGTGTCGTGTTGTCACTGGTGGTTAGGTGCTCTGTGATATGTGTGTGTATCCATAACTACTGCCTTAATGAGCTTCAGGGATCGATTCTGCCTGCCCCGCTACTTCACTGGTCCCAACTGGGTTCTCTCCACGTCCTAGACTACTCTTGTTAAGGCTGAAGAAATAATCTTCCAACTAATCCCTGTGAAAATTCATCTGTGTCTTCAACCGTTCAAGTTTTATTCCCTTGTTGCTATGTCCCTTCTCTGAAACATTCTGTCCCTATCTACCTTGTCAATTCCTCTCAGTATTTTATATATCGCTATCATGTCCTTCCAATGTCCTCCTGTCCTCCAGTGTCATCAGATCGATTTTCCTGAACCTCTCCTCGTAGGACATTGCCCTTAGTTCCGGGACTAGTCTTGTTGCAAACCTTTACACTTTCTTTAATTTCCTGACGTGCTAGACCAGTTCTGGGTTCCAAACTGGTGCTGCATTCACCAATAAGAGCCTGACGTACACGACGTACAGCATCTGTATACTCACCTAGTTGTGGTTGGAGGGGATCGATTCATAGCTCCTGGCCCTTCCTCTTCACTGGTCTCTACTAGGTCCATTCTCTCTGCTCCATGAGCAGTGTGTGTGTGTACTCACCTAGTTGTACTCACCTAGTTGAGGTTGCAGGGGTCGAGTCCGAGCTCCTGGCCCCGCCTATTCACTGGTCGCTACTAGGTCACTCTCCCTGAACCGTGAGCTTTATCATACCTCTGCTTAAAGCTATGCATGGATCCTGCCACCACTACATCGCTTCCCAAACTGTTCCACTTCCTGACTACTCTGTGGCTGAAGAAATACTTCCCAACATCCCTGTGATTCATCTGTGTCTTCAACTTCAACTGTATCCCCTTGTTACTGTGTCCAATCTCTGGAACATCCTGTCTATGTCCACCTTGTCAATTCCTCTCAGTATTTTGTATGTCGTTATCATGTCCCCCCCCCTATCTCTCCTGTCCTCCAGTGTCGTCAGGTTGATTTCCCTTAACCTCTCCTCGTAGGACATACCTCTTAGCTCTGGGACTAGTCTTGTTGCAAACCTTTGCACTTTCTCTAGTTTCTTTACGTGCTTGGCTAGGTGTGGGTTCCAAACTGGTGCCGCATACTCCAATATGGGCCTAACGTACACGGTGTACAGGGTCCTGAACGATTCCTTATTAAGATGTCGGAATGCTTGTTCTGAGGTTTGCCAGGCGCCCATATGCTGCAGCAGTTATTTGGTTGATGTGCGCTTCAGGAGATGTGCCTGGTGTTATACTCACCCCAAGATCTTTTTCCTTGAGTTAGGTTTGTAGTCTCTGGCCCCCTAGACTGTACTCCGTCTGCGGTCTTCTTTGCCCTTCCCCAATCTCATGACTTTGCACTTGGTTGGATGAACTCCAGGAGCCAATTGCTGGACCAGGTCTGCAACCTGTCCAGATCCCTTTGTAGTTCTGCCTGGTCTTCGATCGAGTGAATTCTTCTCATCAACTTCACGTCATCTGCAAACAGGGACACCTCGGAGTCTATTCCTTCCGTCATGTCGCTCACAAATACCAGAAACAGCACTGGTCCTAGGACTGACCCCTGTGGGACCCCGCTGGTCACAGGTGCCCACTCTGACACCTCGCCACGTACCATGACTCGCTGCTGTCTTCCTGACAAATATTCCCTGATCCATTGTAGTGCCTTCCCTGTTATCCCTGCTTGGTGTGTGTGGTGTGTGTGTGTGTGTGTACTCACCTAGTTGTACTCACCTAGTTGAGGTTGCGGGGGTCGAGTCCGAGCTCCTGGCCCCGCCTCTTCACTGATCGCTACTAGGTCACTCTCCCTGAGCCGTGAGCTTTATCATACCTCTGCTTAAAGCTATGTATGGATCCTGCCTCCAACTACATCGTGTGGTTGTGTGTTGTGTGTGTGTGTGGTTTGTGTGTGTGTGTGATGTGTGTGTGCAGGTGTGTGTGTGTGTGTGTTGTGTTGTGTGTGTGTGTGGTGTGTGGCGTGTGTGTGTGTGTGTATGCGTGTGTGTGTGTGTGTGTGTGTGTCTGTGCATGTGTGTTCTGTGTTGGTGTGTGTGTGTGTGTGTGTGTGTGTGTGTGTGTGTGTGTGTGTGTGTGTGTGTGTGTGTGTGTAGTGTGTGTGTGTGTTGTGTGTGTTAGAGTACCTAAATTAAAGCACCATGGACCCCTTACACCGTGTCTGCTGCTTTACATAATCGCACCTCGCTGCCTCTTTCACAGATGACTTCGGACATATGCAAATCTCTTTTATTGCTATTGGTATTATTATTATCCAGATTTTACAACTGTCAGAGTTCAAGCAAATTTGCAAAATTAGAGGTTTTGTTAACCCCTGCCGTCCCCCACCTTCTGTCCTACCACCTATCCCCTCCCATGATGCTGTCCCCCCTACCTCCCAGCTCCTGTCCCGGGCTGCTCTTCTGGACAGTGACTTCACTGTGTCCGCGGTCAGGGAGGCTGGCTTCTCTCCCTGACCTCCTTGGTTGTGCCTCAGGTGCGTCATGCTAGGCGGTTGATGAGGACCTCCGAGGTTCGAACCTCGGTGTTGAATTTGGCTACGTTTTGGGAACATGATTTTCCTTGATGAAGAATTAGACACACATACAACACCTGGGTATCGTTATTATAGACGTTTCTCCATCCAGTGGCTTTATTAATACAAATTACAAGGACATAATTCTACATATTTCTACTGTCTCTCAATTATGTCCTTGAATTTGTATTGATAAAGCCACTGGATGGTGACACGTCTACATTAATGACACCCAGATGTTGCACATGGGTCTAATTTTTCATATTGTCGGTATTTTATACCATACCTGAAGAATATAATTTTGTTTATGTTTCAAGGATGAAGGTCTTCATACAGAAAACTTGTTTCGGTTGGACCGAAACGTCGTCATAAGCTTCTTTCTGCTATGTGCAGGATATCTGTGTATTGTTCCAGTCACGGTGTCCTCTTCTTGTTTACAAAGGTTTTACTTTAAGGTCAAAGAACCAGGGTGAGGGGGCTTTTTTTTGGCCACTAAGGCTCATATGTCAGTGTGGTGCTTCACACTTTTTTTGCGGTTGGTACTCCCTTATTGGGATCTCAGTTCATGTGTAAGCAGTTATGTACTCTCCCCCTGACCCAGTATTTTTTCTGTCCCCCCTGTTGTCCTAAAGACCCAAAAGTGAGACTCTCCCCACATGGGGGAAAGGTTGTGAAGTTATGAGGTTTTTGGGGCCCCTTGTGCCCCTGGTAATGAATGGACAGATCCCGAGCAAAGGCTGCTGCAACAAGGCGTTCTTCCCTTGGAATGACTTCATGGCCCAATAAAAAATATGCCCTTTGGGGAATGGGGGGGCCCAGTGGGCCCCAAAAAGCTAGCAGAAGCTTACCGAGTTGGTATATTTGGGTGCTGGCTGCCCTCCTTAAAAGGGAAATACTCTCGGGAAAGAAGAATCTCCATCGACAAAAGTACAAGCACACTTCTGCCATACTCACTTTTTACGGTGTCCCTCCCCCCTTTGTGAAATTTGTGATGTAAGGTGAAAAGGGGAAACACTTTTTAACAATTTGTCACGTTTAAAAACTTTCGCTTTCTTACGATTTTTATATTAACCGAGGTGACTGTGGGCCCTCTGAAATTTTTTTCGAATTTTTGACTTTAAATTTAAAGGGGATTTTTAATTATTTTGGGTTTTTTAAACCCGGGCATGAAAGTGTTTGTGTGGTGTGTTATTCATTCAAGGGTACCGCATGGTCCCCTTCACCCCCCAGCCCCTGGTACCCTTTCCCTTCCCCAGCCCTGGTACCCTTTACCTCCCCAGCACCGGGTACCCTTCTCCCCTCCTCGTACATAGTCCCTTTTCCCCCCCCAGCACCTGGTACCCTTCTACCCTCCCCAGCCCCTGGTCCCTTCTCCCCTCTCACCCGGGTACCCTTTTCCCCTCCCAGACCGGGTACCCTTCTCCCCCTCAGCCCCGGGGTCCCCTTCTACCTCCTCAGCACCGGGTCCTTCTACCCTCCCCAGCACCTGGTCCCCTTCTCCCCTCCCAAGTACGGGTACCCTTTACTCTCCCCGAAACCTGGTCCCTTCTACCCCTCATCCCTGGTTTTCCGTCCCCCCCAGGACCTGGCCCCTTCTACCCCCCCACACCTGGTACCTTCTACCCCCCCCAGCACCGGGCCCCTTCTACCCCCCCCAGCTTGGGTACCCTTCTCCCTCCCCAGCACCTGGTATTTTTTCTACCCCCCCCATACCTGGTACCTTTACCCTCCCAACACCGGACCCTTCTACCCCTCAGCACCTGGTCCCCTTCTACCCTCCCCAGCACCTGGTACCCAACTACCCTCCCCGCACCTGGTCCCCTTTTCCCTCCTCAGTACTAGTACCCTTCTACCTCCCCACCACCCTGGTCCCCTTCTACCCCCCCCAGCACCTGGTACCCTTCTACCCCCCAGCTTTGGGTACCCTTCTACCCCCCAGCCCTGGTACATTTCTCCCTCCCCATTTCCTGGTACCCTTCTACCTCCTAAACCTGTACCTTTCCCCTCCTCAGCCCCTGGTACCCTTCTCCCCTCCCAGCCCCGGTACCCTTTACCCCCCCCACACTGGTACCCTTCAAACCCTCCTCAGTACCTAGTCCCCTTCTACCCCCCTAGCCCTGGTACCTTTAAACCTCCTCAGCACCTAGTCCCCCCTTCTACCCTCCTCAGCACCTGGTACCCTTTACCCTCCCCAGACTGGCCCCTTTACCCTCCCGCACCGGGTCCCTTCTACCCCCCCAAGCCCTGGTATTTTTCCCTTTCCCCCAGAAAACCTGGTCCCTTCTAAATTTCCCCACACCGGGTCCCTTTACCCCCCCCTGCCTGGTCCCCTTTACCCTCCCCAGACCGGGTACCCTTTCCCCTCCCCAGTCCCTGGCCCCTTTACCTCCACAGCACCTGGTACCCTTCAAACCTCCAGCCCTGGTACCCTTTACCCTCCCCCACCGGGCCCTTCAACCCCCCTCACACCTGGTACCCTTTATTTCCCCCCCAGCACCGGCACCCTTCTACCCTCCCCAGCCCTGGTCCCCTTCTACCCTCCCAAGACCTGGTCCCCTTCTACCTTCCCGCACCGGTTCCCCTTTACCCTTCCCGCCCCTGGTCCCCTTCTACCCTTCCCCACCCCCCTGGTACTCTTCCCCCTCCGCTGACTGGTACCCTTCTACCCTCCCCGCACCGGGCCCCTTTTTTCCCTCCCCGCCGGCACCCTTCTACCCTCCCCGCACCTGGTACACTTTACCCTCCTCCCCCCGGTCCCCTTTCAACCCCCCTCAGCACTGGCCCCCTTTTCAACCTCCACAGCCCTGGTACCTTCTACCCTCTCAGCACTGGTCCCTTTTTCCCCCTCCCCAGCACCTGGTCCCCTTTCTACCCTCCTCCCCCTGGCACCCTTTTCCCCCTCCCCAGCCCCTGGTACCCCCTACCCTCCCAGCACGTTCCCCACACCTCCCCAGCATCTGGTCCCCCTTCTACCCCCCCCAGCACGGGTTTTCTTCTACCCTCCCCAGACCGGTACCCTTCTACCCCCCCTAGCCCTGGTCCCCTTGGAAATAACGGGTATAAAATCCCGACAAAATGGAAATATAAAACATAGCAATAATGTGTCCTTTATTGACTTGTTAAGAAGCCACTTTTCTTTTGAAGTTGGGATTAGAAATAAGGATTTTTAAAGGGTTCTTCGTTTTGGTGGTTTTGTGGCGAAAAGCTTGAGTTTCGTGTTTCAAGGGGTTGTGTGTTTTACGGTGTTGTGCAGGCTTTCCCTTGTGTCGTAGACTGCTTGCGTATTGGGTGTTCTGAAATCGTTTTTGGAGGTCCCTTGATGTTTCGCCAACGATAACTTGTTGCAGTCTTTACAAGGGATTTGATACCCTGCAGAGGGTGGAAGCTTTCTGTCTTTCACTTTTAAAACCCCCATTCGTACTCTCGGTGCAGCATTCCCCACCTGACCTCGCCTCAAACCTGACTAAAATACTCGCGTTCCTTCCCCCCCAGGTAGTTTGTTTGGACTTAAAAAAGGCACGTGTGGGCGAAACGTAGTCAATAAGGACCTTATACTGCTTTTGTTTATATTTCATGGTACCCTTCTCCCATCCCCAGCCCCTGGTACCCTTCTACCCTCCCAAGCATTGGTACCCTCCTCCCCCTCCCCAGCACCGGGTCCCCTTCTACCCTTCCAGCCCTGGCCCCCTTCTACCCTCCCCAGCACCTGGTACCCATCTACCCCCTCAGTGAGGTACCCTTTACCCTCCCCCACCTGGTACCCTTCTATCTCCCCAGCCCCTCGTCCTTTCTCCCCTCCCAGACCTGGTAAAATACCCCCCCCCAGCACTGATCCCCTCCCATCCCAGCACCTTTTACCTCACCCCCCCAGCACCTGTTACCCTTTTACTCTCCCCGCACCTGGTACCCTTCTCCCCTCCCGCACCTGGTACCCTTCTACCCCCCCCAGCACCGGTACCCTTTACCCCTCCTCGCACCTGGTACCCTTTACCTCCCCGCCCGGTACCCTTCTACCCCCCCCAAACATTTGGTCCCTTCTCCCTCCCCACCTGGTACCCTTCCCCCCTTTCCCCACACCTGGTCCCCTTCTACCCTCCCAGCACCTGTTCCCCTTCTACCCTCCCCGCCCTGGTACCCATCTACCCCCCCCCAGTGCCTGGTCCCCTTTCTACCCTCCCCGCCCTGGATTCTATACTCCCCGCCCTCGTACCCTTCTTCCCCCCCAGCATCTGGTCCCAACCCCCCCAGCCCTGGTAATTAAACCCTACCCCACCTGTTACCACTACCCTCCCCAGCCCCTTTTACCATCCCCCCCCCGCACCTGTTACCATACCCTCCCCAGCACCTGTTACCCTTTACTCTCCCAGCACTGGTCCCTTCTCCCCTCCTCAGCCCTGGTCCCTTCTCCCTCCCCAGCACCTGGTCCCTTCTCCCCTCCCAAAACCTGGTACCCTTCCCTCCCAAGCACCTGGTACCTTCTCCCCTCCCCAGCACCTGTACCTTCTCCCCTTTCCCCAGCACCTGGTACCCTTCTACCCTCCCCGCCCTGGTCCCCCATTTACCCCCCCCGCCCTGGTACCCTTCTATCCTCCCCAGCCCCCGGTCCCTTCTATACTCCCCAGCCCCTCGTACCTTCTACCCCCCCCCGCATCGGGTCCCACTACCCCCCCCAGCACCGGGTACCCTTCTCCCTACCCGCACGTTCCCACTACCCCCCCGCACCTGTTCCTCTACCCCCCCCAGCCCTGTTACCCTTTACCTCCCCAGCCCTGGTCCTTTACCCCCCCAGCACTGGTACCCTTTACCCCCCAGCACCGGTACCCTTCTACCCCCTCAGCCCCTTCCCCTTTCTACCCCCCCCAGCACCTGGTACCCTTCTACCCCCCCAAGCACCGGGTACCCTTCTACCCTCCCAAGCCCTGGTACCTTCTAACCCCCGCCCCGGTTTCCCCTTCTCCCCTTTCCCACACCTGGTACGCTTCTCCCTCACGCACCTGGTACTCTTCTACCCCCCCAGCACCTGCTATACTACCCCCCCAAACATCTGGACCTTCTCCCTCCCCAGCACCTGGTACCCTTCTCCCTCCCCACCTGGTACCCTTTTACCCCCCCGCACCGGTACCCTTCTACCCCCCCAGCCCCTGGTACCCTTTACCCTCCCCAGCACCTGGTACCCTTCTACCCTCCTCGCACTGGCCCCCTTCTACCCCCCCCCGCCCCCTGGTCCCCCTTCTACCCTCCCAAGCCCCTGGTACCCTTCTCCCCTCCCAAGCCCCTGGTACCCTTCTAACTCCCCACACCTGGTACCCTTTACCCTTCCCGCCCTGGTACGCTTTTACCCTCCCAGCCCGGTCTCTTCTCCCTCCCCGCATGCTTCATACCCCCCCCCCAGATCGGGTCCCCTTTCTACCCCCCCAGCACCTGGTACCCTTCTACCTCCCGCACCGGGTATCCTTCTCCCTCCCCAGCCCTTTACCCACCCCCCCCAGCTCGGGTTCCCCTTCTACCCTCCCCACCCGGGTCCCCTTTTTACCCCCCCCAGCCCCTGGTACCCTTCTCCCCACCCCAGCCCTGGTCCCCCTTCTACCCTCCAAGCATTTGGTACCCCCCTACCCTCCCGCCCTGGAAAACCCTTCTACCTTTCCCCCCTGGTACCCTTTACCCTCCCGCCCCGGGTACCTTCTCCCCTCCCAGTGCCGGGTCCCCTTTCTATCCCCCCCAGCACCGGTCCCCCTTTCTTTTACTCCCCAGCACCCCGTACCCTTCTCCCCTCCCCACACCTGGTCACTCCCCCCCCAGCCCCTGGTCCCCTTCTACCCTCCCAGCACAGGTACCACTACCCTCCCAGCACCGGGCCCCCTTTACCCTACCCAGCACCTGTTACCCTACCCCCCCCGCACCTGTTACCCCTCCCCTCCCCGCCCCTGTTTCTCTTTAATATTAAAAAACAACCACTGTAAAAAAATAGTAAATTCCCAAAGCGTTTCCTTGATTTACTGCTTATCAAGGAACAATGTGAGTATCACGAAAACGCTTGCAATTTCACTATTCTTTCACAGGGGTTTTATTGCATATTTGAAATCATTGTTTACTTTGTTTCTTATTGCATAAATTATTATATATATATTTTATATTATATTTATTATTATATTAAAAATATTATATATATATTAAAAATTTTATATATATATATTATATTATATATATATATAAATAACATAGAGTTTCTTTTGCAGTTTTGAAGACTAAACAAACTCCCCCAGATTGCTAAGGAGTTTTTGGAGCAGTGACTGAGATCGTTACTCAGTTTCCTCATGACCGTTTAGCTCCTCAGATCCCGGGAGCTGTTAATGTTGTGTTCAATTGCTTGTTATACCTCTAATTACTACGGGCCGTAAAATTTTGGCAGAAGACCCTCTGTCTTGCTCACACAAATGAAAAACGTCAAATGAAAAAAAATTCTTTCCCTTTTTTCTTTTTTTTTTTTTTTTTTTTTGATTTTTTTGGGGTCGTTTTGTAGGAATGCTGTTTTCGTTTTGTTTATGGTTGTTGTTTTGGGGGCGCTTGTTTACCCTAAAATTTTTTGTATAATTTGCTTGTGGGAAAATTTGTAAAAATTTGCTGGAAAGATTTTTAAATATTTGTGGAAAGATTTGTAAAAATTTTCTGGGAAGATTTTTAAATATTTGGTGTAAAGATTTTTAAATATTTGTTGGGGAAAAATTTGTAAAAATTTGGTGGAAAAATTTTTAAATATTTTTTGGAAAGATTTGTAAATATTTGTGGAAAAATTTTTTAATATTTTTGGAAAGATTTGTAAATATTTGCTGGGAAAATTTGTAAATATTTTTCTGGGAAAAATTTGTAAATATTGCTGGAAAGATTTTTAAATATTTGTTGGAAAAATTTTTAAATATTTGCTGGAAAGATTTTTAAATATTTGCTGGAAAGATTTTTAAAAATTTTTCTGGGGAAAATTTGTAAAAAAAATTTTTGGGAAAAATTTGAAAAAACTTTTAGGAATAGACTATAAATAGGAAATTTTGCAAATATTTTTTCGAAATATATTTTTAAGGCCATATCTAAGAAGTGAATAAATTTTATATAAATTTTCAGGAATTATTTGTCAAGATTGTAGTAATTATTAAGAAAGGTTAAGGAATTTTTGTAAAAATTTGTTGGAAATTTCTGGTAAAGAGTCTCAGTAATTATTGGGAAAAAATTTATTTGTATAGAAAGATCGACCTCCAGTGCAAATTGTGGGGCCCCAGCCCGGAGAAAATAAAATGATTTTCCCGAAAAATTTTTTTGATGATTTACTAAACCATTTGAAAAAATTAACTTTTCCCAAATTTTCCTTTTCTCTCTCTCCTTTTTCTCACTCTCGATATATATATATATTATTTTTTAATATAAATATATATATAATATATATTTATATATATTTTTATATAATTATATATATTTATATATTTATACATATATATATATTTATTTATATATATATTATTATAAAATATTATATATATATAATATTTTATTATTATATATAAACGTCGGCCCTTTCCCCCCGGGGAGGGGATCCCAAAAAAAAAAAGAAAAAACTTTCACTATTAAAAATTTTCCCACCCTCATACATAATCACTGTCTTTGCAGTGGCGCTAGTTACGACAGTTTAGATTCCCCCCAAATGGGAATACCCAAACCCCCAAACACCCATTAAAAATGCAAGCTTTTCTTCCCTTTCCAAAAAATCAAGTCCGGGTTTAACCCGGGTTTCCCTTAATCCTTTCACAAAAAATTTCCTTTCTCACACTCCAACGTCGTTAGGTCCCAAAAACATTCGTTTTTCCCTTCCTCCTATCTAACACGTTACTGGAAGTCTAAACCCCACCCCCCCTTCCTTCCCCTACAGATTTAATAAATGCTCTCCATGTCATTTACTTTGATCCCTTTCTCTAAATGACCAAAACCCCCCAAAAAAACTCTCTCAGCCCCCTGTAATATTTTATTAACTCCAAACCCCTTTTCCTAATTTCCCCACTCCCCAATTTTTTTCATAATATTTTCACCACACATTGCCCTTAGACGGACATCTCCCCTGCTCCAACCGCCTCCCCGCTGCAGCAAACAACCCCAAACTTCACCCCATATAAGAGTGTGGTACTACTTACTTTCATAATTCCCCTTTTTGCTCCTAGATAACATTTTTTGTCCCACTTACCCAAGCACCACTCCCTTTTTTTCCCTATCAATTTTTATGATTAAACTCATCTTCATAAACCCTCTGGAGACACGTCAAATCCCAGATCTGAAAAAAATTTCACTTCTTTCCTACTCCCTCTTCCCTTTTTGATATCAAATTTTCTTTACCACACACAATTGTCACTAGCTTAATATTTTAGTTTAAAAAAAAGTAGTGTAAAGCACCCCCTTTGGCAAAACAGTGAGGAGGAAGAGGTGAAAGTTTTTCTTTTTCGGGCCCCCCTGCCTTAGTGGGGAATCGGCCAGTGTGATAAAAAAAAAAATAAAAATTGTGTGTGTGTGTGTGGTGTGTGTTGTGTGTGTGTGTGTTGGTTGTGTGTGTGTGTGTGGGTGTGGTGGTGTGTGTTTTGTGCAATGTTGCAAGACGCAACAGATAGTAGGTGAAATTTCTTTCTTTCTCAGGGGACTATTTATTTTTTTTTTTTTTTTTTTTTTTTATCACACCGGCCCATTCCCCCCAAGGGGGTGCCCCCAAAAAGAAAAATTTCACCCATCATCCCTCCTCCCTTTCCAGAAGGGTGTTTTCACACAGTTTTTAACGCAAAATTAACACCCCCCCTTCGGTGAGGCACTGTACTTCCCATCTCAGGCTCAAGTCCGGCCCGCCGGTTTTCCCCGAATCTCTTCATAAATGTTACTTTGCTCACATCCAACACAGTCAAGTATTAAAAACCATTTGTCTCCATTCACTCCTATCAAACACGCTCACGCTTTCCCGTGGAAGTCCCAAACCCCTCGCACACAAAAAACCTCTTTACCCCCCCCCCCCAACCCTTCCTAGGCCGACCCCCTACCCCCCCTTTCCCTTCCAAATACAGATGATCACTCTTGAAGTGTATGTTTATTTTATATTATATATAAAATTTTATATTATTAAAAATATATTTTTTTTATTATTTTTTTAAAATTTTATATATATATTTTATTATATATATATATATAACACATCATACAGACACACTCATGATAAAAAAATTAAAAATTTTCTGTCTTTAATCTGTATCGTTTAAAACATTTTGATACGTGGGATTAATTTGTTATTTTTCTTGATATTATCATCCTTTCTGAATGTTTTTGTTATTCTTGTTTTTAACCTTTGTATTTTCCCCTTCATTCTTTCTGCGTGTTTTTTTAGCGCGTTGTGTCTTATTCTGTAAATTTCAAGGCTTGGTTGGGTTTGTGTGTGTGTTTTGTGTGTGGTGGGTTTTTAAAATATTAGTAATCTACATTATTCTTTTTCTACCCGTCCCCTATTTCACCTCTCCTACCTGTACATCTACTTTAACCCCGCTCACACCAGATATTTATGTCTCTACTCCCAAATATGTCTCCCCTTCTAAAAAAACCTCCCCCTATACTTTTATCTTCCTTCCTTATTCCTTAGTCTTCCAACGTATCTAACCACCTTTAACGTCTCTATCCACATCTACCACCCCCCATCACCCTCACCCAAGACAATAAATGGGAAAAAGCGATTGATTTTCTTTTCGGGGGGAATAACGTAAACTCCGAGGGATTGCTATTACGAAGCAAGCAAAACCCCCCTCGCGATCCCGTCATAACGCAAACCTCCGTTTCCCTAATGGCCCATTTCCCTCCCTATGCAAATCCTCCGGTAAACGCCGGTGTTCGCAAAAAATTGATAATTATAGAGGAATCTGATTCGGGGAATCCACAGAGAAACGGAGGGAGAGAGAGGACGATTATACGTCATTGAGTGATTTCTAGGCATGTAATAATTTCTTCGCCTGATTTATACGGGGCGTTATATTTTTTTTGTTGTGTTTTTTGGTTATATTATTATGGATTTTTTCTTGAGTCTTTTTGAATTTCTTTATAGTTTATTTACTTCTCTTCTACTTCTTCTTCTCTCTTCCTTCTTCTTCCTTCTTCTCTTCTTCTTCTTTCATTCTTCTTCTTCTTCTCATCTTCTTCTTCTTCCTTCAACTGTTCTTCTTCTTCTTCTTCTTCATCTTCTTCTTATCTTCTACCTCTTTTATTTCTTCTTCCTCAGATATTTCCTTTTCATTTAATATATCTTCTTTTTCCTCTTACTTTTCTAATTATTCCATTTCTTTTGTTTTTATCTTTCATCTCCATTTATTTTTTCGTCTTTTTTTCTAATTTTGAGCTGTAATAAACTTAGCATTAATAACTGAGACGAGAGAGAGAGAGAGAGAGAGAGAGAGAGAGAGAGAGTCCTATAAAAGTGTGTACTCACCTATTTGTTGTTACAGGGGTCGACTCATAGCTCCTGGCCCCAGTATGTGTGTGTATGTGTGTTGGCACTCCATTACCCACCCATCACGGTAACTGTTGGTGATTTGCTATTGATCCGAGGAACGGGACCCATGGAACAAACATGATTGCCCCCCCCTTGACATTTTTTAGTGCCCCCTATCAATATTATATGAAAAATGTTAGAATTTTTTGACTTTTTTTTATAATTGTAATGGGTTTTCAATCCAACGACTACACAAACCCCTTAACTTGAAAATCCATCATCAAGAAAAAATTAATCTCTAAAATATAAATTAAATCCGATTATAATCCCGGGGGAGATTTTTAAAAACACAATTGAAACCCTGTGCACTCTGCACAACGCCGCAGTACCTTACCACATAACCACTCCCAGAGATAAGTCGGACGTTTGGGCCGAACTAAGGGTCACTCATACGCCGGGATCACCAGGCTTGGGGATAATTATTTCAATTCCTTATGATGGCTGTGTTTATTACATGTCAAATAGGTAAAACTGGTCAATTAGCAAAAACTCGTTTAAAATTAAGTCCTTTCAAAAATTTTTCTCCTAACTTTAAAAAATTTTTTTTTTTTTCATTTATGTTTAATGTAAAAATTATAATTTTTTACATAAAAAACCTTAAAAAACTTACCAACCTTTTTAAAATAAAAGTGCATTTTTATTAGCCTAATCCAACTAAAAAATTTAAGATAGGTTTTACAATAATTTTAATAATAAACAAACCAAAATTTTTTTTTTTTTTCGTTGGGTTAAAATGATTTTGCGAAATTACTGCATACAAAAATTTTTTCCCTTGCCTTATTGGCAAGAAGAGCGTTGTTATTTAAGCCAAAATCTCAATTTTTTTTGCCTTTCGACATGATAAGGTTTATCGTACTTAGGTGCCGTGAATGTTCTTTGAACATCTGCGGCTGCAATGTCGCCAGCCTTGAGGGGGCCGTAGTGTACGCAATTCCAGCCAGAGAGAAAACCCTTTTGAAGAGAATCACAGGGGCTTGGCTCCCTAGTTTTTGAAAGTTCCTCTTATCTACCCTATTTTTTTTACTAGCAGATGCGGTAGAACATTGTTGGGGTCCCTTTGAAGGCGAGATCCTCTGACATATCACTCTCGGTCCTTTCACGTTACATTTTCACTGTATTGTAATTAGAATTCGTCAAATTCCTTGAAACATTTTGAATTTCCCCAAAAGGGTTTTCCAAAACTGAGGGGTTTTGAAATTCTCTTCATTTAACTTCATAGTTTTGGTGGCCCATTGGAAAAATTTGGTTGATGTCCGCTTGGAGTCTTGCATGTCTTTGATGAGGTCATGTCATCAGTTTGGGTGTCACCGCAAAAGGGAAACACGGGGGTATGGCTTACACTCAAGTCAATATGAGATGGGAAATAAAGAAAAGCGAGTACTGTGCCCCGTGGAATAGAACTTTTTCACCGTGCTGCCTCAGACTTTTCTCTGCTATTGCTCTTGTGTTTTAATTTTTTTAGAAAGTTAAGATGCAACTTTCCAAATTTTCTTGTTATTCCTTTTTTTACGCATTTTGTGGGCTCTTACATCATAGCAACTTTTCGAAAGCTTTTGCAAAATCTGCCTAAACCCGTTTGCCCTGGGGTTTTGTGATTAAGGGGTTTTAGGTGGGGGGGGGGGGTTGGGGATCTTTCTTCTTTGAACCCTTTCAAAGTTTTTATGATAGGGATTTAAAGCTATCGGTCTGTAGGGCTTTGCAATTTTCTTTAACTGCCCCCTTTGTGAGTGGGGCTATGTCTGTTGTTTTTTAGTGTGTGGGGGGTGACCCTGTGACCATGCTCCCCTCCATAAAGCTGATGGCAGTTCTTGAGTACACGGAGTTCCAAAGGGCTGGGCCTGGGGCAGAGTGCATGGGCATGTCATTGCCTTTTCAAAGTCTTTGGTGTTAGGATAATTATCCGGATTTTTTGAGATACCCAAATTTTTGGGACTCGTTTATGAAAATTCATTTTGATTTTTCGACCCTTTTTCCTGGCATGGCTCGCTGAACACTGACAATTTTTGGGAAATTTGGTATTCACTAATTTTTTTGGCTGTCATCTGCTAAAGTCCCCTCCCCCAAGCAGGGGTCCAATATTGGATTTTTTTTTTTCCCCTTTTGATTTGGCAAAGAGAAGAAAAAACTCTTTTTTTTCAATTTCCTTTATGTTTCTAAGTTCTTTTGCGATCTTTCCCTGTAGGGTTCCTTCACCTTAAATTCGATATTTAAGTACATTGACCCGTGCCCCTTCGTATTTCAGTATATTAGCCCTCTCAGCACACTCCTTTCGTATAATATGTATCCCCACACACAAAACACACCACACACACCCACACACACACAACACACACACACACACACACACACACACACACACACACAAATATATATAATATAAAAAATGTGGTTTTTATGTTGGGGGTAATGTTGTTGTTGTGTGTGTGTGGTGTGTGTGTGTTGTGTTGTGTGTGTGTCAGGGGTTGTTCAGGTGTGTGGGGTGTGTGTGTTGTGGTGTGTGTGGGGGTGTTGGTCAGTGTGTGTGTCATGGGGTTTGTGTGTGTGTGTGTGGGGTGGGGTGTTGTGTGGTGTGGGTGTGGTGTGGGGTGTGTGTGTGTGTGTGTGTTTTTTGTCAGTGGTGTGTCAGTGTTGTGTGTGTGGTGTGTGGTGTGTGTGTGTGTGTTTTGTGTGTGTGTTGGGGTGGTGGTGTGGTGGTGTCAGTGTGTGTTGTGTGGTGTGTGTGTGTTTTGTGTTGTGTGTGTTTTTTGTCAGTGTGTGTGTTGGTGTGTGGTGTTGGTGGTTTTCAGTGTGTGTGTGTGTGTGTGTGTGTGGTGTGTGTGTGTGTGTGTGTGTGTGTGTGTGGTGTCAGGTGTGTGTGTGTGTGTGTGTGGGGTGTGTTGTGTTGTGTGTGTGTGGTCAGTGTGTGTGTGTGTGTGTGTGTTGGGGGGTGTGTGTGTGTGTTGTGTGTGGTGGGGTGTGTGTGTTGTGTGTGAGGGGTGTGTGTGTGGTGTGTGTGTGTGTGTGGGGTGTGTGTGGTGTGTGTGTGTGTGGTGTTGTGTGTGTGTGTGGTGTGTGGTGTGTGGTGTTGTGTGTGTGGTGTGTGTGGTGGTTTTTGTGTGGTGTGTGTGTGTGTGTGTGTGTGTGTTGTGTGTTGTGTGTGTGTGGGGTGTGTGTGTGGAGTTGTGTGGTGTGTGGTTTTGTGTGGTGGTGTGTTGTGTTGGGGGTTGGTGTGTGTGTGTGTGTGTGTGTGTGTGTGTGTTGTGTGTGTGTCAGTGTGTGTGGTGTGTGTGTTGTGTGTGTTTTTGTGTTTTTGTTGTGTGGGTTGTGTGTTGTGTGTGTGGGTGGGGTGTGTGTGGTGTGTGTTGTGGTGTGTGTGTGTGTGTGTTTTGGTGTGTGTTTGTGTGTGTGTGTGTGTGTGTGTGGTGTGTGTGTGTGGTTGTGTGTGTGTGGGTGTGTGTCAGTGTGTGTGTGTGTGTGTGTGTGTGTGTGTGTGTGTGTGTGGTGTGTGGGTGTGTGTTGTGTGTGGTGTGGTGTGTTTTCAGTGTGTGTGTGTGTGTGTGTGGTGTGTGGGGTGTGGTGTGGGGTTTTTGTGTGTGTGTGTGTTGTGTGTGTGTGTGTTGTGTAGTGTGTGTTGTGGTGTGTGTGTGTGTGTGGTGTGTGGTGTTGTGTGTGTGTCGGGTGTGGTGTGTGTTTTGTGTGTGTGTGGTGTGTGTGGTGTGTGTCAGTGTGTGTGTGTGTGTGTTGTGGTGGTGTGTAGTTGTGTGTGGTGTGTGTTGTGTGGGGGTGTGTGTGTGTCAGGTGTGGTGTGTGGGTGTGTGGTGTGTTGTGTGTCAGTGTGTGTGTTGTGTGTGTGTCAGGGTTGGGGTGTGTGTGTGTGTGGGTGTGTGTGTGTGTGTGTGTTTGTGGTACCACCTAGTTGATCACCTAGTTGGGGGGTTGGGGGGGGTCGAGCCCCGAGCTCCGGGCCCGCCTCTTCACTAAACGCTACGGTCACTCTCCCTGGGGGCCTGACTTTACGTAATTGCTTAAAGCTATGTATGGATCCTGCCTCCCCACATCGCTTCCCAAACTATTCCCTTTTGCTACTCTTGGGGTGAAGAAAACTTCCTAACTCCCTGTTTCATCTGTGTCTTTAGCTTCCCAAAATGTGTCCCCCTTTTTATGTGTCCAATCTCTGGAACACCCCGTTTTTTTTTCCACCTTGCAATTCCTCCATATTTTGTATGTCGTTATAGTCCCCCCCTATCTCTCCCTTTCCCCAGTTCGTCAGGTTATTTTTTCCTTAAAACCCCTCCTCGTAGGAATACCTCTTAGCTTGGGACTAGTTTGTTGCAAAAACCTTTTCATTTCTCTATTTCTTTAAATGCTTCTAGGTGTGGGTTCCAAAAATGGTCCGATACCCAATAGGGGGGTAACTTTTTCGGTGTACAGGGTCCTGAACGTTCCTTATTAAGATTCGGAATGTGTTCTGAGGGTTTTCTAGGGCCCCCCAAATTTTGGGATTATTTGGTTGAGGGGCTTCAGGAGATGTGCCTGGGGTTATATCCCCCAAGTCTTTTTTTTTGAGTGGGTTTGTAGTCTTACCCCCCTAGACTGTACCCCTCTGCGGCCTTCTTTGCCCTTCCCCAATCTTCTACTTTGCACTTGGTGGGATTGGGAAACCCCGGAGCCAATTGCTGGACCCGTTCCAGCCTGCCAGATCCTTTGTAGTTCCCTGGTCTTCGATCGAGTGTATTCTTCTATCAATTCACGTCATCTGCAAACAGGGGAAACCTCAGAGCTATTCCTTCCGTCATGTCGTTCACAAATACCAGAAACAGCACTGGGCCTAGGCTGACCCCGCGGGACCCCGCTGGTCACGGGGGGTGTGGTGTGTGTGTGTGTGGGGTCGTGGTGGGTTTTTGTGTGTGTGTGTGTTTGTGGGGGTTTTGTGTGTGTGTGTGGTGTGTTGTGGTGTGTGTGTGTGTGTGTGTGTGTGTGTGTGTGGTGTGTTGTGTTTTGGTCAGTGGGGGTGGTGGTGGTGTGTGTGTGTTTTGTGTGTTGGGTGTGTGTTCGTGTGGGTTGTTGTGTGAAAAAACTACAATGAAAATATCAAATAAAACCAGAGATTTTAAACCTTCCAATTAATTTTAAAAAGGCCCAAATAAAGTTTCATAAAAAATAAAGTTTAAAAAAAATATGTTTTTATTTAATAGAACATTGGTTTAGGGTTAAACAAATTACATTCCCTTTATAATTAGTAAAATTTTGGGAAGAATTTAAGCCATAGTTAAAAAATTTTTCGACCAGAAACAAGGAAGAGTGTTTTTGGTGTGTCACTCAACATATAAGTTTTTCTGCTGCTCTGTTTTTTTTACGCTCCTTGAACCCCTCAAGGAAGGTTCTTGATGTTGGTGGGGGGGCTCTTGTTTTTAGGGAATTGATCTGTGCCCCATTCCCCCCCGAATTAAGCCTGAATCCCTTTTTCCATCCCCCCCCCCCCAGGCGCTGTATAACCCTAGGGGTTTAGCTTTTTTCCCCCCCCTTGTTTATAATAAAAAATAACAGCTCCTTGAAAAATGGGGAGAAATCCCGAAAGGGTTTAAAATTTTTCATATTTTTTTCACAGGGGTTTTTTTGCATATTGTAATTTACATATGCAGAGAGAAGAGAGGAGAGGAAGAGAAGGGGAAGAGAGAGAGAGAGGGGAGAGAATCTAAAGGAACTAAGGAGAGATTTTTCAGTTCTTAGTCTGGAAAAAAAATCAAGCAAATTTAAAATATAAAATATAAATCCCTTTCCCTCACCCGCCATCCCATCCGACCAGGGGGGCAGAGTGTCCCCGGCTGGGGGACTGACCCCCTCAATGCACTCTTTCGAGGGAGATGGACTGATCCAACCTCTTTCATTTCCATATTTCTGCTGCCTCCTTTGTAATAACTGAAGAAATACTATGTAGGCATGCTCTGTAAAAAGGGAAAGGTATTTATGGCCATCGCCCCGGGAATTGTAGAGGCAAAGTAATCGGTTTTGTTGACATAAAAAAATTAGGGCAAAGTGGTCGATGAGGGAAAAAACGGAGAATGTTTCGTTCTGTAGAGTTTTATCAAATCTTTCAGGGAAAAAGCTCTACACCGGTGAAGCATAAATCTACACAGAGGAAATTAATAGACCACACAGAGCGAAACATTGCTAAAATGGATGCTTATCCTGGAACTTTTTTTCGTTCATTATGACGGATACTGTGACTCGATGGCTGTTATGCGGCAGTACTGCCCTTCCTTGGATAAAAAACCTGTTTATATCCTTATAGGCTTAATAATAAAAAAATGATAATAAAAAATCATAGGAAAAATTACAAACATTTTTAAAGGGTTTTTTTTTATTTTTATTATTTTTATTTTTATTATTATTTTTTATTTTTATTATTATTATTATTATTTTATTTTTATTATTATTTTTATTAATTATTATTTATTATTATTATTATTATAGCTAATGAATTTAAAAAAAATTTTGCAGCTCTTTTAATTTAAAATCTAATAATAATAATAAAAATAATAAAAAATAAAAAAAATAAAAAATAATAATAAAAATAATAATAATAAAAAATAATTAGAAAAAGAAGAAGAAAAAAGTAAATTACTACAAAATAATTAATAATAAATTGAAATAAAATACCCCCTTGCGTAAACCCAAGCTTTCATGGGGGGTGATAAGACATATAAAATACTGAGGGGAATGACAAGGTGGATAGGGGGCAAGATGTTCCAGAGATGGAACACAAACAACAAGGGGGGTTTCACTGAAAGTTAAAATTTTTGATAGTCACGCGGATGTTAGGAATATTTTTTTTTAGTTACAGGTTTTTGAGGAAATGGGTCAATCGGGGAGTGATGTATGGAGGGGGGACCATACATGCTTTAAGAAGAGTACGAAAAACTCATGGAGTAGGGAGAGAGTTTACCTAGTACGACCAGCGAAAAGGGGGGCCAGGAGCTATGAATCGACCCCATGCAACCACAACAGATAGTACAATTTGGTGATTACCACACGCACAGAAAGGGATGAAAAAGCCATGGAGCAGGGAAAAGTGACCAGTAGCGACCAGGAAGAGGCAGGGGCCCCGGGGCTGTGAAAGACCCCAAAACCACAACTAGGTAAGCACACCACGTGCGCGCGCTCACATACACACCATAGATCCAAGTCTTTCATCTTGTAAAAAGTAAACTGAATGTTAAAGAAAATGCAAGAAAGGAAGACAAAGACCCGTTGACTGAAGTTGAGAATGAAATCTGTGAAAAGGTTACGTACAGCCTTGACGACCCTAGCGTGGTCGATGGTCTTGAAGCCCCATTAACCATTAGGTAGAACGCTGACAGTGCTTACAAAATCAGAAATTTTGAAAGTTTAGGATATAATCCCCAACAGATAAGAGGAAGTAAAGAAATTACTTATCGCTGCTGATTATAATAAAACCAATAGAACCAGATGTATTACCAGAAGGATTACCACATGGAATACCAGAAGGAATACCAGAAGGATTACCAGATGGATTACCTGAATGGTTACCAGATGGAATACCAGATGGGATATCAGATGGAATACCAGAAGGATTACCAGATGGAATACCAGATGGAATACCGGAAGGAATACCAGATGGATTACCAGATGGATTACCTGTATGGTTACCAGATGGAATACCAGAAGGATTGCCAGATGGAATACTAGATGGAATACCAGATGAAATACCAAATGGAATACCGGAAGGAATGCCAGATGGATTACTAGAAAGGATACCAGATGGAATACCAGAAGGAATACCAGATGGAATACCAGATGGAATACGGGAATACTAGATGGAGTGTCAGAAGGGATACCAGATGGAATACCAGAAGGAATACCGGAAGGAATACCAGGTGAAATACCAAAAGGAATATACCAGATGGAATACCAGAAGGAATGCCGGAAGGAATACCAGGTGAAATACCAAAAGGAATATACCAGATGGAATACCAGAAGGAATATCAGATGGATTACCAACAGGATTACCAGAAGGAATAACAGATAGAATACCAGAAGGAATATACCAGGAGGAATACCAGGAATACCAGAAGGAATACCAAGAGGAATACCAGAAGGAACATCACCTTGGGTTTTAAAAGAACAGGCGGAAGAGTTACGCTATACACGTTGGAATTTCTTCGGGATTTATATTCAAGAGAAGGAACTGACAGGCGGATGGAAGGTGAGACACACTATGAGAAAAAAGGTGAGAGGGAAGACCTTTTAAAGTAGAAGGCAGCAATCTTGCTGACGAATGTAAACATAATGGATGAATTATTATTATTATTATAATCAAGGGGGAAGCGCTAAACCCGGAGGATTATACAGCGCCTGGGGGGGGGATATGTGGAAGGCATTCAGGCTTAATTCGGGGAACTGGAGCACAGATCCAATTCCCTAAATCAAGAGCCCCTCACCAACATCAAGGAACCTTCCTTGAGGGGATAATGGATGAAGACCATACAAATAACCCGCACGTGGGGAAGAGAAGCTTACGACGACTTTTTGGTCCGACTTGGACCATTTACAAAGTCGCATTGAACCGTCGGACCGAAACATTGTCGTAAGCTTCTGTCTCCTACATGTATTGCTCCAGTCACGGTTTTGTGTTTTTGTTCGTTATTAGGTGAAGACGTTAGAGGAACGTGAATAACAAACTCACAGAGCAAAAATTGACTAACTCGTAAACAATTCGGTTCTGTTCTGCAAATTCATGTACTCTATATAAACTAAAGAAACTGTGAATAAGTAAAATAAACAAGAATGACCCGGAGTGATAGATATAGGAATTTAATGTACATATATGCAAAGGAGAGAGGCGAAATGTACTGACAAAAATTTGAAATTGTAAGTACTTCTCCTTGGTTCACCGGTATGCTCCCGGTATAATTTATTATTATCATTAAAGATTCGCCGGTATTCTCCCGGCCCGGGCCTTTTCCAAGCGGTGGCCCGGCCTTGGCTCCCTCTCTAGGGAGTGTCTGAGACCTAAGTCTCCCGTGGGATGAGGCACAAGTACCCCCTCATCTTAGGGACCAACTGTCCCCAGGCCTAGCTTCTCGTAGGGAGAAGCTAGGCCTCTCTGGTCTGCCATCCCCGCCCCGAGGGGGCTAAAGGGAAATGGTGGTCTTGTGAGCTGCAAGCTCGGGCTCAGGCACCTACCCTACCCTAGAAGAGCTGGGCATGGTGTCGATCTCCCGGTATAAGACGTAGTGTAGATATGAGCGTAGGAGTTATTTAAAAAAATGGTCACGGGAATATTATGTAAATATAATTGAAAAAAAGTATGCTAAATTGGTACACTACGAAATATTTTCCAAATAAGTAATTGGAAAAATGTTAAAGTTGTTTGTAATGTATCTTAGCTCAAAATGGTAATATTGTACAGTGGTGACCACTGGGAAATATTCAGGGAAGAACTACACAATGGCTACCAGACCGGAAAAAATATAAATTGCAAGTACAGACCTGCAATCAACTTCGACAACCTCTACTAGTGAGAACGGCTGGATTTGAGAGGGACCTGACCTCCCAACATCTGCGTTCTTACCTCTTCTTGTGACCTACGTCTCACCTCCGGGCGCTATATAAGGCTCCATCCTGTCACTTCAACTCCATATTGTTTCAGACTATGGAACAATACTCTTCTCCAGACTGAGGGACTGACCCCTCAAAACTTTAAGGGTGATGGACTGATTACATCGTCTTCAAGTCTCTTCTGCTTCTATCAACTTTTCTGTACTCGACTGAAGAAGCCTACTGTGTAGGCGAAACGTTTCGAAATAAAGACACCTAACTGTTACATATGACTTACCTAACATCATTAAGAATACCCACCCTGACTGATAAGAATAAAGGAGACATGATAACATTAGATAATAAAGCACCATGAAAGTATAGATCAAAACTTCCTGGTAATTATAACAAGACAAGAGGACACAGTTGTAAATTAAGAAAAAAAAATAGAAAGGGGAATCAAAGAAAATTTTCTTCAGAGTTGCAGACCAATTAAGAATTTAAAAAGTATTAATAATAAAATTATTATATTTATTTACCAGAAGAAACTGAAAACGGCATATAACAAGCCTGGCTCTTCTTATGTCATGTATATATGTCGTGCAGAATAGGTAAAACTTGTGATTTTTGGCTTAAATAGCAACGCTCTTCTTTCCGAATAAGGCAAGCGAAAATTTATATAGGTAATAATTTCGCAAGAATTATTCTGAACCTAACAAAACAAATATACTTCATTGTGTTTGTTTATTATTAAATTATTGTAAACTTGTCTAAAATATTTAGTTGGATTAGGATAAATTAAAGTTAATTTAGTAATTTGGTAAGTTTTCTAACGTTTTCGTACGAAATTATTAAATTTTACATTGACATAAATGAAAAAAATATATAGGAACATAAGAAAGAAGGACCACTGCAGCAAGCCTACTGGCCGATGTGAGGCAGGTCCAAGTCTCCTACCGGCTTAAGCCAATGCCCTAATCTAGTTAGGTCAGGTCACATTCACTTAAGGAAGGAGCACGGCATCTGACCTAGTAGCACAAGCTAGTCAGGTCCAACTCACACCCACCCACACCCATTCATATAATTATCCAACCTATTTTTAAAACTACACAACGTCTTAGCTTCTATGACGGTACTCGGGAGTTTGTTCCACTCATCCACAACTCTATTACCAAACCAGTGCTTTCCTATATCCTTCCTAAATCTGAATTTTTCCAACTTGAAATCATTGCTGCGAGTCCCGACTTGGTTAGATATTTTTAACAAGCTATTTACATCCCCTTTATTCAGTCCTGTTTTCTATTTATACACCTCAATCATATCCCCCCCTTAAGTCTACGCCTTTCTAGAGAGTACAAATTCAGGGTCCTCAGCCTATTCTCATGGGGAAGCTTTCTGATACATGGGATCAACTTTGTCATCCTCCCCTACACGTTTTCCAGAGCATTTATATCCATTCTGTATTACGGTGACCAAAACTGTGCAGCATAATCTAAATGAGGCCTTAACCAAGGATGTATGGAGTTGAAGAACAACCTGAGGACTTTTATTATTTATGCTTCTTGATATAAAGTCAAGGATTCTGTTAGCTTTATTGCGAACACTTATGCACTGTTGTCTTGGTTTTAGATTACTGCTAATCAGAACTCCTAAAGCTCTTTCGCAATCAGTAATATTAACGTCTACATTGTATAGTTTATATGTGGCATAGTTATTTTCCTGTCCAGTGTTTAGAACTTTGCCTTTGTCTATATTAAAGTGCATCTGCCACTTCTCCGACCATTGCATCAGTCTATTCATTACACACACACACAGAGACAATATGAAAATGACATAGCATCAAAAGTAAAGACTGACCCGAAGCTGTTGTACAGCCACATCAGGAGGAAAACAACAGTCAAGGACCAGGTAATCAGACTGAGGAAGGGTGATGGGGAATTCACAAGAAACGACCGAGAGGTATGTCAGGAGCTCAACACAAGATTTAAAGAGGTATTTACAGTGGAAACCAGTAGGACTCCAAGAAATCAGAACAGGGGGGTACACCAGTAAGTGCTAGATGAGGTACATATAACCAAGGAGGAGGTGAAGAAGCTGCTATGCGAACTTGACACCTCAAAGGCGGTGGGACCAGACAACATCTCTCCATGGGTCCTTAAAGAGGGAGCAGAGATATTGTGTGAGCCATTAACAAAGATCTTCAACACATCATTTGAAACTGGGCAACTCCCTGAGGTATGGAAAATGGCAAATGTAGTCCCAATTTTTAAAAACGGAGACAGACATGAGGCACTAAACTACAGACCTGTATCACTAACGTGTATAGTATGCAAGGTCATGGAGAAGATCATCAGGAGGAGAGTGGTGGGGCACCTGGAAAGAAACAAGTGTATAATTGACAACCAGAACGGTTTCAGGGAAGGAAAATCCTGTGTCACAAACCTACTAGAGTTTTATGACAAGGTGACAGAAGTAAGACAAGAGAGAGAGGGGTGGATCGACTGCGCATTTTTGGACTGCAAGAAGGCCTTCGACACAGTTCCTCACAAGAGGTTACTGCAAAAGCTAGAGGACCAGGCACACATAACAGGAAAGGCACTGCAATGGATCAGAGAATATCTGACAGGGAGGCAACAACGAGTCATGGTACGCGACGAGGTGTCAGAGTGGGCGCCTGTGACAAGCGGGGTTCCACAGGGGTCAGTCCTAGGACCTGTGCTGTTCTTGGTATACGTGAACGACATAACGGAAGGGATAGACTCAGAAGTGTCCTTGTTTGCAGATGATGTGAAGTTAATGAGAAGAATCAAATCGGACGAGGATCAGGCAGGACTACAAAGAGACCTGGACAGGCTACAAGCCTGGTCCAGCAACTGGCTCCTTGAATTTAACCCTGCCAAATGCAAAGTCATGAAGATTGGGGAAGGGCAAAGAAGACCGCACACACAATATAGTTTAGATGGCCAAAGACTGCAAACCTCACTCAAGGAAAAAGATCTGGGGTGAGTATAACACCGAACATATCTCCTGAGGCGCACATCAATCAGATAACTGCTGCAGCATACGGGCGCCTGGCAAACCTACGGATAGCGTTCCGATACCTCAGTAAGGATTCGTTTAAGACTCTGTATACCATCTACGTCAGGCCCATACTGGAGTATGCAGCACCAGTTTGGAATCCACACCTAGTCAAGCACGTCAAGAAATTAGAGAAAGTGCAAAGGTTTGCAACAAGACTAGTCCCAGAGCTACGGGGATTGTCCTATGAAGAAAGGTTGAGGGAAATCGGCCTGACGACACTGGAGGCCAGGAGGGTCAGGGGAGACATGATAACGACATATAAAATACTGCGCGGAATAGACGGGGTGGACAAAGACGGGATGTTCCAGAGATGGGACACAGACACAAGAGGTCACAATTGGAAGTTGAAGACTCAGATGAATCAAAGGGATGTTAGGAAGTATTTCTTCAGTCATAGAGTAGTCAGGCCATGGAATAGCCTAGAAGGTGATGTGGTAGAGGCAGGAACCATACATAGTTTTAAGGCGAGGTATGATAGAGCTCATGGGGCAGGGAGAGAGAGGACCTAGTAGCAATCAGCGAAGAGGCGGGGCCAGGAGCTGTGACCCGACCCCTGCAACCACAAATAGGTGAGTACAAATAGGTGAGTACACAACACACACACACACACACACACACACACACACACACACACAACACACACACACACACACACACACACACACACACACACACCACATGTATATATATATATATATATATATATATATATATATATATATATATATATATATATATATATATATATATATATATATAATATATGTCGGCTGAATATGTAAAACTGGTCAATTAGCAAGAACTCATTTAAAATTAAGTCCTTTCTAAAATTTTCTCTTATACGTTTAAAGATATATATTTTTTCATTAATGTTGATGTAAAAATTTATAATTTTGCACCAAAAGGAACTTAGAAAACTTACCTAACCTTATTATAACAAGAACAATTTATTTTAGCCTAACCCAACTAAATATATTTTAGATTTGTTTATAATAATTTAATACTAAACAAACACAGTGAAATATATTTTTTTCGTTAGGTTCAGAATGATTTGGCGAATTTATTGCATACACAAATATTCACTTGTCCTATATGGCAAGATGAGCGTTGCTATTTAAGCCAAGATCGCAAGTTCTGCCTATTCGGCACGACATATATATATATATATATATATATATATATATATATATATATATATATATAAAATATATATATATATATATATAAATTTTTTTTTCTTTCAACAATCCGGCCGTGTCCCACTGAAGCAAGATGGCTTCAGTGGGACAAGTTGTACCGATGGTCCAAATATTTGTGCGTGTGTAACCTATTAATGCTGTGAGTCGATCTCTGGGTCTTTCAGTCCTCAGTACACCAAGCTAGTGATCTACCACTGTACTACAGCAGTGATAGGTACTGCCTCGATCAGCCAGTAGTCACTGCTACGACTCGAGGCACAGTTAAGGAGCAGTACTCCTCCCCGCCAGTAGCCTCATGGCTCTCTCGTACAACTGCAATAGTCTCACCAGTCCATTAAATTCTTACATTGGCTTATGAATTTTCGCATCATTGACAAAGATGAAAATCTTCCATAGACAATTATACTGAAGCAACCGTTCCCCACCAGAGATGAAAAAAAAAACATTTGTGAGTCATTCTTCAACACGAACCTCACAACTGACATGATCCCCTTGAACTACAACATCCTCAACTGTCCTTCACAATACCAGCAACATCCTAGGCTACAACATCCTCAACTGTCCTTCACAATACCAGTAACATCCTAGGCTACAACATCCTCAACTGTCCTTCACAATACCAGCAACATCCTAGGCTACAACATCCCCAACTGTCCTTCACAATACCAGTAACATCCTAGGCTACAACATCCCCAACTGTCCTTCACAATACCAGTAACATCCTAGGCTACAACATCCTCAACTGTCCTTCACAATACCAGCAACATCCTAGGCTACAACATCCTCAACTGTCCTTCACAATACCAGCAACATCCTAGGCTACAACATCCCCAACTGTCCTTCACAATACCAGTAACATCCTAGGCTACAACATCCTCAACTGTCCTTCACAATACCAGCAACATCCTAGGCTACAACATCCTCAACTGTCCTTCACAATACCAGCAACATCCTAGGCTACAACATCCCCAACTGTCCTTCACAATACCAGCAACATCCTAGGCTACAACATCTCCAACTGTCCTTCACAATACCAGCAACATCCTAGGCTACAACATCCCCAACTGTCCTTCACAATACCAGTAACATCCTAAGCTACAACATCCCAACTGTCCTTCACAATACCAGCAACATCCTAGGCTACAACATCCCCAACTGTCCTTCACAATACCAGAACATCCTAGGCTACAACATCCCCAACTGTCCTTCACAATACCAGCAACATCCTAGGCTACAACATCCCCAACTGTCCTTCACAATACCAGCAACATCCTAGGCTACAACATCCCCAACTGTCCTTCACAATACCAGCAACATCCTAGGCTACAACATCCCCAACTGTCCTTCACAATACCAGCAAACATCCTAGGCTACAACATCCTCCAACTGTCCTTCACAATACCAGCAACATCCTAGGCTACAACATCCCCAACTGTCCTTCACAATACCAGCAACATCCTAGGCTACAACATCCCCAACTGTCCTTCACAATACCAGCAACATCCTAGCTACAACATCCCCAACTGTCCTTCACAATACCAGCAACATCCTAGGCTACAACATCCCCAACTGTCCTTCACAATACCAGCAACATCCTAGGCTACAACATCTCCAACTGTCCTTCACAATACCAGCAACATCCTAGGCTACAACATCCCCAACTGTCCTTCACAATACCAGCAACATCCTAGGCTACAACATCCCAACTGTCCTTCACAATACCAGCAACATCCTAGGCTACAACATCCCCAACTGTCCTTCACAATACCAGCAACATCCTAGGCTACAACATCCCCAACTGTCCTTCACAATACCAGCAACATCCTAGGCTACAACATCCCCAACTGTCCTTCACAATACCAGCAACATCCTAGGCTACAACATCCCAACTGTCCTTCACAATACCAGCAACATCCTAGGCTACAACATCCCAACTGTCCTTCACAATACCAGCAACATCCTAGGCTACAACATCCCCAACTGTCCTTCACAATACCAGCAACATCCTAGGCTACAACATCCCAACTGTCCTTCACAATACCAGCAACATCCTAGGCTACAACATCCCAACTGTCCTTCACAATACCAGCAACATCCTAGGCTACAACATCCCCAACTGTCCTTCACAATACCAGCAACATCCTAGGCTACAACATCCCAACTGTCCTTCACAATACCAGCAACATCCTAGGCTACAACATCCCCAACTGTCCTTCACAATACCAGCAACATCCTAGGCTACAACATCCTCAACTGTCCTTCACAATACCAGTAACATCCTAGGCTACAACATCCTCAACTGTCCTTCACAATACCAGCAACATCCTAGGCTACAACATCCCCAACTGTCCTTCACAATACCAGTAACATCCTAGGCTACAACATCCCAACTGTCCTTCACAATACCAGTCAACATCCTAGGCTACAACATCCCAACTGTCCTTCACAATACCAGCAACATCCTAGGCTACAACATCCTCAACTGTCCTTCACAATACCAGCAACATCCTAGGCTACAACATCCCAACTGTCCTTCACAATACCAGCAACATCCTAGGCTACAACATCCCAACTGTCCTTCACAATACCAGCAACATCCTAGGCTACAACATCCCAACTGTCCTTCACAATACCAGCAACATCCTAGGCTACAACATCCCCAACTGTCCTTCACAATACCAGCAACATCCTAGGCTACAACATCCCAACTGTCCTTCACAATACCAGCAACATCCTAGGCTACAACATCCCCAACTGTCCTTCACAATACCAGTAACATCCTAAGCTACAACATCCCCAACTGTCCTTCACAATACCAGCAACATCCTAGGCTACAACATCCCAACTGTCCTTCACAATACCAGCAACATCCTAGGCTACAACATCCCCAACTGTCCTTCACAATACCAGCAACATCCTAGGCTACAACATCCCCAACTGTCCTTCACAATACCAGCAACATCCTAGGCTACAACATCCCCAACTGTCCTTCACAATACCAGCAACATCCTAGGCTACAACATCCCCAACTGTCCTTCACAATACCAGCAACATCCTAGGCTACAACATCCCCAACTGTCCTTCACAATACCAGCAACATCCTAGGCTACAACATCCCAACTGTCCTTCACAATACCAGCAACATCCTAGGCTACAACATCCCCAACTGTCCTTCACAATACCAGCAACATCCTAGGCTACAACATCCCCAACTGTCCTTCACAATACCAGCAACATCCTAGGCTACAACATCCCCAACTGTCCTTCACAATACCAGCAACATCCTAGGCTACAACATCCCCAACTGTCCTTCACAATACCAGCAACATCCTAGGCTACAACATCCCCAACTGTCCTTCACAATACCAGCAACATCCTAGGCTACAACATCCCCAACTGTCCTTCACAATACCAGCAACATCCTAGGCTACAACATCCCCAACTGTCCTTCACAATACCAGCAACATCCTAGGCTACAACATCCCAACTGTCCTTCACAATACCAGCAACATCCTAGGCTACAACATCCCCAACTGTCCTTCACAATACCAGCAACATCCTAGGCTACAACATCCCCAACTGTCCTTCACAATACCAGCAACATCCTAGGCTACAACATCCCAACTGTCCTTCACAATACCAGCAACATCCTAGGCTACAACATCCCAACTGTCCTTCACAATACCAGCAACATCCTAGGCTACAACATCCCCAACTGTCCTTCACAATACCAGCAACATCCTAGGCTACAACATCCCCAACTGTCCTTCACAATACCAGCAACATCCTAGGCTACAACATCCTCAACTGTCCTTCACAATACCAGCAACATCCTAGGCTACAACATCTCCAACTGTCCTTCACAATACCAGCAACATCCTAGGCTACAACATCCCCAACTGTCCTTCACAATACCAGCAACATCCTAGGCTACAACATCCTCAACTGTCCTTCACAATACCAGCAACATCCTAGGCTACAACATCCCCAACTGTCCTTCACAATACCAGCAACATCCTAGGCTACAACATCCCCAACTGTCCTTCACAATACCAGCAACATCCTAGGCTACAACATCCCCAACTGTCCTTCACAATACCAGCAACATCCTAGGCTACAACATCCCCAACTGTCCTTCACAATACCAGCAACATCCTAGGCTACAACATCCCCAACTGTCCTTCACAATACCAGCAACATCCTAGGCTACAACATCCCCAACTGTCCTTCACAATACCAGCAACATCCTAGGCTACAACATCCCCAACTGTCCTTCACAATACCAGCAACATCCTAGGCTACAACATCCCCAACTGTCCTTCACAATACCAGCAACATCCTAGGCTACAACATCCCAACTGTCCTTCACAATACCAGCAACATCCTAGGCTACAACATCCCAACTGTCCTTCACAATACCAGCAACATCCTAGGCTACAACATCCTCAACTGTCCTTCACAATACCAGCAACATCCTAGGCTACAACATCCCAACTGTCCTTCACAATACCAGCAACATCCTAGGCTACAACATCCCCAACTGTCCTTCACAATACCAGCAACATCCTAGGCTACAACATCCCAACTGTCCTTCACAATACCAGCAACATCCTAGGCTACAACATCCCCAACTGTCCTTCACAATACCAGCAACATCCTAGGCTACAACATCCCCAACTGTCCTTCACAATACCAGCAACATCCTAGGCTACAACATCCCCAACTGTCCTTCACAATACCAGCAACATCCTAGGCTACAACATCCTCAACTGTCCTTCACAATACCAGCAACATCCTAGGCTACAACATCTCCAACTGTCCTTCACAATACCAGCAACATCCTAGGCTACAACATCCCCAACTGTCCTTCACAATACCAGCAACATCCTAGGCTATCGTTTATAGTACAAACACTGCACTTCTCATTTCCAAGAGCTAGAGTCCAACTAAAAGGTTTTCCTGACTATTCGTAACGTTTACTCTGGTGACAGCAGGTGAAATCCAAGAAGCCACTCGTCTTCACTCCGGCACACTCACAGGATGCTCAAGACACTACCATTTAAAACCACCGTCACACCCTCCTTCGCATCCTTCCTGGAAAATTCCTCCTACCCTCCTTCAGAGGACGATTTTTTTTTTTTTTGCACCTTGCTCAACTTATCTCGCTCATGACAGCGCTGTATGGCCCTTGTGGGTTTAGCGTTTAGTTTCAATTGCAATAATAATATAATAATAATAATAATAATAATAATAATAATAATAATAATAATAATAATAATAATAATTCTCATAAGACGTCAGAAAGAAACACATCCTTCAGGTGTCTCATTCTCAAGAGAATCAATGACGTAACAAATTATTATTATTATTATTATTATTATTGTTATTATTATTATTATTATTATTATTATTATATTATTATTATTATTATTATTATTTTTATTATCAAAATTTTTATTATTATATTAGATTATTCAGAATTACTACTACTACTACTACTACTACTACTACTACTACTACTACTACTACTAGTAGTAGTAGTAGCAGTAGTAGTGGTGGCATTCTTACATGCACGTTAAGACGTTAAACCCACTGGGGTTATAAATGATGGACCTGACTTGGTTATACACATGAATCGAGTGACTCAACACAGCCTCGTCACCAATATATTCATTACAAATACATCCAGATAATACAGTATTGTATTGAAGCGTCAATCAGTACATGTTTTTTATCTTCTAAACGTGATTATATTAATATTTGGCTGAGCTATCAGCTTGCTTCTCAGTCATGTCATGGGTTTTAACACGTCAGGAAGAATATTCGATAAAACTCTCGTAACTCGTAAACAAAGCCTTGAATCTTGGTCGAATTTATTGCCAAACTTTTATTTAAAATTATTATTATTATTATTTTTATTATTATTATTATTATTATTATTATTATTATTATTATTATTATTATTATACTTATTATTGTTTTTATTATTACTGCTGTTATTATCATTACTATTATCATAATTTTTATTATTATTGGTATTATTGTTATTATTATTATTATTTTTCTTTTATTATTACTGTTGCTATTGTTATTATTAGTAGTAATATCACTTTAATTATTATTGTTATTCATGGGGAAGCGCTACTTCCACAGGCGCCATGCAGCATCTGGGGTGAGTCAATCAGGTTCGATCCCACGAAAGGGTGAGTAGTTGCCATTCCTTGGGTCAAGATCCTTATCCTACGTAATGGATAAAGGGGTTTAAAGCCTTTCAACTACACGATTGTCATGAAGGCAACGCATAACCTTCCAGTCACAATACAAGAATACTTAAACATACACCACTCTGTGTATCCTGTCGAGTATACATTGCCCGACAGGATACATACACCGGATGTATATTTTCCAGAGAATTTCTAATCAGGAAGTTTTTTTGTATCGAGATTTTTCAATA
>NC_069405.1:38069338-38076838 GCF_026875155.1 Cherax quadricarinatus | reverse complement strand
CAAGCAGTTAGCTATCAACCTCACCGTATGGGTGTCTGAGTCGGTGCTTTACAAGGAGTCAAATGAGTTTCTGTGGCCCTCAAGCTATTAAAATATAGCTATCATGACACGGATTTTCTCTTCATTGCAATGTTCTAAGCACAGTCAAGGAAGAGCCATCAACACTCGTTGAAACCTTTCTTCGCTGAACGATGAACAAAGCTTTTTTTGTTTACAGCAGTTTGTCTAGCAGGACTAACAGGACCAAGAAGCACTCATTCCTAAAATACCCTGTCGACCATGACACGAAGCTTCTGGTCACGGCGATTTGTCTGGCAGGGTCTAGAAATACTCGTTCCTACAATACCCCTGTCAGTTATTACACTTAGTTTCTGTTCACGGCAGCTTAAGTCAATGAACACGGGAACAATCACCCGAGGTAATTCTTTTCCATTCGTCGGAGATTGATCTGGAGTATCCGGAGTCCCGATGGGTAATGTGCTCACCCTGTTGTCACCTAGACTCTCTTATTACCTGGAGATCGATCTGAAGGAGTATCTGGCGGTTGTGCAGCGCAATTCTAAGGTTGACCAGATGTGTGTGTGTGTGGAGTTTGTCTTGTAGATCAGTCATAAGGAACGTAAGCATAGCTCATTCGTTTCTCCTGGCTAGGTCAAGCGGTAAGACGTTCCAATTATGCTCAATACCCACAAACACACACACACACGTACACGGTTAAGTACAAAACTTTATTATTTTTTTCACGCACTCTTGCAATATGCTTATCTCTATCTTGAACTTGGACTGAACAGAGAAATACTTCGATTAAGATATCCCGGAGTATGAGATGAATTTAATGAATTACAATCAGATACTCAGAGGATTACAGCGCCTGTCTATTTATGTAGAAAGTGACGTGCGAGATTCATAATGTGGGGAATAGGGTGGTTGGGGACATGGCCTCAGTGTTGGGGAGGAGAGGAGACACTAAGAGCAAGGCTTCAGGGTACAATAGCCACACCACACCACTAACAATCCCCAATAAACTGGTCTGCATCCCCCACACACTGCTTCACATCCCCAACAAATGGGTTCACACCCCCACACGGGTTCACACACTCCTACACACAGGTTCACACATGATTAAAAACACGTCAACAACATCACTAGTTACCAGGGTCTCTCACAGTGTTTATACTGTGATCACTATCCAGGGCTGCTGCAGGGCTCCCTTACCAGGAGTATGTAAGGGCTTTCTATCCAGTACTCAAGGGTTCTCTATCTTGTACTCCATGACTACCTATTCAATACTCCTGGGATTCCTTTCCAGTAGTCAAGAGCTCTTTCTCCAGTACTCCAGGGCTCCCTATCCAACAGTACATCCAGGAGTGCTCCAGGGCTCCTTATCCAGGAGTACTCCAGGGCTAGCTCTATCCAGCACCCCAGTACTCCCTATCCAGGAGTACTCGAGGGCTCCCTATTTAGAGCTGTTCTGGGGATCCCTGAAGGATGGTGTGGGTTGGAAGTAGCACCGAACCAGGGGCTTTACGTCACACCCGTAGGGACCACATCCAGGGGAAGGGGCGGTGGGCGTGCGAGAACGGGCGTGGGCTTGATGGGTCGTGGGGCCAGTGGTTGCGGCAGCGGCAGTGGCGGCGGCGGCAAGTAGGTGAGTGTATGCAGGAAGGGCGGGGTGGTTCCCCACGCCGCAGGGTAGATAATGGGCGGAGGGTAGATGATCGGGGGCGGCAGGCGGGCGAGACAGGGTGGCGGGAGGAGGTGTAGGGGCGGCTGAACCGGCTGTAACCTAGGCTGGAGTGCGAGGTGGTCCTCCACGGAGGGCTGGTGGGAGGTTATACTCGCCAGGCCGGCCTCCATAGCATCCTTCTCATCCCTGGGTATCTTGAACCTCTTCCTGCGGCGCAAGAAGCTACCGTTCTCAAACATGTTCATGGCGGACGGGTGTAGGGTCCAGTAGGCGCCCTTGCCGGGTCTATCAGGGCGACGAGGGATCTTGATAAAGCAGTCGTTGAAGGAGAGGTTGTGACGCAGAGAGTTCTGCCAGCGTTGAGTGTTCTTGCGGTAGTAGGGGAAGTTGTCCATAATAAACTTGTAGATCTCCGCCAGTGTACACATCTTCTCCGGGCTGTTCCAGATGGCCATGGCGGTGAGGGAGATGTACGAGTACGGCGGCTTCTGATCACCGTAACTCTCCCTGGTGGGGCGTGGCATGGTGGGCACCCCGGGGGAGCGGTGCCCCCTGACCCCTTTGAAAGGCCTAAACCCGCCCACTTGTTTGCCGCGGGCGTGGGCGTGTGCTAATACCTTTGTAGCGTCGGGCGCACTGAGTGTTGTTGATGTTGCAGATGACCGGCTGCGCGGGTCACGTGACCGGGAGGTAGTTGCTGAGTGGTTGCCGCGCGGGTCACGTGACCGGGTGTAGGCTGTTGATTGGGTGGCGTCGGAGTCACGTGACCGGGAGGGAGTCGTTGAATGGCTGGCGTGGCAGGAGGGGCGGGGCGTAGCTGCTATCTGCATGATGCCCGCCCCTGCATGGCGGGGAGGGAGTGTGGGCGTGGGCGTGGGCGTGACGGGGGCGGGGGCGGCTCCTCGGGCAACGGGGCGGCCACAAGTGGCGGACATTTGCATAGTAATGAGCTGCTCTGAGCCAACCCCTGCCATGAGGCTTCCCTCCACCCCTCCCGCCTCACCCCCCACCCCTCCCACCCCACCATCCAACAACCACCTACCACCCCTCCCACATCACCGACAACCCCTCCCACTTCACCCTTAACCCCTCCTACCTAACCCTCCATCCATCCAACCTCACCCTCCAGCCCTCCCACTTCACCCATTACCACTTCCTCATCACCCTCCAATCCACCCCTCACCCTCTACCCCTCCCACATAACCCTCCACCCCTCCCATCTCACCCTCTAACCCTCCCACCTCACCCTCCACCCTCTTATTAACCCCTCCTACCCTCCCTCCACCCCTCCTACCATCCCTCCGCCCCTCCAACCCTCCCTCCACCCCTCCTACCTTCCCTCAACCTCTCCTACCATCCCTCCACCCCTCCTACCCTCCCTCCACTCCTCCTACCCTCCCTCCACCCCTCCTACCCTCCCTCCACCCCTCCTACCATCCCTCCACCCCTCCTACCATCCCTCCACCCCTCCTACCCTCTCCACCCCACCTACCTTCCCTCCACCCCTCCTACCATCCCTCCACCCCACCTACCTTCCCTCCACCGCTCCTACCATCCCTCCATCCCTCCTACCCTCCCTCCACTCCTCCTACCCTCCCTCCACCCCTCCTACCCTCCCTCCACCCCTCCTACCATCCCTCCACCCCTCCTACCCTCTCCACCCCACCTACCTTCCCTCCACCCCTCCTACCATCCCTCCACCCCACCTACATTCCCTCCACCCCTCCTACCATCCCTCCACCCCACCTACCTCCCTCCACCCCTCCTACCATCCCTCCACCCCACCTACCTTCCCTCCACCCCTCCTACCCTCCCTCCACCCCTCCTACCCTCCCTCCACCCCTCCTATCCTCATTCCATCCCACCTACAATCCCTCCACCCCTCCTACCCTCCCTCCACCCCCTCCTACCCTCCCTCCACCCCTCCTACCCTAACTCCACCCCACCTACCCTCCCTCCACCCCTCCTATCCTCGCTCCGCCCCACCTACCCTCCCTCCACCCCTCCTACCCTCCCTCCACCCCCACCTACCCTCCCTCCCTCCACCCCTCCTATCCTCACTCCACCCCACCTACAATCCCTCCCTCCACCCCACCTACCCTCCCTCCCTCCACCCCTTCTATCCTCACTCCACCCCACCTACAATCCCTCCACCCCTCCTACTCCCTCACTCCTCCTATCCCTACTCCACCACCGTCTTATCCTCCCTCCACCCCTTCTATCCTCACTCCACCCCTCCTACCCTCCCTCCACCCCACCTACCTTCCCTCCACCCCTCCTATCCTCCCACCACCCCTCCTATCCTCACCTCTACCCCTTCTACCATCCCTCCACCTTCTACCCTCCCTCCAACCCTCCTACCCTCACTCTCCACCCTCCTACCCTCTCTCCACCTCCTCCACCTCTACCCTTCCACCCTCCTACCTACTCCACCTCACCCTCCCCACCCTCACCCTCCCTCCACGTCTTTTACTCCCTCCAGCTCCGCTCCAATAGGACTGTATTGCTCTTAATTGCATGATCCTCCACACTGTTGGTACATACATTCTGCAGCCCACTCTAGTAGCTCTCATACCAGTATCTCCCACCAGTATCTCTCACACAGTATTTCTCACACCAGTATCTCTCACAGTAGTATCTCCCACAGTAGTATCTCTCACAGTAGTATCTCTCACATCAGTTTCTCTCAGAGCATTATCTCTCACAGCAGTATCTCTCACGGTAGTATCTCTCACCCCAGTATCTCTCACACCAGTATCTTTCACAGTAGTATCTCTCACACCAGTATTTCCCCACAGTAGTATCTCTCAGACATATTCCCCCCAGTATCTCTCACAATAGTATTCTCACATCAATATCTCTCAGATATTATCTCTCACAGTAGTTTTCACATAGTATCTCTCAAACCAGTATCTCTCACAATAGTATCTCTCACCTCAAGTATCTCTCAAGCAGTTTCTCTCATAGCAGTATCTCTCACAGCAGTACTCTCACAGTAGTATCTCTCACAGCAGATCTCTCACACCAGTATCTCTCACATAGTATCTCTCATATCTAAACCAGTATCTCTCACAGTAGTATCTCTCAACAATATCTCTACAGTATCTCTCACACTAGTATTCTCTCACAGCAATATCTCTCACAGCAGTATCTCTCACAGTAGTTTTACCATACTAAGCATATCTCTCAAACCAGTATCTCTCACAGCAGTATATCTCACAGTAGTATCTCTCACACAGTATCTCTCATAGCAGTTTCTCTCACCGCAGTATCTCCCACCAATATCTCTCACACTAGTATCTCTCACAGCAGTATCTCTCACAGCAGTATCTCTCACAGCAGTATCTCTCACAGCAGTATCTCTCACAGCAGTATCTCTCACAGCAGTATCTCTCACAGCAGTATCTCTCATAGCAGTTTCTCTCACCGCAGTATCTCCCACCAATATCTCTCACACTAGTATCTCTCACAGCAGTATCTCTCACAGCAGTATCTCTCACAGCAGTATCTCTCACAGCAGTGTCTTTCACACTAGTATCTTTCACACCAGTATCTCTCACATTAGTATCTCTCACACCAGTATCTCTCACATTAGTATCTCTCCAACCAGTATCTCTCACACTAGTATCTCTCACACCAGTATCTCTCACATCAGTATCTCTCACACTAGTATCTATTACACCAGTATCTATCATAATAGTATCTCTTAGAGCAGTATCTTTCCCTCCAGTATCTCTCTCAGCAGTATCTCTCACAGTATATTTCACAGCAATATACCACTCCAGTATCTCTCACTCTCGTATCCGTCACTCCAGAATCTGTCACTCCAATATCTCTCACTTCTGTATCTCTCCAGTATCTCTCCGGTCTTTAATATATCTCAATCCATTATCTGTCATTTATATGTGACACCATTATCTCTTACTCCATTATCATTCCGGTATCTCTCACTCTAGTATCTCCTCCCAGTGTCTACTAGTGTATTTCTTTCTAGCATCTCTCACTGCAGTATTTCTCACTACAGTATCGCTCACTCTTTTATATCTCATTACATATCACACCATTATCTTACACATAATCTCTCACTCCATTACCTCTCCACTGTCTCTCACCCCAGTATCTATAATTTATTTGTCTCGTATTCCAATATCTCTCACTCTTGTATATCAGATATCTCTCACTATAGTATCTCACACCAATATCTTTCACTACAGTATTTCACTACAATATCTCTAACTACAGTATCTCGCACCACTACCTCTGACTACAAAATCTCTCACTACAGTATCTCCCTACAATATATCTCATTACAATATTTCTCACTACAATATCTCCTTCAGTATCTCTCACTACAGTATCTCACTACAATATTTTTCACTTCAGTATCTCACTACAATATCTCTCACTTCAGTACCTCACTACAATATCTCTCACTTCAGCATCTCACTACAATATTCTCACTTCAGCATCTCACTACAATATTTCTCACTACAATATCTCTCATCTGATCAACAATACTCTCTAGCATTCATCAATATCTCTCACTGTAGCATATCACTACAATATCTCTCACTACAATATCTCTCACTTCAGCATCTCACTACAATATCTCTCACTGTAGCATCTCACTACAATATCTCTCACTGTAGCATATCACTACAATATCTCTCACTACAATATCTCTCACTTCAGCATCTCACTACAATATCTCTCACTACAATATCTCTCACTTCAGCATCTCACTACAATATCTCTCACTTCAGCATCTCACTACAATATTTCTCACTACAATATCTCTCACTACAATATCTCTCACTTCAGCATCTCACTACAATATCTCTCACTACAATATCTCTCACTTCAGCATCTCACTACAATATCTCTCACTTCAGCATCTCACTACAATATCTCTCACTGCAGCATCTCACTACAATATCTCTCACTTCAGCATCTCACTACAATATCTCTCACTACAATATCTCTCACTTCAGCATCTCACTACAATATCCCTCACTTCTGTACCTCACTACAATATCTCTCACTGCAGCATCTCACTACAATATCTCTCACTGACTCACCTACAATATCTCTCACTGCAGCATCTCACTACAATATCTCTCACTTCAGCATCTCACTACAATTTCACTACCTCTCACTACAATATCTCTCACTTCAGCATCTCACTACAATATCCTCTCAGCACTCACTACAATATCTCTCACTTCAGCATCTCACTACAATATCTCTCACTACAAATCTCTCTACAATATCCTCACTACATCTCTCACTACAATATCTCTCACTTCAGTATCTCACTACAATATCTCTCACTTCAGTATCTCACTACAATATCTCTCACTTCAGCATCTCACTACAATATCCCTCACTTCTGTACCTCACTACAATATCTCTCACTTCAGCATCTCACTACAATATCTCTCACTGCAGCATCTCACTACAATATCTCTCACTACAATATCTCTCACTTCAGCATCTCACTACAATATCTCTCACTTCAGCATCTCACTACAATATCTCTCACTACAATATCTCTCACTTCAGCATCTCACTACAATATCTCTCACTACAATATCTCTCACTTCAGCATCTCACTACAATATCTCTCACTACAATATCTCTCATTTCAGCATCTCACTACAATATCTCTCACTTCAGCATCTCACTACAATATCTCTCACTTCAGCATCTCACTCATTTCATCTCTCACTCACATATCTCTACATTCAGCTTTACTACAATATCTCTCACTTCAGCTTTCTAATATCTCTACTTCAGCATCTCACTACAATATC
>NC_069405.1:38044338-38064338 GCF_026875155.1 Cherax quadricarinatus | reverse complement strand
ACCCACCAGCCCCCAAACCAACCCACCAGCCTCCAAACCAACCCAACAACTCCCGAACCAACCAACCAGCCTTTAAAACTAACCAACCAACAAGCCCCCAGACCAACCAATCAGCCCCCAAAACCAAACAGCCCAAACTTCCTCCCTCACCAGTACACTTCAAGGGAAGTTTATTCAATCATTTACATACCGTCTCTCATGTGACCATGGCCCTCCTCCCAGTCCCAGTTCCCTGTCATTACCCTCACCGGTACATAGTGATGGTAATTGTACAGCACATAACCCCTCCTCGCCCCCCAGTCCACTGCAATGAGCGGTAACAAAAAAAAGGGGAGAAAAATACGATCAGTGGATATTTATAAGTGGAGTTGAAAGGAGCAAGTGTGTATGTGTGTGTGTATGTGTGTGTATGTGAGTGTGTGTGTGTGTGTGTGTGTGTGTGTGTGTGTGTGTGTGTGTGTGTGTGTGTGTGTGTGTGTGTGTGTGTGTGTGTGCGTGTGAGTGTGTGTGTGTGCTCACCTAGTTCTACTTACCTAGTTGTGATTGCAGGGGTCGATTCACAGCTCCTGGAACGCCTCTTCACTAGTCACTACTCGGTCACTCTCCATGCTCCATGAGCTTTATCATACTTCTTCTTAAAGCTATGTATGGATCCTGCCTCCACTACATCACTTCCCAGACTCTTCCACTTCCTGACAACTCTGTGACTAAAGAAATACTTCCTAACATCCCTGTGATTCATCTGTGTCTTCAACTTCCAACTGTGTTCCCGTGTTGCTGTGTCCCATCTCTGGAACATCCTGTCTTTGTCCACCTTGTCGATTCCTCTCGGTATTTTATATGTCGTTATCATATCCCCCTATCTCTCCTGTCCTCCAGCATAGTCAGGTCGTAGGACTTGCCCCTAACCTCCAGAACTAGTCTTGCTGCAAACCTTTGCACTTTCTCTAGTTTCCTTTCATGCTTGGCTAGGTGCGGGTTCCAAACTGGTGCCGCATACTCCAATACTGAAACTATATACTGTGCCAAAACAAAAGCATTCACATTGCTAAACTCACAAACTAGTATTTAGTCACTTAGCCATAATACCAACTTACCTCATAATTTGTAATATTTTACGATTAAGAATAAAACTAAGTATGCCCGAAATGCCTAGCCATGCTAAGCGTTCTAGTGGTACACTCTGTAATCACAATTCTACTACATGTAAACCAAACAATAACCAAATTTCTGTAAACTCAGCATTGTAATCCTTATAGAGAATAAACTTTGAATATGGGCCTAACGTACACGGTGTACAGGGTCCTGAACGATTCCTCATTAAGATGTCGGAATGCTGTTCTGAGGTTTGTTAGGTGCTCATATGCTGCAGCAGTTATTTGGTTGATGTGCGCTTCAGGAGATGTGCCTGGTGTTATACTCACCCCAAGATCTTTTTCCTTGACTGAGGTTTGTAGTCTCTGGCGCCCCTAGACTGTACTCCGTCTGCGGTCTTCTTTTCCCTTCCCCAATCTTCATGACTTTGCACTTGGTGGGGTTGAACTCCTGGAAGTAGATTCTGGACCAGTCCTGCAGGCTGTCTGGATCCCTGTGTAGTTCGGCCTGGTCCTCATCCGACTGAATTCTTCTCATTAATTTCGCAATATTTGCAAACAGGGACACTGCTGAGTCTAAGCATTCTGTCATGTCGTTCTCAAATACCAGAAACAGCACTGGTCCTAGGACTGACCCTTGTGGAACCCCGCTTGTCACAGGCGCCCACTCTGGCACCTCCTCACGTACCATGACTTGTTGTTGCCTATCAGTCATGTATTCTTTGATCCATTGCAGTGCATTCCCTGTTATACTTGCCTAGTCCTCCAGTTTTTGAACTAATCTCTAGTGTAGAACTGTGTCAAAAGCCATCTTACAGGCCAAGAAAACGCAATCTACCTATCCCTTTCTCTCTCTCTCTCTCTTGTCTTACTGCTGTCACCCTGTCATAGAACTCCAGTAAGTTTGTGACACAGGATTTCCCGTCCCTGATAAGCTTCTCCATGACGTTACATACTGTACATGTCAGTGACACTAGACTATATTTGCTGTCTTCCATACCTCAGGTATTCGCCCTGTTTCGATAGATATGTTGAAGATTGTTGTTAGTGGTGCATATAGCACCTCTGGTCCCTCTCTCAGGATCCATGGAGAGATGTTATCCGGCCCCATCGCCTTTGCGGTATCTAGCTCACTCAGCAGCCTCTTTACTTCTTCCTCGGCTGTATGTATTGTGTCCAACGCATGGTGGCGTAGCCCACCTCTCCGTCTTTCTGGAGTCCCTTCTGTCTCGTCTGTGAACACGTCTTTGAATCTCATGGTGAGTTCCTCACATACTTCGTGATCGTTTCTTGTGATCTCTCCTTCCTTCCTTAGCCTGATTACCTGGTCCTTGACTGCTGTTTTCCTCCTGATGTGGCTGTATAACAGCTCCAGGTCAGATTTGGCTTTCGCTGCTATGTCGTTTTCATATTCTCTTGGGTCCTATGCATGTGGGTCCTTTCCTTTGTGTGTGTGTGTGTGTGTGTGTGTGTGTGTGTGTGTGTGTGTGTGTGTGTGTGTGTGTGTGTGTGTGTGTGTGTGTGTGTGTGTGTGTGTGTGTGTGTGTGTGTTGTGTGTGTGTGTGTGTGTGTGTGTGTGTGTGTGTGTGTGTGTTGTGTGTGTGTGTGTAAAACTCTACTTGCAAAGAAACACTTTCTAGCATTCTCCAGGCACCTCTTCCTTCTTTCTTTCCAGTTGCCTATAGTCTTCTCCCTCTTGGGTTTCCTCAATTTTCTTTATTTTCCCCCAGTCCTTTGTGATCTTGCAATTACTTCTTTTTCGTCACCTGTAAATTGTTATCAAGTCTCTTTGCTTCTTCTTTTAGCAACAATAGAAACCAATGCGTTCTAAAATTTCTTCGTGTCTTCTATTGTTCAAACCTTCAAATGATTTTCCTGAGTATTTTTATGATGTGTTCGTATTTTGCTTAGGATATTTTGTTAAGTTTCGAACACAGTAATACTGCATATTACATTGTTTAGGTTTGTTGTGACATGCAAAGAGGATGTTCCCTTTATTCGGTGCATGTATACATCCTCATTAAAAGGCTACCTCCCCAACCAACGAACCAGATGCTAAGGGTCGGACTATGGGGCCCCATCGTCAGGTCAGTACCTAGGTTCAACCAATGAGAAGGTGGGTCTAGCAATTGTGGAGGTGATGTGGTTACCACTCACGTTTTCACTCCTGTCATTTCCATTCGAGAGCTGGTTGAAGCACGATGGTCTGCTTTCTCTTGGCTGCTATTCTGACTTGATTACCGTGGCATACACTAATACATATTGCTGTACATAGTGTATATAGTGTACATACTGGTGTTTATACTTGGTGAAGGATAATATAATTCAAAGTTATTCATATGTGTTTATTTTGCTCCCTTTACACCCAGGATAACAGGCCTTTGAGAACCTGGGATGTAATATTCGTACACCTCAGTAATACTACAAAACAAATTCTGGCCACAAAATAGAGCGAAACACCAACGTCAAAGACCTGGGAGTGATCATGTCGGAGGATCTCACCTTCAAGGACCATAACATTGTATCAATCGCATCTGCTAGAAAAATGACAGGATGGATAATGAGAACCTTCAAAACTAGGGAGGCCAAGCCCATGATGACACTCTTCAGGTCACTTGTTCTATCTAGGCTGGAATATTGCTGCACACTAACAGCACCTTTCATTGCCGACCTAGAAAATGTACAGAGAACTTTCACGGCGCGCATAACGGAGATAAAACACCTCAATTATTGGGAGCGCTTGAGGTTCCTAAACCTGTATTCTCTGGAACGCAGGAGGGAGAGATACATGATTATATACACCTGGAAAATCCTAGAGGGACTAGTACCGAACTTGCACACGAAAATCACTCACTACGAAAGCAAAAGACTTGGCAGACGATGCAACATCCCCCCAATGAAAAGCAGGGGTGTCACTAGCACGTTAAGAGACCATACAATAAGTGTCAGGGGCCCGAGACTGTTCAACTGCCTCCCAGCACACATAAGGGGGATTACCAACAGACCCCTGGCAGTCTTCAAGCTGGCACTGGACAAGCACCTAAAGTCGGTTCCGGATCAGCCGGGCTGTGGCTCGTACGTTGGTTTGCGTGCAGCCAGCAGCAACAGCCTGGTTGATCAGGCTCTGATCCACCAGGAGGCCTGGTCAGAGACCGGGCCGCGGGGGCGTTGACCCCCGGAACTCTCTCCAGGTAAACAGGTAAATTACATTGTTTAGGCTCGTACACCTCAGTAATAATACACGTTACATTGTTCACGTTCGTGCACCTCAGTAATACCACATGTTACACTGTTTTGGCTTGGTTGTGGATATAATTTTGAGCATTCCAGCAGCATCAGTGTGTCTGCGGCGATATTTTCAATGTTCTCAGAGTAATGTACCAGCATCCCCCTCCTGGCTGCCTCTGTCTGATCTGTATCTTGTGTTTATCTGATCTGCCAGTGACACACTCTCTTAATTAGAGCTCTCTCTCTCTCTCTCTCTCTCTCTCTCTCTCTCTCTCTCTCTCTCTCTCTCTCTCTCTCTCTCTCTCTCTCTCTCTCTCTCTCTCTCTCTCATTCTCATTGTCTTTTTTTTTTTTTTTTTTTTTTTTTTTACACAGGGTTTGACAACTTTAAGGATCCCTAGCTTTATTGACAAGCTATTTACAGGTTAAGGATTCCTAACTTTATTGGCAAGCTAAGAGCTGTTACCTACATCAGCTCATTTGAAAGCATTTTCATTGTTATGAGACATACAAGTAGGGAACAGGATGAAGTTGGAGCTATCTGTGGGCCAGCATTTTCATTTGATCAACTGACTTTATCTCGTTGACATCATTATGCTGTACGAATGTGTTCCATACTCGAGTCATCCTGGGTATATATGATCTCAGATGGAGTGATGTTCTGGAGAAGGGTACAGCCAGAGTGAAGTTGCTGCTTTCTGCCCGTCTTGTGGCATAAAAGCTTGTTTCACGCTGTCCTCGAAGTGGATCCAAGTGTGGTACTTTGACAATATTGGCCTTGTACATAACAGTAAGGCCACCCACATCCCTCCTGTGCTGAAGGCTCTGCTGAAATGACAGATCTATCCAGGATGGGTCCAGGCGAGAGATGAGACGTCTTGTTCTGTTCTCTACTCTGTCAAGCAGTCGCAGATGAGAGGGGGGGGGGCAGGCAAACCAAGAAAGTGGAGCATACTCAAGGTGTGAGCGTACTTGTGCTTCGTACAGGATCTTGCAACCCCTGCTGTCAAGCAGATGCGAGATACGGTGAAGTGCTGTAAGCTTCCTGGCTGCCTTGTTTGCAAGATTTACAACATGGTTCTTCATGGTTAGTTTAGAGTCAAATTTCACCCAAAGGATATCTCTCTCTCTCTCTCTCTCTCTCTCTCTCTCCCTGACACTTTCACTATTATATTATATTCTGTATTCTTTGTTATTTTCTCACAGTACCTATATATGACATTTATTGACACACACACACACACACACACACACACACACACACACACACACCACACACACACACACACACACCACACACACACACAACACACACACACATACACACACACACATACACACACAAATTACTAACCACTAGAGCAGACGCTTCGTCAGTATAACAAGAGTTATGAGACAGTTATAATTTCTTTTACATCTGACGTATAACTCATCAATAATCTCCTTCTCTCATGTCATAAAAGTCTCTCCAGTAATATATAAAACCTAACTTTTTGACTTATGTCATCATAATTACAGTCATTTATGACACCACATACTGTACACATGTATGTGCAGTATGTAGTGCTGTATGGTGGTATATGGTGCAGGAGGAGCCATATGTCTATGGTGCATCCAACAAAGAGAACAACAAACTATCGCTCTACCTCGGGAAAACAGAAGCCATACTCTTTTTGCACGAAAAAGTTAACTGAAAAAGGAAAATAATTTTAATGTGTATTGTAATGGGGAACCCATCACTTTCAGCATCTTCAATGAAATATCTGAGAACCCCTTTTGACCCAAGCATGTCAGGAGAATTGATAAGGAACAGTTTAGTAAAGAAAGCGAATGCTAGGCTAAAATTCCTCTATACACAAGCACAATATCTACCTTCTGAGGCTTGCAGGACCCTATGTCAGACAGATTATTCTTTCTCCTTGTGGTACTCTGCCTTAACAAAAAAAAAAAACTGAATGACAGACAACAAATCACCCTGCCCAGGATGAATCACAACATATAGGCCAGGATAACTCACAACAACCGTATATGCTGAGTGTTGAAGACAGAGTAAAGCAACTGAAATTAAGTTACGTTTACAAAACTGCTCACAAGCAGTATCCAGAATCTCTTGCTGCCAAGTTTGTCAAAGCTGTGAACCATAACAAGTATAGTACTAAAGGAAGTGAACGCAATTTTGTAGAGCCCACAGTCTGTGATCAGGCTTCAAAGACCTTTTATAATGCAGCAATAAAGGAGTGGAACGGACTGCCTCCACATGTCAAAGACTGTCCTAGCATGAGCCAGTTTAGGTCTTCAGAGAGTTAAAATGTACCTAATGAACGAAGCTACAGAAAGATACCTAATGAATGAAGCTAAAGAAAGAAACCTAACGAATGAAACTACAGAAAGGTACCTAACGAATGAAGCTACAGAGAGGTACCTAATAAATGAAGCTATAGAACGGGAAAGATTAATTTCTTGCATACCAAACATTCATGTACCTATTATTGTAAACTGATCCTCTCTGCAATATTAATTTTCATAGCAAATGTGATAGAGACATTGTTTTGATCTTTGAAAGTCAGATTATCTGACATTATCGCTCCCAAGTCATTCACATTAGTTTTTCGCTCTATTGTGTGGTTGGAATTCTGTTTTCTCTCTCAGGATCCACGGAGAGATGTCTGGCCCCATCGCCCTTGAGATATCTAGTTCGCTTGGCAGCCTCTTCACCTCATCCTCGGTTGTCTGTATCGTGTCCAGAACTTGTTGATGTATCCCACCTCACCGTCTTTGTGGAACCTTTTCTATCTATAATGTGAATACTTCTGTGAATATTAATTTCTTGCCCTTTGACTAGTCTCATTCTCCTGGGTCCTTTGCTTTCTATACTTCCTCCATTCTCTATCACACTTGGATTTAGCCGCTCTGCACCTTTGGGTGAACCAACGGCTCGTCCTGGCCTTCTCATTATGTCTGTTGCCCTTGAGTACAAACCTCCCCTCTCCTTGCACATTATTGTCCCGTATTCCATCATCTCATTCACTGTTTTACCTGCCAGTTCTCTGTTTCACTGGACCTCGTGCAGGAAATTCCTCAGGACTGTGTTGTCCCCTCTGTTGTACTGAGGCTTAATTCTTCCTGCCTCCCTATCCACTTGTGTTGTATGGTAGTATGTGGTTGTGTATGGTGGTATGTGGTGCTATATGGTGGTATGTGGTGTTGTATGGTGGTATGTGGTGCTAAATGGTGGTATGTGGTGATGTATGGTTGTATGTGTTGTATGGTGATATGTGGTCTTGTATGGTAACATGTGGTGTTGTATGGTGGTATGTGGTGCCGTATGGTGGTATGTAGTGTTGTATGGTGGTATGTGGCCTTGTATGGTAGTATATGGTGCTGATGGTGGTATGTGGTGTTGCATGGTGGTATGTGGTGTTGTATGGTGGTATGTAGTGTTGTATAGTGGTATGTGGTGCTACATGATGGTTTGAGGTGTTGTATGGAGGTATGTTGTGTTGTATGGTGGTTTGTGGTATTGTAGGGGGTATGTGGTGTTGCATGTTGGTATGTGGTGTTGTATGGTGGTTTGTGGTATTGTAGGAGGTATGTTGAGTTGCATGGTGGTATGTGGTGTTGTAGGGAGGTATGTGGTGTTGTATGGTGTATGTGGTGTTGCATGGTGGTTTATGATATTGTAGGGAGGTACATGGTGTTGGATAGTGGTATGTGGTGTTATAGGGAGATAAGTGGTGTCGTATGTTGGCATGTGGTGTTGCATGGTGGTTTATGGTGTTATATGTGGTGTTGTACGGAGGTATGTAGTGTTGTAGGGAGGTATGTGGTGTTGTATGGTGGTATGTGGTGCTGGATGGTGGTATGTGGTGTTGTATGGTGGTATGTGGAGTTGCATGGTGGTATGTGGTGTTGTATGGTGGTATGTGGTGTTGAAAGGAGGTATGTGGTGTTGTATGGTGGTATGTGGCGTTGCTTGATGGTTCGTGGTGTTGTATGGGGGCATGTGGTGTTGCATGGTGGTTTGTGGTATTGTAGGGAGGTATGTGGTGTTGTATTGTGGTATGTGGTGTTGTAGGTGGCATGTGGTGTTGTATGGTAGTTTGTGGTATTGTAGGGAGATATGTGGTGTTGTATGGTGGTAAGTGGTGTTGTAGGGAGGTATGTGGTATTGTAGGGAGGTATGTGGTGTTGTATGGTGCTATGTTGTATTGTAGGGAGGTATGTTGTGTTGTATGGTTGTATGTTGTATTGTAGGGAGGTATGTGGTGTTGTATGGTGGTATGTGGTGGTGTACGGTGGTACGTGGTATTGTAGAGAGGTATGGGGTATTTTAGGGAGGTATGTGGCATTGTATGGTGGTATGTGGTGTTGTATGGTGGTATGTGGTGGTGTACGGTGGTACGTGGTATTGTAGAGAGGTATGGGGTATTGTAGGGAGGTATGTGGCATTGTATGGTGGTATGTGATGTTGTATGGTGGTATGTGGTGTTGTATGGTGGTATTTGACATTGTAGGGAGGTATGTGGTATTGTATGGTGGCATGTGGTGTTGTATGGTGGTATGTGTGGTGTTGTATGGTGGTATGTGGTATTGTAGGGATGTATGTGGTGTTGTATGGTGGTATATGGTATTGTATGGTGTTATGTAGTATTGTATTGGTGGTATGTGGTGTGTACGGTGGTATGTGGTATTGTATGGTGGAATGTGGTGTTGTATGTGGTATGTGGTATTGTAGGGACTTATGTGGTGTTGTATGTTGGTATGTGGTATTGTATGGTGGTATGTTGTATTGTAGGGAGGTATGTTGTGTTGTATGGTGGTATGTTGTATGTAGGGAGGTAAGGGTGTTGTATGGTGGTATGTGGTACTGTAGGGAGGTATGTGGTATTGTATGGTGGTATGTGGTGTTGTATGGTGGTATGTGGTGTTGTATGGTGGTATGTAGTGTTGTATGGTGGTATGTGGTATTGAAGGGAGGTATGTGGTATTGTAGGGAGGTATGTGGCATTGTATGGTGGTATGCGGTGTTGTATGGTGGTATGTGGTGTTGTATGGTGGTATGTGGTATTGTATGGTGGCATGTGGTGTTGTATGGTGGTATGTGGTGTTGTATGGGGGTATGGGGTGTTGTATGGCGGTATGTGGTTATTTTAGGGAGGTATGTGGTATTGTATGGTGGCATGTGGTTTGTATGGTGGTATGTGGTGTTGTATGGTGGGATGTGGTGTTGTATGGTGGTATGTGGTATTGTAGGGAGGTATGTGGTATTGTATGGTGGGTATGTGGTGTTGTATGGTGGTATGTGGTGTTGTATGGTGGTATGTGGTGTTGTATGGTGGTATGTGGTATTGTAGAGAGGTATGTGGTATTGTAGGGAGGTATGTGGTATAGCATGGTGGCATGTGGTGTTGTATGGTGGTATGTGGTGTTGTATGGTGGTATGTGTTATTGTAGGGATGTATGTGGTGTTGTATCGTGGTCTATGGTATTGTATGGTGGTATGTGGTGTTGTATGGTGGTATGTGGTATTGTATGGTGGTATGTGGTGTTGTATGGTGGTATGTGGTGTTGTATGGTGGTATGTGGTTGTAGTAGGTGGTATGTGGTGTTGTATGGTGGAATGTGGTGTTGTATGGTGGTATGTGGTGTTGTATGATGGTATGTGGTGTTGTATGGTGGTATGTGGTGTTGTATGGTGGTATGTGGTGTTGTATGGTGGTATGTGGTGTTGTATGGTGGTATGTGGTGTTGTTTGGTGGTATGTGGTGTTGTATGGTGGTATGTGGTGTTGTATGATGGTATGTGGTGTTGTATGGTTGTATGTGGTGTTGTATGGTGGTATGTGGTGTTGTATGGTTGTATGTGGTGTTTTTATGGTGGTATGTGGTGTTGTTGGTGGTATGTGGTGTTGTATGGTGGTATATGTGGTGTTGTATGGTGGTATGTGGTGTTGTATGGTGGTATGTGGTGTTGTATGGTGGTATGTGGTGTTGTATGGTGGTATGTGGTGTTGTATGGTGGTATGTGGTGTTGTATGGTGGTATGTGGTGTTGTATGGTGGTATGTGGTGTTGTATGGTGGTATGTGGTGTTGTATGATGGTATGTGGTGCTGTATGGTGGTATGTGGTGTTGTATGGTGGTATGTGGTGTTTGTATGGTGTTATGTGGTGTTGTATGGTGGTATGTGGTGTTGTATGGTGGTATGTGGGTTGTATGGTGGTATGTGGTGTTGTATGGTGTTATGTGGTGTTGTATGGTGGTATGTTGGTGTTGTATGGTGGTATGTGGTGTTGTATGGTGGTATGTGGTGTTGTATGGTGGTATGTGGTGTTGTATGGTGGTATGTGGTGTTGTATGGTGGTATGTGGTGTTGTATGGTGGTATGTGGTGTTGTATGGTGGTATTTTGGGTGTTGTATGATGGTATGTGGTGCTGTATGGTGGTATGGGGTGTTGTATGGTGGTATGTGGTGTTGTATGGCGTTATGTGGTGTAGTATGGTGGTATGTAGTGTTGTATGGTGGTATGTGGTGTTGTATGGTGGTATGTGGTGTTGTATGGTGGTATGTGGTGTTGTATGGTGTTATGTGGTGTTGTATGGTGGTATGTGGTGTTGTGTGGTGGTATGTGGTGTTGTATGGTGTTATGTGGTGTTGTATGGTGGTATGTGGTGTTGTGTGGTGGTATGTGGTGTTGTATGGTGGTATGTGGTGTTGGATGTGGTATGTGGTAATGGGATAACACAAGCAGCTAGACATAAAAAAAAACTTTATAATTAATTAATATATCTAACTTTTATCCCCTTATTTATTTAAATTAATAATATTTTAATATTTAAAGATAAATTATGAAAGTGAAAGTTTATAAATTGTTAAATTTTTATTTAGTATTGTAAAACGATGGCATTTTAAAATAAATAAGTTTAAATTGTTTTTTCCTTTAGAATACACCTTAATTACTTATATTGGCAATATAACTTTAAACCTGGAGCCAGAGCTTACTGCCACCTGCAGCTCACAAGACTGCCATTCCCACGAGCTTCCCTGGGGTGAGGAAGATGGCAGACCAGAGGCCTAGCTTCTCCCTACGAACCCAGTGAGAGCTGGGAATGTGGCTAGGCCTGGGGAACAGTTGGTCCCTGATGATGAGGAGGTACTTGTACCTCCTCCCTTGGAGGTCATAGGTCTCAGATGTTCCCACGACAGGGAACCAAGGCCGGAGCACCATCTGGAAAAGACCCAGACCGGGAGTGTACCGGCGAATGAAGAAGTACATATAACTTTAGTGGTTATAATCATAACAATGATTTTTAAAGAGGTGGACCCGAAAGCCAGTGGAAGGCCTCTATCAGATGACCAAAAGCTCCAGGTGTGGGTCATGATATGACTTATTATTATTATTATGAAAGATTCGCCGGTATTCTCCCGGCCCGGGCCTTTTCCAAGTGGCGGCCCGGCCTTGGCTCCCTCTCTAGGGAGTGTCTGAGACCTAAGTCTCCCATGGGAGGAGGCACAAGTACCTCCTCATCTTAGGGACCAACTGTCCCCAGGCCTAGCCACAAGCTAGGCCTCTCTGGCCTGCCGTCCCCGCCCCAAGGGGGCTAATGGGAATGAGAGTCCTGAGAGCTGCAAGGTCGGGCTCAGGCACCTACCCTACCCTAGAAGGGCTGAGCATGGTGTCCATGATCAAGGAAACATCCTTGAAGGGTAACACATGTAGATTGACAAAACAAAAACTATATAATTAATTATTACATATAGAGTTTTATTCCTATTTATATTTAATATTACTTTACTATTAAAACCAAAATTAAGAAAAATTTTAGTGTTAATAATTTTTTATTGTTTTAAAAAATTGTATATTAATACTAAATAATTAAAATTGTGTTTTTTTTCTATATAATAGCTTTCGAAGAGTAACGAGTGGCATTGTTTAGGTAGTATTCGTAATACTACTTTCGAAATTACTATTACAGTAAACAAATTTTTCTCCTGTAGTTCCTGTCCCTTTAACATTATTGTTCATCAAGAGAGGTTCATTGATGACCATGATAGCTTCTTAATGCACTGAATAGTTATTTTTAATTACCTTGGATACAATGTAATTACTTTCTAATAATTTTTTAAACGGCGGACCGGTATGCCAACGGAAGGCCTCGGTCAGATGACCAAAAGCTCCAACTGCGGGTCATCTGCCTAAGACCCGTGTCAGGAAACTCTTGTCCTGTTTCCTGACGAACCTAACCTATAATAAACGACAGAGCCATCGCTGTAGTCGGTAGTACAGCGCAGGGGCCTCCTAGGTGACAGGACCACGGTTCGATCCTCCTTCCATTTGTTTGTTTTATTCATTAAGGAACGCAAGTAAGAAAGTGTGGGATGCAGTATTGATCCTGAGGGACTCCCGTTCACGGGTTGTGCCAGGATTTATCTTCTCTCCCTCAGTCTTGTTATGATTCGTTGTAATATTCTTAGTAATTTTTAAGATATTCTTGCGTCTTCCTTATTGTGGCTGCAGGGGTCAATTCATAGCTCCTGGCCCCTTGTGCGTACAATTCAAACATTCTAATTCCATCTATACCTTGAGGGGAGAGAGAGAGAGAAAAAAAAAAGTGAGCTAGCACATCATAACCCACCATGACGGTACCAGCATAAAAAAAAACCCAAGCCAGAGAGTGTGGAGACAGAGGTGGCTTAATACAAGGTTGCAATAATGTGCGGCGCGTCTCTGACCCCCCCAATCATGACAGTCTCGTAGCACCGCCAGCCAGCTGACACCACCACCACCACCCGCTACATGATACGTCCACTTCATTACGTTTTACTGGATGCTGCGAGGGGAATATTAGTGGAAATACAATGATGGTGTTGTGTGACTAACGATGTAGTGGAGGGAGGAGGTGGGGACTAGGGAAAGGGAGGGGTATAGCTTGTCATTAAGGAAGGTATCTTTGTGTGTGTGTGTGTGTGTACTCACCTAGTTGTACTCACCTAGTTGAGGTTGCGGGGGTCGAGTCCGAGCTCCTGGCCCCGCCTCTTCACTGATCGATACTAGGTCACTCTCCCTGAGCCGTGAGCTTTATCATACCTCTGCTTAAAGCTATGTATGGATCCTGTGTGTGTGTGTGTGTGTGTGTGTGTGTGTGTGTGTGTGTGTGTGTGTGTGTGTGTGTGTGTGTGTGTGTGTGTGTGTGTGTGTGTGTGTGCGTATGTGTGTGTGTGTGTGTGTGTGTATGTGTATGTGTGTGTGTGTGTGCGTGCTTGTGTATTCATCTATATGTAGTTGCAGGGGTCAAATCTTAGCTCCTGGCCCCACCTCTCAACTTGCAGCTTCCTAGATTCACTCACTCCTAACCTCGTGGGCCTCCACTACTTCATTGTGGTCATTTCTCTTCCTGACCACTCTAAGACTGAAGAAATACTTCCTGACATCCCTTTAACTTATCTGTCTTTAACTTCCAACTGTGCTCCCAGGTATCTGTTTTCGCCTCTCTATCCCTGTCTATTCTACCAATGTCTTCGAGAATTTTATATTTTATCTTCCCTAGTTCTGTCCTCCAGTTAATATTAGTTTCATTTCAGTTAGCCTCTCCTCTTAATGTGCTTTTTCAGGTGTGGGTTCTATACTGGTGCTGCGTACTCCAAGATGGTCCTAATGTAGCTTGCATAAAGTGCCCGGAATGACTTTGTTGAGATGCTTGAAGGCTAAGGCTACTCTTGGATTTGCCTGATAAGCAATGGCTGTAGAGGTTATTCATTTGACGTGAGCCTCTGGTAATATGTTAGGCACTATGCTCATCCCTAGGCCTTTCTGAGTGATGTCTGCATTCTCTGTTCCCGGAGTCTATACTTCATGTCTAGTCTTCTAGCCACTTAGACAATCTTCATAACCTTGCATTACCTGGGGTTGAATTCAAGCAGTCACTTATCTGACAGGTCTTGCCATTTGTCCAAATCCATTTGCAATCTTTCTCTGTCCTAGTTTTTTTTTTTTACTCATTTGTTTTGCATCAAACAAAACACATCTGACTCTGCTATGTCAGTCACGTCAATCAGAAATATCATCGCTGTTCCTCCACCTTCCATATTTCTTCTGTCTTGACTTATCACCTGATAGACTGCTGGGAATATGGCATCTGATATTTCCATCGGCTTTGTCTCTACCGTAGCTACGATATCTAGGGATACCACTGCTGCTCTGTCACCTCATCTCACTTGATAACCCATTTGCATTTCCCATAACATACAATGGTTTGTGTTGGCTGGACTGTCTGTATGTTCCGCAGCTGAGAGTAGTGGGGAGGTAAGGCTGAGGTGGGTTTGTGCATCATTACTGGCACGAGGAGTCAGGGATTAGGTTATATGCAGGGAACGGGGAGGGGAAGGGGATGGGGAAGGGGACGGGGTAGGGAAGGGGAAATGGGAGGGAAAGAGTTGGGAAAGGTGCCTTGAGTTGGCTCCTCTCCGTGGGTGACTGAGTGTGTGTGTGTGTGTGTGTGTGTGTACTCACCTAATTGTAGTTGCAAGAGTCGATACTCAGCTCCTGGTCCCGCCTCTTCACTGAACGCTTCTAGGTCCTCTCTCTCCCTGCTCCATGAGCTTTATCATACCTCGTCTTAAAGCTATGTATAGTACCTGCCTCCACTACATCGCTCGCCAGGCTGTGCCTCTTCCTGACCACTCTGTAACTGAAGATCTGCTTCCTAACATCCCTGTGACTCATCTGAATCTTCAACTTCCAAGAGTGATCCCTCGTTTCTGTGTCCCCTCTTTGGAACATCTTATCTCTGTCCATCTTCTCTACTCCACGCAGTATTTTGTATGTCGTTATCATGTCTCCCCTATCCTTCCTGTCCTCCAGTGTCGTCAGGCCGATTTCCCTCAACCTTTCTTCATAGGACATTCCCCTTAGCTCTGGAACTAACCTTGTCGCAAACCTTTGCACTTTCTCTAATTTCTTGACGTGCTTGATCAATTGCGGGTTCCAAACTGGTGCTGTATACTCCAATATGGGCCTGACGTATACGGTGTACAGTGTCTTGAAAGATTCCTTACTTAGGTATCGGAATGCTAATCTCAGGTTTGCCAGGCGCCCATATGATGCAGCAGTTATCTGGTTGATGTGTGCTTCCGGAGACGTGTTCGGTGTTATAATCACGCCAAGATCTTTCTCCTTGAGGGAGGTTTGCAGTCGTTGGCCACCTAGCCTATACACTGCTTGCGGTCTTCTTTGCCTTTCTCCAATCTTCATGACTTTGCATTTGGCAGGGTTGAAATCGAGAAGCCAATTGCTGGACCACGTGTCCAGCCTGTCCAGGTCTCTTTGAAGGTCTGCCTGGTCCTCATCTGATTTAATTCTCCTCATTAACTTCACATCATCTGCAAACAGGGATACCTCTGAGTCTATCCCTTCCATCATGTCATTCACATATACCAAAAATAGCACTGGTCCTAGGACCGACCCCTGTGGGACCCCGCTCGTCACAGGTGCCCACTGTGATACCTCATCATGTACCATAACTCGTTGTTGCCTTCCTGTCAGGTATTCTTTGACCCATTGAAGTGCCCTTCCCGTTATACGCGCATGATCCTCTAGTTTCTGCACTAATCTCTTGTGAGGAACTGTGTCGAAGGCCTTTTTGCAGTCCAAGAAGATGCGATCAACCCACCCCTCTCTCTTTCGTCTCTTACTTCTGTTGCTTTATCATAAAACTCCAGAAGGTTTTTGACACAGGATTTGCCTTCCATGAAACCGTGCTGGTTGTCATTTATACTTTTGTTCCGTTCCAGTTGCTCTACCACTCTCCTCCTGATAATCTTCTACATTACTTTGCATACTATACACGTCAGTGACACTGGTCTGTAGTTTAGCGCCTCTTTTCTGTCTCCTTTTTTAAAAATGGGAACTACATTTGCCGTCTTCCATACCTCAGGTAGTTGCCCAGTTTCATGGGATGTGGTGAAGATATTGGTTAATGGGATACACAACATTTCTGCTCCCTTTCTAAGGACCCATGGGGAGATGTTGTTCTGTCCCATTGCCTTTGATGTATCAAGGTCACTTAGCAGCTTCTTCACCTCCTCCTCAGTTGTGTGTATGCCGTCCAGCACTTGTTGGTGTATTCCCTGCTGTGTCCCCCCTCTGTCCTGTGTTCCCAGAGTCCTTATTGTCTCCACAGTGAATACTTCCTTAAATCTCTTGTTGAGCTCCTCACATACCTCTTGATCGTTTCGTGTGAGCTCCCGTCCTTCTTTCATCAGCCTGATCACCTGGTCTTTGACTGTTGTCTTTCTCCTATGTCGTTTTCATACTGTCGCTGGGCCTCCCTCCTTGTCTGTGCATATTCGTTTCTGGCTCTTTGACCGACCTTATTTTCCTGGGTCCTTTTGCCTTCTGTACCTTTTCCATTCTCTAATGCACTTAGTTTTTGCCTCCCTACACCTCTGGGTAAACCAAGGACTCACTTTGGTCTTCCCATTGATTCTGTTGCCCTTGGGAACAAACCTTTCCTCTGCCTCCTTGCATTTTGTTGTTACATATTCCATCGTTTCGTTCACTGACTTTCCTACCAGCTCTCTGTCATACTGAACCTCCAGCATGAAGTTCCTCATACCTGTGTAGTCCCCCCTTTTATAGCTTTTCTTTTCCCACCCAACTCCTGTTACCCTCTCCACTTGCAGCTCTACTATGTAATCAATACTCAGAACCACATGATCGCTAGCTCCAAAGGGCCTCTCACATGGGATGTCCCCAATGTCTGAACTGCTTACAGTGAACACAAGGTCCAGTCTTGCTGATTCATCCTCCTCTCTCTCTCTGGTAGTGTCCCTGACGTGTTGGTGCATGAGGTTTTCCAGTACCACATCCATCATCTTGGCTCTCCATGTGTCAGGACCCCAGTGAGGATCCAGATTTTCCCAGGTGATCTCCTTATGGTTGAAATCACCCATAACCAGTAACTTTGCTCTGCACGCTTGAGCTCTTCGTGCCATCTCAGCCAGTGTGTCCACCATCGCTCTGTTGTTCTCTTTATATTCCTCTATTGGCCTCCTGCAGTTCTGTGGTGGGTTATACATCATTGCAATTACTACCTTATGTTCCCCAGACTGAATTGTAGCTACTATGTAGTCCCTTTCTCCAATCTCACCCACGCCTTCCGTTTCCTCAAAACTCCATCGGTTCTTCATGAGTAGTGCAACCCCTCCTCCCCCTCTGCTCCTTCTGTCTTTCCTCAGGATCTGATATCCTGGTGGGAAGACTGCACCTGTTATTGTCTCAGTAAGTTTCGTTTTAGTGACTGCTATGATGTCTGGGGACTTCTCATTTATTCTTTCATGCCACTTCTCATTTTTATTTGATAATCCATCTGCGTTCATGTACCACACCTTCAGCTTCTTATCTATCACAGTGCTCCTGGGAAAATATTGGGGTTGGGGGAGCGGGAGCTCTGGAGGGGGTCTAGGAGGGTGTTCAGTGTGGGTGGGGTTTGTGATGGGGGGTGAGGGCAGAGTGCCCATGGGGGATCTACTGTAGGGGTGAGGTTTGTGATGTGGGGGGTGGGGGGGAGAGGGAACAGTGTGTGGGTTTTGGCTTAGATTGTTCAGTTGCATTGGGGGTGTCGCAGTTTGGGTGGGGTTTGTGACGGGGTGGTGGGGGCAGAGGGAACAGTGTGTGGGTTTTTGTTTAGATTGGTCAGTTGCTTTGGGGTTGTTGTGGTTGGAGACCTTTTGCGGGTGTTTCTGCAAGGTGTGTTTGCCCTTCCACCTGAGTCTGGGTTCTGCTCATCTTCATCAGCGCAGCTCATTCCTCCTTTCGTCTTTGCACCCTCTCTCTCGGTATCATCCTTTTTCCTTGTGTTCTGTCGCGATCGAGGTACACTCTCCGGTACTCTGGATTGCCCCTCAGTCGTGCTTTCTTCTGCAGGATCCTGGTTCGAGCTGATTCTGCCTTGAAAATTGCTCTGACCGGCCGTTTCCTTCCACTTGCAAACCACCCAATTCTCCGAAAATTTGTCACCTGGGTCATGTCTCCCTCACCTATTGCTTTCATGATACCTTCGATCGCTTTCTTGTTCTCCTGGTTTCTTTCGTCGTAGGTTTCCCCTTCAACTTCTCGGAGCCCGTAGACAAACACCGACCTCTCCCTCTCCTCCTCCCACTGTTTCTCCCTTTGCATCCTCTGAGGTGTTTTAGTTTCTTCCATTGGAACATTCCTACTATCAATCCCTGCCCTTGCTGTGGCCCCTATGCTCAGTGGACTGTCTTTCCAGTCAGCTGTTCCTTCCCACTGTAGTTGGCTGTTGGAGTCTCTGCATATGTCATAGCTCCTTCCTTGTCTATGGGTCCCTCAATTGTGCACATCGTTGCCTGGATCCCTACAGTCGCCTTGTCTGTGACTGGTACAGAAGTTCCTGATGTCATGTCTGTACTGTCATTTGTCTCTGTTTTCTGTTTAAGATTTTTTGGTTCCGCATCTAAGCACTTTCTTATCTTCAGCTGCTAAGACTTGTAGTCCCCACTTCCTGCTCTCCTCAGCTATCGTCTCCTCCATTTTCTTGCCGAGCTCTGCTAGCTTCCTTCCCCATGCTTCCTCCATTTTTTTTGTGTGTGTATGCGTGTGTGTGTGTGTGTGTGTGGTGTGTGTGTGTGTGTGTGTGTGTGGGGTTGTGTGTGTGTGTGGTGTGTGTGTGTGTGTGTGTGTGTGTGTGTGCGTGTGTGTGTGAGTGTGTGTACCCACCTATATATACCTACCTAGTAGTGACCAGCGAAGAGGCCCTCGCCTCTTCGCTGGTCACTACTTGGTTCACTCTCTCTTCTCTCTTCGAGAGCCTTATCGTACCTCACCTTAAAGCTGTGTACGGATCCTGCCTCTAATATTTCACTTCCTTCCACTTCCTAACTAAGGCTCAAGAAATACGTCCTAACATCTTTGACAAAAGAAACCTCACAACCGGAAGCTGGTGAAGCGATGATGGTCCTCGTAACGAATTCTTCATGTCAACATGCTCATGTCATCAGGATCCTTCATATTCATGTCAACATACGTCATCAAGATCCTCTTCTACCATCCCTCTACTCCCCCACTCCCACTTTCACCTTCCCCTACCCATGTACCATCTCTTCCATTCCTCTATCCAACTTCCTCCTTCCCCTCCACCACTTTAGCCCCTCCATCTACCAACCCCCCCTCCACAACAAAGTTACCCTCCCCCTCCCCACCCACTCCCCTCCCCGTCCCCTCCCCCCGCCCCCCCCTCCCCCTCCTCACCCACTCCCTCACCCTCCACTCCCCCGCCCTCCCCCCCCCCTGACATTCAACACCAGCAGTGACAGTGTCATAAGCGATTGTCTTCCCCCCCCCCAACAATTAAAAAAAAAAATTACAGCTCAGTGTTTGTTTTTTCCCCTCACCATCCACCATCAAAACTTTCTCTCTCTCTCTCTCTCCCCTCTCTCTCTCTCTTACCATTCGTTTTCTCTCATCATTCACCTTCATTTACTATATTTGCTACACTGTCAAGAACGATTTATAAAAAATCGTTCATTTATTGTATGATAAAATTAAGAGAGGGGGAATATTGTATATTTAACTAATACATCATATATATATATATATATAATATATATATATATATATATATATATATATATATATATAAAATATATATATATATATATAT
>NC_069405.1:38036838-38039338 GCF_026875155.1 Cherax quadricarinatus | reverse complement strand
ACACGACTACAAACAAACCACGGAACGGATGGAGTTTAATCCCATGGATATAATGCGAATTTAGCTGATTGCAAAAAAAAAAAAAAATCGTTTTTTCAAAGGGAATTTCCGAAGCGGGTGAAGGCGTTGTGATTCAGAAATTTATTTCCTGTGTCAAAAAAGGGAGGGAAATGTTGAGGGGGAAAATGTAAATTTTAAAGGGTAATGATACATGTTAAGGTAAAACATTTTTGGGGTAATGACATGTTAAGGGTAATGAACATTTAAGAGAAAGAAAAAAAAGAATCGGGCACCCAAAATTTAAAATTTCCCCCTTTGTATTAAAAATAAAATGATAAAAAAAATAAAAATAATAATAAAAATTTATAAAATAATAATAAAATAATAAAAATAAAAAAAATAATAATAATAAAAATAATAATCATAATAAAATAACAATAATAATAAACATAAAAATAAAAAAAACCCAAAAGGAACAAAATAGATATAACGTTCCTGTGTGATTCAAGAAGATATCCCCGTATCCCCACAACCCAGTCCCTCTACTTAAAAGCATCAAGAGTACCCCCCGTATCCCCCCGCCCGTCACCTCTACTTCAAAGCATGCAAAGTACCCCCGTATCCCAAAGCCCAGTCACCCTCTTCAATCTGCAAAGATCCCCGTACCCAAAGCCATCACCTCTTTTTCAATGCATGAAAGAGTATCCCCGTATCCCACAAGCCCAGTCACCTCTACTTCAATGCATGCAAGAGTATCCCCGTATCCCACAAGCCCAGTCACCTCTACTTCAATGCATGCAAGAGTATCCCCGATCCCAAAAGCCCATCCCTCTACTTCAATGCATGCAAAGTACCCCCCGACCCACAACCCCACCTCTACTTCAATGCATGCAAGAGTATCCCCGTATCCCACAAGCCCAGTCACCTCTACTTCAATGCATGCAAGAGTATCCCCGTATCCCACAAGCCCAGTCACCTCTACTTAATGCATGCAAGGTATCCCCGACCCCACAAGCCCATCACCTCTACTTTCAATGCATCAAGAGTACCCCCGATCCCACAAGCCCAGCACCTCTACTTCAAGCATCAAGAGTATCCCCGATCCCACAACCCGTCACCTCTATTCAAGCATGCAAGAGTATCCCCGTACCCAAAACCCACCCACCTCTACCATGCATGCAAGATACCCGTATCCCAAAGCCCATCCCTCTACTTCAATGCATGCAAGAGACCCCCCAATCCCACAACCATCCCCTCTACTAAAATGCATAAAATACCCCGTATCCCACAACCCAGTCACCTCTACTTCAATCAGAAAGAGTATCCCCGTATCCCCAAGCCCATCACCTCATTTAAAATGCATGCAAGATTCCCCGTACCCACAACCATCCCCCTACTTCAAAGCTCAAGAATCCCCGTACCCACAACCCAGTCACCTCTACTTCTGCAGCAAGAGTACCCCGATCCCAAAGCCCATCACCTCTACTTCATGCTGAAGATATCCCCGTACCCCCCAAAACCCCCGCACCTCTACTTAAATGCATCAAATATCCCCGTACCCAAAAGCCCAGCACCCTTACTTCAATGCATGAAGGTTTTCCCCTTTCCCACAACCCCATCACCCTCCTTCAATGCTCAAGAGATCCCCGTATCCCACAAGCCCAGTCACCTCTACTTCAATGCATGCAAGAGTATCCCCGTATCCCACAAGCCCAGTCACCTCTACTTCAATGCATGCAAGAATCCCCCGTATCCCACAAGCCCAGTCCCTCTACTTAATGCATGCAAGAGATCCCCGTATCCCAAAAAGCCCAGTCACCTCTACTTCAAGCATGCAAGAGTACCCCGTACCCACAAGCCCAGTCCCCCTACTCAATGCTGCAAGAGTACCCCGACCCCACACCCCATCCCTCTATTTTCAATGAGAAAGATTTTCCCCGTACCCACAAGCCCAGTCACCCTACTTAAATGTTGCAAAGTATCCCCGTACCCACAAGCCCTCCCCCCCCAAAACCCCCTTCCCCCCTTTACTTCAATGCTGCAAGAGTACCCCTATCCCACAAGCCCAGTCACCTCTACTTCAATGCATGCAAGGAGATTCCCCCGTATCCCACAAGCCCAGTCACCTCTACTTCAATGCATGCAAAAGTATCCCCCTACCCCCAACCCATCACCTCTACTTAAATGCATGTAAGAATCCCCCTTTCCCCAACAACCCATCCCTCTACTCAATGATCAAGAGAAAACCCCCCCGTATCCCACAAGCCCAGTCACCTCTACTTCAATGCATGCAAGAGTATCCCCGTATCCCACAAGCCCAGTCACCTCTACTTCAATGCATGCAAGAGTATCCCCGTATCCCACAAGCCCAGTCACCTCTACTTCAATGCATGCAAGAGTATCCCCGTATCCCACAAGCCCATCACCCACTTCAATGCATGCAAGGTATCCCCTATCCCAAAGCCCATCCACCTCTACTTCAATGCATGAAGAGTATCCC
>NC_069405.1:38026838-38031838 GCF_026875155.1 Cherax quadricarinatus | reverse complement strand
CCAGTGTTTTGCATGTTCAACGGAGTGCCCTTTCCTCACTGTCGAACCACGCCCCCTGCTGCCAACCCTACAACCCCTTACCGGCTACCCTACTCACCCTACTGCCAACCATCGCCCCATGCTGCCCGCCCACGCTCTATATTGCCAGCCCACGACTGTTACACCCTTTTGTTCATTTTGTTCATTTTCTTCTTATTATCACAATGGTATACTATTACATGTTATGTTGCTATTTCACTTAATATTATATTCAGGAGTAATTCCATTAGTAGCTAAAATGGATTTACTCGACTTTATAATATTATCTGGTCGTATTACTTAGCTTTGTATTTAGGTAGGTCATTTAATTAGTGTCAACTGCTGGTGACCTGCCAAGCACCAGTAGGTGTTTTGAGCTGCTCGACCCTGCTCCGACCGAGACAAAGTGGGCTGGTAAAGCCTCACAGAGTTTAGTTCTTACCTTCCTCACCTCTCTTGAGGGAAGCTCCCTGATTCCTGATTTAAACTTCTGGTCCCACATGAGGTTCCCTAGTGACCCCTCCAGTACCTCGGACGGTATCTGACAGAAACGTCTCGGACGAAGTGTGTTGTTGCTGTTTTGGAGACGCTGGTGATTGCCCCTAGCTCGGGTAGGATTAAATTTTTTAAATCATTTTGGGTTCAAAAGAGGAGGGTTTGAAAAAGTCAGGGGGGGACTCCCCCAAAAATTCCTTTAAGGTTTAAAAATTTTTCCTTTAATCTATTAGTAAAATTATGAAAGTTGAATAAAGTGAATTTTTATTGAAGTGTTACGTTTTTCTTTCTTTTTGGGGAATTGAGTTAAGTAAAGTGTTTTTTAATGTGAAGAAAGGTGTTATGATACTAGACCCCTTTTCGTACTATAATCAAGATAAACTGAGTTTATTTTTTAAAGTGAACTTAAGGGGTAAATTTCTTTGAGTACCCCGGGTTTTATGGGGGCGACCTTTTTAAATTTAAATATAAAACCCTTCAATTTTTTAAATTAAAAAACCCTTAAAAAAAAACCCGGGGAAAAAACTTTGTGATTGTTTACTACTGAACCCTTGATTAATTTCATCTAAACAGGATATTAATTTCCGGTTTATTTGTTCCAAAAAAAAAGGGCTAAACAGGTTAATAGTGGCCCTGTACGAAAAAACCCAACGACCCTGGGGGCTATCCTACCCCCCTTCATCCCCCTTTACCCCCACGATTTCCCCCACCCCAAGCCCCCTACTCCCCAAACCTAACCCCTTGTTACCTAACCCCCCCCCCCCTACTATCACCCCATTTTCCCCCCCTTTCCATCCCACCCCCCATACTGCGGCCAACCCCCCCTAATGGGTTTCCCCACAAACCCCCACTTCATCCCACTCCCTCTCCACCATTCCACCCCCCCTTAATTGCAAAAGCCTACTTCCCAATAACCATAGGTTCTCCCACCCTGGACTACCTACCTTTTTCCAGACTTTTTAAAGCTCTAACTCTCCACAACTTTAAATACAAATCTTCCACCCATAACTAGATCTCTCCCCCCATCTTCAGTTCCCTCTCCCTAAATTTTTTCCCCCCCCCCCCTCCCCCCCTTGTTCCCCCAAATTTCACCCCTCCCTCCTCCCACCTCCCTCTCTTTGCTTCCTCTTCCCACCCCTTTCCCTCCTGCCCCTCCCCCTCTCTCTTCATTTTATCCCCCCTTCCCCCCCTCCCCCTCTCACTCCCCCCCTTTCTTCTGAACCCTAAAGTTAAATTTTTGGCTATTTAGAGAGGTGTAAGTTAAAAAATTTAAACAAAAACTGGTAGGGCTCTGAAGTAACATGACCCTTCCAAACCCAAAAACCTAGATAAAAGCCCCGGAGGGTAGCAGAGAAAAAAAAGTTTTTCCCGGGAGGAATGGGGGGGTTTTTATGGGTCCCCGGGCGGGGGCCCAGTATTTGGTCCCCCAAGGGGTATGGTACTTTTGTTAGGGTTGTATTTTTTTTTGCCTCTCTGTATGTTTATTTTTTTAAAAAGGGAGCTTTCCTTGCCCCAATAAAAATTTACAAAAAGGGTTTGGGTTTCACACAAACACACCCCAAAACCACAACACACACACACAAAACACACACAAACACACACACAAAAAAACACACACAAAAAACACAAAAACACACAAAACACACCATGTAAATATAGTGAACCTTTTGGATGAAAAATATCCTAGACTTAAAAAATTTTTAAAACCGAAATTTTTTTGTCACTTTAAAAACCCTACAAGTGGGGGGTTTTTTGTTTTAAACCCTTAAAATGGTTTAAAATCCCGACAGTTGTTGGGAAAGACCCCTTATGAAAACAGTTAGGTATCTTCTTTTCCCGAAAACGTTTGGGCCTTTCACATTTAGGCTTTTCATGGGTTTTAAAAGAAAAGTTGACAGAACCAAAAAGATATTGGGCCCGTTTGTAATCGTTCATCACCCTTAAATTTTTGGGGGTGGTCAGTCCATATTTTTTTCAGCAAGGGGAAAAATTACTTTTTTTCCCAGACTGGGGGACTGACCCCCTCAAAACTTTGGGGGGTGGGGGACTGATTACATCTCTTAAAAGTCTCTTCTGCTTCTAGAAAACTTTTCTGAAATTGGGACTGAAAAGCCTATGTGTGGGCGAAACGTTTCAAAAATAAAGTACCTAACTTTGCATTTTTGTTTACCAAACAGGTATTTTTGATGTTAATTTTTTTTCTAAATCCGGGAAATAAAAATCTACCTCTCCTTCCTTATCAGGTCAATTTCCTCGTTTTTGCCCCCCATCTCCTGCCCATAAAAAAGATTTTTCAAAAATTTCGCCGTTTCTGAATATTGTATTTTTTTTATGCTGTATTTTATATTTTTGTATTTTATCTATGAATTGTGATTTTTCATTTTAAACATTTTTTCGGGAAATTTTTTCATAAAAGGGGGAATTTAAAACGCTTTAAAAAAAAAAGGGCCGTTTTTAGGCGGGAAATAAATCTTCTTCCCCTTGAAATTATAAATTTTTAAATTTTTGCTAAATCCGTAAATTTTTTTTCAGTTTTTTAAAAAAAACATTGAAAAGGTAAATTTTGGGAAAAACGGGTGTAAACGTGAAAAACGGGGTTTAAACGTGTAAACTTTAAACTGTTTTTAAATTTGTGTAAACTGGGGAAAATGTTTAAACTGAAAACTGTGAAACTGTGTAAACTGTGTAAACTGTGTAACTGTGTAAACTGTGTAAACTGTGTGATTTGGTGAATTTTGTAAAAAAAAAAAAATGCATAAATTACGTGAATTTTCTTAATTGTGTAAATCAGCGGTTCCTGACAAAATCCCTAGAAACCTTTTGGTTCCCTGACCACACCCCTAGCACCTTTTTGGTTCCCTGACCACATCCCTAGCCCCCTTTTTGGTTCCCTGACCACATTCCCTAGCACCTTTTGGGTTTCCTGACCACATCCTAGCACCCTTTTTGGTTCCCTGACCACATCCCTAGCACCTTTTTGGTTCCCTGACCACATCCCTAGCACCCTTTTGGTTCCTGACCACATCCTAGCACTCTTTTTGGTTCCCTGGAACATCCAGCACCCTTTTTGGTTCCTGACCACATCCTAGCACCCTTTTGGTTCCCTGACCACATCCCTAGCACCATTTTGGTTCCTGACGACATCCCTAGCACCCTATTTTTCCCTGACCACATCCCTAGCACCCTTTTGGTTCCCTGACCACATCCCTAGCACCCTTTTGGTTCCCTGACCACATCCCTAGCACCCCTTTTGGTTCCCTGACCCATCCCTAGCACCCTTTTGGTTCCCAGAACATATCCCTAGCACCTTTTGGTTCCCTGACCACATCCCTAGCACCTTTTGGTTCCCAGACCACATCCCTAGCACCCTTTTGGTTCCCAGACCACATCCCTAGCACCCTTTTGGTTCCCAGAACACACATCCCTAGCACCCTTTTGGTTCCCAGACCACATCCCTAGCACCCTTTTGGTTCCCTGACCACATCCCTAGCACTTGGTTCCCAGACCACATCCCTAGCACGCCTTTTGGTTCCCTGACCACATCCCTAGCACTTGGTTCCCAGACCACATCCCTAACACCCTTTTGGTTCCCAGAACACATCCCTAGCACCCTTTTGGTTCCCTGACCACATCCCTAGCACCCTTTTGGTTCCCAGACCACATCCCTAGCACCCTTTTGGTTCCCTGACCACATCCCTAGCACCCTTTTGGTTCCCAGACCACATCCCTAGCACCCTTTTGGTTCCCAGACCACATCCCTAGCACCCTTTGGTTCCCAGACCACATCCTTAGCACCCTTTTGGCTCCCAGACCACATCCCTAGCACCCTTTTGGCTTCCAGACCACATCCCTAGCACCCCTTTGGTTCCCAGACCACATCCCTAGTACTCCCTTGGCTCCCAGACCACGTCCCCTAGTATCCCCTTGGCTCCAGACCACATCCCTAGCACTTGGCTCCAGACCACTCCCTAGTACCCACTTGGCTCCCAGACCACATTCCAGCACACCCTTTGGTTCCCAGACCACATCCCTAGCACCCCCTTTGGTTCCCAGAGTACATCCCTAGCACCCGCTTTGGTTCCCAGACCACATCCTAGAACCCTTTGGTTCCAAGACCACATCCCTAGCACCCCTTTGGTTCCCAGACCAAATCCCTAGCACCCTTTTGGTTCACAGACCACATCCCTAGCACCCCTTGGTTCCCAGACCACATCCTTGCACCCTTTTGGCTCCCAGACCACATCCCTAGCACCCATCTGGCTCCCAGACCACATCCCTAGCACCCCTTTGGTTTCCAGACCACATCCCTAGCACCTTCTGGCTCCCAGACCACATCCCTAGTATCCCTTGGTCCCAGACCACTCCCTAGTACCCCCTTGGTTTCCCCAGACCACATCCCTAGCACTTGGTTTCCCAGAACCAATCCCTAGTACCCACTTGGCTCCCGACCACATCCCTAGCACCCTTTAGGTTCCCGACCACATCCG
>NC_069405.1:38011140-38026338 GCF_026875155.1 Cherax quadricarinatus | reverse complement strand
CAAAATTTAATACATTTACTTTTTAAATACTACGTACTATTTAATATACTCTATATTTAATACTATTTTTACATTTAATTTCTACTTTACTATTTTACTACCTTTTTTAATACTTTTTATATTTAATATACCTACTATTTAATACTACTCTTATTTAATATACTTACTTTAATACTACCTACTTTTAAATATACTTATATTAAATACATTTACTATTTAATATATTTTACATTTAAAAAACCTCTACTTTTAAATACTATCTCTATTTAATACTACTCTACTATTTAATCTACCTACTATTTAATATCTCTACTATTCAAAAACAATTTTGGGAGTTTTAGAAAATTTTTTTTAAATTTTTTTTCCAAATTTTAATTTTTTAAAAATTTGTATTAAAATTAATTACTAAATTAAAATATTTCTTTTATTTTAAATATCGTCCCCGCCTTACCCAACTTTGTAATAAATGCATAAAACTATTTTTGAAATTCTAATTGAAAAACACCAAGAAGGTTCTTTGAGACTTGAGGGTTTTTCTTAATACACATATATTTTTTTAAATTACCTTGGATAAAATTTAAAATTTACTTTTGTAGTTAAAGGGGAACCCTTGGGAAAGTAATTTTTTTTTGTCTTATAATTAAGTGGTGATACTTTAGTGGTGTACTTGTAGTGGTGATATTGTAAGGGATACCTGTATGGTGAAAATTTGAGGAGATACTTGTTTGATACTTGTGGGTGAATTTAAAAGGGTGATATTTGTAATGGTGATACTTTAGTGGTAACTTTTAGTGTGGATATTTGTATGTGTTACTTGTGTGTGTACTTGTAGTGTATACTTGTAGTGGTGTATTGTAATGGGATATTTTAAGGGAATTGAGTGGTGATATTTTTGGGGATACTTTTTGGTGATACTTGTAGTTGATATTGTAATGTGATACTTAAGGTAAACTTGTATGTTCTTGTAGTGTGATACTTTAGTGGTGAACTTTAATGGGTACCTGAGGGGGTTTACTTTTTGATAAAACGCGGGATACTTGTATGGTGTCTTGTAAGGGTGATATTGAATGGTGATTACTTGAGTGGTGATATTGTGTGGTGAACTTTTTGGGGTTATTTAGTGGTTACTTGTGTGGTGTCTTTAATGGGGATATTTTGAAATGGTGATACCTGTAGTGGTGTACTGTTTGTGATACTTGTATTTGATACTTGATGGTGTATTGAAATGGTACTTGTAATGGTGATATTGTAGTGGTATATTTTTGTAGTGGTGATACTTGAAAAGGTGATATTTAAAATGGTTATCCCTGTCTGGGATATTTTTGTGATGTACTTTATGGTACTTGTGGGGTGATATTTGTAAGGGGTGATTTGTAATGGGTTTTCTTGTAGGGGTGATACTTGTAAGGGTGTACCTGTACGGGATATTTGTTGTGATTATTTGTGTGATATTTGTGTGGTGATATTTGTAAGGTTAAAATTGTAATTGGTAAACCCACTGGGATTTTTTGTGTGTTCTTTTGTTTATTTGAGTGGGGATATTGAATGGTGTTCTTAATGGTATACTTGTAGTGGTGTACTTGTAATGGGATACTTTGTAAGGTGATACGTATGGTGTATTTTGTTGTGATGATATGTGTGTTTACTTTTAGTGGGATTATTGTAATTGATATTTAAGGTGATATGAGGGGTGATAAGTAGGTAATTTTTGGGGTATTTGGTGGTGAAACTTGTAGGGGTGTACTTGTAATGGGAAAATTTGTAATGGTGATATTGTTGAAACTTTTTTGGGATGATATTTGTAGTGTGATATTTGTAGGGTGTATTTTAAAATGGTGATCTTGTAAGGGGTGATAATGTAGTAGTGATACTTGTGGGGTATATTTTAAGGGTGATATTGTAGGGTGATACCTGTAGGGTGATACTTGTTTTTGATGATATTTGTATGTGTATTTTTGTGGTGTATTTGTATGGTGATACTTTAGGGGTGATACTTGTAGTGTGTATTTGTAATGGTGTACTTGTAATGGTGTTTTACCCTTGTAGTGGTGATACTTTTTGGGAATGAATACTTGTAGTGTGTTACTTTTAGTGGTGATATTGTATGTTATTGTTAGTGTGAACTTTAGTGTGATACTTTAGTATTTAAATTATAAGGGTACTATTTGATATACTTGTAGTATTTAAAGGGATACTTAATATTTAATGGTACTTGTATATTTAAATTATCTAGTTGAACTTTGATACTATTACTTTATTTAATACTAACTGGTTCTTAATTAAAAGGGAACTTTAGAGTGAATTGAATTAATTTATTAAGGTTTTTCAAATTATTAATAGTTTTTAAAACTTGGGGTATTAAAATTTAATGCTTAAATTGAAATTTGTTCTTTTGTATTTTAAATGGTGGCAGCCTTTTACTGGTGAACTTTGTAATACTTGATTGCATAATACTATTTTTGAAAATTTACATAATTGTAAACCTTCAGTGATACTTGTTGTGATGATATTGATGGTGTTCTTATAGTTGAAATAGTTAATTTTCTTTAATTGGATACATGTAATTTACTTTATGTGATATTGAATGGAACCTGTGGGTGATATTGTTGTGTGTTTATTATACTTTAGTGGTGATACTTGTAATGGTGATACTTGTATGGTGTTACTTGTTAGTGGTGATACTTGTAGTGGTGATACTTGTAGTGGTGATACTTGTAAGTGGTGATACTTGTAGTGGTGATACTTGTAATGGTGATACTTGTAATGGTGATACTTGTAGTGATGATACTTGTAATTGGGTGATACTTGTAGTGGTGATACTTGTAATGGTGATACTTGTAATGGTGATACTTGTAGTAGTGATACTTGTAGTGGTGATATTTGTAATGGTGATACTTGTAATGGTGATACCTGTAATGGTGATACTTGTTGGTTGATACTTGTAGTGATGATACTTGTAGTGGTGATACTTAGTTGTAATGGTGATACTTGTAGTGATGATACTTGTAATGGTGATACTTGTAATGGTGATACTTGTAGTGATGATACTTGTTGGATGATACTTGTAAGTGGTGTTTACTTGTAATGGTGAACTTGAAATGGTGATACTTTTGTGATGGATACTTGTAGTGGTGATACTTGTAGTGGTGATACTTGTAGTGATGATACTTGAAGGTGATACCTGAAAGTGGTGATACTTGGATGGTGATATTGTAGGTTACTTGTATATGATACTTGTAGTGTATGTATGTGAAGTACATGATACTTGTAGTGTGATACTTGTAATGGTGATACCTTAATGGTGATACTTGTAGTGATGATACTTGAATGGTGATACTTGTAGTGGTGATACTTGTAGTGGTGATACTTGTAGTGATGACTGAATGTGCTTGTAGTGGATGATACTTGTAGTGATGATACTTGTAGGTGATGATACCTGTAGTGGTGATACTTAGAGGTGATACTTGTAGTGATGATACTTGTGGTGATGTATGCGTGTAGTGATTGATACTTGTATGGTGATTACTTGTAGTGATGATACTTGTAATGGTGATACTTGTAATGGTGATACTTGTAGTGATGATACTTGTAGTGATGATACTTGTAATGGTGATACTTGTAGTGATGATACTTGTAGTGATGATACTTGTAGTGATGATACTTGTTTATTTGATGGATACTTGTAGTGATGATACATTGTAATGGTGATACTTGTAGTGATGATCTTGTAGTGATGATAGTTGTTTGTAGTGATGATACTTGTTAGTGGTGACACTTGTAGTGATGATACTAGTAGTGATGATACTTGTAGTGATGATATTGTATGGTGAACTTATAGTGGTGATACTTGTAGTGATGATACTTGTAATGGTGATACCTTGTAAGTAAGGGGATATTGAAGTGGTGATACTTGTAGTGATGATACTTGTAGTGATGATACTTGTAGTGATGATACTTGTAGTGATGATACATGAAAGTGGTGATATTGGGTTGATGATTCTTGTAGTGATGATACTTGTAGTGGTGATACTTGAAAGTGGTGATACTTGTAGTGATGATACTAGTATGATGTTACTGTAGTGGTGATACTTGAAATGGTGATACTTGTAGTGTGATGCTTGTATGTGATACTTGTTGTGATGATACTTGAAAGTGGTGAATACTTGTAGTGTGATACTTGTAGTGATGATACGTGTAGTGGTGATACTTGTAGTGGTGATACTTGTTAGTGGATGATTACTTGTAATGGTGATATATTTAAAGTGTGATACTTGTAATGGTGATACTTGTAGTGGTGATACTTGTAATGGTGATACTTGTAATGGTGATACTTGTAATGGTGATACTTGTAGTGGTGATACTTGTAGTGATGATACTTGTAGTGATGATACTTGTAGTGGTGATACTTGTAGTGGTGATACTTGTAGTGATGATACTTGTAGTGATGATACTTGTAGTGATGATACTTGTAGTGGTGATACTTGTAGTATGATACTTGAAAGTGTGATACTTGTAGTGGTGATACTTGTAGTGGTGATACTTGTAGTGGTGATACTTGTAATGGTGATACCTGTAGTGGTGATACTTGTTGTGATGATACTTGTAGTGTGATACTTGTAGTGGTGATACTTGTAGTGGTGATACTTGTAGTGGTGATACTTGTAGTGGTGATACTTGTAGTGATGATACTTGTAGTGGTGATACTTGTAGTGATGATACTTGTGTGATATATTTGAGTGGTGATACTTGTTGTAGATGTGATACTTGTAGTGTGATATTTGTAGTGGTGTTACTTGTAGTGGTGATACTTGTAGGGGTGAACTTGTATGGTGATACTTGTATTTGTGATACTTGTAGTGGTGATATTTGTAGTGATGATACTTGTAGTGGTGATACTTGTAGTGATGATACTTGTAGTGTGATACTTGTAGTGATGATACTTGTAGTTGTGATACTTGTAGTGTTGATACTTGTAGTGATGATACTTGTAGTGATGATACTTGTAGTGATGATACTTGTATTGATGATACTTGTAGTGATGATACTTGTAGTGTGATACTTGTAGTGGTGATACTTGTAGTGGTGATACTTGTAGTGGTGATACTTGTAATGGTGATATTGTAGTGGATGATACTTGTAGTGGTGATACCTTTGTAGTGGTGATACTTGTAGTGTGATACTTGTATCTGTGATACTTGTAGTGGTGATACTTGTAATGGTGGATACTTGTAGTTGTGATACTTGTATGTGATACCTGTAGTTGTGATACTTGTAATGGTGATTACTTGTAGTGGTGATACTTGAAAGTGGTGATACTTGTAGTGTGATACTTGTAATGGTGATAGTTGTAATTTGGTTGATACTTGTAGTGGTGATACTTGTAGTGGTGATACTTGTAGTGGTGATACTTAGTAGGGTTTGATACTTGTAATGGTGATATTTGTGTTAATGTAGTGATACTTGTAGTTGTGATACTTGTAGTGGTGATACTTGTATGGTGATACTTGTATGGTGATACTTGTAGTGGTGATACTTGTAGTGTGATACTTGAAAGTGGTATACTTGTAGTGTGATACTTGTAGTGTTGATACTTGTAGTGTGATACTTGTAAGTGGTATACTTGTAATGGTGATACTTGTATTGTGGTGTTTTACTTGTTATATGTGGTGATACTTGTAGTGGTGGTACTTGTAATTGTGATACTTGTATGGTGATACTTGTATGGTGTATTACTTGTAGAGGGTGATACTTGTAGGTGGTACTTGTAGTGGTGATACTTGTAGTGGTGATACTTGTAGTGGTGATACTTGTAGTGTTGATACTTGTAGTGGTGATACTTGTAGTGGTGATACTTGTAGTGGTGATACTTGTAGTTTGATACTTGTAGTGGTGATACTTGTAGTTGGTGATACTTGTAGTATGATACTTTAGTGGGTGATACTTGTAGTGGTGATATCTTTGGTGGTGATACTTTTGGTGGGTTGTATTATTTTGCAGTGGTGATACTTGTAGTGGTGATACTTGTAGTGTTGATACTTGTAGTGGTGATACTTGTAGTGGTGATACTTGTAGTTGTGATACTTGTAGTTGTGATACTTGTAGTGGTGATACTTGTAGTGGTGATACTTGTAGTGGTGATACTTGTAGTGGTGATACTTGTAGTGGTGATACTTGTAGTGGTGATACTTGTAGTGGTGATACTTGTAGTGGTGATACTTGTAGTTGTGATACTTGTAGTGGTGATACTTGTAGTGGTGATACTTGTAATTGTGATACTTGTAGTTGTGATACTTGTAGTGGCAATACTTGTGGTGGTGATACTTGTGGTTGTGATACTTGTAGTTGTGATACTTATAGTGGTGATACTTGTGGTGGTGATACTTGTGGTGGTGTTACTTGTAGTGGTGTTACTTGTAGTGGTGATACTTGTAGTGCTGGTACTTGTTCTATAGTGTTGATGATCACTTATAAATTCTGTTGTTACCCTTGTCAGCTAGAGGCAGCTAGTGGTGATACGCAACCTTAGATCATCTGGTGTATACCTGGAGAGGGTTACGGGGGTCAACGCCCCCCCGGGCCTAGGTCAACAATTTCACTTGCCTTGAATGGTGCTGTTGGTGGGATACCCTTACGGGAAATTGACTTAAGGATGCCCCTTCTGGGTTTTTCATGAAGGGATACCCGTCTGTGTTATTGAGTAAGGTATACCCCTCTGGGATATCCCTCTGGTATATTTATTTTTAAGGGTATCCCTCAAATATACTGAATTTTTAAAGAACATCCTCAGGAATGTTGACTTTAAGGAATATTCCTCAGGTATATTGACCATGGGTAGCTGCAGGTATTAGCCAGTGTGAGAATTCCGTGTCTAAAGTCGATCTCAATTCTCACAAGTCGACGCTGTTTTCGGCTACAGAATTTATTGGGTGAGAATTATCCTTCGTTGTCGTGTATTCCCCCAACAGTAAAGGTGGGCTTTGTGTATGGAATTTATGAGGGAATTTACGGGTCTTGGAATTATGGCTCCGTACACGGTATTTACCTCTCATTAAGCTGGTTCAACCACGAAGAAATGTGTCTTTGGGGTTTGACAGCGTGTATTCAGCGCACGGAATTGACACGATTTACGAAATTTACACAATACCCCGAAATTTTACAGAATTTACGACACTGGCTCCGTTGACGAAACTTTGGGAAATTTACACAATGACTGAAATGGAAGAAATTTGCGCAAGTTACATAACTTAATGGAATTTACAGTTTGTAAAATTCCTGCAATTTACAAAGATTTTTTATGAATTTACATAGGTTACAAAATTCCTGCAATTTACAAAAAAAAACTAATTTACGCAGGTTTCGAAATTCTTTCAATTTACGAGAAGTTACTTAATTTACACAGATTTGAAAATTTTTGCAATTTACAAAAATTCACGGAGTTTACATAGGTTAAAAAATTCCTACAATTTACAAAAATTCACGAATGCTACACAACATGTAAAACTCACACAATATAAAAAAAAAATCGCTTCATTTACACTATTCATAAAGTGGGGGGGGGGGCGTACTGCCCCCTTGGGAAAGGTGGAAAGATCCAGGGGGGGGTGATGAAAAAGGGGCGGTAGGGGGGGGGCAGCAGGGTGGCACCAGAACCTAACGAGAGTTTATTTTACAAAATCTGTCTGACAAAATCTAAGTCACGAGCACTTAAGTAACACAACTGCTTTACAAAGGATAAAATTAACACAGAGTTATACACGGAACACAGTTTTATTTTATTTTGTTTTCCGAAGTCGGAGTTAGAAGTCTGAACGTTTGTTCGGACGCGCCACACGTCACACACCAGCCAGAGTGACTCGTGAAATCGTAACGACACGATTGCAAACAAACCACGGTACGGATGGGGGACTGAACTCGTGGCAAGTGAGAGAGCCAAGGGGGTGCTAGGGATGTGGTCCGGGAGCCAAGTGGGGTACTAGGGATGTGGTCTGGGAGCCAAGTGCTAGGGATGTGGTCTGGGAGCCAAGGGGGGTACTAGGGACGTGGTCTGGGAGCCAAGGGGAGTACTAGGGATGTGGTCTGGGAGCCAGAAGGGTGCTAGGGATGTGGTCTGGAAACCAAAGGGGTGCTAGGGATGTGGTCTGGGAGCCAGAAGGGTGCTAGGGATGTGGTCTGGGAGCCAAAAGGGTGCTAAGGATGTGGTCTGGGAACCAAAGGGGTGCTAGGGATGTGGTCTGTGAACCAAAAGGGTGCTAGGGATTTGGTCTGGGAACCAAAGGGGTGCTAGGGATGTGGTCTTGGAACCAAAGGGGTTCTAGGGATGTGGTCTGGGAACCAAAGCGGGTGCTAGGGATGTACTCTGGGAACCAAAGGGGGTGCTAGGGATGTGGTCTGGGAACCAAAGGGGGTGCTAGGAATGTGGTCTGGGAGCCAAGTGGGGTACTAGGGATGTGGTCTGGGAGCCAAGTGCTAGGGATGTGGTCTGGGAGCCAAGGGGAGTACTAGGGATGTGGTCTGGGAGCCAAGGGGAGTACTAGGGATGTGGTCTGGGAACCAAAGGGGTGCTAGGGATGTGGTCTGGAAGCCAAAAGGGTGCTAGGGATGTGGTCTGGGAGCCAAAAGGGTGCTAAGGATGTGGTCTGGGAACCAAAGGGGTGCTAGGGATGTGGTCTGTGAACCAAAAGGGTGCTAGGGATGTGGTCTGGGAACCAAAAAGGTGCTAGGGATGTGGTCAGGGAACCAAAAGGGTGCTAGGGATGTGGTCTGGGAACCAAAAGGGTGCTAGGGATGTGGTCTGGGAACCAAAAGGGTGCTAGGGATGTGTTCTGGGAACCAAAAGGGTGTTAGGGATGTGGTCTGGGAACCAAGTGCTAGGGATGTGGTCAGGGAACCAAAAGGGTGCTAGGGATGTGGTCTGGGAACCTAAAGGGTGCTAGGGATGTGGTCCGGGAGCCAAGTGGGGTACTAGGGATGTGGTCTGGGAGCCAAGTGCTAGGGATGTGGTCTGGGAGCCAAGGGGGGTACTAGGGACGTGGTCTGGGAGCCAAGGGGAGTACTAGGGATGTGGTCTGGGAGCCAGAAGGGTGCTAGGGATGTGGTCTGGAAACCAAAGGGGTGCTAGGGATGTGGTCTGTGAACCAAAAGGGTGCTAGGGATTTGGTCTGGGAACCAAAGGGGTGCTAGGGATGTGGTCTTGGAACCAAAGGGGTTCTAGGGATGTGGTCTGGGAACCAAAAGGGTGCTAGGGATGTGGTCTGGGAACCAAAAGGGTGCTAGGGATGTGTTCTGGGAACCAAAAGGGTGTTAGGGATGTGGTCTGGGAACCAAGTGCTAGGGATGTGGTCAGGGAACCAAAAGGGTGCTAGGGATGTGGTCTGGGAACCTAAAGGGTGCTAGGGATGTGGTCCGGGAGCCAAGTGGGGTACTAGGGATGTGGTCTGGGAGCCAAGTGCTAGGGATGTGGTCTGGAAGCCAAGGGGGGTACTAGGGACGTGGTCTGGGAGCCAAGGGGAGTACTAGGGATGTGGTCTGGGAGCCAGAAGGGTGCTAGGGATGTGGTCTGGAAACCAAAGGGGTGCTAGGGATGTGGTCTGGGAGCCAGATGGGTGCTAGGGATGTGGTCTGGGAGCCAAAAGGGTGCTAAGGATGTGGTCTGGGAACCAAAGGGGTGCTAGGGATGTGGTCTGTGAACCAAAAGGGTGCTAGGGATTTGGTCTGGGAACCAAAGGGGTGCTAGGATGTGGTCTTGGAACCAAAGGGGTTCTAGGGATGTGGTCTGGGAACCAAAGCGGGTGCTAGGGATGTACTCTGGGAACCAAAGGGGGTGCTAGGGATGTGGTCTGGGAACCAAAGGGGGTGCTAGGAATGTGGTCTGGGAGCCAAGTGGGGTACTAGGGATGTGGTCTGGGAGCCAAGTGCTAGGGATGTGGTCTGGGAGCCAAGGGGGATACTAGGGGACGTGGTCTGGGAGCCAAGGGGAGTACTAGGGATGTGGTCTGGGAACCAAAGGGGTGCTAGGGATGTGGTCTGGAAGCCAAAAGGGTGCTAGGGATGTGGTCTGGGAGCCAAAAGGGTGCTAAGGATGTGGTCTGGGAACCAAAGGGGTGCTAGGGATGTGGTCTGTGAACCAAAAGGGTGCTAGGGATGTGGTCTGGGAACCAAAAAGGTGCTAGGGATGTGGTCAGGGAACCAAAAGGGTGCTAGGGATGTGGTCTGGGAACCAAAAGGGTGCTAGGGATGTGGTCTGGGAACCAAAAGGGTGCTAGGGATGTGTTCTGGGAACCAAAAGGGTGTTAGGGATGTGGTCTGGGAACCAAGTGCTAGGGATGTGGTCAGGGAACCAAAAGGGTGCTAGGGATGTGGTCTGGGAACCAAGTGCTAGGGATGTGGTCAGGGAACCAAAAGGGTGCTAGGGATGTGGTCTGGGAACCAAAAGGGTGCTAGGGATGTGTTCTGGGAACCAAAAGGGTGCTAGGGATGTGGTCTGGGAACCAAAAGGGTGCTAGGGATGTGGTCTGGGAACCAAAAAGGTGCTAGGGATGTGGTCAGGGAACCAAAAGGGTGCTAGGGATATGTTCTGGGAACCAAAAGGGTGCTAGGGATGTGGTCAGGGAACCAAAAGGGTGCTAGGGATGTGGTCAGGGAACCAAAAGGGTGCTAGGGATGTGGTCAGGGAACCAAAAGGGTGCTAGGGATGTGGTCAGGGAACCAATAGGGTGCTAGGGATGTCGTCAGGGAACCAAAATGGTGCTAGGGATGTGGTCAGGGAACCAAAAGGGTGCTAGGGATGTGGTCAGGGAACCAAAAAGGGTGCTAGGGATGTGGTCAGGGAACCAAAAAGGTGCTAGGGATGTGGTCAGGGAACCAAAAAGGGTGCTAGGGATGTGGTCAGGGAACCAAAAAGGTGCTAGGGATGTGGTCAGGGAACCAAAAAGGGTGCTAGGGATGTGGTCAGGGAACCAAAAAGGTGCTAGGGATGTGGTCAGGGAACCAAAAAGGTGCTAGGGATGTGGTCAGGGAACCAAAAAGGTGCTAGGGATGTGGTCAGGGAACCAAAAAGGTGCTAGGGATGTGGTCAGGGAACCGCTGATTTACACAATTAAGAAAAATTCACGTAATTTATGCATTTTTTTTTTTTACAAAATTTCACCAACTCACACAGTTTACACAGTTTACACAGTTTACACAGTTTACACAGTTTACACAGTTTACACAGTTTACAGTTTACACAGTTTACACAGTTTACACAGTTTACACAGTTTACACAGTTTACACAGTTTACACAGTTTACACAGTTTACACAGTTTACAAAGTTTACATCATTTCAGATGTTTTTTTTACAAAACTGAAAAAATATTACGTTGATTTAGCAATTAAAAATTCATATTGCAAGTGATCGAAGATTTGATTTCCTGCCTAAAAATCGGCATTTTTTTTTTAATGCGTATTAAATTCCTTCTTATGTACAATTCCAGAAAATATGTTAACTGAAAAATACACAGTTCATAGATAAAATACAACGTATAAAATACAGCATAAAATATACAATATTCAGAAGACGGTCGACTATTGTATATCTTATTTATGGTGCAGGAGATGGGGGGCAATACGAGGCAATTAGACCTGATCCAAGGAAGGAGAGCGTAGATTCATTTCCTCGGATCAGAAAACATTAACATCAAAATACCTGTTAGGTAAGACACACATGCAACAGTTAGGTATCTTTATTTCGAAACGTTTCGCCTACACAGTAGGCTTTTTCAGTCGAATACAGAAAAGTTGCTAGAAGCAGAAGAGACTTGAAGACGATGTAATCAGTCCATCACCCTTAAAGTTTTGAGGTGGTCAGTCCCTCAGTCTGGAGAAGAGTATTGTTCCATAGTCTGAAACAATATGGACTGACCACCTCAAAACTTTAAGGGTGATGAACTGATTACATCGTCTTCAAGTATCTTCTGCTTCTGTCAACTTTTCTGTACTCGACTGAAGAAGCCTACTGTGTAGGCGAAACGTTTCGAAATGAAGATACCTAACTGTTGCATATGTGTCTTACCTAACAACCTGTCGGTATTTTATACCATTTTAATGTTCAATCAAAATACCTCACTTGTAGGGTTTTCAATAGTGACAAAAAAATATTCGGTTAAAAATATTAAGTCTACGGATATTTGCATCCATGATTCACATATATATACATGTGTGTGTTTGTGTGTGTTTGTGTGTTTGTGTGTGTGTTTGTTTGTGTGTGTGTGTGTGTGTGTGTGTGTGTGTGTGTGTGTGTGTGTGTGTGTGTGTGTGTGTACCCACCTATATGTATTTGCATTGGTCAAGTCACAGCTCCTTGTAAAAACTAAACATACAGAGAGGCACACAAATACACCATACACTATAGTACCATACACTATGGTACCATATACTGTGGCACCGTGCCCTGGGACCCAGAAACCCTCCCATTCCTCGGAACAAACTTATTTGTCTCTGCTACCCTCCGAGCTCTATCTAGGTTGGGTGGTAGGCTCAGTGTTACTCTCAGAGCCCTACCAGTATTGTTAAATTCTAACTTACACGCTCTCTAAATAGCAAAATTGAACTCAGGATTCAGAAGAAGGGAGGAGTGAGAGGAGGGAGGGGGAAGGGGGTGATAAGATGAAGAGAGAGGAGGGAGGGGCAGGAGGAAAGGGGTGAGAAGAGGAAGCAAGAGAGAGGGAGAGTGGGAGAGGAGGGAGGGATGAAATTTGGCGAACAAGGGAGGGAGGGAGGGGGGCATTAAATTAGGGAGAGGTAACTAGCAAGATGGGGGGAGAGATGCTAGTTAGAGGATAGGAAGAGTTTGTATGGAATGTTGTGGAGAGTTAGAGCTTTAGAAGTACTGGAAGACGGTAGGTAGTCCCAGGGTGGGAGAAGCCTAGTGGTTATTGTAAGTAGGCTAGCAATAGGGGGCGTGGAATGGCTGGAGAGGGAGTGGGATGATAGTGGGTTAGTGGGGTACCTATTAGGGGGCTTGGCCTTGCAGTATGGGGCGTGGGATGGCAGGAGGGGAAGTGGGATGATAGTAGGGGGCGTGGGGTAGGTAACAGGGGCTTAGGTTGGCAGTAGGGGGCTTGGGCTGGCAGAAGGGGGCGTGGGCTGGCAGGAAGGGGCATGAAGGGGCGTAGGATAGCCCGTAGGGGTCGTTGTTGCGTACAGGGCCACTACTTAAGCCTGTTTAGCCCTTTCTTGCAACAAATAAACAGGATTGAATATCCTGTTCTAGATGAAATTAATCAAGGATTCAGTAGTAAACAATCACAATGTTTCTTTCCGGTTTTTTATTAAGTTTCTTAATAAACCATAGAAGGGTTTTATATTAACTTTAAAAAGGTCGCACCATAAAACAGAGTACTCATGAAATTTACACTTAAGTTCACTTAAAAGATAATACACAGTATTATCTTGATTATAGTACTGAACGGCTCTAGTATCATAACACCTTCTCTTCACATAATAACACTTTACTTAACTCAATCCAAATGAGACAGAAGACGTAACACTTCAATAATAATTCACTCTTATTCAACTTTCATAATATACTAAGTGAGATTAGGAATATTTTACACTTAAAGGAATTTTGAGGCGAGTCTCCCATGACTTTTTCACCGTCCTCTTTGAACCAATACTGATTAAATTCAACTCCCTAGCAAGCTGGGGGACAATCACCAGCGTCTCCAAAACAGCAACAAACACTTCGTCCGGGGACGTTTCTGTCAGATACCGTCCGAGGTACTGGAGGGGTCACTAGGGAACCTCATGTGGGACCAGAAGTTTAAATCCAGGAATCAGGGAGCTTCCCTCAAGAGAGGTGAGGAAGGTAAGAACTAAACTCTGTGAGGCTTTACCAGCCCACTTTGTCTCGGTCGGAGCAGGGGTCGAGCAGCTCAAAACACCTACTGGTGCTTGGCCAGGTCACCAGCAGTTGACACTAATTAAATGACCTACCTAAATACAAAGCTAAGTAATACGACCAGATAATATTATAAAGTCGAGTAAATCCATTTTAGCTACTAATGGAATTACTCCTGAATATAATATTAAGTGAAATAGCAAACATAACATGTAATAGTATACCATTGTGATAATAAGAAGAAAATGAACAAAATGAACAAAAGGGTGTAACAGTCGTGGGCTGGCAATATAGAGCGTGGGCGGGCAGCATGGGGCGATGGTTGGCAGTAGGGTGAGTAGGGTAGCCGGTAAGGGGTGTAGGGTTGGCAGCAGGGGGCGTGGTTCGACCAGTGAGGAAAGGGCACTCCGTTGAACATGCAAAACACTGGCTGTATCACAAGACAGTTTTGTCTAGACTTAACTCGCCGTCAATAAACACAATGCCAGTACCTCACTCACCGAACTATAAATCCAAACAATGGGAAAACACAACCCTCAATCGTGTGAAGACATACATTACCTTGTATACGTCTTACCAAACTATAAATCCAAACACGGGTTAAAACACGGGAAAAACACAACCCACAATCGCGTAAAGACATACATTACCTCGTATATGTCCTGCCAAACTATAAATCCAAACACAGGAAAAACCTGAAGAAAAACACGAGAAAAACACAACTCACAATCGTATGAAATACCTCTTATGCATCCTAACAACCTATAAATCCAAACACGGGTTAAAACACGGAAATAAACAGGGGAAAAAACATCTGACAACAACGTGGAAAACAAACATTACCTAATATGTGTCACTTCTTATACCTCAGAGCCACACCTCGTAATATACGGGTATATACGCCGATGCGTATATCACGTATATATTGCGTATATCACATGTCACAAGCGTCATTTTGTGGTCAGAAAGAAGAGATAATGTGTGTGCCAGACTAGGTGCGTCCTCTCAGGAAGAAGAGGCAAGAATATCATTCTCTGATGTGTTAATGATCTTTTTGCCAAGGTGATTGTCATGCAAAACAAGGCCGTATATTTTTTTGCGAGCTTTCTGGTTTGGGAGAGATGGAGTCTCTGTTTTGGTGTTTGTTTGTGTTTAACTTGGCTGTTTGTGGGCTGACTTGAGTGTTTGTTGTAACATTCTTGGGTTAGTCACCAACACCTGTGTGTTGCATGATAGTATTACATCAAACACCTGTGCATTTATTTACAATTAAAAAAACAATACCTGTGTGTTGATTACGTTGCAATATCTGGAGGTGGATG
>NC_069405.1:37978640-38006140 GCF_026875155.1 Cherax quadricarinatus | reverse complement strand
GTGTGTGTGTGTGTGTGTGTGTGTGTGTGTGTGTGTGTGTGTGTGTGTGTGTGTGTGTGTGTAAAATAGGAAACAACTGGAAAAAAATTGGAATTACAAATTACAGATTATACCCAATTTTCCCCTCGGCCGTAATTGCGATAAAGAGAATGAATCTAATTCTCACCAGAGAAGGAGGGCACAGAGAGGGAAGGAAGGAAGGAGGGAGGAAAAGGGGGCAGGAGGAAAATAGTAATTAATATAATTTGCTATAAAAAAAAAGGTTAACTCTGTATGCAAATTTTCGTAATTAGTCCACGAAATTGCTATTTTTTTCTGGTGTAAATTCTGGGGTAATCGCGAAGCGTCTCTTCCTGTTTGTAGGGTAAGAGGGAACTATGTAATTAATACTGTGGAGAGTGGAATGTACACACACACACACACACACACACACACACACACACACACACCACACACAACACACACACACACAACACACACACAACACATTTATATATATACATATATAAAATATATATGTATATGTATATAATATGTATATATAAAGTATATATATATATATATGTATATGTATAAATATAACATAAAGGTAGTAGGTTGGTAGACAGCAACCACCCAGGAAGTACTACCGTCCTGCCAGATGACTGTGAAACCAAAAAACCCGTAATTGTTTTGCATGATGGTAGGATTGCTGGTTTCTTTTTCTGTCTCATAAACACGCTTTAAAATAACAGGGATATTTGCTCTCCTACTAACACTTTGGGCACACTTCACAGACACGCACATGCATATATATATATACATACATCTAGGTTTTTCTCCTTTTTCTAAATAGCTTTTGTTCTTTTTTATTTCTTCTATTTTTCCATGGGGAAGTGGAAAAGAATCTTTCCTCCGTAAGCCATGCGTGTCGTATGAGGCGACTAAAATGCCGGGAGCAATGGGTTTAGTAACCCCTTCTCCTGTATACAATTACTAAAAAAGAGAAGAAGAAAAACTTTATAAAACTGGGTTGCTTAAATGTGCGTGGATGTAGTGCGGATGACAAGAAACAGATGATTGCTGATGTTATGAATGAAAAGAAGTTGGATGTCCTGGCCCTAAGCGAAACAAAGCTGAAGGGGGGGGAGAGTTTCAGTGGGGGGAAATAAATGGGATTAAATCTGGATTTATCTGAGAGAGTTAGAGCAAAGGAAGGGGTAGCAGTAATGTTAAATGATCATTATGGAAGGAGAAAAGAATATTTAATGTGTAAATTCAAGAATTATGTGGATTAAAGTAAAGGTTGGATGCGAGAAGTGGGTCATAAATAAGCGTGTATGCACCTGGAGAAGAGAGGAATGCAAGGGGGAGAGAGAGAGATTTTGGGAGATGTTAAGTGAATGTATAGGAGCCTTTGAACCAAGTGAGAGAGTAATTGTGGTAGGGGACTTGAATGCTAAAGTAGGAGAAACTTTTAGAGAGGGTGTGGTAGGTAAGTTTGGGGTGCCAGGTGTAAATGATAATGGGAAACCCTTTGATTGAACTTTGTATAGAAAGGGGTTTAGTTATAGGTAATACATATTTTAAGAAAAAGAGGATAAATAAGTATACACGATATAAAGTAGGGCGAAATACAGTAGTTTGTTGGATTATGTATTGGTAGATAAAAGACTGTTGAGTAACTTCAGGATGTACATGTTTATAGAGGGGCCACGATATATTCAGATCACTTTCTAGTTGTAGCTACATGAGAGTAAAAGGTGAGGGGATACAAGGAGAATAGAAGCATCGGGGAAGAGAGAGGTGAAGGTTTATAAACTAAAAGAGGAGGCAGTTAGGGTAAGATATAAACAGCTATTGGAGGATAGATGGGCAAATTGAGAGCATAGGCAATGGGGCGAAGAGGTATGGGGTAGGTTTAAAAATGTAGTGTTAGAGTGTTCAGCAGAAGTTTGTGGTTACAGGAAAGTGGGTGCAGGAGGGAAGAGGAGCGATTGGTGGAATGATGATGTAAAGAGATAGTAAGGGAGAAAAAGTTAGCATATGAGAAGTTTTACAAAGTAGAAGTGATGCAAGGGGGGAAAAGAGTATATGGAGAAAAAGAGAGAGGTTAAGAGAGTGGTGAAGCAATGAAAAAAGAGAGAAAATGAGAAAAGTGGGTGAGATGTTATCAACAAATTTTGTTGAAAATAAGAAAAGTTTTGGAGTGAGATTAACAAGTTAAGAAAGCCTAGAGAACAAATGGATTTGTCAGTTAAAAATAGGAGAGGAGAGTTATTAAATGGAGAGTTAGAGGTATTGGGAAGATGGAAGGAATATTTTGAGGAATTGTTAAATGTTGATGAAGATAGGGAAGCTGTGATTTTTGTGTATAGGGCAAGGAGGAATAACATCTTGTAGGAGTGAGGAAGAGCCAGTTGTTTAGTGTGGGGGAAGTTTTGTGAGGCAGTGGGTTTAAAATGAAAGGGGGTAAGGCAGCCGGGATTGATGGGATAAAGATAGAAATGTTAAAAGCAGGTGGGGATATAGTTTTGGAGTGGTTGGTGCAATTGTTTAATAAATTGTATGGAAGAGGGTAAGGTACCTAGGGATTGGCAAGAGAAATGCATAGTTCCTTTGTATAAAGGCAAAGGGGATAAAAGAGAGTGCAAAAATTATAGGGGGATAAGTCTGTTGAGTGTACCTGGTAAAGTGTATGGTAGAGTTATAATTGAAAGAATTAAGATAAGACGGAGAATGGGATAGCAGATGAACAAGGAGGCTTTAGGAAAGGTAGGGGGTGTGTGGACAGGTGTTTACAGTGAAACATATAAGTGAACAGTATTTAATAAGGCTAAAGAGGTCTTTGTGGCATTTAGGGATTTGGAAAAAAGGCGTATGACAGGGTGGATGGGGGGGCAATGTGGCAGATGTTGCAAGTGTATGGTGTAGGAGGTAGGTTACTGAAAGCAGTGAAGAGTTTTTACGAGGATAGTGGGGCTCAAGTTAGAGTATGTAGGAAAGAGGGAAATTTTTTCCCAGTAAAAGTAGGACTTAACAAGGATGTGTGATGTTCAACCGTGGGTTGTTTAATATATTATAGATGGGGTTGTAAGAGAAGTAAATGCGGGGTCTTGGCAAGAGGCGTGGAGTTAAAAGATAAAGAATCACACACAAAGTGGGAGTTGTCACAGCTGCTCTTTGCTGATGACACTGGTGCTCTTGGGAGATTCTGAAGAGAAGTTGCAGAGATTGGTGGATGAATTTGGTAGGGTGTGCAAAAGAAGAAAATTAAAGGTTGAATACAGAAAGAGTAAGGTTATGAGGATAACAAAAAGATTAGGGGATGAAAGATTGAATATCAGATTGGAGGGGAGAGAGTATGGAGGAGGTGAACTATTCAGATATTTGGGAGTGGACGTGTCAGCGGATGGGTCTATGAAAGATGAGGTGAATCATAGAATTGATGAGGGAAAAAGAGTGAGTGGGTGCACTTAGGAGTCTGTGGAGACAAAGAACTTTGTCCTTGGGGGCAAAAAGGGGAATGTATAGAGTATGTTTTACCAACGCTCTTATATGGGTGTGAAGCGTGGGTGATGAATGTTGCAAACGAGGAGAAGGCTGGGGGGCAGTGGAGATTTTCATGTCTGGGGCAATGTGTGGTGTGAATATAATGCAGAGAAATTTGTTTTGGAAGTTAGGAGGAGGTGCGGGATTACCAAAACTGTTGTCCAGAGGGCTGAGGAAGGGTTGTTGAGGTGGTTCGGACATGTAGAGAGAATGGAGCGAAACAGAATGACTTCAAGAGTGTATCAGTCTGTAGTGGAAGGAAGGCGGGGTAGGGGTCGGCCTAGGAAGGGTTGGAGGGAGGGGGTAAAGGAGGTTTTGTGTGCGAGGGGCTTGGACTTCCAGCAGGCATGCTTGAGCGTGTTTGATAGGAGTGAATGGAGACAAATGGTTTTTAATACTTGACGTGCTGTTGGAGTGTGAGCAAAGTAACATTTATGAAGGGATTCAGGGAAACCGGCAGGCCGGACTTGAGTCCTGGAGATGGGAAGTACAGTGCCTGCACTCTGAAGGAGGGGTGTTAATGTTGCAGTTTAAAAAACTGTAGTGTAAAGCACCCTTCGGCAAGACAGTGATGGAGTGAATGATGGTGAAAGTTTTTCTTTTTCGGGCCACCCTGCCTTGGTGGGAATCGGCCGGTGTGATAATAAAAAAAAAAAAAAAAAAATATATATATATATATATATATATATATATATATATATATATACATATATATATATTATGTATATATATATATATATATATATATATATATATATATTTATATATATACATATATATATATATATATATATATATATATATATATATATATATATATATAATATATATATATATAAGTGTGTGTGTGTGTGTGTGTGTGTGTGTGTGGGATGGGATTAAATTATGGGGAATCAAATACAAAATGGGAATTGACACAGTTGCTTTTTGCTGATAATACTGTGCTTATAGGAGATTCTAAAGAAAAATTGCAAAGGTTAGTGGATGAGTTTGGGAGTGTGTGTAAAGGTAGAAAGTTGAAAGTGAACATAGAAAAGAGTAAGGTGATAAGGGTATCAAATGATTTAGATAAAGTAAAATTGGATATCAAATTGGGGAGGAGGAGTATGGAAGAAGTGAATGTTTTCAGATACTTGGGAGTTGAACGTGTCGGCGGATGGTTTATGAAGGATGAGATTAATCATAGAATTGATGAGGAAAAAAAGATGGTGGTGCGTTGAGGTATATGTGGAGACAAAAAACGTTATCTAGGGAGGCAAAGAAGGGAATGTATGAAAGTTTTGTAGTCCCAAACACTCTTATAGGGAGTGAACCCTTGGGTTGTGAATGCGAGCGAGGAGGCGGTTGGAGGCAGGGGGAGATGCCCTGTCAAAGGGGAAAAGTGTGGTGAAAATATAGCAAAAAATTAGGGGAGGTGGAAATTGGGAGGGGGTGAAGTTAATAAAAGAAATAGTCAGGGGGTGAAAAAGGGTTTTTGTTGAGGGGGTTTTGGGGGGTCATTTAGGGGGAAAAATGGATCAAATTTGAATGACATGGAGAGCATTTAAATCTGTGGGGGAAGGGAAGGCGGGGTGGGGGTCCCCCTCAAAAAGGGTTTGGGAAGGAAGCTGTAAGGGAGGTTTTGTGGGCGAGGGGCTTGGATTTCCCAGCAGGTGGCGTGACGTGTTCAAATGAGTGAAGGGGGAAAATGGTTTTTGGGCCCTTTGACGTCTTTTGGAAGTGTGAGCGGGGTAATATTTAGTAAAGGGGTTTTTCCGGGGGAAACCGGGTTTTTATTTTTATATACCCCGGATTTGAGCCCCCAAAAAAATGGGAAGTCCCAATCCCTGCATTTTGGGGGGGAGGGGTTTGGGATATTAGCATTTTGGGGAGGGAAAATTTTGGGTTTTTATCTTTTACGTATTCCCTTCAAAAACGTTGGTTTTTGGAAACCTCTGCATATATTATAAAATATATATTTTTAAAATTATTATTTATATATATATATAAAAATTTTATATATTTTTAAAATTTTTATATATATATATATATTTATATTTTTTAATAATATATGCAAAAAAACCCTCTGAAAAATAGAAAAATTTCCCCAAGCGCTTTCGTGACTACTAAAATTTCACCATTTCTTTGACAGTGGTTTTTTTGCACCCCACACACACACTTATATATATATATGTAATATTTTAAATTATAAAAAATAATTATATATATTTATATTTTACATATAAAACATATATTATATAAAAGATAATATATTTATAATAATTTTATTTTTTATATATATAATTTATATTATTTATTATATATATATATATATATATATATATAATATATATAAAATTACAATTTTATATATATATATTTATTTTTTTTTTATATATATATATATTATATATATAAATAAATATTTATATATATTTTATATATTTAATAATATATAATATATATATATATATATATACTAAAAATTATATATATAAAAATTATATATTATATATATATATATATTTTTATAAATATAATTTATAATATATTTTATAATATATTAAAATATATTTTATTAGCACACTGGCCGTTTCCCACCAAGGCAGGGTGGCCCAAAAAAAGAAAACTTTAAACCTTCATTCACTCATACTGTCTTCCCAAAAAGGGGGTTTTCACCCCAAATTTTTTTAAACTGCAACATTAACATATATATATATATATATTTATATAATATATATATATTTATATATTAAAATATAAAAATTTTATATATATATTTTATATATTTATATAATGCAAAACAACCACTCTGAAAAAAATAGAGAAATTCCAAGCGCTTTCGTGACTACTCACATTATAAAGGGGAAAATGAAAGAAAAAGCACCCAAGGGGAAGGGCTATAAAAGGGGGCTGGCCAGCACTCACTATCAGATCCCACAACGGTTAAACACCTGACCCGCAGCAACTTGGATGGGGCCCTTTTAACAACTCACCCAAAAAAACCTATTCTACCCAAAAAAATTTTAAAAATTTTATTTGCCAGTGTATTATTAAATTCAAACCCAATTTTTTAAAATTATAAAGGGAAAACCCAATTTATATAAACCAAAGGAAATATTCTTTTTTTGTAAAAACTGCTTTTTATAAAAACAAGTTTCAATTATTTTCCTGTCGCCAGGGATTTCCCTTGAACTATTTTCCCAAACTTTTTAAAAATAAATTTGGGATGGTTAAAATCTCTTACATGAAAAAATGGGAGCTTTGGAATTTGTCCAGTTCTAAGCAAATATTTATGTTGTTTTAATCCTAGTTCGAGATTTTTACCATTTTGACTGTAATAAACTTTATCGAAAAATTTTAAAAGGGAAATCTTTTTGACACATCCATCAGCTTTTTTGGGGGGAATTCTTTATAAAAAAGTTTTTTTACTGTATCAAATTTTTAAAATAAAATTTTAATTTTAAAAATTTCTTAAGAAAAAAGGAATATCAACCAATTTTTCATGGTAAGGGAAAACCCAAACCCATTTTTTTATTTGGGAATAAGGCTGGTTTTTCCCTTTTGGGATTTTTAAAAAAGTTTTTTCTAGCAATTTTAAAAAAGTTTTAAATCAATTACATTTTTTGGGGTTTTTTAAAATTTCCTTACCTATTTAAAATAAATTTTGGATATTTCCTCATTATGAATCAAAACTCCCAAATTTCGTAAAGCTCTCAAAAACTTTTGATGAGAAAACAGACAGTTTTCCCTCTATCTTAAAAGGGTTAATTAAAAAATTTTTATTAGCTTGCTTTGCCCAAATTAATATATATAATATAAAATATATATAAAATATATATTTTATATAGTTATATTTTAAAATTTTTATTTTATAATATATATAATATTTTTTTATAATATATCTTGCCAAAATGGGCAAGTAAAAATTTGTGTATCCCAATAATTTCCCCAAAAACCATTCGAACCTTACGAAAAAAATATATTTGATTGTGTTTTTGTTTAGTACAAAATTTATTGAAAACGTTTTTAAAAAATATTTTTTATTTGGGGTTAGGATAAAAAAAATTTTGTTCTTTTTGAAATTGAGGTTGGGTTTAATTTTTTCTAAGTTTCTTTGGTGAAAAAATTTAAAAAAATTTTTCCCATTAACATTTTTGGAAAAAAATATATCTCTAAATGTTTAGAGAAAATTTCAAAAAGGATTTAAATTTTAAATGAGTTTTTGCTAATTGACCATTTTACATTTTCCCGGCACGACATTTTTATATTTTATATATATATATAAAATTTTTATATATATATAATATAATATATTTTATATATATTTTAAAAATATTTTTTAAAATATATATATTTTTACAAAAATATATTTTAAAAAATTTATATATATATATTTTTTTATAATATAATATAATTGTGTAAAATATTTATATATTATTATATATTATAAAATTTTATTTTTATATATATATATATTTATAATTTTTTTAAAATTATAAAATATATTTAATATTTTCAACAAGTTGGTCGTCCCCCAGAGGCAGGGTGCCCCAAAAAAAAGAAAATCCCAAAAAAAAATACTTTCATCATCATTAAACATTTTTCCCCCACACTCAAATATCACTGCTTTTCCCAAGGGGTTTGTTCAGTTTACAAAATTTTTAAAAGCATATAGTATAAAGATACACAACATATCCCCCCAAAACTGCCAATATCCCAATTTATATATTTATATATATATATATTTTTTATAAATATTATTATATATATATATATATATATATAAAAATTTTTAAAATATTATAATTTATTTTTTTTTATATGGGGGAAGTACCACCTTGTAGCGGGAAATTTGGGCCCTAAACCTCAAGAAGACAAAAAAACGTACCTCGGGGAAAAACCAAAGGGTTCCCTTCCCCGGGAGCTGTTTGAATATTTGCTTCCCCTACCACTTACCACTTTTTACAGAAAAAAAAAAAAACAGGGAATAAAAAGGGCGAAAGGGTAAAAAACCCCCCCAGTTTTCCCTCCACTCCCCCGAGGCGGGAGGGTGACCCAAGTATGCACAAGCTTTCCCCTCTGGAGGGCGACGCTGAGGCGCGGGAACATAAAGTGGCCCCCCTTTTGGGGGTTCCCTGGGGGTGTCGATGAGTCTGGGAACCCCAATTTCTTTAAGGCACGTGGGGCATTTTTTTCCCCATGACCCCAAAGGCCCTCTGATCCCACGGGGGCCCAAATTTTATACTTTTGGGCTAATGTCCCTGTACTTGCTGATCTTGTCCCCTCCCTGTGGTCAGCAGCTCCTCCCCTTCCCCCCCACCTGTGATGGATATAGGTGTCAGCCATGTGGACCACAGTATAGTCCCATGCTAAAAGGGCTTGCCCTTCTTCCCAAAGGGTAGATGGGGATCCCCTCGGGGGGTTTGTGGGTTGTGGGTTTTTTTGTTTGCTTTCAAGTGATCGGGGGGTCCCTCCCCGGGGAGGGCCTTTAGCTGTTTTTTGCAAAGGGTTCTTTAAGATCGTTGGCCTCATTGTGTCTTGCATGCCAAACCCCTTTGGTTTTTTGGGAACAGTTAAGACCATGTAGACCCTTTGGTCTGCATGCACTTTGCCGCAAAAAACCCCATATATTCTGTGTGAAATGGGGCAGCAAGGGGCAGAGCCAATGCGTTTTCGGAGGGGTTTTGGGGCGATCCCCGTTCCCCTTTCCGATAGGGAAATGTTTGGGAAAGCCCCCGAGTGAAGTGCATCACAAACCTGGAGACGGACAGTCTCCCTATTGATTTTTGCAGCCCGAGCCCGTTGGAAGCACCTTTTTTAAAAAATTTGGGGCCCCCCCAGCTTGATGTTTGTGAGCCGTGCTGCACTAGGGTTTGGTTCTTTTGCCCGCAAAAGGGCTCCCAATTTGGTGATGGGACTGGCCCTAGCTAGGGTCCCTTTTATTCTTGCTTATCAAATAGGGTGTCAAAAAGGAAATTTTTCTTATCAACTACTTATGCAAAAGAAGAGGGTAGGAAAACTGGTTTGAGCAAAACGGGGGAAACTGCGTACTCCCAGCCCTCCAAGCCTCACCGGAATGAGGTTTGCAATCACTGTCCATTTGTTTTAAAGGGAAAGGGTTCAATACAAAAATCTCAGCATGGCCCTTCCCGGAGAGAGTCATATTCCTTAGTTTGGATGCTTAATATATATTTTATATATATTTATTATAATATTATATATATATATAAATTTTAAATATATAATATATATATATATAAAATTTAAATATATAAATAATATATATAATGAGAAAATTTAAATTTAAAAAAACAATATTCCCCCTCTCTTAAAAGTATCATAAAAAATGGGAAACCCATTTTTTATAAATCCCTTTTTTGAAAAGTGTAGAAATAAAGTAAATGAAGGTGGGAAAGATGGGGGAGAAAACGAATGGGGAAGAGAGGGGAGAGAGGGGAGAGAAAAGAGAGAGAGAGAAAATTTGATGGTGGATGGGGGAGGGGGAAAAAAAAAACACTGGCTGTAATCTTTTTTTTTAAATTTTTTGGGGGGGGGAAGACATTTGCTTATGACACTGTCACTGCTGGGGTTTAAAAGTCAGGGGGAGGGGGGGGGGGCGGGGGGTGGAGGGTGAGGGGGGGTGGGTGGGGAGGGGGAGGGGGAGGGGGGGGACGGGGAGGGGTTTTGGGGGGGGGAGGGGGAGGGGAGGGGGAGGGGAGGGGGGGGGAAGGGGGGGGGGGGGGATGGGGGGGGGTGAGGTAAAATTTGTTGTGGGGGGGGGGGGTTGGTAGATGGAGGGGCTAAAGGGGGGGGGGGGGTGGAAAAGGGGGGGAAAGGGGAAAAGGTTTGGGTTGGGGAAAGGAAAAGATGGGAAAATGGGGAGGGGAAGGGGTGAAAGTGGGAAAATGGGGGGGTAAAAGGGGTGGTAGAAGAGGGTCTTGGGTGACGTATGTTACATGAATATGAAGGATCTTTATGATACGAGCATGTTGACATGAATATGGAAAGGTCTTAATGACATGAAATGTTGACATGAATATGAAGGGGTCTTAAAGACATGATCATGTTGACAGAAATTTAAGGATCTTTATGGGCATGTCATGTTGACATGGGAAAAAGAAAGGGTCTTGATGACATGAGCATGTTTACATGAAAAATGAAGGACTTAATGACTGATTGTTTAATGAATATGAAGGATCTTAATGACTTTATCTTTTTTACATGAAATGAAGGATCTTGAAGACATGACATGTTGGGCAAAGAATATGAAGGGGTCCTGATAACATGGGGCATTTTTACTTTAAAAATTTGTTTCGAGGACCTCACGCTTTACCAAACTTCCGGGTTTGAGGTTTCTTTTGTCAAAGAGAGTTAGGACGATTTTTTTGAGCCTTAGGAAATGGAAGGAAGTGAAATATTTGAGGCAGGATCCCCTACACAGCTTTAAGTGAAGGGAGGGGGGGGGGGGGGGGGGGGAAGGGGGGGGGGGGGGGGAACAAGGTTGAAAAGGAAAAAAGGCCCCGGGGGGGGTGGCCTCTTCGCTGGGCACTACTAGGTAGGGAATTTTATGGTGGGAAAACACACTCACACACACACGCACACCCAAAACACAAACACAAAACACGCACACAAAACACACACACACCACACACACACAACACACCCACAACCACACACCCCACACACACACACACACACACACACCATACACACACAAAAAAAAAAGAGGAAAAACATGGGGAAGGAAGTAGCAGAGCTCGGCAAGAATTTTGGGGAGACGATAGCCCAGGAGAGCAGGAAGTGGGGACTAAAATCTTAGCAGCAGAAAATAAGAAAGTGCTTAGATGAGGAACCAAAAAAACCCTTTAAAAAGAAAAAAAGACCAAAGACAGTACAAAACATGACATCAGGAACTTCTGTACCCCTTTTCCCCCCCCAGAAAGGCGCTGTAGGGATCCCGGCAACGATGTGCACAATTGAGGGGCCCATAGACAAGGAAGGAGCTATGAAAAAATGGGAGAGACTCCAACAAAAAAATACAGTGGGGAAAGGAAAAGCTGAAAATGGAAAGACAGTCCCCTGAGCATAGGGGGAAAAGCAAAGGGGAGGTATTGATAGTAGGAATGTTTCCCATGGAAAAAAATAAAACACCTCAGAGGATGCAAAGGGGGAAACTGTGGGGGGAGGGGAGGGAGAGGTCGGTGTTTGTCTACGGGGTCCGAGAAGTTGAAGGGGAAAACCCACACGAAAAAACCAGGAGAAGAAGAAAGCGATCGAAGGTATCATGAAAAAACAATAGGTGAGGGGGACATTACCCAGGTGACAAATTTTCGGAAATTTGGGGGGTTTGCAAATGGAAAAGGAAAAAAGGGCCCGGGCAAAGTAATTTTTTAAGGGAGAATTTAGCTCGAACCAGGATCCTGCAGAAGAAAGGGAGACGAGGGGCAATCCAATTTCCGGAAAAGTGTAAAACCCCGATCACGGGCAGAGGCCCCCAAGGAAAAAAGGTGTTTCCGAGGAGGGGGTGCAAAGACGAAAAGGAAAAAATGAGCTGCCTGATGAAGTTTAGGGAAACCCAGATCAGGTGGAAGGGCAAACACACCTTGCAAAAAACCAGCCAAAAAGGGCTCCAAACCCCAACAACCCCCCAAAAAACTGACCAATTTTAAACCAAAAACCCCCACACTGTTCCCTCTGCCCCCACCACCCCCTCACAAAACCCCCCCAAACTGTGGGCCCCCCAATTTCAACTGAACAATCTAAGCCCCAAAAACCCCCACACTGTTTCCCCCTCCCCCACCCCCCCCCATCACAAACCTCACCCCTACAGTAGTTCCCCCGGGGACTCTGCCCCCCCCCCCCAAAACCCCCCCAAACCCCACCCACACTGAAAAAACCCTCCCAGACCCCCTCCAAGCCCCCCTCCCCCCAAACCCCCAAAATACCCAGGAGCACTTTTGATAGATAAGAAGCGAAGGGTGGTAAAATGGGAAGCAGTGGATTATTAAAAAAAAATTTAGGGGTGGCATGAAAGAATAAATGAGAGGGCCCCCGGGCATCAAAAAAGTCCTTAAAAAAAACTTACTATACAATAACAGGTGCCCCTCTTTCCCCCCAGGATATCAGATCCCGAGAAAGACGAAGGAGCAGAGGGGGGGGAGGGGTTGAAATACTCATAAAAAAACCGATGGAGTTTTTAAGGGGGAAAAAGGAAGGCGTGGGGGAATTGGGGAAAGGGGCTAAATAGTAGCTTTCAATTCAGTCTGGGGAAACATAAGGTACTCATTGCAATGATGTTAACCCACCACAGAACTGCAAAAGGGGGCCAAAAAGAGGAATATAAAGGAACAACAGAGCGATGGTTTGGGCACACTGGCTGAGATGGCACGAAGACTCAAAACGTGCAGAGCAAAGTTATGGTTTTTGGGTATTTTTAACCATTGGGAGATCAACTGGGGAAAACCGGACCCCCAAATGGGGTCCCCCGACACATGGAGAAGCCAAGATGATGGATGTGGGACTGGAAAACCTCATGCACCAACAAAGTCCCTGGACACTACCAGAGGAGAGGGGAAAGGGTGAATCAGCCCAAAAACTGGGCCCTTTTGTTTTACCGGAGCAATTCAGACATTGGGGACATCCCATTTTGAGAGGCCCCTTTTGGAAACTAGCGATCATGTGGTTCCCGAAGTATTGATTACATAGTAGAGCTGCAAGTGGGGGGGTTTTCGGGGGGTTGGGTGGGGAAAAACCAAGCTATAAAAGGGGGGACTTCACAGGTATGGGAACTTCATTTCTGGAGGTTCTTATACAGGGGGAGTGGTAGGAAAGTCAGTGGAACCCAAAAAGATGGAATTTTGTTTAAAAACAAAATGCAAAGGCAGAGGAAAAGGGGTTTTTTTTCCCAAGGGGAACAGAATCAAAGGGGCCCCCCCCCGGGTCCTTGGTTTACCCCCAGGGGTAGGGAGGGAAAAACTAAATGCATTAGAGAATGGAAAAGGTACGAAGGCAAAAAAACCCAGAGAAAATAAGGTCAGTCAAAGAGCCCGAAACGAATATGCACAGATAAGGAGGGGGGGCCCCGCGGGCAAATAAAAAACGACCTAACATCAAAAATTAAGTCTGACCCGAAAATCTGTATTAGGAGAAAGACAACATCAAAGACCAGGTGGGTCAGGGTGAAAGAAAAAAAGGACGGGATCACACGAAAAAGATCAAGAGGTAGTGAGGAGCTCAACAAGAGATTTAAGGAAGTAAATTTACTGTGGAGACAGGAAAGGGCCTTGGGGGAAACAGGGCAGGGGGGGGGACACAACAGGGGGAAACACCAACAAGTGCTGGAAAGGCAAAACACACAACTGAGGGGGAGGGGAAGAAGCTTTCTAAAATAAACCCTTTAAAACCTCAAAGGCAATGGGGGCGAACAACATCTCCCCTGGGGCCCCCAGAAAAGGGGGGAGAAATGTTGTGTATCCCCTTAACAATATCTTCAACCATCCCTTGAAAAATGGGGAACTACCTTTAGGTATGGGAAAACGGGAAATGTATTCCCCTTTTTTTAAAAAAAGGGGACAGAAAAGAGGCGCTAAACTACGACCAGTGTCACCGACGTGGGATAGTATGCAAAGTAATGTAGAAGATTATCAGGAGGAGAGTGGTAGAGCACCTGGGGAAAGGAACAAAAGTATAAAAGAAACCCGCACGGGTTTCCCTGGAAAGGAAAAACCTGTGGGCAAAAAACCCTTCTGGGGTTTTATGAAAAGCAAAAAAAAAAGTAAAGACGAAAGAGAGAGGGGTGGGTTTTATCGCATCTTTTTGGACTGCAAGAAAGGGCCTTTGACCCCAAATTTCCTCCCCAAGAGATTAGTGGCAAAAAAAAACTAGGGGATCAGGCCCCGTATAACGGGAAAAAGGGGGCTTCAATGGGTCAAAGAATCCTGACAGGAAGGCAACCCAAAGGTATAGTAAAATGATGAGGTATCACAGTGGGCACCTGTGACGAGCGGGGGGCCCCCAGGGGTCGGGCCAAAGGGCCAGTGCTATTTTTGGGGATATGTGGGAAAGATATGATTGGGAAAGGGGAAAACTTAGAGGTTTTCCCTGTTTTTCGATGATTTGAAGTTAATGAAGAATTAAATCAGATGGGGGGGGGGGGGGGGGGGGGGGCCGGCTTTCCCCCGACCCCTTTAAAAAAGACCTGGGGCATGCTGGACACGTGGTCCATCAATTGGCTTCTCGAATTAACCCTGCCAAATGCAAAGTCATGAAGATTGGAGAAAGGCAAAGAAGACCGCAAGCAGTGTATAGGCTAGGTGGCCAACGACTGCAAACCTCCCTCAAGGAGAAAGATCTTGGCGTGATTATAACACCGAACACGTCTCCGGAAGAACACATCAACCAGATAACTGCTGCAGCATATGGGCGCCTGGCAAACCTGAGATTAGCATTCCGATACCTAAGTAAGGAATCTTTCAAGACACTGTACACCGTGTACGTCAGGCCCATATTGGAGTATACAACACCAGTTTGGAACCCGCAACTGATCAAGCACGTCAAGAAATTAGAGAAAGTGCAAAGGTTTGCGACAAGGTTAGTTCCAGAGCTAAGGGGAATGTCCTATGAAGAAAGGTTGAGGGAAATCGGCCTGACGACACTGGAGGACAGGAAGGATAGGGGAGACATGATAACGACATACAAAATACTGCGTGGAGTAGAGAAGATGGACAGAGATAAGATGTTCCAAAGAGGGGACACAGAAACGAGGGATCACTCTTGGAAGTTGAAGACTCAGATGAGTTACAGGGATGTTAGGAAGCAGATCTTCAGTTACAGAGTGGTCAGGAAGAGGCACAGCCTGGCGAGCGATGTAGTGGAGGCAGGTACTATACATAGCTTTAAGACGAGGTATGATAAAGCTCGTGGAGCAGGGAGAGAGAGGACCTAGAAGCGTTCAGTGAAGAGGCGGGGCCAGGAGCTGAGTATCGACCCCTGCAACTACAATTAGGTGAGTACACACACACACACACACACTCAGTCACCCACGGAGAGGAGCCAACTCAAGACACCTTTCCCAACTCTTTCCCTCCCATTTCCCCTTCCCTACCCCGTCCCCTTCCCCATCCCCTTCCCCTCCCCGTTCCCTGCATATAACCTAATCCCTGACTCCTCGTCCCAGTAATGATGCACAAACCCACCCCAGCCTTACCTCCCCACTACTCTCAGCAGCGGAACATACAGACAGACCAGCCAACACAAACCATTGTATGTTATGGGAAATGCAAATGGGTTATCAAGTGAGATGAGGTGACAGAGCAGCAGTGGTATCCCTAGATATGTAGCTACGGTAGAGACAAAGCCGATGGAAATATCAGATGCCATATTCCCAGCAGTCTATCAAGTGATAAGTCAAGACAGAAGAAATATGGAAGGTGGAGGAACAGCGATGATATTTCTGATTGACGTGACTGACATAGCAGAGTCAGATGTGTTTTTGTTTGATGCAAAACAAATGAGTAAAAAAAAAAACTAGGACAGAGAAAGATTGCAAATGGATTTGGACAAATGGCAAGACCTGTCAGATAAGTGACTGCTTGAATTCAACCCCAGGTAATGCAAGGTTATGAAGATTGTCTAAGTGGCTAGAAGACAAGACATGAAGTATAGACTCCGGGAACAGAGAATGCAATCACTCAGAAAGGCCTAGGGATGAGCATAGTGCCTAACATATTACCAGAGGCTCACGTCAAATGAATAACCTCTGCAGCCATTGCTTATCAGGCAAATCCAAGAGTAGCCTTCAAGCATCTCAACAAAGTCATTCCGGGCACTTTATGCAAGCTACATTAGGACCATCTTGGAGTACGCAGCACCAGTACAGAACCCACACCTGAAAAAGCACATTAGGAGGAGAGGCTAACTGAAATGAAACTAATATTAACTGGAGGACAGAAACTAGGGAAGATTTAAAAAATAAAATTCTCGAAGACATTGGTAGAATAGACAGGGATAAAGAGGCGAAAACAGATACCTGGGAGCACAGTTGGAAGTTAAAGACAGATAAGTTAAAGGGATGTCAGGAAGCATTTCTTCAGTCTTAGAGTGGTCAGGAAGAGAAATGACCATAATGAAGTAGTGGAGGCCCACGAGGTTAGGAGTGAGTGAATCTAGGAAGCTGCAAGTTGAGAGGTGGGGCCGGAGCTAAGATTCTACCCCTGGAACTACATATAGATGAATACACAAGCACCACACACACACACACACATACACATACACACACACACACACACATACACACACACAACACACACACACACACACACACACACACACACACACACACACACACACACACCAAAACACACACACACACACAGGATCCATACATAGCTTTAAGCAGAGGTATGATAAAGCTCACGGCTCAGGGAGAGTGACCTAGTAGCGATCAGTGAAGAGGCGGGGCCAGGAGCTCGGACTCGACCCCCGCAACCTCAACTAGGTGAGTACAACTAGGTGAGTACACACACACAACCACACACACAAAGATACCTTCCTTAATACAGCTATAACCCCTCCCTTTCCCTAGTCCCCACCTCCTCTCCACTACATCGTTAGTCACACAACACCATCATTGTATTTCCACTAATATTCCCCTCGCAGCATCCAGTAAAACGTAATGAAGTGGACGTTTCATGTAGCGGGTGGTGGTGGTGGTGTCAGCTGGCTGGCGGTTGCTACGAGACTGTCATGATTGGGGGGGTCAGAGACGCGCCGCACATTATTGCAACCTTGTATTAAGCCACCTCGTCCTCCACACTCTCTGGCTGGGTTTTTTTTTATGCTGGTACCGTCATGGTGGGTTATGATGTGCTAGCTCACTTTTTTTTTTCTCTCTCTCTCTCTCCCCTCAAGGTATAGAGGGAATTAGATGTTTTAATTGTAGCAAAAGGGGCCGAGTATAAATTTTGACCCCTGCCCCCAAAATTTAGGAAGACGCAAGAAATCTTAAAAATTACTAAGAATATTAAAACGTTCATAACAAGACTGAGGGAGGAAGAAAAACCCTGGCACAACCCGTGAACGGGAGTCCCCAGGATAAAAACTGCATCCCACACTTCTTACTTGTTTTCCTTAAGAATAAAAAAAACAAAGGGAAAGGGGGATCAAAACCGTGGTCCTGCCACCTAAGGAGGCCCCTGCGCTGTACTACCGACACAGCGAGGGCCTGTCGTTTATTAAGGTGGGTTTGTCGGAACAGGCAAAATTTTCCCGACATGGGCTTAGGCAATGTGACCCCCTTTTGGAGTTTTGGTCACACCGACCCTTTCCCTTTGGGCATCCCGGGTCCCCGTTTAAAAAATTATTTGAAAGTAATTATTTTGTACCAAAGGTAATTAAAAATAACTTTTCAGTGCTTTAAAGAAGCTATCAGGGTATCAATAACCCTCTCTTGATAAACAAAAGTTAAAGGGACAGGAACTAAGGAAAAAAATTTTGTTTACTGAAAATAGAAATTTCGAAAGTATATTAGGAATACTCCCAAAAACAATCCACTCCTTACTTTTCGAAAGCATTATATAAAAAAAAAAACCAATTTTAATTATTTAGTATTAAATATAAAATTTTTTTTAAAACAAAAAAAAATTTGGTAAAAAATTTTAACACAAAATTTTTTTAAATTTTTTGGTTTTAATAAAAAAATAACTTTAAAATAAAAATAGGAATAAAACTTTTTAATGAAATAATTAATTATAACAGGGGCCCCCCCGGTTAACGAATTTTTTCACTCCAGAAGTATGTTCAGGTGCCAGTACTGACCGAATTTGTTCCCATAAGGAATATTGTGAAGTAGATTAGTCCATTTCAGAACCCCCCCCAACAACACGTACAAACGCACTTACATAAATACACTTACATAATTGGTCGCATTCGGGGGTGACTTTTATGGGGGGGTCCACTGTAGTTTTTTTTTGTCAATCTACATGTCTTACCCCCTTCAAGGATGTTTCCTTGATCATGGACACCCATGCCCAGCCCTTCTACGGCAGGGTAGGTGCCTGAGCCCGGCTTGCAGCTCACGGGACTGGATTCCCATTAGCCCCCTTGTGGGGGGGAATGGCAGAACCAAGAGGCCTAGCTTGTGGCTAGGCCTGGGGACAGTTGTCCTTAGATAGGGGTACTTTTTGCCTCCTCCCATGGGAGACTTATTCTCACACACTCCCAGAAGGGAGCCAAGGCCGGGCCCCACTTGGAAAAGGCCCGCCGGGAGAATACCGGCGAATCTTTCATAATAATAATTTTATCTACGTCATATCATGACCACACCTGTACTTTTGGTCAACTGATAGGCCATTCCACTGCTTTCGGGGTCCACCCTCTTAAAAATCATTATGCCTATTATAACCACTAAAGTTTTGTACTTCTACAGTTCGCCGGTACACTCCCGGTCGGGTCTTTTCCAGATGTGCTTTCCGCCTTGTTAGCCTTGGTCGTGGCAGCACTGAGACCTAATACCTCCAATGGAGGAGTAAAAGTACTCCTCATCATCATGACCAACTGTTTCCCCAGGCCTTAGCCCATTCCCTGCTTCGTCACTTGGTTCGTAGGTAGAAGCTAGGACCTCTGGTCTGCCATTACTTCTTCACCCAGGTAAGCTCGGGTAATGGCAGTCTTGTGAGCTGTCCGGCTTGTTTCCATGTAAGCTCGGCCCAGTTTAAAGTTATATCTGCCAATTAAGGTAATTAAGGTGTACTCTAAAGGACAAAAACAATTTCTAACTTATTTATTTTAAAAGCTGGCCTCGTTTTACAATACTAAAAAAAAAATTGAACATTTATAAACTTTCACTTCATAATTTATCTGTCAAATATTAAAATATTATTAATTTAAATAAATAAGGGGATTAAAAGTTAGATATATTAATTCATTATATAGTTTTTTTTATGCTAAGCTGCCTGTGTTTCCCATACCACATACCACATTGAACACAGATACATACCACCATACACACCACATACCACCATACAACACCACATACATCATACAACACCACATACCACCATACAACACCAAATACCCCATACAACACCATTCATACCACCATACAACACCACATACCACCATACAACACCACATACCACCATACAACACCACATACCACAATACAACACCACATACCACATACATACACCAACATACCACCATACAACACCACATACCACATACAACACCACATACCACATACAACACCACATACCACCATACAACACCACATACCACCATACAACACCACATACCACATACAACACCACATACCACCATACAACACACATACCACCATACAACACCACATACCACAATACAACACCACATACCACATACAACACCACATACCACCATACAACACCACATACCACATACAACACCACATACCACATACAACACCACATACCACCATACAACACCACATTACCACCATACAACACCACATACCACATACAACACACATACCACCATACAACACCACATACCACCATACAACACCACATACCACATACAACACCACATACCACCATACAACACCACATACCACCATACAACACCACATACCACCATACAACACCACATACCACCATACAACACCACATAACACTTACAACACCACATACCACCATACAACCCACATACCACCATACAACACCATATAACACCATACAACACCACATACCACCATACAACACCACATAACACCATACAACACCACATAACACCATACAACACCACATACCACCATACAACACCACATAACACCATACAACACCACATACCACCATACAACACCACATACACCATACAACACCACATACCACCATACAACACCACATACCACATACAACACCACATAACACCATACAACACCACATACCACCATACAACACCACATACCACCATACAATACCACATACCACCATACAGCACCACATAACCACCATACAACACCACATACCACCATACAACACAACATACCACCATACAACACCACATACCACATCAACACCACATACCACCATACAACACCACATACAACCATACCAAACCACATACCACCATACAACACCACATACCACCATACAACACCACATACCACCATACACACCACATACCACCATACAACACCACATACCACCATACAACACCACATACCACATACAACCACCACCATACAACCACTACAACACCACATTCCACCATAACAACACCACATACCACCATACAACACCACATACCACCATACAACACCACATACCACCATACAACACCACATACCACCATACAACACCACATATCACCATGCAACACCACATACCACCATACAACACCACATACCACCATACAACACCACATACCACCATAAACAACACCACATACCACCATACAACACCAATACCACCATACAACACCACATACCACCATACAACACCACATACCACCATACAACACCACATACCACCATTACAACACCACATACCACCATACAACACCACATACCACCATACAACACCACATACCACCATACAACACCACAGTCCACCATACAACACCACATACCACCATACAACACCACATACCACCAACAACACCACATACCACCATACAACACCACATACCACCATACAACACCACATACCACCAACAACACCGCATACCACCATACAACACACATACCACCATACAACACCACATACCACCATACAACACCCATACCACCATACAACATCACATACCACCATACAACACCACATACCACCATACAACACCACATACCACCATACAGCACCAATACCACCATACAACACCACATACCACCATACAACACCACATACCCCCAAATACAACACACATACCACCATACAACACACCAATACCACCATACAACACCACATACCACCATACAACACCACATACCACCATACAACACCACATACCACCATACAACACCACATACCACCATACAACACCACATAGCCACCATACAACACCACATACCACCATACAACACCACATACCACCATACAACACCACATACCACCATACAACACCACATACCACCATACAACACCACATACCACCATACAACACCACATACCATCATACAACACCACATACCACATACACACACCACCATTCCTACAATCACCATAAACTACCAATACCACCATACAACACCACATACCACCATACAACACCACATACCACCATACAAAACACCACATACCACCATACAACACCACATATCACCATACAACACCACATACCACCATACAACACCACATACCACCATACAACACCACATACCACCATACAACACCACATACCACCATACAACACCACATACCACCATACAACACCACATACCACCATACAACACCACATACCACCATACAACACCACATACCACCATACAACACCACATACCACCATACAACACCACATACCAACATACAACACCACATACCACCATACAACACCACATACCACCATACAACACCACATACCACCATACAACACCACATACCACCAACAAACACCACATACCACCATACAACACCACATACCACCATACAACACCACATACCACCATACAACACCACACACCACCATACAACATCACATACCACCATACAACACCACATACCACCATACAACACCACATACCACCATACAACACCACATACCACCATACAACACCACATACCACCATACAGCACCTCATACCACCATACAACACCACATACCACCATACAACACCACATACCACCATACAACACCACATACCACCAGACAAACACCACATACCACCATACAACACCACATACCACCATACAACACCACACACCACCATACAACATCACATACCACCATACAACACCACATACCACCATACAACACCACATACCACCATACAACACCACATACCACCATACAACACCACATACCACCATACAATACCACATACCACCATACAACACCACATAACCACCATACAATACCACATACCACCATACAACACCACATACCACCATACAATACCATAGACCACGATACAACACCACATACATCCCTACAATACCACATACCACAATACAACACCACATACCACCATACAACACCACATGCCACCATACAATACCACATACCTCCCTACAATACCACATACCTCTCTACAATACCACATACCACCATACAACACCACATACCACCATACAACACCACATACCACCATACAACACCACATACCACCATACAATACCACATACCTCCCTACAATACCACATACCACCATACAACACCACATACCACCATACAACACCACATACCACCATACAACACCACATGCCACCATACAATACCACATACCTCCCTACAATTACCACATACCGCCATACAACACCCCATACCCCCATACAACACCACATACCACCATACAACACCACATGCCACCATACAATACCACATACCTCCCTACAATACCACATACCACCATACAACACCACATACCACCATACAACACCGCATACCACCATACAATGCCACATACCTCCCTACAATACCACATACCTCCCTACAATACCACATACCACCATACAATACCACATACCACCATACAACACCACTACCACCATACAACACCACATACCACCATACAATACCACATACCTCCCTACAATACCACATACCACCATACAACGCCCATACCTCCCTACATTACAACATACCACCATACAACACAACATACCTCCCTACAATACAACATACCACCATACAATACCACATACCAACATACAACACCACATAAGTCCCTATAATACCACATACCACATACAACACCACATACCACCATACAATACCACATACCACCGTACAACACCACATACCACCATACAACAGTACATAACACCATACAATACCATAGACCACCATACAACACCACATACATCCCTAGAATACCACATACCACCATACAACACCACATACCACCAAACAACACCACATGCCACCATACAATACCACATACCTCCCTACAATGCCACATACCACCATACAACACCACATACCACCATACAACACCACATACTACCATACAGCACCACATACCACCATACAACACCACATACCACCATACAACATCACATACCACCATACAACACCACATACCACCATACAACACCACATACCACCATACAACACCACATACCACCATACAACACCACATACCACCATACAACACCACATGCCACCATACAACACCACATGCCACCATACAACACCACATACCACCATACAACACCACATACCACCATACAGCACCACATACCACCATACAACACCACATACCACCATACAATACCACATACCACCATACAACACCACTACCACCATACAATACCACATACCACCATACAACACCACATACCACCATACAATACCATAGACCACGATACAACACCACATACATCCCTACAATACCACATACCACCATACAACACCACATACCACCATACAACACCACATGCCACCATACAATACCACATACCTCCCTACAATACCACATACCTCTCTACAATACTACATACCACCATACAACACCACATACCACCATACAACACCACATACCACCATACAACACCACATACCACCATACAATACCACATACCTCCCTACAATACCACATACCACCATACAACACCACATACCACCATACAACACCACATACCACCATACAACACCACATGCCACCATACAATACCACATACCTCCCTACAATACCACATACCGCCATACAACACCCCATACCCCCATACAACACCACATACCACCATACAACACCAAATGCCACCATATAATACCACATACCTCCCTACAATACCACATACCGCCATACAACACCCCATACCCCCATACAACACCACATACCACCATACAACACCACATGCCACCATACAATACCACATACCTCCCAACAATACCACATACCACCATACAACACCACATACCACCATACAACACCGCATACCACCATACAATGCCACATACCTCCCTACAATACCACATACCTCCCTACAATACCACATACCACCATACAACACCACATACCACCATACAACACCACATACCACCATACAACACCACATACCACCATACAATACCACATACCTCCCTACAATACCACATACCACCATACAACGCCCATACCTCCCTACAATACAACATACCACCATACAACACAACATACCTCCCTACAATACAACATACCACCGTACAATACCACATACCAACATACAACACCACATAAGTTCCTATAATACCACATACTACATACAACACCACATACCACCATACAATACCACATACCACCGTACACACCACATACCACCATACAACAGTACATAACACCATACAATACCATAGACCACCATACAACACCACATACCACCATACAACACCACATACCACCATACAACACCACATACCACCATACAACACCACATACCACCATACAACCACCACATACCACCATACAACACCACATACCACCATACAACACCACATACCACCATACAACACCACATACCACCATACAACACCACATACCACCATACAACACCACAATACCACCAAACAACACCACATACCACCATACAACACCACATACCACCATACAACACCGCATACCACCATACAACACCACATACCACCATACAACATCACATACCACCATACAACACCACATACCACCATACAACACCACATACCACCATACAACACCACATACCACCATACAACACCACATACCACCATACAACACCACATACCACCATACAACACCACATACCACCATACAACACCACATACCACCGTACAACACCACATACCACCATACAACACCACATACCACCATACAACACCACATACCACCATACAAACACCACATACCACCATAATCCACCACATACCACCATACAACACCACATACCACTATACAACACCACATATCACCATACAACACCACATACCACCATACAACATCACATACCACCATACAATACCACATACCTCCCTACAATACCACATACCACCATACAACACCACATACCACCATACAACACCACATACCACCATACAACACCACATGCCACCATACAATACCACATACCTCCCTACAATACCACATGTGGAGAAATTTTCTCCAGGAGGGGGGTATCAGCCCCCTTCAGCCCCCTTCAGCCCCCTTCAGCCCTCTCAGCCCTGAGGGGCCACTAGAAGGGGCGAGCGTCTTGTTTACTGCTAGAGTGAGTAATTGATCACAGATGTCGTATGCGTGGTCAAATGACCTCTGCTCCTTGCAGCGGTGTTGCAACGTGTATTTTTATAAGAGACAGTACATCTCTTACTTAGCAGGACAATTAAGGAAAATCCTGCTCCCACTTTATTACCATAGTAAAAATACACGTTGCAACACCGCTGCAAGGAGCAGAGGTCATTTGACCACGCATACGACATCTGTGATCAATTACTCACTCTAGCAGTAAACAAGACGCTCGCCCCTTCTAGTGGCCCCTCAGGGCTGAGAGGGCTGAAGGGGGCTGAAGGGGGCTGAAGGGGGCTGATACCCCCCTCCTGGAGAAAATTTCTCCACATCCGGTTCGAAGGACCAAAGCTCTGTTGAGAATTTGGCCTTACCAGCTAAGATATAATTATATAATACACTTAGCTGATAAATGACAGCAAATCGTCTACACAGCCGTCCCTGCAGACGAGGTCTAGATGCTGTCGAAACCATCACAACAGTGGGCTGTCAAGAGATACAATTTGTAAGTACAAATTACCCCTAGGGGGTGTTATGTCAGCATATTTCATTCGATGATGGCTGACGAATACTTACTTGTTTGGACTCAAAAGTCCACACCTTACTGCCGATTATAGGTTGATTACAAACTCCTTGTGACTCAAGAATTGCGCAATCCCCCGATCTACAAGAAATTCGTAACATACCTTGCTCTTTGTAACGTGAGCTATGGTGTTCTCAACACCTTCGACAGATATCGGTGACTTGATAGAAGCTGAAGTGTCCTTGGATGTCCACGTCTTCCATTGTCTAGGAAACGCACACTGGTACACTATGTTCAACAAGATTCGTCTTTATTGTTCACAATGTATCACAAGAGAAGCTGATCACACTTCTCTAAGTGTTTATTGTGTTGTGTGAGACACTTTATTCACACTAACGCACAGATCAGTGTCCTTTGCTGGTTATCCTGGCGTCAGTGTCTCGTAGTAGAGTCAAAGTTAGTCTGGCGTCAGTACACCACCCCAAGCCGTCACTGCCCTAGCACAAAAAAAAAAAAACGCTGACCTAGTACCTTGCATCCTTGTCACCTCCTCGATGAAGCAAAGCAGAATGTTTGTTTCTTGCTGTCTTAAGCAGAGACAACAATGTACACTATTTTTACTATGGTAATGAAGTGGGAGCAGGATTTTCCTTAATTGTCCTGCTAAGTAAGAGATGTACTGTCTCTTATAAAAATACACGTTGCAACACCGCTGCAAGGAGCAGAGGTCATTTGACCACTCATACGACATCTGTGATCAATTACTCACTCTAGCAGTAAACAAGACGCTCGCCCCTTCTAGTGGCCCCTCAGGGCTGAGAGGGCTGAAGGGGGCTGAAGGGGGCCGAAGGGGGCTGATACCCCCCTCCTGGAGAAAATTTCTCCACACCACATACCGCCATACAACACGCCATACCCCCATACAACACCACATACCACCATACAACACCACATGCCACCATACAATACCACATACCTCCCTACAATACCACATACCACCATACAACACCACATACCACCATACAACACCGCATACCACCCTACAGCCCATACCTCCCCACAATACCCATCCTCCCCCACAATACACATACCACCATACAA
>NC_069405.1:37968100-37978140 GCF_026875155.1 Cherax quadricarinatus | reverse complement strand
AAAAAACCACAGGGGGGAAAACGAATCAGGTACTACGAGGTGTCAAAATGGGCGCCTGTGACGAGCGGGGTTCCACAGGGGTCGTCCTGGGATTGGTGCTGTTTCTGGTATATGACAGAAGGGATGCACTCAGAAGTGTCCCTGTTTGCAGACGATGTGACGCTAATGAGAAAAATTCAATCGGATGAGGACCAGGCAGGACTACAAAGGTATCTGGACAGGCTGCAAGCCTGGTCCATCAACTGGCTGCTAGAGTTTAACCCCACCAAGTGCAAAGTAATGAAGCTCGGAGAAGGGCAAAGAAGACCGCGGACAGAGTACAGTTTAGGGGGCCAAAGACTGCAAACCTCACTCAAGCAAAAGGATCTGGGGGCGAGTATAATACCGAGCACATCTCCTGCATTGCACATCAACCAAATAACGCTGCAGCATTAGGGCGATTATCAGACCTAAGAATAGCGTTCCGGCACCTCAGTAAGGAATCATTCAGGCCTCTGTACACAGTGTGTGTGTCAGGCCCATATTGAGTATGCAGCACCAGTCTAGAACCCACACCTAGTCAAGCACGTCAAAAAGTTAGAGGAAGTACAAAGGTTTCCAACAAGACTGGTCCCGGAGCTAAGAGGCATGTCCTGTGAGGAGAGGTTAAAGGAAATCAACCTGACAACACTGGAGGGATAGGGGGGACATGATAACGATATATAAAATACTGAGAGTAACTTTACGTAACTTTAAGAAGAGGTATGATAAGGAACAGGGAGAGAGTGGACCTAGTAGCGACCAACGAAGAGGAGCCAGGAACCGTAAATCGACCCCTTCCATGCACAAATTGGTGAATACAAATAGGTGAGTACGTACACACACACACACACACACACACACACACACACACACACACACACACACACACACACACACACACACACACACACACACACACACACACACACGCACACACACGCACACACACGCACGCATGCACGTATAGTCACTCTTTAAGAAAGGAGACAGAAATGAAGCACTAAACTATAGACCACTGTCACTGACGTGTATAGTATGCAAAGTCATGGAGAAGATTATAGGAGGAGAGTGGTGGAGCACCTGGAGCGGAACAAGATTATAAACGACAGCCAGCACGGATTCATGGAAGGTAAATCCTGTGTCACAAACCTACTAGAGTTTTATGGCAAGGTAACTGAAGTAAGAAATGAGAGGGAGGGGTGGGTTGATTGAATTTCCTTGGAGTGCAAGAAGGCCTTCGACACAGTTCCTCACAAGAGATTAGTACAGAAGCTAGAGGATCAGGCACATATAACAGGAAGGGCACTGCAATGGATCAGAGAATACCTGACAGCGAGTCATGGTCCGTGATGAGGTATCACAGTGGGCGCCGGTGACGAGCGGGGTCCCACAGAGGTCAGTCCTGGGACCAGTGCTATTCTTGATATATGTGTGAACGACATGACGGAAGGGATAGACTCACAAGTGTCCCTGTTTGCAGATGTGAAGTTAATGAGAATTAAATCAGATGCGGACTAGGCAGGTCTACAAAGAGACCTGGACAGGCTGGATGCGTGGTCCAGCAACTGTTTCCTAGAATTTAACCCCGCCAAATGCAAAGCCATGACGATCGGAGAAGGGCAAAGAAGACCGCAGACAAAGTATAGGCTAGGAGGCCAAAGACTGCAAACCTCACTAAAGGAGAAAAATTTAGGAGTGAATATAATACCGAGTACGTCGCCAGAAGCACACATTAACCAGATAACTGCTGCGGCATATGGGCGCCTGGCAAACCTGAGAATAGCGTTCCGGTACCTCAGTAAGGAATCGTTCACTGTGTAAGTCAGGGCCACACTGGAGTACGCAGCACCAGTTTGGAACCCACACCTGCTCAAACACGTCAAGAAATTAGAGAAAGTGCAAAGGTTTGCAACAAGGCTAATTCCAGAGCTAAGGGGAATGTCCTACGAAGAAAGGTTAAGAGAAATCGGTCTGACGACACTGGAGGACAGGAGGGTCAGGGGAGACTTGATAACGACATACAAAATACTGCGTGGAATAAACAAGGTGGACAGAGACAGGATGGTACAGAGATGGGACACAGAAACAAAGGGTCACAATTGGAAGATGAAGACTCAGATGAGTCAAAGGGATGTTAGGAAGTATTTCTTCAGCCACAGAGTTATTAGGAAGTGGAATAGTCTGGCAAGCGATGTAGTGGAGGCAGGAACCATACATAGTTTTAAGACGAGGTATGATAAAGCTCATGGAGCAGGGAGACGGAGGACCCAGTAGCGGTCAGTGAAGAGGCGGGGCCAGGAGCTGAGTCTCGACACTTGCAACCACAATTAGGTGAGTGCAGTTATGTGAGTACACACACACACACACACACACACACACACACACACACACACACACACAACACAACACAGAACAGAGAAGAGAGAACACAATGCCACACAAGCCATCAACACACAAAAATAGGGGAACTCGAGTTCGCCAGGCGAGTGTGGCGATGAAAGTTAGGAACTAGAATGGCCTAACAAGATCTAAAAACGACTAGGGGATCACGCGCTCGGGCCACGAGTCTCAGGCGATGAACAGGTCTAGGACAACAACGAGTCTAGGGCAACATGAGTCTAGGGCAACGGGAAAGAGTCTAGGGCAACGGGAAAGAGTCTAGGGCACGGGAGAGGGCCCAACGAGGTCTAGGGCAACGAACGAGTCTAGAGCAACAACGGTTCTAGTGAAGCACGAACGATTGATAGGGCAAACGGAGGAGTCTAGGGAAGGGAGAGTCTGAGAAGGGACGACCTAGGGCAACAAACGAGCAAAAAATGTAGAAACAAACCAGGTTGACAATGTGAAGCAGCGATCGGGAAATGGATAGTGCTAAAGACAGGATTTGGGAAAAAATGTATGGAAGTGGGAGAGTGAAAGGGGACAATATGGGAAGAGCAACAAAAAGACAGCAAGATAAATGTAATGAAGCAACGAGATGGAGTAAAATGGTGAGTGTAGGAAAGCACTGGAATAGTGGAATAGAACCACGAGGAAGGGGGGACAAGATAGTAAAGTGTGTGGGTGTGGGTGTGGGTGGGTGGGTGGTGGGTATGAGTGGAAAATGGTGTGATTAGTGCGAGTGTATAATAGTTGTAAATGTAAAAGTAGTAAGTATGAGAGTGTGTGAAGTGATAGTGGTCTGTGGGTCTGTCTGTACTCGTGTTGAAACAAGGAGGATAAACATCAATGGAAAATTAAGTTAAATAATTATTCAACATAAGAGTATAAACGAGATAAATGATGAGCTTGATGAACCCAGCGCCAGGGTCTTACTCTGTACCAACATAATGCACATGTCAAGTAGCCTAATGTTAAGTAATTTATGAAAGTATTGACATGAAATGTTAAAAGAAATATCAGTGAAAGGGTAATGCAAATTATTGTGGAGAGTACTGGTTTGTTGGGAGAGTAGTTGGTGTTCTCGTGGGAGAGTATTGGTTGTTGTTGTAGAGTATTGGTGTTGTGGAGAGTAGGGTGTTGTGGGAGAGTACTGGTGTTGTGGGAGAGTACTGGTGTTGTGGGAGAGTACTGGTGTTGTGGGAGTGTACTGGTGTTTGTGGGAGGTACTTGTGTTGTGGGAGAGAACTGGTGTTTGTGGGAGGGTAACTGGTGTTGTGGGAGGGTACTGGTGTTGGGAGGGTACTGGTGGTGTGGGAGGTACTGGTGTTGGGAGATACTGGATGTTGTGGGAGAGTTCCTGGTGTGTCGTGGGGAAGTCTGGTGTTGTGGGAGAGTACTGGTGTTGTGGGAGAGTACTGGTGGCGTGAAGGGTACTGGTGTTGGTGGGAGAGGTACAAGGTGTTGTGGGAGAAGTACTGGTGTTGTGGGAAGAGTACTGTGTTGTGGGAGAGTATTGGTGTTGTGGGAGAGAACGGTGTTGTGGGAGGGTACTGGTTTGTGGGAGAGTACTGTGTGTGGGAGGGTACTGGTGTTGCCGGCGAGAGTACTGTGTTGCTGGGAGGGTACTTGGTTTTTGTGGGAGAGTACTGGGAGATGTGGGAGGGTACTGGATGTTGTGGCGAGAGTACGAGGGTGTTGTGGGAGGTACTGGTTTTGTGGGAGAGGTACTGGTGTTGTGGGAGGGGTACTGGTATTGTGAGAGAGTACTGGTGTATTGTGGGGAGGGATACTTTGTGTTGTGGGAAGAGTAACTGGTGTTGTGGGAGGGTACGGTGGTTGTGCGAGAGTACTGGTGTTGTGGAGGGACTGGTGTTGTGCGAGAGTACTGGTGTTGTGGGAGGGTACGGTGTGAGGTGCGAGTAACTGGTGTTGTGGGAGTGTACTGGTGTTGTGGGAGAGTACTGGTGTTTGTGGGAGAGTGACTGGTGTATGTGGGAGGTACTGGTGTTTTTAGTGGGAGGGTACTGGTGTTGTGCGAGAGTACGGTGTTGTGGCGGGAACTGGTGTTGTGGAAGTTTTGGGGTTTGGGGGGTACGGTTTTGGGGGGGTATGGGTTTGGAGGGGATGGTGTTTTTGGGGGAAATACTGGGTTTGTGAGTACGGTGTTTTGGGAGGGACTGGTGTTTTGGGAATCTGGTGTTTTTTGGGGGGGTAAGGTGTTTTTGGGAGGGTATGGGGTTGTGGGAGGGTACTGGGTTGTGGAGGTACTGGTGTTGTGGGAGGGTAAAGGGTTTTTGGAAGTAATGGTGTTGTGGGGGATGGGGTTGTGGAGAACTGGTGTTGTGGGGGGGTATTTGTTTGGGAGGTATGGTGTTTGGAAGTATGGGTTTTTTGGGGGGGTATGTTTGGGGGTTCGGTTTGTGGGAATACTGGGGGTTTTTTTTGGAAGGTTTTACTTTTGGGAGAGTATGGTTTTGGGGGTTGGGTTGTGGGGGGTACTGGGGTTGGGGCGGAACTGGTGTTTGGAGGTACGGTGTTTGGGGGGGTCTGGGGTTGGGGGGAGTAAAGGGGTTTTTGGAGGGACTGGTTTTTTGGGAGGTACTGGTGTTGTGGAGGGTACGGGTTTTTGGGAGGGTACTGGTGTTGTGAGAGGGTACTGGTGTTTGTGGGGGTACTGGTGTTGTGGGAGGTACTGGTGTTGTGGGAGAGAACTGGTGTTGTGGGAGAGTAAATGGGTTTGTGGGAGGTACTGATGTGGGAGGGTATGGTGTTGTGGAGGTACTGGTGTTGTGGGAGGGTACTGGTGTTGTGGGAGAGTACTGGTGTTGTGGGAGGGTACTGGTGTTGTGGGAGAGTACTGGTGTTGTGGGAGGGTACTGGTGTTGTGGGAGGGTACTGGTGTTGTGGGAGAGTACTGGTGTTGTGGGAGGGTACTGGTGTTGTGGGAGGGTACTGGTGTTGTGGGAGAGTACTGGTGTTGTGGGAGGGTACTGGTGTTGTGGAGGTACTGGTGTTGTGGGAGGAACTTGAGTGTCAAGCAACAATGGGCCTTAACATATCATTATCACCACTAAAAGTCATAAACGACACCCATGACTACAATATATATTTTGATCATAAAATTATCTAGTAACTATTTTTATACAATAGCGTAAGAAAACAATCAGTTATTCGTCTCTCAAGTTATTAATTATAACTTTATCATGCAGATATACCATGATGGAAAAATGTGATTATATAACTTGAGGATTTTTTAATTAATTTTTGACATCAAAGAGCCTAACTGGAATATTGCTAGATAAAATAGAAAGACGTTAAGCCCAGTAATTTTATTTATGTCAGGTTGTTTTCTAATTATTGCTACATAATGGGTTTACATTGAGATATTTAAAAACAAGAGCAAAATTGTATATATATATTTATATATGTCGTGACGAGTAGGTAAAACTTGCGATTTTGGTTTAAATAACAACCCTTTTCTTGCCGAATATGGCAAGCGAAAATTTGTGTATGCAATAATTTTGCAAAAATCATTATTATTTAATTATTATGAAGTTACATAAAATATGTTTAGTTGGATTAGGCTAAACTAAATTGCGCTTGTTATAATAAGGTTAGGTAAGTTTCCTAAGGTTCTTTTGGTACGAAATTATTAATTTTTACATTAACATAAAAGAAAAAAATATATATTTAAACGTATAAGAGAAATTTTAGAAAGGAGTTAGTGGAGTTGAGGTGACACGATCCCCCTAAATCACCCAAGTGGTCTGATAGAATTGGTTTTGTTAGTACATTTGATGCCGTGGAGGTGAATAAAAAAAGGGCTGGCAAGGCAAGATAAGAGGCTGCTCTAGTTCCAGTCAACCTCATCTTACTATAAATGAGGCCTACGTCTATTATTTATCAAGCGAAACCTTTAGAACATTTTCTAAGATGGATTTAAAATGTGATTTATTTTTGTACTGTGTTTGCTGAGGATCATTACAAAAACTTTGAGAGGGAAAGACTTCTGTTGAGTAGGTAGAAGGCATCACATGCATCAGTGTTTCAGATTAGGCCTTATATCTTCCTGAGGTCGGAGATTTGTTTTCCTAGAATCTGGTAGATAACGCTGGAACCGAGAAGAGCAAGAGGGAGAGTACTATCGGCTGGATCAATGGCTTGTGCTCCTGGCAAGGCGATCAGGATTGGGTCAAACATCTTTGAGCCGGAGGAAACTACTTCACGTTTAAGGTTTATAGATAGTCCTATATTCTTCCCATTATTTTTATTTTCTCGATGTCTTCTAGTAGTCTCTGCAGTGCCAGGTAGACCGCAGTCATCTCGGAGCCGAATGTTAAGCTCACTGTACAGCCTTCCTATGACATCTTTAATTATTAGGCAGAAAAGTAGAGAGGCGAGAAAATCTATTGCAGAAGTTTTGAGATGCCTCTGTAACACGATTGAATGTACCAGTAGAGGGAAAAATGTTGGCGAACTGCTTGTAGTACAGCATTCTTTATGACTAAGTTTAAAGTGCTGTCAAAATTTAATGCATTCAGGGCTTTTTTGAACTGTTAAGTTAGCAATATATACCCATGCTGCATGGGTTGCTGGCTTACAACTTTGTTAAAACCCATAACTAAGCTGAAATAGTTGCAGCATTGTAGCTGCATCTTGTAAAAATTCTCACAGCAATCCTGGCAACAAGATGTAACGGGGAGGTTCCAAATACAGTGGGGTTTATTCTTACATCATTTCTCCTTAGGGCACCTACGCTATTTAGCAAGAGTGGTCAAGCAAGTCCATTTAAATTTTTATTTTTTATTATGAATTGATAGTAATTACGATAATTATCATAGTATGCATTTTTTAATTTGAAATTAACGTGAGCAAACATTGATATAATTTAGATTATTTACGTTACTCGTTCATAGCCTTTCTAAGGCGAGCCTGTGTTTAGTATATCTGGAGTATATCTGGAGAGAGTTCCGGGGGTCAACGCCCCCGCGGCCCGGTCTGTGAAGAGGCCTCCTTAGGTCAGTGTCCCAGGATGCGACCCACACCAGTCGACTAACACCCAGGTACCCATTTTACTGATGGGGAACATAGACAACAGGTGGAAAGAAACACGTCCAATGTTTCTACTCTGGCTGGGAATCGAACCCAGGCCCTCGTCGTGTGAAGCGAGAGCGTTAACCACCAGGCCACCAGAGCCCCCACCAGGCCACCAGAGCCAGTAGGTATTATAAATTTATTTATTTTGTTATATGAAGAATTATTTTTTTTAGTTATAGTAAAAATAATAAATGTCACCTTTGTTTTACAAAACGATTTTTGAATTATGTGAGCAAATCACCTGCAGGAGGCTTACAGGGCCTTAGCTGAATTATTACCTGCAAGTAATTTGGGTGAGATAAGTGGGGCTTAAGTCACAGCAGGTCGCAGAACTGTAACTCCTCGATGCCCACTTCACCATTCTCACAAAAAAACTAGACCTGACAGTAAATTAATAATTACAATACTAAAACCAGCTACTCTGGTAAATTAAAGTTGTGGACTGTATATGATTAGGCTTGCTGGGTACACAAAATATAATTGTTATTAACATTTAACACTTGCCATTTATTTACTGGAAGACAATGCTGATGGAACACACCCTAACGCTGCCTCTAGAGCTAGGATTTATGATGGCCAATGCAAAAACTACTGTACATTATTGGGAAGCATCACTTAGCTAAGGTGTGTGTTGGGAATGATTCATTGAAATCCTCTATTTTTCATCCTGGTTGCCAAATTGTAAGAGTTTTCCATACTATTCCAATTCTTCAGCAGGAACGTGTCGGCAATTTCTAAATTATGGATTGAGGCCGACTTACACCAATTGACCTTCGAGAACGCCTGATTACATTGCACAATTCAGTCCAGTGCTCACACATTAAATTCAATATGGCGTCTCTCCCCGGCGTCACTCCGCAGTTCTTCTACACCCCCTCACTCGAAATTTCTCGAAAGGGTCAAATCAGCATCATATTTTATTACACAATTATTATACTATTTATTTATATGTTCTACATTTAGGAAATTATGTAAAAAAATTCCACACGATTTTTCCTTTACGAGCCAAATCAACAAGTTCTGCTTAAATGGCGAATTCAAGTTGTGCGATGGGAAAGAAACACGGTGATCATCAACCCTTCAAGCCCCGAGGGGGCAGAGATTTATCTAGATTGATTCCTCATGAACTAGACGACTTGGCGACTTGTTGTGTCCCTGTTGTGTTCCGATGCTAGCCTGTGACGACCATCATCCGACCCACGCCAAGGCTTGTACGGCCACCCCAGAGTACATACACCAATCTTTCGGGAGCCTGAGAAAGGTCATCGTCTGATTAAGGCCCATGTGAGGAAACATTTCTTAATGAATCTAATAAGAGCGAACCCCCCTGGATGCCGATTATGGGCACCACAGAAATATTTTCAAGTGATGGTAAAACATACAACTGAACTGAAAATTTTGCATAAAAGTCTTATCAGTTTACATAACAGCATCTATTCATCTCGCTAACAAGACATAAATACACGCTAGGCAACGTTGTCAGAGTTTGTTATCCATATGTGTAGTTCTGATGTGAAATGCAAATGGAAGAAAATGCCTCTTCTTGACCCTTATTACGGGCACCCAAGATGCTAACAATTCTAAATGTATATAAAATGTGTGTAAAAAGATGTATAATAAATTACTTAAAATGCGAAGGATGTTGAATGTTTCTGCATTAGAAGGTAATGTGTTTGGCGTAATATTGAAAACGTGGACTGGGAGAGTTCTTGACGACCCTGGATCCTTCAGAGAAGACTGGTGTTTTGGATGTTCTGCCACATCTAAGCCTCGACAAAAATTTTATTTTTGTTTAGGTTAACGTAAATTAACCTATATTAATGTATTCTTAACCAACAGTAGCGAAGCATCATAAACATCGCTTGCGCTCCCTAAGAGCGTTGGTATCCCAACGCTTACTGCTTGGGTTGAAGGTTGAGCTGGTCTATAACCAACAAGTCTTCCAGTTTAGCGTTCGATTTCCTCTGTATTACCGCTTGTCAGTTTCTACCCGATCTAACATACTTCAGAAATGCATTTGTTATTCTCGGTTGGGTAAGGTTAACCTATATTTACGTATGATTAAACATTTTTAACGAGATTTTAAAAAAGGCTGCCTACGTGAGGCAACGGAAAGGATTCGACAATACCTTTACTCGTTGCTGTCCTCACGCTTAAAAAAAGAAGCTGTTGATGGTGCAAGATTCGCACTCCGAGAGAGCTTTAATCTGTGTTTGTTTTAAGCAAGAACATTGTTGACAGTGTAGTCTGGCATAAATATGTGCAGTCATTGGACATGAAGATGACTATTGCATATTCTCAAATTGCAACAGTCAACCTTAAACTGATTCACTACAGTTTCTTCCTTTCACGAAGCGTTCCCGTCATTCTGGCAACACCAGGGATGTATGTTCATATTTGGACGATGCCTGTTATTTTCTCATCCATCTCCTTACCAGATGTATCACGATTTTAAAGATTTTTTTGTTTAATAAATATAAGTTTTAGAGGTTTATATAAATAACCATAGCATAATAACTTCCAGGTAATGGTGAAAAAAG
>NC_069405.1:37960600-37965600 GCF_026875155.1 Cherax quadricarinatus | reverse complement strand
AACAAACCCTTTTCAGCCCTCTGACTAATACTTTTATTAACTCCACACCTTCTCCTAATTTCTACACTCCGAATTTTCTGCATAATATTTACACCACACATTGCCCTTAGACAGGACATCGCCACTGCCTCCAACCGCCGCCTCACTGCAGCATTTACAACCCAAACTTCATACCCATATAAGAGTGTTGGTACTACTATACTTTCATACATTCCCTTCTTTGCCTCCATAGATAACATTTTTTGCCTCCACACATACCTCAATGCACCACTCACCTTTTTTCCTTCATCAATTCTATAATTAACCTCATTCTTCATAAATCCATCCGCTGACACGTCAACTCCCAAATATCTGAAAACATTCACTTCTTCCATACTACTCCTCCCCAATTTGATATCCAATTTTTCTTTAAATCATTTGATACTCTAATCACCTTACTCTTTTCTATGTTCACTTTCAACTTTCTGCCTTTACACACATTCCTAAATTCGTCCACTAACCTTTGCAATTTTCTTTAGAATCTCCCATAAGCATAGTATCATCAGCAAAAAGTAACTGTGTCACTTCCCATTTTGTATTTAATTCCCCATAATTTAATTCCACCCCTCTCCCGAACACCCTAGCATTTACTTCTTTTACAGCCCCATCTATGAATATATTAAACAACCATGGTGACATTACACATCCCTGTCTAAGACCTACTTTTACCCGGAAGTAGTCTCCCTCTCTTCTACACACCCTAACCTGAGCCTCACTATCCTCATAAAAACTCTTTACAGCATTTAGTAACTTACCACCTATTCCATACACTTGCAACATCTGCCACATTGCTCCCCTATGTATATATATATATATGTCGTGCCGAATAGGCAGAACTTACGATCTTGGCTTAAATAGCAACGCGCATCTTGCAATATAGGACAAGTGAAAATTTGTGTATGCAATAATTTCGCCAAAATCATTCTGAACCTAACGAAAAAAATATATTTGATTGTGTTTGTTTAGTACTAAATTATTGTAAACGTATTTAAAATATATTTAGTTGGGTTAGGCTAAAATAAATTGTTCTTGTTATAATAAGGTTAGGTAAGTTTTCTAAGATTCTTTTGGTGCAAAATTAAAAATTTTTGCATTAACATTAATGAAAAAAATATATCTTTAAACGTATAAGAGAAAATTTCAGAAAGGACTTAATTTTAAATGAGTTCTTGCTAATTCACCAGTTTTACCTATTCGGCACCACATAAATATATATATATATATATATATATATATATATATATATATATATATATATATATATAATATATATATATAATATATATATATTATTATATATATATATATATATATATATATAATATATATATATATTATATATATATATTTTATATATATATATATTTATATATATATATATATATATGTATATATTATTTATATATATATATGTATATATTTTATATTAAATGTATATGTTTATTTATATAATATATATATAAATTATATAATATATATATATATATATTATAATAATATATATAATATATATATATATATTTATATATGCTTGATTCTTGTACAATTATGTGGTCCAGTGGGTTAGAGCATCATGTGATTTTTCGCTCACCACGAGGCAGGGCCAAAACGACATGGGTTCGAATCCTCGGCTAGTCGCCGTGTTGTTAGTGTTATATATATGTCGTGCCGAATAGGTAAAATTTGCGATTTTGGCTTAAATAACAACGCTCTTCTTGCCGAATAAGGTAAGTAAAAATTTGTGTATGCAATAATTTAGCAAAAACCATTCTGAACCTAACGAAACAAATATATTTCGTTGTATTTGTTTATTATAAATTTATTGTAAACTTATCTAAAATATATTTAGTTGGATTAGGCTAAATTAAATTGCGCTTGTTAAAATAAAGTTAGGTAAGTTTTCTAAGTTTCTTTTGATACAAAATTATTAATTTTTACATTAACATGCATGAAAAAATATATCTTTAAACGTATAAGAAAAAATTTTAGAAAGGACTTAATTTTAAATGATTTTTTGCTAATAACCAGTTTTTGCCTATTCGACACTACATCTATATATATATATATGTAATATATTATATATATATATATATATTATATATATATATATATATATATATATATATATATATATATATATATATATAATATATATATATTTTTAAGTCATGTAACCATGAACAAGTGGTATTTAAGCAATAACAACACTTCGACTAGCCGAAGGATCGAACTTGTGTTGTTTAAGCCCACCTCGCATCATGAAGCTAGCCTAGTTTGCTGGGCTCATGGTGTTTGTAGGATTGTATGGTCCAGTGGTTAGAGCGACGTGAATTTTGGCTGGCTTCCCACGAGGCGGGCTAAACACGGATTCGATCCTACGGCTAGCTGCAGTGTTATTGCTTAAATACCACTTGTTCGTGGTTGCAAGATTATGTGTACTGTTTGTGGAGGCTAGTATATCAAACGAGGGGTAGAATGAAATTAGCCCTGAAGCAAGGGTCGGGGAACTGGGGTAAATTACCCCAAAGGGCGTAAAAATTAAAATCTCTGGGAGGGGGGGGAATGAAGGCTTAATTAACATAAATATAAAATTGCACAAAAAATTATATAATAAACGAGGCAAATTACGGAAGTTATATTTTTTCAAACAAATAATTTGTAGTTTCTTAATAAAATAAAAAATCTAATTTGTAAGGACCATTTCTTAAGTTGGCAATCCAGAAATCGGTTGAACGCCGAAGACTGTATCTAGATTCCTCTGACATCAAAAAGCCCTAATTTTGATATGTCAAAAATGAAACATCATTATTGCTCCAAAACCTGAAGTGAAAATATTTTCAGTTAGGTTAGGTAAGGTTCGTCAGGAAACAGGACAAATGTTTCCTGACGCGGGTCTTAGATGATGACCCGCCTTTGGAGCTTTTGGTCATCTGACCGAGGCCTTCCGCTGGCTTACCGGTCCACCCCTTTAAAAATTATGGTCATTTATAACCATTTTTCATCTGATATTTTCAGTGAAATTCTTTAGTTCCTTAATGAGTTTTTTTTTTAAATTTGTCTCTTACAGTTTTTTTTTTATTTCAAGCCGTATGTTTTTTATTTTATTATTTTGTTAATTTTGTGTTTTATTTTTAAAGTTGCTTTATCGCATATAATACATATTTTTTCAGTTTGACTATTCTCCATACAAATGGATTCAGTAAACTATGTTGAATTTTAATGCTCCTTGTGTTTTTCTGGATTCTGTGGACTTTCAAGTCTAGTGGGTAATTTCGCTGTACTCAGATTTGTTTTCGGGTAATACCTAAAAAAGTTCGCTGACCCCTTCTCTGAGTAAATAAAAAAAGGCACAATACCCTGACTGGAATGATGCACAAATAATCCGCACATAGAAGAGGGGAGCTTACGTCGTAAACTCCTGTCTTCTGTGTGCGGGTTATTTGTGTACCTTCTCTGAGGTTACTACACCATACTATGTTCTCGCATCATGAAGAAAGCCTAGTTCGCTGGGCTCATGATGTTTGTAGGATTGTATGGTCTAATGGATAGAGCAATGTTTTTCAGTCGGGGTTCCCAGGAACCCTAGGGTTCCACAAGAGGTCGCTAAGGGTTCTATGAGAAATAGTGATAATTAGGCTAGTCATATGTGAATGCATTTTAGTCATTTTTGTGTTTAATTTTATATTCGTAGTTTTACTATACACGTACGGCATATTCTTGGAAAATTCTTGGGTATTATAATAGTCTTCAACCTGTTATATCATTTAAAAGTATAATAATCATAGGCAATATAGTTGTGGAATATACTGTATATATTTTCCACAAATACAGTAGTTATATGTAAATAGATGGCCCTACTGTATTTAATAAAAACTGTTATAGAAAATGGGAACCTGCGCCTGCGCAGACGACACTCTCCATTGCTGTTTGAACTGGTCAACTGTTAGTGAATATTGGGAAGAATTTTTCGTGCTCTAGAGGTTAAAATTGGGCTGACACCTCTCAAATAGGAGACGAAATTGTTGGATGTGCATTCCTGCATAACTTGAGTATCAGTCGACAGGACAGGACAACTCCAGGAACCTCAGATAAGCTGTCTAATTTATGTTTAAATTCTGGCCAGTAAATTTTTCATAAATGTAGGCAAAAGGGGGGGGGGTCCTGTACATGACACATTAATCTCCAGTCAAATTGGCGAGTGTTATGATTAAGATATATTCTCCTTCTGTTATATAAATGTGTTTATATATAATCATTTATTAATTTTAATATACAGTCCACAAATTTATATATTTACCAGCATTCCTGGTGATGTATGTTTCATTTATAATTAATAGGTCTAGAGCAACTTGTGGATATGACAGTGGTAGGTATCGAAGGGGGACATTTTGTGCGACCTAGGTGTCCCAAATCCCTACTTGTCTAACTGATAAATAATAATTATCTTTATTCATTTACTGTTATGTATATAAAGATACATTCAGATAAATGTAATTTTCCACAATAGTATTTACTGACGTCTATAAGGCACCAGTGTGAAACCGCCTGTAGTGGTCAGTGGACAGGAGCTGTACGTGACGAATTCGTGTATCAGCAAGTGGCTCACTCGAGTTTTCAACCTTACTGCAGTTCTCAACCTCTTACATGTGTGAGAAAGCTTTTTCTTATTTAACAAGAATCAAGAGCAAACACAGAAATTGTCACAGTTGAATATGAAATCCGTGTATCCATCTAAAGTTCGCCCCCGAATTAAGTATTTGTGTACCAAAAGCAACCACAGGTTTCACATTAGACAAGCAAATTTCATTATCTAAATTGGCTTCAAAAATAACACATCCTTGACCCATATATTTATTCATATGACATTTTGCCTTGATTAATCATACGCCTTTTCAACAGTCAGTAAACTATTAAGTTGTTATTGTAGTTATCTGTTTTCGTTCTGTTTATGTGTTATATAT
>NC_069405.1:37935600-37958100 GCF_026875155.1 Cherax quadricarinatus | reverse complement strand
AATCGCAACCGCATTAGCAACATAAACATAAGAAATTGCAGCCTAGATCTAACAATCCTTTTCATGAAGATACCCACAACAAGCCATCGATCTCTTATGCCGAAAAATTGACGACTCCCTCCGCCTTCCCCGAAAAAAGACAAATTCGGAAGCAGCCCAGCCACCGTGGAGAGAAGACGTCGTCGTTCCTGCACTTCAGCTGAGCAACTCTGAACACTGTTGCTCGAGAATTTTCTTGGGTTATCCTGAGTAGTTCTTCACCAGAGCTGAGAGGAGACTTGCTTGCAGTCACTTCGAGCCCCATCCCATCAAGAGGGTAAGGCGGTGACTTGCTTGCTTGCTCACCCCTCTCATCCCCATCCCCCCATCCTTCCCCATCCTCCCCTCACCCAAACTTCAACACTGGCCCACACACTTAACACACTGCATACATTGCTATCCTTCTGACTTTCCTATCTTCTTCTTTTTCGGCAACTTCGCTTTGGCGAGTTAACACAAGGCATTTTGACCATCCGGTAGCCCGTGTGGTTTTTTAAAATGCGGCCGATCTTTGCCTTGGGCCCTTTCCCCTCACTACTCGAGGGTAGGCTATCTTAGGGGCTGACCTTCATAAGTCAGCTGAAATAGAATGTTAGGCTAACATTAAGGAAAGATCCCTTTTTGTTAAGCAACTCCTCTGCCAGATGCTCCTTCCTAGTCATCATGGCGAGGATACGTGTAAGATTACGCATTGATGGTAATCAAATGTCCATGAAAGAAATTCTAACATGTATTTGCTCCAACTCAACTGTTGCTCCAGTGGATGTTTTTCAAACCCACGCTGGAGCAGTACTTCTCCTCTCTTCGGAAGAAGAGTTACTTCAACTGCTGAAGAATGATGTCCTGGATAAACTGAAGACTTCTGGTGTTACCCCAGTTGCACCTGAGAGCTATCAAGCTCAGAGAACTGTGTTTGTGGCCAGAATCAACAGTTTTATGAAACAAAGCACTGTGAATGAAATTGTTGAGGACATTAATACAGAGAATTCTGAATTTAGGGCTGTAGAAGCGCATAAATTCTCTAATCCTAACAACAACAAGGTAACCTTAAAATTAATACTTGAGACACCTGAGGAGGCCAAACTTGTGTGTCAAAATGGCTTCAAATGTTTTGGCACCAGATGTACACCTGACCAAATTTCTCTTGAACGCTTTGTCAGTGTGACACAATGTTTTAAGTGTTATGCCTTTGGTCATAACAACAAATGCAGTACTCAAGGGCAGATTTGTAGCATTTGCTCTGGCCAACATTCGTATAGAGATTGTAACAACAAAAATACACCCAAATGTGTCCTCTGCAATGGAAAACATCATGCTGTTTCTGCTATTTGTCCTGAAAGAAAAAAGGAACTGCAGAAAATTCTTGAAGCCAAGAAACTGTCCACTTCTAAGAAGACCACTCCCCAGGCACCACCAACGATGTCCCAAACTTCCTTCCCAGCTCTGCTTGGATCAAGTGGGACTCCTCAGGTCTCTACCAATGGTTCCAATGTTTGGAATTCTGCCCCTCTTGGAGCGCCCCAATCTAACCCTCACTTACAACATACACAAACGCAACAACAAGGTTCAGTCTCATCTCCTATGTCTCAGGTATCCACAGCCGGGGATATGACGAAGCACAACTAATGTACATGATGGCCAAGACATAGCAGTGGTGACATTCAACTCTGCTCTCAAGTTTTAAATGATCTGTTAATGGCTAATGGGATCACTCCCATCACTATCCCAGAAAATGTGAAGGCTATTATGACCCAGCTTTCTCATAACAAGAAGTATGTTCCATACTCTACATCTAAAAATAAGCCTAAGTCATCACTGGCCCAGGGATCGCCCACCTCGCAAACCCAGGTTGTCAACTCCCCTCAACCCGATAAGTCAACAACTGAACATAACAATGCCCCAGAAATTGGTGCCTACTCTCCCGCTATAGAAGCTGATCCTGTTGAACAGGAACTTTCCCAAGGTAACTCACCTTGCCTACCTCTCACGAGCCTCTGCTACCTGTAACTGGGAATAGCATACCTCAGTTTTCTGATGATGACTCTAACGATTCTAATGAGTCTGTTAATATTACTACCTCTAGTGAAGATGATGGCATTTTTAATACACAAGCACCCACGCAAAAGTTCCCTCCTCCCCTTGACGAGTCCAGCAGAGATAGTGTTGATACAACACGTGACATTACTTGCAGGCGTTCAGACCGCAGTACACGAGCGAAGTGCAAGAAATAATGGGGATTACAATTTTCCAACTTAATGTTCAACATTTCTTTAATAACCGTTACCTTCTTGAGGTTGAACTACATAACTACAATCCCGATGTTATACTTTTGAATGAGACAGCTGCGAGAGTTGATCAACATATTAAATTACGTGGTTACTCTACTGTGGAGAAATCAAGAGGACCCTTTAGTGGTGTAGCCATCTTAGTTAAATTAGGCTATACATTTAAAAATATTCATGTTGATGAAGATAACATTCTTGCAATAGAAATGACAACGTCTCATGGACAACTAGTGATAGGAACTGGATATTTTCCCCCGAGACAACAATATATAGAGTCAATTCCTCTACATAGGATATTAAGCAGGAATATTCCAACAATTCTAGCTGGAGATTTTAATGCTCATCACCCTGCCCTCTTCAACTGTGGAGCTGGTATTCCACTGGGTGACTTAAAAGGAAAACAACTCTTTAATATCATGACAGCTAGAAACTTGTCATTTCAAGGCCCATTCTTTAAATCGTACATTGGACCTCATCCAGGGACACCAGATATAGTACTGACAAACAGAGACTGTGACATCTTCCACTGTCGTATATCTCCTGGTAGAAACGTAGGATCTGACCATATCCCTGTTATAATACAACTACAAACTTCTCCATTTAGAATACCTGTAACTCCTAAACCCAATCTTAACACCCTAGGATTTGACCCCTTCAGGGCATATCTGGGTGAGGATGAAATTGTGTCATTGGAAAATCTACCTTCCAATGCAATTGATGATGCAATCAGGTCCCTGCATAATCGAATAATTGAAGCTACTAATGCAACTTGTCAATTAGCTTCCACAAAGATATACAAACAATATAAACCTACTAGGGAAATTAGAGACAATTTAAGAAATTATCAAGCAGAATGTCGAAGGCATCTTCAAACGCGACAACCAACAGCAGCTACACTGCACCGATTAAGGCAAGAATTAATTAACATGATTAGTCAACACAAACGGGACATATGGAAATTTCTAGTTCTTCAAGCTAATCAGTATAAACGGGAACCAGCAAAATTTTGGAGTAAGATCCGACAACTTTTAGGGGCAAAGCACAAGGCTCCTAATTACCTAGTTCATACCTTCACTGATGAGGATGATGAAGATGTTGAAATTAAACTTGATGATCCACAGGACCAGGCTAATTTGATGGGTGATGTATGGGAGAAAATTCTCTCCCATAATAACAGTCGTCAATTTAACAATAATCATTATCAGTTGGTAAATGAATGGAGAGATGAGAACTTGGATGATCTACAACCACTACCTTCCATCGATACTTCAACTCTTGAAGATACCCACCCGCTTACTAGACCTATTACATTACTAGAGATAAGTCAGGTTATTGGAAGAATGAGAAATAGAGCCCCTGGCCTCTCTGGAATAACAATGAAACAAATAAAGTACCTACCTAGAAATTGTAAACAGTCTTTGGTAAATATCTTTAATGCCATCTTGCCTCGGGACATTTTCCAGTTGTTTTTAAGACTGCTAGGATGATCTTCTTGGTAACCCAATAAAGACATCCACCACCCTGGGAACTATAGACCTATATCTTTACTTGAAGTCACTGGAAAAGTTCTTGAGAAGGTCATTTCCAACAGATTGAACTACTATATGGATTTAATCACTTTTTTACTGAAAAACAATTTGGCTTTAGAACACATAGAGGTACCAATCATGCAATAAATGTTATTTTCGATACAGTAGCAAGTCTAAAACATCAGGGCAATCTTGCCTTAATTGCCACCAGAGATGTTCATAAAGCTTTTGATAGCTTATGGCATGATGGCCTTATATACAACTCATTGACCTACCAGACCATAACTGGACTTTTCTCAGATTAATATATAATTTCTTAACTCAAAGAAAAATCATTCCCACCTTTCATGGCAGGTCGACAGAGCCTTTTATACCGACAGCTGGTGTCCCACAAGGTTCTTGTCTAAGTCCAGTTCTGTTCAACATTTATGTGAATGACCTTCCTCAACCAGAGTTTAATGACACAATTGTGACACAGTTTGCAGATGATGTTATTCATGTCGTCTCATCAACTCCAGTAACAGGAAAATACAAGTATGAGAGAGTCATAGAAAAAGTGAATATTGAACTTCGTAGAACATCTAATTGGGAAAAGAAATGGAGAATTACAACTAATCCTGACAAGGTCCTTGTTAGCACGATAGGATGTTTTGCATCAACAATTGAAGATAAAAGGGGTATCTCCATCAGAGGTACACCTGTAGCCATTAGAAACCCTAACAAGATTTTGGGATATGAAATAGACAGGCTGCTCCATTCAACATCTCATGTAACTAAAAAGATCAACATAGCCAAAGCCGGTCTTAGCAGTCTCTTTCGATTCAATCAAACCCCTCAACATGTCAAAAAACATCTGTATAAAATGATAATAAGACCAATACTCGAATACTCTTGTGTCCCAATGTCATTAACAACAAAGACCAACATGCAGGTTCCAGAATAGAGCTCTTCGCTTCATTACCGATACCAGGAGGAGAGACAGAGTTAAAATGGCAGATTTACACATACAACAAGATATTACTGCCATAAATGTACGCCTCGACACACTAAAAAAGAAACAACTCTATTCAATGCAAGAACTATACATGCCAGATAGAGAACATCCTATACAAGTGGTAAATACCACGGATTATATAATCAATACTACTCCTCACAGGACTCAAAGAATGACTGTCCCGCTGAGGGTCCGGCGTTTTATTCATAAAGAAGATTACCCTCGACCCATGATATTGAGCAACCTCCCTGATGATGAAGATTGGGTACCACCAGAACCCTTCTATGTATACTGAGAAAATCATCGCCCCCAATTAGGGAGACATCTTATATAACTTTCTAATGTACAAATTATGCTATTTACTATGGCTGGACACCTGTAAGAAGCCATTGTCACGAAATTCTATAAACTGGCCAGAAAATTACTGCCTTCCTTGTCGCATAAATATCCGGTGTGCAATCGCAAAAAAAAAAAAAAAAAAAAAAAAATTGCAACTTGTATAATTACTACCAATTCAGAGTCATGTACTTATATATCTGTTATATCTATGTGACTGATGGGTTAGTCTTATACCCCTTAAATAATAATATATCATTTCACGTACACTTTTTAAATTACACCAAAGTGGTTGGGCCACTTGCCTTTATATCCTACCTCTCACCCCCCTCCCACCCTTTTCCAATATTTCTATCCTTACCCATCCTTCTTCCTTACCCATCTCACCAAAGCTCTGGTCTGAACAAGCCAAGCCGCCTTCCCCTTCCATCCAGCGATTTTATAGACCTCGTTGATCTGTGTGTTGATTTTACTTGCTTTTCTTTTGAAAATTAACTTTCTCAAAAAGCTTTCAGCATATGTTTGGGTTCCCCACTAAATGCTGTACTGGCAAACCTATACATGGAACATCTCGAAGCTAAGCGGTTTCCCTCTTGGCTCCGCTATGTTGACATAATCATCATAACTCCTAGACCATTCAGCATCTCTGCACTCCAATAAAAGCAAAACCAATTGGAAGTCGAGAGCACTCTTTTCCTTTCCTCAATGCTTTACTCTGCAAAGCAGACTATTAGCCTCGTTTTAAAGTCTACCGCAAACTCGCCAGCCAGTACGATCTTCTACACTTCTCACACCATGATGTCAAGACTAAACGTGGCGTCAACATAGACTTCTTCCTGCTTGTCCTCCGTATCTCCCGCAGAGAATTCCTCTTAAGAAAATTTATTTGTCCTCAACCAGGTGTTTTCTAAACTTCACACTCCTCGTCATTTCACAGAGATTGCAGACGCCGTCCACTCAACACCTGGACAAGAGATCACCGAAAGAAAATGCAATGTTCATAACTCCATTGTCAAACACATCTCTAGTGCACCCCCCAATACTCATTTCCAACTACATGCCGCTGCCTCCACTACAGTTAAGGACATCACTAGTCAGGGACACCACCAAAAAAGTTCAAGCCAGTGCAAGGAATACACAATCTATTGCGGCGATTGTAGCAAAATATACGTGGGCGAAACATCCAGAGACTTTATACACGCGCGCGCGCGCGCGCACGCACACACGCACACACACACACACACACACACACACACACACACACACACACACACACACACACACACACACACACACACACACACACACACACACACACACACACACACACACACACACACACACACACCTCTCTCTCTCTCTCTCTCTCTCTCTCTCTCTCTCCTGAACACCAATACGCCAACAGAACAAATGACTTGAACGCCTGCTTTTTACACCGAAACTCCAACAGCCATTTAATTGGAAGGACATAAAACTCATCGCCACTGAGCAAGGCACCCAGAGATGGAGGATCTTAGTCATCATTAATCAACATATTTAACAATTTCCTCCAGAAAAATGATGGCTCCAACATAGAGCCTCCTGTTAGGAAATTTCTTGATCGATCCCACATAACATTAGAATTTAATATGAATGAAAACTGAGGCAAGCCTACTGGCCTATTCTAGGCAGGTTCTCAAATCCAGTATTTCTCAAACATAAATTTGTTCAACCTGTTTTTAGTCTAGCCAATAGCTTCAACACACTTCACGTGACTCTTCAACTCACTACACTCCCTGCATATAAGCTCATTCTCTCTCTCCAGGTAGATCTAATTATGACTTGATGAAGCCAACTATGTGGACGATACAATATCCTGTCAGTATCACCACCAACAATATTTACGGTTGGAAGATAGTGACGACAAGTGTAAAACAAAGACACTCAGACCAGCACAAACCTTATTTAAGACAACGTGTTCCTGAAGGAGAAACTTGTTATTTTATGATGAGATAACACTTCTACTGAGCATGGTCTCAGAAGTATCTTTTTTAACATTATGGTTGTGTTTACATCTAGATTTACCTTCCACAGTACCTGGTCAAGTAGGAATAATTTCACGTAAACAGTATAAAAAGAGACTGTTTCTTATGTTCATATTTCACTTTACCTGGCGTCCAGCTGCTCTACTCATCGTTAAATAAAGTATAGCTGTGAGCTTTCCTCCACTGTACTGAGAGTGTGAGTGAGCACATTATCTCCAACCAAGCCTGAAATTCAGGATCTCATCATAAATATAGTGTTTTTATTACAGAAAACTTCCTCTAATGTGTAAGAGTTTGAATGTAATTGCTGATGCTTTATCCATAGCTCGAGAATTTAGCTTGCAGGATAATTCTGAGAATAGTGTTTAGTACGACAGTCATTCCTGAGTGTCGTGTGTTAATGTTCATGTCAAGAAATAAGGCGACTTTTGCACAGACATACATACCCTGTGTTGGAGTCGTGGGCCAGTGAGCTGCCCGCTGAGATTTGTGCGGCTCTAAAGAGGTTTGTGTGATGACTTTTGATTATTCTGGGGCTGACTTGGAATATTTATAATTTGATCGCTAAATAACTTGTATTTGGTCATACGAGACAGTCTTGTCATGAGATATTTCTTCATTTATGCTCTGTATTTTGATTATATATCGTGCAGCCTAAATATAACATTAATGTGCCTTATTAATCGACAAGTTGATTAATAAGACACATGTGTAACACCTGTGTTTCTTTATTGATAGAGACTTCTCACCAACCAGTGACTTTCTTTTTTAATTCAGTTCAAAGAATAAATCCTGCAATCGTTAGAAGAGGTGTTTGAGGTGATCAAGGCTGAGGGACTGATAACTTCAGATTTCTTCTTCACCTCTCCTGTCTCCATTATTTATTCTCTGTTTCTTATTGAAAGACCCCTATTGTTGATACAACGGCTCCATTAGTAAAGAGGTCCAGTTGTTCTGTATTACACACGTCTCTTAGTTATCAGTCTAAGTATATTTTTACAAGATGTCTTTATTTAGACACGTGAATATTGAACTTCTTGATTTACTAAATTTCTAAACTTGCAAATAGAAATAAAGTTGCAGTTTACAGCGGAGAGCTGGGTTGCCTACAACAGCCCAACTTTACAAGCACGGACAATCATATGTTTTTTTCATTGTTTTAAATATTTTGTGTGAAAATTTCTTGCAGTATATCTAATAGCTATTTTCTGTATATATTTTGAACCCCTGATGGTGGTGCTCCTCGAGTTAGAATACAGCTGTAGCTAAGTATTTGTATTGCAACAATTCATTGTGAGGGAAAAGTTCAACAGATAGGAGTAGCGAGCGAGTATATGGAAACGATAGTTTGATTGCAGTCTAGCTCCCGCTATCCCCTCCCCGCTCCCCACTTTCTCCCCACCCCGAAAGGTGACGTGTGGGGCTCCAGCCAAACAGTAATCACTCGACTCACAGCTCCCAGCACAACTGTAAGTAAAAGCCTTTGCTCCTATTCTAGTGGATATTGGTTGAAAGCTTCACTTTTGACCAATAATAAACTTAGTCCTTTCAGTTTTAAGTTCCACATAAGACTTTTCGATAATCACCACCTTTTTTAAGTATCTTGCACTTATCATGGAGAGTGATTTCTTAAGCAGTGGGTAACCTGTCTCTCTTTCCAGCTTGGAATGACAGATCGGGTCACCTGCCAACCAACGAGAAGTGTTGAAGGAGACGGACTGAAAACGGTCTTGGGACGTCACCTTATAATCTGCCTACCTGAATAATTGTACAGGACACTACCCCTCATCTTTGCAGTGGTAAAGAACCTGCGTTCCTGTCATCTGGACTGACTATTCAAGGCTATAGACTCTGTGAAGAACTAGTCGTTGGGTTGTCATTCAACACCTGTGACCCCCCCCCCCCCACATCAGCAACGGCTACAATTTCTACAAGACGGTGTCAACATCAACCAGACACCCCAGTATAAACGTACATATTAGCGTTGAATTCAAATGTCATTTTTCCATTTCATTTTTTTCATTTTTCTGTCAAATAGGATACACATTCATTTTTTCAATGTTTTACCTTTGCATTACTAAATAATAAAGTGTTTATCTTTGTGAATTATTATTTCTTTTCTTTTTCTATTCATTAATTTTCCTGAGGAGGAGCCAGCCTTGGTAATACTGTCTGAAGTTGTTACAGGGCTGAGTAACCCTTTTCTTGCAGTATATCTAATGGCTATTTTCTGTATATATTTTGAACCCCAGATGGTGGTGCTCCTCGAGTTCGAATACAGCTGTAGCTAAGTATTTGTATTGCAACAATTCATTGTGTAGAGTTCCCTTGAATACAGAATATCCCAGTGTAATTTGTCTTTATTAGAATTCATATTACTATTGTGTTGATTTCCAGTACAAAAAAAAAACAGAACAGAACTGAGAAAATCGCTCCGCTGTGGCAGTTAAATGACCTGGGAGGCAGGACAGGAGGACTCGGGTTACATGATCTGGCGTAAATAGATCCTTATATAGTGCCATTTAAAACGGGTATATATATGTATGTCGTGCCGTGCAGAATAAGTAAAATTGATCAATCAGCAAGAACTCGTTTAAAATCAATTCCTTTCTAAAATTTTCTCTTATGCGTTTCAAGATAATTTTTTTCTTTTATGTTCATGTAAAAAATAATTTTGTATCAAAATAACCTTAGAAAACTTACCTAACCTTATTATAACAAGCACAATTTAATTAGCCTAATCCAGCTAAATATATTTTAGATAACTTTACAATAATTTAATAAACACAATGAAATGTATTTTATTTGTTAGGTTCAGAATGATTTTTGCGAAATTATTGCATAAACAAATTTTCGCTTGCCTTATTTGGCAAGAAAAGCGTTGCTATTTAAGCCAAAATAGAAAGTCTTAGCAATGCTGTACGATATATATATATATATATATATGTCGTGCCGAATAGGCAGAACTTGCTATCTTGGCTTAAATAGCAACGTTCATCTTGCCATACAAGACAAGTGAAAATTTGTGTATGCAATAATTTCGCCAAAATCATTCTGAATCTAACGAAAAAAATATATTTGAATGTGTTTGTTTAGTACTAAATTATTGTAAACTTATTTAAAATATATTTAGTTGGGTTAGGCTAAAATAAATTGCTCTTGTTATAATAAGGTTAGGTAAGATCCTTTTGATGCAAAATTAAAAATTTTTACATTAACATAAGTGAAAAAATATATCTTTAAACGTATAAGAGAAAATTTTAGAAAGGACTTAATTTTAAATGAGTTCTTGCTAATTGACCAGTTTTACATATTCGGCACGACATATATATATATACATAAATATATATATATATATATATATATATATATATATATATATATATAATATATATATATATATATAAATATATATATAATATAATTGTCCATGGGGAAGTGGAAAAGAATCTTTCCTCCGTAAGCCATGCGTGTCGTATGAGGCGACTAAAATGCCGGGAGCAATGGGCTAGTAACCCCTTCTTCTGTAGAAAATACTAAAAAAGAAGCAGCAAAATTTTATAAAACTGGGATGCTTAAATGTGCGTGGATGTAGTGCGGATGATAAAAGGATGATTGCTAATGTTATGAATGAAAAGAAGTTGGATGTCCTGGCTCTGAGCGAAACAAAGCTGAAGGGGGAAGGGGAGTTTCAGTGGGGAGAAGTAAATGGGATTAAATCAAGAATATCTGAGAGAGTTAGAGCTAAGGAGGGAGTAGCAATAATGTTGAAGGATCAATTATGGAAGGAGAAGAGGGAATATAAATGTTTAAATTCAAGGATTATGTAGATTAAATAAGGGCCAGATGCGAAAAGTGGGTCATAATAAGCGTGTATGCACCAGGAGAAGAGAGGAGTGTAGAGGAGAGAGAGAAATTTTGGAAGATGTTGAGTGTGTAGGAACTTTTGAACCAGGTGAGAGTAATTGTGGTAGGGGACCTAAATGCTAAAGTAGGAGAAACATTTAGAGAGGGTGTGGTAGGTAGGTTTGGGGTGCCAGGTGTAAATGATAATGGGGGACCTTTGATTGAACTTTGTATAGAAAAGGGTTTGGTTATAGGTAACATTTTAAGAAAAAGAGGATAAATAAGTATACAAGATATGATGTAGGCCGTAATAACAGTAGTTGCACTACTTATTGGTAGATAAATGACTGTTGGGTAGGTTTCAAGATGTACATGTTTATAGAGGAGCCACAGATATATCAGACCACTTTTTAATTGTAGTTACGGTGAGAGTAGAAGGTAGATGGGACACAAGGAAAATGGAAGCAGCAGGTAAGAGAGAGGTGAAGGTTTATAAGATAAAGGAGGAAGCAGGGTAAGATATAAACAACAGTTGGACGATAGATGGGCTAGTGAGAGTATAGGCAATGGGGTTGAAGATGTATGGGGTAGATTTAAGAATGTAGTGTTAGTGTGTTCAGCAGAAGTTTGTGGTTACAGGAAAGTGGGTGCTGGAGTGGGCGGGGTTTGTTGCAGCCCAAGGTGCTTAACTCCTCTCAGGCCTAGCCCCATTCCCCGCCCCAACGGGGAGCGGGGAATATGGCTAGGCCTGGGGACAGCTGGTTCCAGAAGACGAGGAGGTACTTGTACCCCCTCCCATGGCAGAAATTGGTCTGAGACACTCCCTCGACAGGGAACCAAGGCCGGGCCACCTCTTGGAAAAAGCCCGGGCCGGGCGATTATACCGGCGTATCTACACCAGAACTGGGTGCAGGAGAGAAAAAGAGCGATTGGTGGAAAGATAATGTAGAGAGAAAAAAGTTAGCACATGAGAGGTTTTTACAAAAGTGATGCGAGGAGGAAGGTGTATATGGAGAGGAAAAGAGGTTAAGAGAGTGGTGAAGCATTGTAAAATAAGAGCAAATGAGAGAGTGGGTGAGATGTTATCAACAAATTTTGTTGAAAATAAGAAAGCGTTTTGGAGTGAGATTAATAAGTTGAGGAAGCCTAGGAAACAAATGGATTTGATAGTTAAAAGTAGCAGAGAGAGAGTTATTAAATGGAGAGTTAGAGGTATCAGGAAGATGGAGTGAATATTTTGAGGAAGTGTTAAATGTTGATTAAGATAGGAAAGCTGTGATTTCGTGTATAGGGCAAGGAAGAATAACATCTTGTAGGAGTGAGGAAGAGCCAGTTGTGAGTGTGGGGGGAAGCTCGTGAGGCAGTGGGTAGAATGAAAGGGGGTAAGGCAGCTGGGATTGATAGGATAAAGATAGAAATGTTAAAAGCAAGTGGGGATAGTTCTGGGGTGGTTGGTGCTTTAATGTAATAAATGTATGGAAGAGGGTAAGGTGTCTAGATTGGCAGAGAGCATGCATAGTTCCTTTGTATAAAGGCAAAGAGGACAGAGAGAGTGTAAATATTATAGGGGAATAAGCCTGTTGAATATGCCTGGTAAAGTGTATGGTATTTATTATTGAATTAAAAATACGATGGAGGGTAGGATAACAGATGAACAAGGAGGCTTTACGAAGGGTAGGGGGTGTGTAGACCAAGTATTTACAGTGAAACATATAGGTGCACAGAATTTATATAAGGGTAAAGAGGTTTTTGTGGCATTTATGGATCTGGAAAAAGGCGTATTACAGGGTGGATAGGGGGGCAATATGAGAGATATTCCAAATGTATGGAATAGGAGGTAAGTTATTGAGAGTGGTGAAAAGTTTTTACGAGGATAGTGAGGCTCAGGTTAGAATATGTAGGAGAGAGGGGGATTATTTCCCAGTAAAAGTAGGCCTTAGACAAGGATGTGTGATGTCACCATGGTTGTTTAATATATTTATAGACGGGGTTGTAAGAGAAGTGAATGCTCGGGTGTTAGCAAGAGGTGTGGGGTTAAAAGATAAAGAATTTAACACAAATTAGGAGTTGTCACAGTTGCTCTTCGCTGATGACACTGCTTTTGGGAGATTCTGAAGAGAAGTTGCAGACGTTGGTGGATAAGTTTGGTTGAGTATGTGAAAGAAAATTAAAAGTGAATATAGGAAAGAGAAAAAAAATTTGGTAAGGAAAGATTGGATATGAAATTTTAGGGAGAGAGTATGGAGGAGGTGAATGTATTCATATATTTAGAAGTGTACGTGTCAGCAGATGGGTCTGTGAAATGAATCATAGAATCTGTGAGGTGAATCATAGAACTGACAAGGACAGGTGAGTGATGCACTGAGGAGTCTGTAGAGACACAGAACTTTGTCCATGGAAGCAAAGAGGGGAATATGCGAAAGTATAATTATACCAACGCTGTTATATGAGTGTGAAGCATGGGTGGTGAATGTTGCAACAAAGAGAAGGCTGGAGTCAGTGGAAATATCGTGTGTGGTGTGAATATAATGCAGAGAATTCGTAGTTTGGAAATTAGCAGGAGGTGCAGGATTACCAAAACTATTATCCAGAGGGCTAAGGAGGGGTTGTTGAGGTTGTTCGGACAAGTACATTGGAACATAAGAAAGAAAGAACACTACAACAGGCCTACTGGCCCATGCGGGGCAGGTCCATGTCAACCCCCGGCTTAGACCAATGACCCACTCAGTTAGGTCACTTCCACTTAAGGAAGGAGCATGGCTTCTTACCTAGTAGCACCAGCTAAGTCAGGTCCAACTCACACCCACCCACTCATGTATTTATCTAACCTATTTTTAAAACTACCCAACGTCTTAGCTTCTATGACGGTACTCGGGAGTTTGTTCCACTCATCCACAACTCTATTACCAAACCAGTGCTTTCCTATATCCTTCCTGAATCTGAATTTTTCCAGCTTAAAACCATTGCTACGAGTCCTGTCTAGGCTAGATATTTTTAGCACGCTATTTACATCCCCTTTATTTATTCCTGTTTTCGGTTTATACACCTCAATCATATCCCCTCTAATTCTTCGCGAAACTAGAGAGTGCAGATTCAGGGCCCTCAGCCCATCCTCATAAGGAAGATTTCTGATACATGAGATCAACTTTGTCATCCTCCTCTACGTTTTCCAGTGCATTTATATCCATTCTGTAATACGGTGACCAGAACTGTGCAGCATAATCTAAATGAGGCCTAACCAAGGATTTATAGAGTTGAACAACAACCTGAGGATTTCTATTATTTATGCTTCTTGAAATGAAGCCAAGGATTCTGTTAGCTTTATTGCGAACGCTTATGCACTGTTGTCTTGGGTTCAGGTTACTGCTAACCAGAACTCCTAGTAGAGAGGATGGAACAAAATAGAATGACTTAGAGAGTGTATAAATCTGTTGTGGAGGGAAGGCAGGGTAGGGGTCGCCCTAGGAAAGGTTGGAGGGAGGGGGTAAAGGAGGTTTTCTGTGCGAGGGGTTTGGTCTTCCAGCGAGCATGCGTGAGCGTGTTAGATATGAGCGAATGGAGACATGTGGTTTTTAGGACTTGACGTGCTGTTGGAATGTGAGCAGTGTAATATTTATGAAAGGATTCAGGGAAACCGGCAGGCCGGACTTGATTCCTGGAGATGAGTACAGTGTCTGCACTCTGAATGAAGGGTGTTAATGTTGCAGTTTGATAACTGTAGTGTAACCGCGCCTCTGGCAAGACAGTGATGGAATGAATGATGGCGAAATTTTTTTTTCGGGCCACCCTGCCTTGGTGGGAAACGGCTGATGTGTTAATAATAAAAAAAATGCAACAATCGCGAACAAGCGATACAAGATGCAAAACAACCACAGGAGTTGAATAATAGCTCTAGGTATTTCGTGTTGCAATCAGCAAATTAGGAGCTTGTACTGTTGCAGAAATAAGTAAGAGATCTTGGCAGATTCGTTCAGATGTCCCCCCTGATCCCTGATGTGCTGATTGCGACATGAAAGGCCTAGAGCTATTATTCAACTCCTGTGGTTGTTTTGCCCGCATGCATGCATGCATAATATATATATATATATATATATATATATATATATATATATATATATAATATATATATATATATATATATATATATTATCACACTGGCCGATTCCCACCAAGGCAGGGTGGCCCGAAAAAGAAAAACTTTCACCATCGTTCACTCCATCACTGTCTTGCCAGAAGGGTGCTTTACACTACAGTTTTTAAACTGCAACATTAACACCCCTCCTTCAGAGTGCAGGCACTGTACTTCCCATCTCCAGGACTCAAGTCCGGCCTGCCGGTTTCCCTGAACCCCTTCATAAATGTTACTTTGCTCACACTCCGACAGCATGTCAAGTATTAAAAACCATTCGTCTCCATTCACTCCTATCAAACACGCTCACGCACGCCTGCTGGAAGTCCAAGCCCCTCGCACACAAAACCTCCTTTACCCCCTGCCTCCAACCTTTCCTAGGCCGACCCCTACCCCGCCTTCCTTCCACTACAGACTGATACACTCTTGAAGTCATTCTGTTTCGCTCCATTCTCTCTACATGTCCGAACCACATCAACAACCCTTCCTCAGCCCTCTGGACAACAGTTTTGGTAATCCCGCACCTCCTCCTAACTTCCAAACTACGAATTCTCTGCATTATATTCACACCACACATTGCCCTCAGACATGACATCTCCACTGCCTCCAGCCTTCTCCTCGCTGCAACATTCATCACCCATGCTTCACACCCATATAAGAGCGTTGGTAAAACTATTCTCTCATACATTCCCCTATTTGCCTCCAAGGACAAAGTTCTTTGTCTCCACAGACTCCTAAGTGCGCCACTCACCCTTTTCCCCTCATCAATTCTATGATTCACCTCATCCTTCATAGACCCATCCGCTGACACGTCCACTACCAAATATCTGAATACATTCACCTCCTCCATACTCTCTCCCTCCAATCTGATATCCAATCTTTCATCACCTAATATTTTTGTTATCCTCATAACCTTACTCTTTCCTGTATTCACTTTTAATTTTCTTCTTTTGCACACCCTACCAAATTCATCACCAATCTCTGCAACTTCTCTTCAGAATCTCCCAAGAGCACAGTGTCATCAGCAAAGAGCAACTGTGACAACTCCCACTTTATGTGTGATTCCTTATCTTTTAACTCCACGCCTCTTGTCAAGACCCTCGCATTTACTTCTCTTACAACCCCATCTATAAATATATTAAACAACCACGGTGACATCACACATCCCTGTCTAAGGCCTACTTTTACTTTGAAATAATTTCCCTCTTTCCTACATACTCTAACTTGAGCCTCACTATCCTCGTAAAAACTCTTCACTGCTTTCAGTAACCTACCTCCTACACCATACACCTGCAACATCTGCCACATTGCCCCCCTATCCACCCTGTCATACGCCTTTTCCAAATCCATAAATGCCACAAAGACCTCTTTAGCCTTATCTAAATACTGTTCACTTATATGTTTCACTGTAAACACCTGGTCCACACACCCCCTACCTTTCCTAAAGCCTCCTTGTTCATATGCTATTCTATTCTCAGTTTTTTAATTCTTTCAATAATAACTCTACCATACACTTTACCAGGTATACTCAACAGACTTATCCCCCTATAATTTTTGCACTCTTTTGTCCCCTTTGCCTTTATACAAAGGAACTATGCATGCTCTCTGCCAATCCCTAGGTACCTTACCGTCTTCCATACATTTATTAAATAATTGCACCATATATATATATATATATATATATATATATATATATATATATATATATATATATATATATATATAAACACTTCAACACACCGGCCATATCCCGCCGAGGCAGGGTGGCCCAAAAAGAAAAACGAAAGTTTCTCTTTTAAATTTAGTAATTTATACAGGAGAAGGGGTTACTAGCCCCTTGCTCCCGGCATTTTAGTCGCCTCTTACGACACGCATGGCTTACGGAGGAAGAATTCGGTTCCACTTCCCCATGGAGATAAGAGGAAATAAACAAGAACAAGAACTAGAAAGAAAATAGAATACCCAGGGGGATTGTATATATATGTTTGTACATGTATGTGTAGTGTGACCTAAGTGTAAGTAGAAGTAGCAAGACGTACTTGAAATCTTGCATGTTTATGAGACAGACAAAAGACACCAGCAATCCTACCATCATGTAAAACAATTACAGGTTTTCGTTGTACACTCACTTGGCAGGACGGTAGTACCTCCCTGGGCGGTTGCTGTTTACCAACCTACTACCTAGGATAATATATATTATGTATATATATATATATATATATATATATATATATAATATATATATATATATATATATATATAATATAATGTATATATTATATATATATATATATATAATATATATATAGTATATATATTATATTGTGTGAGAGAGAGAGAGAGAACAGAATAGAAAGTAATCATTTTAGTGTATTGATGGATACTATGATGAAGGCGATGATGTTACATGCTGACATGTACTATATCATCATCGTAAAGTTGCTTGAAGTTCTTCAGTCGTTATTGCAATGTAACATAACATCTTGTCATGATTCCCAAAAGAAGACAGGCAATAAGTAAACTGTACGTTGCAGTAACTATAATTTAATGGCTTTTTACATTTTTTATGAGGCGCTAAACCTATTTTGGTCATTCTAATTTTTCTGTTAGCTTTATCTTTAACTATATAAAAAATAATGGCAGTATTTACTTACCTTCTGTAGGTTTAAGATTTAGTTGAGCTCATTCCTCTTGTCTTTCGTTTGCTCTCGAGTCTTGTTTTGTTTCTTCTTGACGTACACAAATGCTGAGGGATTCACACGCACACAGACACATACGGTGTAATAATTTCACACTGTGTAATATTTCCTCTCTCGGTGTAATATTTCCACTCTCGTGTAATATTTCCACTCGGTGTAATATTTCCACACTCGATTTAATATTTCCACACTCGATGTAATATTTCCACGCTCGGTGTAATATTTTCTCACTTGCTTATACAGTTTACATCACCACACTCGCATAAAACACTCGTTTACATTTCTTTCGATAACTTACATGGTAATAAATAACTTTCAAAATTATATTGCCTCTGTTGACGACTTGGATGGATTTTATGAAACAACCTTTCAAAGACTACTAATTTGTTCACGTTTGAAGCACTCTTGCAAGACTACTAACTTGTTCACGTTTGAAGCACTCTGCAAGACTACCAACTAGTTCACGTTTGAAGCACTCTTGCAAGACTACCAACTAGTTCACGTTTGAAGCACTCTTGCAAGACTACCAACTAGTTCACGTTTGAAGCACTCTTGCAAGACTACCAACTTGTTCACGTTTGAAGCACTCTGCAAGACTACCAACTTGTTCACGTTTGAAGCACTCTTGCAAGACTACCAACTAGTTCACGTTTGAAGCACTCTTGCAAGACTACCAACTTGTTCACGTTTGAAGCACTCTTGCAAGACTACCAACTTGTTCACGTTTGAAGCACTCTTGCAAGACTACCAACTTGTTCACGTTTGAAGCACTCTTGCAAGACTACCAACTTGTTCACGTTTGAAGCACTCTTGCAAGACTACCAACTTGTTCACGTTTGAAGCACTCTTGCAAGACTACCAACTTGTTCACGTTTGAAGCACTCTTCAAAGCAGTGTAAGCACCTTCATCAAAGCAAAAGTTTATTTCCAATGTGTTTTACGTTAAAAGTTGAGTAATTTTACCATGAAACTTAATTTCTCACTCTGGAGCGTCTCATTAGATTGAACTCAATCAGCCAGAGGCGTCAAGTGACAGTGACCGTCAGTTGAATAAACAGCACCAGGACACGCAACAAGCACCAGGAGACACAACGAGCACCAGGACACATAACGAGCACCAGGACACATAACGAGCACCACGATACATAAGCACTAGGATACATAAGCATCAGGACACTGGCATGCAATAAGTATTTACAATATATTAGGCGAATGTCACACTCCCATATAGGCTGCCTCCCAACCAGCTATCAGGGTGCTAAGGGTTTAACGATCGATAGGGTACCCATCGTTAAATCAGTAAATTGGGTCATTGACCAATCACAGGCAAGCCCGCCAAAGCTGAAGTAATGTGGTTCAATTGCGGTAAGCATTGGCAAACTTGCCTACCTGCTGGTTGAGTATGGTGCACTCTCTCTGGCTTCAGTTTTGCCATCTGTCACCGTGGTGTACACTTATTCTATCTGTACATAGTGTACATATCTGCATATAGTGGGTGAAGGCAAAATTTATATTATAGTCTACTGCTAGGTTTGTTTGCTCAAATTCCCATTACGACCAGGTCTCACAAGCCATTCATTACCTGTGTTCATAATATGGTGGCCTGTCTGGGATCTGGAGCTGGAGCTGGTCTTGGTAATTCTCAGATTGCATCACTCTCATCTTTTGTATTGCCTGTCAGTCTTGCTGTTGTGTGTATCCTCCAAGTCGTATTGTTCTATTGCTGCTTGTTGCGTGCATTGCAAACGCGTTTTATAGTAGGTTATACCACCAACACGGATGAGGCGGTTGGTGTCTATATATACACTCCTAAATCTGCCCAAACTCTACAGCGTTGTTGGCGAATTGCTCGTTCCATTGACATAGAATACCAACGAACTCTCACTGCTGTGCAGCTTTGTGATATTCATACCAAATTAAAGGTTGAAGCAGTTATGGTGCACCAGACTGAGGTATCTCCCACTACAGAAGCTATTAATCGCCGATCTCCGCTGAGGTTCCTTCGTAATGTGGGAGGGCTAACACCAGAGCAATCAGACTAGCAGTCTCGTAATACAGGTGGTGCACTGGGTTTGTCACAGGGCGAGTCAGCTTCGTTGGCACTTGAGTTAGCTAAACAATCTGGAAACAACCAGAGAGCAGCGACATTTGCTAAAGAAGAGTTTGGTAGAGAGAAGAGGCAATTTAAGCAGACTGTTGGTGACTAGCGTGCAATAAGCAGTGCTGTTAGTACCTTGTTTTGTTGAGTCTGAGCCTGAACAGCTTTTCGAGGCATTTGAAAACCAGGCTCGAGCATTGAGGTGGCCTGGGGAGCATTGGGCAGCACTGGTGCATACAGTGTTGTATGGCAAAGTGCAAGAGTTTACAGCTGTTTTAAATAAGAATTCACTGATTATCGGGTTGCTAAAACAACGGTTCTTGGGGCATATCAGTCTAGTCTCACCAAGTACAGGAAGAAATTCAAATTGTGTAAGCGTCAGCTGGGTCAGTTTCATGTAGATTTTGTAAGGCAGCAGTCAAAAAACTTAAAATGGTACAAGGCGAGCAGTGTTACCAGCTTTTCAGATCTAGTAGGTAGTTTTGGTGGATAACCTGCTGGAATCTGTTGGACCAGAGGTTAGGGTCTGTCTTGAATATCATTCGTTGACCACTGCATTAGAAGCAAAAAGGCTGGCTGACACTTTTGAGACTAACTGCTCCTTGTCCGAGCAGTCTAATCTTTCTTCCCAGATCGTCATGGACAAGTCCCGGTCTGGAGGACGAAGTGGCAGCATGAAAATGAACACCACCAACCAAGTCGTCTGGTGAGCAACGACATCAAACTCGTGGTCAACCTGGCGAGCGCCGACCTCAAACTTATGATCAACATGGTGAACAACGACGCCAGTACTCACAGTGGCGCCAGCCACAAAATGAACAGGGAGCCAAATTAAAGTATGAGGTAACCTGTTACCGTTGTCATAAACCTAGCCACATCAAGTTCATCTGCCCATTTAAGCCCTTAGGAAAAATCAACATCCTCCCTTTTGAGATGAACCAGAAAGATGTAGAGTGTGGTATGGCCCCATACTACAGTACATGCCACATATTCCATCAGGAGAATGAAAAAAAATGAAGTAACAACTTTAATGATGCTGGGGCTTATTGTTCTCTTATAAGAGAGGGGAGTCCTCCCTCTCTCTGAAAAGATGCCATTGCATTTCTCCGTTTGCTTAGAAGCATTTGGAGGAGCTGTATTTTTTGTCCCTTTACATAAGATACATGTGCAGAGTAAATACTATACAGGATATTTGACTGAAGGTATTTCTGAGGGATTCCCTATGAAAGATGCCGTGTTATTACTGGGTAATAACGTTCTTAATATGACAAATTCTTCTCCGATGTTGGCCATAACTCGGTCGAAATCCCAAGTGATGTCTGTCGAGAATGCTGACCTATCCTTGGACGACTCGGATCTAGGGCTAGACAATTTGTTTTACTAGGAAAACTGGCCAGGGCCTAGTAAAATTAGTGAAAAGTCCCTGACCAAGCCTTCCTACTCCAGGGTTGCAGGATTGCCAGATATCTGTTTCCATGCCCGAGGGACTGTCCTTCCAGGAAGATCAGCGGAGAGATCCTTGAACTTCGCTTTTCAGGCAGCCATGGGTGAATCGCACTCAGATCATTCAGTCAAAAATTAAACACAACCTACTGCTCTGCACAGAGACTGGTAAGGGGGAAGCCCAAACTTAGATAGACTGGTAGATCCTAGGAAATTTAGGTCACAAATTTTGAACATAGCCCCAATTCTATACAAAGAACTGTATAGAATATTGAAAGTTTTACTGCCCCCCCCCCCAAAAAAAAAAAAAAAAATAAGGCAAGATGTGAAGAATCACATTCGCTCTTGTAGGGAATGTCAACAAGTCGGTAAACCTGGACATCCCATTCAGTCTGCGCCACTTCATCCCATATCTGCAGATGGAGAATCGTTTGCAGAGTTAATTATTGAAGGTATGAGACCATTACCAAAATCCATGTCAGGAACCATTACTTATTTACTATCATGGATAAAGCTACACGGTATCTGGAAGCAGTCCCAATGCGCAGTATAAACACTAAAGTCATTCTTAAAGCCATAACTAGATTTATATCTTTGGCACTCCTAAGTCTATCCAGAGTGACCAGGGTACTAATTTTACAGCAAAAGCTTTTAGGGAAGCTTCAACTAGGCTAGATATAATCCATAAATTATCCACCGCCTATCATCTTCAGTCTCAAGGCGCCTTGGAAAGATTTCATCAGATGTTAAAAACCATGAGAACTTTTTGCATGCATTTTCATACAGAATGGGATGAATCACTTCCTCTGTTGATATTCGTAATGACAGAAACTGCAGGAATCAACAGGATACAGTCCATTTGAGCTAATCTTCGGGCACAATGTACAAGGTCCTCTGCGAGTGCTCAAGGAAGGATGGATGGGAGAGGATGCCTGCATAGCACTCGACAACCCTTCAAGGTTGCGGGTGGCCCGTCAGTTGGCTAAGGCTAACTGAAAATCTGCTCAAAACACTATGAAACAGTTATGACAGAAACGCAAAGTTTCGCTCCTTCAATCCAGGAGACAAGGTGCTGGTG
>NC_069405.1:37920600-37930600 GCF_026875155.1 Cherax quadricarinatus | reverse complement strand
GACATGTGGGTAGATCAAGTAGGTGTTGATCAGGCATGGGGGTGAATCAGACTGGTGATGAATTAGACAGTTGGTGGATTAGACAGACGGTGGATCCGACAAGTGGTAGATAAGACAGGTAGTTGGTCAGACAGGTAGTGGGTCAGGCAGGTAGTGGGTCAGGCAGGTAGTGGGTCAGGCAGGTAGTGGGTCAGGCAGGTAGTGGGTCAGGCAGGTTGTGGGTCAGACAGGTTGTGGGTCAGAGAGGATATGGGTCAGGCTGGTAGTGAGCCACAGGTAGTGGGTCAGGCAGGTAATGGGTCAGGCAGGTAGTGGGTCAGGCAGGTAGTGGGTCAGGCAGGTAGTGGGTCAGGCAGGTAGTGGGTCAGGCAGGTAATTGGTCAGATAGGTTGTGGGTCAGACAGGTAGTGAGTCACAGATTTTGGTTGAGACAGGTAGTTGGTCAGACAGGCAGTGAGTCAGGCAGGTAGTGGGTCAGACAGGTAGTGGGTCAGACTGGTAGCGAGTCACAGGTTGTGGGTCAGACTGGTAGTGAGTCACAGGTTGTGGGTCAGACAGGTAGTGGGTCAGACAGGTGGTGGGTCAGACAGGTGGTAGGTCAGACAGGTGGCGGGTCAGAGAGGTCTTGGAACAGACAGGTGGCTGATGAGACAGGTGGTAGAATAGGCAGATGGTGGATGAGACAGCTGGTGGATGAGACAGCTGGCGGATGAGACAGCTGGCGGATGAGACAGCTGGCGGATGAGACAGCTGGCGGGTGAGACAGCTGGTGGGTGAGACAGCTGGTGGGTGAGACAGCTGGTGGGTGAGACAGCTGGTGGGTGAGACAGCTGGTGGGTGAGACAGCTGGTGGGTGAGACAGCTGGTGGGTTAGACATTTGGTGGATGAGACAGACGGAGGATCAGACAGGTGGTGTGTGTAACAGGTGATGGTTGAGACAGGTGGTGGACGAGACAGCTGGTAAATCAGAGAGCTGGTAGATTAGACAGCTGGTGGATCAGACAGGTGGTGGATGAGACAGCTGCTGTTATCCACAGTCTTGCCTCGTCACCTCACAATATCGACATCATCAGAATGAACAAATTTTCGCATATAACAATAAACACTTCATTTTCGTAAAAAAAAAAATCCCATTTGCATATGACTGATACACGCCCACAAGTGGCAAGCCCACGCCCGTACGCCCACAGGTGGCAAGCCCAGGGTGCACGCCCACGGTGAACGCCCACACGCCGCCACCACTGACCGGAGGAGAGAGCGTGGCACTGTACGTCTGACTCTGCTGGCACCACAAGCTCAACTGTTACCCTTGTCTGCCTGAGTGCCACCCACTGTGTGGTGGTGGTGCGTGGTGGTGCTCCTACTGGTGGTGGTGCGTGGTGGTGCTCTTACTGGTGGTGGTATTCTTACTGGTAGTAGTGGTGCGTGGTGGTGCTCTTGCTGGTGGTGCTGCTTCTACTGGTGATGGTGCACTTACTGGTGGTGGTGCTCTTAATGATGATGGTGCGTGGTGGTGCTCTTACTGGTAGTGGTGCATGGTGGCGCACTTACTGGTGATGCGTGGTGGTGCTCTTAATGATGATGGTGCGTGGTGGTGCTCTTACTGGTAGTGGTGCGTGGTGGCGCACTTACTGGTGAAGCGTGGTGGTGCTCTTAATGATGATGGTGCGTGGTGGTGCTCTTACTGGTAGTGGTGCGTGGTGGCGCACTTACTGGTGATGCGTGGTGGTGCTCTTAATGATGATGGTGCGTGGTGGTGCTCTTACTGGTAGTGGTGCGTGGTGGCGCACTTACTGGTGATGCGTGGTGGTGCTCTTAATGATGATGGTGCGTGGTGGTGCTCTTGCTGGTTGTGGTGCTCTTAATGATGATGGTGCGTGGTGGTGCTCTTACTGGTAGTGGTGCGTGGTGGTGCTCTTACTGGTGGTGATGCGTGGTGGTGCTCTTACTGGTGGTGCTCTTGCTGGTGGTGCTCCTACTGGTGGTGGTGCTCTTAATGATGATGCGTGGTGGTGCTCTTACTGGTGATGGTGCGTGGTGGTGCTCTTACTGGTAGCGGTGCGTGGTGGTGCTCTTACTGGTAGCGGTGCGTGGTGGTGCTCTTACTGGTAGCGGTGCGTGGTGGTGCTCTTACTGGTAGTGGTGCGTGGTGGTGCACTTACTGGTGATTATGCGTGGTGGAGCTTTTACTGGTCATGGTGCGTGGTGGGGCTCTTACTGGTGGTGATGAGTGGTGGTGCTCTTGCTGGTGGTGATTCGTGGTGGTGCTCTTGCTGGTGGTGATGCGCGGTGGTGCTCTTACTGGTAGTGATGCGTTGTGGTGCTCTTACTGGTGGTGCTTCTATTGGTGGTGGTTGTGCGTGGTGGTGCTCCTACTGGTGGTGGTGCTGTTACCGGTAGTGGTGGTGCTCTTACTGGTGGTGGTACGTGGTGATGCTCTTTCTGATGGTGGTGCTCTTCCTAGTGGTGGTGCTGCGTGGTGGTATTCTTACTGTCGGTGTTCTTACTGGTGGTGGTGCTCTTACTGGTGGTGGTTTTTCTTGCGGTGGTGCTCTTACTGATGGTGGTGTTCTTACTGGTTGTGGTGCGTAGTAGTATTCTTACTGGGGATGTTCTTACTTGTTGTGTTGCTCTTACTGGTTGTGGTACTCCTGCTGGCGGTGGTGTTCTTGCTGGCGGTGGTGCGTAGTAGTATTTTTACTGGTGATGCTCTTACTTGCGTTGCTCTTACTGGTAGTGCTCTTACTGGTTGTGGTACTCTTGCTGGTGGTGTGCTCTTGCTGGCGGTAGTGCTCTTGCTGGCGGTGGTGGTCTTGCTGGCGGTGATGCTCTTACTGTTGGTAATGCGTGGTAGTACTCGGACTGGCGGTGCTCTTATTGGTTGTGTTGCTCTCTCTGTTTGTGGTGCTGCTACTGGTGGTGGTGCTGCTACTGGTCGTGGTGCTGCTACTGGTCGTGGTGCTGTTACTGGTGGTGGTGCTGTTACTGGTCGTGGTCCTGTTACTGGTGGTGGTCCTGTTACTGGTGGTGGTCCTGTTACTGGTGGTGGTCCTGTTACTGGTGGGATTTCACTTCTGGTGCTGTTACAGCTGGTGGTACTGTTGGTAGTGGCGCTAATGTTTGTAGTCGTGATGGTGAATAATATACGTCTTAGTGTGTGTGTGTATAATGTCGTGTCGAACAGGTAAAACTGGTCAGTTAGCAAGAACTCGTTTAAAATTAAGTCCTTTCTAAAATTTTCTCTTGCACATTTAAAGATATATTTTTTCATTGATGTTAATTTAAAAATTAATAATTTTGTACTAAAAGAACCTTAGAAAACTTACCTAACCTTATTATAACAAGCTCAATTTAATTTAGCCTAATCCAACTAAATATATTTTAGGTAAGTTTACAATAATTTAATAATAAACGAACACAATGAAATATATATTTTTCCGTTAGGTTCAGAAGGACTTTTGCGAAATTATTGCACACACAAATTTTCGCTTGCCTTATTCAGCAAGAAGAGCTTTGTTATTTAAGCCAAAATCGCAAGTTTTACCTATTCGACACGACATTATATATTAAATAAACATTATCTCTGCGTCCTGCAAACTCTGCACCAGGGTACACAGTACTGGCTTCGTGGATAAAGTACTATGTATTCTGATGCAGAATTTGCAGGTTCTAGGCCTGTTGTGGACTAGACCTTAAGAGAAAATCTTTTGTTTTTCTTTTTAGGTCGCCCTGCCTCGGTGCAATATGGTCGGTTTGTTGAAAATAAAAATAGCAGGGATGTCACAGGCTCTCGCCACTCTTACAAACCTTGGAGTAGGAGTGACGCTAGTTCTCGCTATTCCTACAAACTCTTGACTAGGAGCGACACTGACTCTTGCTACTCCTGTAAACTCTACGGAAACGGTTAGCCGAATTTCACTTCTCTCACACACACACACTTCCGTTTTCTTTTAGATAAGATTTTGTTAAATAAGTTTATTCAGGTATACACAATTACATAAAATATCATATATAGCAGCATATGTGTAGGATCCTAGGATAACCCAAAAAAGTCAGTGACTTATTTCCATTCGGGCCCTTGTGATAATTATTTATATTTAAAAAACAGGTAAGTATCTTAACTATGTAAAAGCAGTTATAATAAAAGAAGATATACTAGGGGAAAAGTAAAATTAGTTATTTTCATACAAGAAATCAATCTCCTCCCTTTCTGTAGCCTTATTTATGAGGTACATTTTGGCTCTCTTCTTGAACTGACTCATGCTATGACAGGCTTTGACATGTGCAGGCAATCTATTCCATTCTTGTATTGCAGTACTGAAAAATATCTTTGAAGCCTGACCACTGACTAAGTACTGCAAAGTTGTTTTCTCGTAGTTCTGTAACTGCATTTGGTTCCCGGCCTTAACAAAACTGACAGTAAGATATTGGGGACACTGGTTGTGAGCAATTTTATAAACGTAATTTAACTTTAGTTGATTTACTGTTCTCAACATTCAGCATTGCCAGTTGTAATTCATTCTGGTCTACATGCTCTCTTGGACTCAGGTCCAGAATGAATCTCACCATTTTGTTCTGGGTAATTTGCAGCCTATCTTTCATTTTTTTAAGGAAGAGTACTGTGAAAAACAAGAGTATTCTATAATACATTGTATGAGAGCTAGACATTGGGTCCTGCGAGCCTCAGTAGGTAGACTGAGCCTGTTTGTAGAAGAGCTTTAGTCTGGCATTCGCTTTCTTTACAACATTGTTCCCTATTAGTTCTCCTGACATGCTTGGGTCGAAGAGGATTTCCAGATATTTTGCCGAATTTACTGTAATAGGTTCCCCATTACACTGGACATTAAAATTTACCCTTTTCAGTTTGTTTCGTGCAATAGAGTATGGCTTCCGTTTTCCCGAGGCGTAGTGATTATTTTTATTTACCAACCATTTGCTCCAGGACTCTAGTTCTAATGATAGTACATTAGCAATCTCTTGTTGGTCTTTACCTGATACTAACAGAGCACTATCATCTGCGTACAATAGAAGCTACATTTGATACTGTTAAGTATGTCATTCACATAGCATAGGAATAACAAAGGACCCAGGATACTGCCTTGAGGAACCCCACATGTTATCGGTATGAGTTCTGATTCTGTGTTGTTGATCTTGACAGGTTGGTTCCTGTTGCTCAGTTAGGACTTAAACCACTCTACAGAACTCGTACTGATAGCTTGTAGTTTCTTACATAATATATTGGGGTTAACCGTGTCGAAGGCCTTTTGCAAATCTAGGGTTACCATTCTTATGAAATTCTCTAGCGACATTTCGGTTATCAGGTAGTCCATCAGATTAATGAGGGAGGTGTTGGCTGAATTAGATATAAAACCTGACTGGTAACTATGGAGAATATTTTTGTCATTAAGATACTTAACTACTTGACAGTATACCGCCTTCTCTAGAATTTTTGACATCACACTGTGTATACTAACAGGCCTATAGTTGCTGACATCAGATCTACTATTTTTCTTGAAGGTAGTAACTCTGACCGCTTTGAATTTTTTTCGGGACAGTATTTGTGACTATGGACAAATTTATTATGTGCGCAGTAGGAACTGGTAATTCAGAGGCGACATCTTTTAGGAACTTAGGCGGAATGTTATCGGGACCGGTGCTCTTAGCTGGGTTTAATTTTCTTAGTTCTTTGCGTACAAAGTCACAAGATAGACCAACTAGTTGGCAACTGTTCGAGGTGACGCCCTTATTATTGTAATATGCTTTAAACTTATCATAGTCTGTGTTAAAGGTATTTGATGCAACTGGCAGTTTGCTTACTAGTGGTGATGCGACACAAGTGTAGTATGAATTAAAATAATTTGCCACTTCAGTTGTCTCGTGGCATACCTCATTATCAATATTTAAAACTATCTACGGGTTTATGGCTATACCACAACTGTTTTAGTTGTTGCCAGAGCTTTCTGAGGTTATTCTTGTACTCTTCTACTCTTTCTCCTTTTATGAGTCTGTAGTCTGTTCCTGATTCTTTGGAATTCATTTAGCGCTGCAGTATCCTGCCTGTTTATCTTAAATGTTTTAGCAACTGGTCCTTGAATTTCATATTATCTAATATCTCAGTAGTTAACCAGGTTCATTTCTTCATTTAATCCTAACCTCTTTAACTAGTGCAATATTATCAAGGATGGCAGTGAACATTGTTTTGATTTTTTCCCAGACATCATTTACGTCCGTGCAACTTGTAATCACTGTTCAGTCACAATTTTGTAGCCTATTTACCAGTATTTCTTTGCTGTAGTTTCTGGTTGACCTCATTTTAATTGTCCTGTGTAGGCCTGTCCGACCCCTAATGCTTTTTCTGATACAGTAAATGACGAGATGATCGCCAAGACCTGTAGTAATGACGTCTGACTGGCTAATGTTGGCAGAGCAGTTACAAAAGATGTGGTCTAATATGTTGGCTGAGAACTGTGCGATTCGGGTTGGTGCATTAATTAGTTGAGTGTAACTACATAATCCCAGAATTTGCTTATACCTGCTACATAGCCCATTATTTTGTTGGAAACCGATACTGAAATCTCCCAGTATCATTGTCTCAGAATTGCTATCAATTCCGGACAAGACTCGAAAAATCCTCTAAGAATTTATCCTGGATGGGGGGACGGTAACTAGTTCCTACTAGGATTAGTTTAGTAGGCTAAATAATTTCTTACATAAGCACATACCCCACCACCATTTCTATTCCTATCTAAGCGCTTTATGTTCTATTTTGACCTCGTCGTCAGTCAGTGACATCCAACCAGGATTCAGAGATGTATGTTATTGCCGCCGTAGTTTTGTTAGCTAGAACCCTGATCTCTTACATCTTGGGTAAGAGTGACCTCGCGTTGACATGAATAATGTGAAGGCCTGTTTTCTTGAAGCAGTCGTAATTATCATGGCATGGGGTCATTTGTGTTAAGAATGTTAGGGAACTCAATGTCAGTACTACTAAAAGGTAATTGGATTAGAGTGCATATGTTACAAACATTAACATGACCAAAAATACAACCATCAGGCACCCACCCCTTACACGTTTTACATATGTGTTTACTGTTTTTTCTTTCGTGTCTTTGTACAGTGTAAACATTTGTCTGGTGTTATTTGAGGTAATTGTATTGTTTCTGTTATCTCACGTTGGCATTCATAGCTACTAACCCATCGTATACATCGTCACTAATTTTATCCATGCATCTTATGTGCACTACTCTTTACATCACAGCTCATCGTCCGGCTGCGGCTGCAGACATCTTTACCACAGTGAGTATAGGGACACATAATCTGCCTGGTTTGTACCTGTACATTAGTTTGAGGTCCTGGATTAGTTTGAATATCACGACATAAGAGCGCCACAAAAAGAGCTGTGCGCCACTGTTTTGTTTTTATGGGTATACGGTGTTGCCATGCCTTGCTGCGATACTGATGTTTGAGCATTTGTGGGGGCTTTCACTGTCCAGGGTGCCATTACTCTAGTCGCCTTTTCCAGTCCGCATGACGGATTTCCTTCTTCGGCGAATTTCAGAAGACATAAATAAAATTATGGCAGCCTGTATTCCTCTGATGCCAGCCAACTCCCTTATCCCTTCACAACAAAAATGTTTCTTCCTTCCTTTTTCAAGAAACACTGATTGCTATCAGTAACCTAGCAATAGCCTAGAGGCCACTCTAGCGGTCCCCACTGATTGCTAATAGATTTCCTGCCCTTCACGAATCCACTACACCCCTCGCCTGTCCCCTTGCTTCACAAACCCACTTCACCCCTCGCTTCACAGTCCCGCTTCTTCCTTCACACTTTTAACACATTTCCATCCTGGCAGGATAAAAAGTTCTTGTCCATGGCGTTATCCGTCCGAGTAGATTCCTCGCTCCACTTCAGCGGGGCTGGCATCATGTTGTTGGCTGGTCCTGACCTAGTGATGTATCAGCCATGTTTAAATGTTCACTCCCTTCCCGCATTTGGCATTGAGGGAGAAAACCGTCACTACAGACCTCCCAGTTTCTTTGGAGTTTTGTTAGATTTTCTCCTATGTTTCCCTCCCATTGAACACTGGTACATTTGATATGAGGTCAGTTACTTCAGTGTAGTGGAAAACGTCGCTTGTCTGGTTGTACATCTGGTAGCAGGTCTGGTATTTGAATGCCGGTCGTCCTCTTTTTGGTCATATTTGGTCCGTTCGTAGTCGTCACCGTCAGTTTTCTTGTCAGTATATGTTCCTTGTATGTTGGTGCAGCAGTACTTGCAATTAGGCCATCATTGGAGCTTAGATCGACCTAGGGTATGGCAACGATAAAGGAGCAGCCAATGTTGTTACTACCTTCCCTGAAATTTCCTAGTAGCAAGTTCGCATTTTTAATCCCGGAGGGTTAGCCACCCAGGATTACCCAAGAAAATCAGAGCATCATCGAGGGACTGTCTGTCTTATTCCCATTGGGGTCCTTAAATCTTGTCCCGCTGGACGAGACCCACACCAGTCGACTAACACTCAGGTATCTACTTGCTTGCTAGGTGAACGGGACAACAGATGTAAGGAAACACGCCCATTGTTTCACCCTTGCCGGGGATCGAACGACGGACACTCAGTGTGCGAATCGAGTGTGTTGCCTACCAGGTCGCGGGACACCTCTGCCAAGTCACGGGACACCTCTACCAGGTCACGGGACACACATGTGACATGGCAGTGTATTATATTTAAAAGATATTTCATCTCCATTTTTGAACAAATAATCATAGGGAACACGCAAGAGTAAACTTCATATATTATGAACATTAAAATCACTGGCACTCCAGTGCCAACATTGACAATTTAATATCAGGAACCACTCAAATTACCAAGAATATCATCCATAATGTACACTTGATGCTAATAATGAAAGTCTCTTGAGCCATGGAAATAGTTACCCTGCTTGAATGAAAACAGAATCGTTTCCCATTCCCCACCTACTGTGTGACCCTTACGAGTTTAGTGCTCGTCCCATAGTACTAGTAGTTACAAGACCATGTTATATGTTGACCACTGGTAGCAGCTTCCGCTTTACCAGTTGATCACTAGTAAACAATACATCTCGAGGAGTCGACAGTGACTGTATTAAACATGACAAAGCTAGAGTAGCTCTCATTCCCTGCATTAAAAGCCCGTCATCAACATAAACTATGTCATTATACTCGTTGAGCTTTTCTGCTTCCATGCAATCAAAAGCACCACCCTGCTGACCATCGCTAAGTGACCATTATGTCGTCCAAAGAGATGTTCATGTATAGTCCCACAGTATCTGTCTGTCCTTCCAGGTCTGGGGAATGTCAGGGCTGCGAGACAAGTGTTCTAAGGTTCTGTCTCTCTCTCTCGGCCGAGCTCTGGACTGTTGAGCTGTATAGCCCTTGTGGCTTAGCGCTTCTTTTTGATTATAATAATCTGGACTGTTGCAAGGCTACTTATTCTTCTTCTTGTCGATGACTTCATTGTCTATGCAATGAAGTCGTTGATAGTTAAAACGGCTCCCGGACATTTGTCCGACGGACACTTCGCCGACGGACATTTCACCGAATGGACATTTCACCGAACTGACATTCATCACCTAACCTATTGTCCTTTCGGCCAAATGGCTGTCGGCGCAATGCACGTTCGGCCAAATGTTCTTCAGTCAGATGTCTGTTGGCCAAGTGTCCGTCGGTCATCTGTCCGGCCACGGTTAAAACCATATTTGGTTGACTACCTTCTTGCCCCAAATATACTTCTCAGTGTGAATAGGAGCAACATGGCAGCAAGCGAGTATATTCGGTAGAGTATATATTCTGTGTTCAGGTAACACTTGCTTCAGCAATTCACTGGATACTGTGGAGGATGTGGTTGGTAAAGAGAGCTGAGTGGCCATACATTTGCCCAGTCAACCCTTCTGAGTAGAGCTGTAGCATTCACGTCTATGAATTATCTAAAGAAAGGTTTAAGATTATTACTAGCAAAAAAA
>NC_069405.1:37885664-37920100 GCF_026875155.1 Cherax quadricarinatus | reverse complement strand
ATTTTTTCTTAATAGCTTTTGATTTTGTTTTTTTTCTGTTGTCCATAGGGAAGTGGAAAAGAATCTTTCCCCTAACCCATGCATGTCGTATCAGGCGATAAAATCCCGGGGAGCGATGGGCTAGTAACCCTTTCTTGTCACATTTATAAAAAAAGAAAAAAAAATAAAAGGGATGCTAAATGTCCGTGGTTGTAGTGCGGATGATAAGAAAGAGATGATGCTGAGTTATGAATGAAAAGAAGTTGGATTTTTGGCCCAAGCGAAACAAAGTGAAGGGGGAAAGGGGAGTTTCAGTGGAGAAAAAAATGGGATTAAGTCAGGAGTACGGAGAGAGTTAAGCAAAGGAGGGGTACAATAATTTTAAGGACCAGTTACGGAAGGAGAATGGGAATATAAATGTGTAAATTAAAGGGATTATGGGGTTTAAAATAAGGGTCGGTTTGTGAAAAGGGGTCATAAAAAGCATTATGCCTTGGAGAAGAGAGGATGTAAGGAGAGAGAGAAGATTTTGGGGAATGTTAAGCGAATGTATGGGAACCTTTGAATCAAGTGAGAGAGTAATTGTGTAGGGGCCAAAAAGAAATAGGAGAAACTTTTAGAGGGGATGTGGTAGGTAAGTTTGGGGTGCCGGGAAAATGAAAGGGGACCCCCTTTATTAAATTTTGTATAAAAAGGGGTTTGTTAAAAGTAATACTTTTTTTTTAGAAAAAGAGGAAAAATAAGTATAAAGATATGAGTAGGGCTAATGCGTATTTTGTTGAATATGTTTGGTAGAAAAAAGGTTGTTGAGTGGGATTCAGGATGTACATGCTCATAAAGGGCCCGATATATCAGATCATTTCTAGTTGTAGTACAGTGAGAATAAAAGGAATGGTAAAAGGGAAAATAGAAGCACAAGTAAGAGGAGGTAAAGGGGTTTTATAACTAAAAGAGGAAGCATTAGGTTTAAAATAAAAACAACTATTGGAGAGTAAGGTATGGGGTCAAAGAGTATGGGGTAGGTTTAAAAAAGTAGTGTTAGGGTTCAGCAGACTTTGTGGTTACAGGAAAGTGGGTGCGGGAGGGAAGAAGAGTGGTTTTGGGAAAGGTTTTAAAGAGAGTAGTAAGGAAAAAAAAGTTGGATATGAGAGGAAATTTTTTCAAAGTAGAAGTGATGCAAGGGGGGGGGAAAAAGTATAAAAGGGGAAAAAAAGAGGTTTAAAAGGTGGTGAAGCAATGTAAAAAAAAGAGCAAATGGAAGGTGGGGGAGATGTTTCAACAAATTTTGTTTAAAAAAAGAAAAGTTTTTGGAGTGAATTAATAATTGAGGAAGTAGGGGAAAAACGGGTTTTACAGTTAAAAAAAAAGGAGAGGAAGTTATTAATGAAGAGTTAGGGTATCGGAAGATGGGAGGGAAATTTGAGGAATTTTTAAATGTTTATGAAGATAGGGAAACTGTGATTTCGTGTATAGGGCAATGAGGAATACATCTTGTAGGAGTGAGGAAAGAGCCATTTGTGAGTGTGGGGAAGTTCAGAGGCAGTGAGCAAATGAAAGGGGGGTAAGGCAGCTGGGATTGGGGGATAAAGTAGAAAGTTAAAGCAGGAGGGGGATATAGTTTTGGAGTGGTTGGTGCTATTTTTAAAAAATTATGGAAGAGGGAAAAGGTACGTAGGGTTGGCAAAGAGCATGCAAGTTCCTTTGTAAAAAAAAGGCAAAAGGGAAAAAAGAGAGAAAAAATTTATGGGGGAATAAGTCTGTTAGTATCCCGGGTTTAAAGTGTGTGGTAGGGTTATTATTGAAAAAATTTAAGAGTAAGACAGAGTAGATAGGAGAACAAGGAGGCTTTGGAAGGTAGGGGTTTTGGGTAGACCAATTTTTACAGTGAAAATTTAGGTGAACGTATTTAGAAAGGGTAAAGAGGTTTTTTTTTTGCATTTATGGTTTAGAAAAGGCATTGAAGGGTGGATAGGGGGCAGTGTGGCAGATTTAGGTGTATGGTATGGGAGGTAGGTTACTAAAAAGCGTGAAGGGTTTTTACGAGGATAGTAAAGCCAGGTTGAGTATGTAGGAGAGGGGGATTAAATTTTCCCAATAAAATACCCTTTAGACAAGAATGGTGAGTCACTGGGGTTTGTTCATATATTTATAGATGGGGTTTAAGAGAAGTAAATGCTGGGGTTGGAAGAGTTGGGGGAGTTAAAAGATAAAGAACAAACACAAAGTGGAGTTTCACAGTTTGCTCTTTGCTGATGCATGTGCTTTTGGAAGATTTGAAGAAATTGCAGGGTTGGGGGATGAATTTGGTAGGGTATGTAAAAGAAAAAATTAAAAATAAAAATAGGAAAGGGGTAAAGGGTTTCGAGGATAAAAAGATTTGGTGACGAAAGATGGATATCAGATTGGAGGGGGAGGTATGGAGGAAAAGGGAAAAAAAAAAAAGATTAGATATTTAGGAGTGGATGTGTCAGCAAAGGGTCTATGAAGGGTGAGATGAATCGCAAAAATTGATGGGGGGAATGGGTGGGGGTGGTGCGTTTGGTCGGGGAAAAAAGAATTTGTCCGTGGAAGAAAGAGGGGAATGTATGAAGTTTAGTTGTAAAAATCTTGAAAGGGGTGAAGCTTGATGATGAATGTTGAAACGAGGAGAAGGCTGGAGGCAGTGGAGATGTCATGTCTTGAGGGCAATGTGGGGTTTTGTAAATATATGCAGAGAATTCGTATTTTTGGAAATTAGGAGAAGGTGTGGGATTCCCCAAAACTATATCAAAAGGGCTGGGAGGGGTTGTTGAGGTTTTTGCTAAAAAAAAACCGATTCTAAAAGCTTAGAGATCTCCAGTGAATACTAAAAAGGTGCCCTTCTAGATCCGCCTGTTACGGGGGTTTTCGTAACAAGAGTCATTTCCCTTGTCCAATTATCCATTAGAATTCAGATATTCAATGTGCTTCAAAAATTACAACTAGTGGCTACTAATAGGAAAAAAAAATTTAAATAAATTTTTTAAAGTCTGAGGTATATCATCAAAAAAAATTTAAACAATTAAAAACAAATTAAAAATTTAATCACTTCTCTTGTATACATAGTTTGTGCAAAAAGCACATATAAAATTTAAAATTTTTAAAGCCGCTGGTACATTAACATTTAATAAGATATAAAAAATATGTACAAGTAATTTTTGGGGGATGGTGAAAGTGTTTAAAGTAGTTCGCTATGTCTCAAGTCGACTAGACTTAAACAAGTGACTGAAAGTCCTTCATAAACAAAACTTTTTGACCAACTGGCGTCAGAACAGTTGCTTGAAAAATAAAAAAAACGCTAACCCCAATAGCAATATAAAAAAGAAAACTGCGAACCCCAAATCAGAAACAAGGAGTAATTAAGACAGTGTGGGGGACCATCAGCGATCCTCCAAAAAGCACAAAACTCCCTAATACTGAATCTAATTTCAGCATAAGAAAACCCCCCGACTGTGAAAATACACAGATCCCAGGCAAGTTAGGCAGAAGACAGCTCAGGCCCTGAGTTGCTAGAGTGTCTAGCGACAAAACCCCTCATAAACGTCGAAAATCACAAAGTTAACAATGTTCTGGGAACAGAGTTCTAAGAAGTAACAAGAAAAGACAAGAGACGATCTTCAAAAAAGGTTAAAAGGGATTTAGGCACTAGTCGGAATATGCCCAAAACCCCCCAAAAGCAGTCAGCCCCAGACTAAATACTTCAGGGGTGAGGACACCCTTTCCCCTGATCACTGATAGTCCATGGGTTGCTGCAGCTCAGAAACAAAAGGGCCGCGTTAACGAGCCACAAGCGTAATTACAGTATTTTGACAATCAAGATTAAACTGAGCACATAATATTTTACATTCCCTAAAAAGGAAGAAAAGTCAAATAAAAAATATAAAGCAATCTTTTTACGATTTAGCTTTTATCGAAATACAAAAAATATAAAATTATTGAAAAAGAATAATTATTATATTATTTTATATAATATATATATATTAATAATATATATATATATACTAAAATCATTGCCCCCCATACAGGGGTTAAAACCCCCCCAAACACAAAAAAGGGGTCGCACTGGGGAGTTGCTTTTTAATGTTTTTCACTTATTATGATTACTCTGTACTTTAATAAAAATAATATTAAACATTAATCGAGTCATCTTGTGCCAAGACTTTTAATTTAACGTGTCTGTTTCACTATAAGTATCCCCTGTACTAGGGAGTACCGTATGTTCTCTGCATTCTCGGGGGTTATGACTCAGTGTGGGGACAGGATAGCCAGACAAGCTTGCCCGGAGGCTCGATCATAGGGGATATGAACAAGCTTTTTTATAGACAGTAGCAGCACCCCATTTTAAATTTGGGGTTGTAAATTTTCTGGCGTATGGCTTGAGTATTAAACAGTTTAAGGTGTGTGGAGGGGGGGGGGTCTGGGGGCAGGACAGTGTCCCGCCCCAAATACATCGCCCACCCACATACCATCAACCTCAGTTTGTTCCCCCTCATACCATCACTAGTGAATATATAAATAAAATAATTAGCAGGTTTATACTATTAAATGGGGGCTGGAGGGATTAAGTTATCTATAATTTGACATACAAGTAACAAAAGGTATTTGGGCATAAATTACGTAAATTTTAAATGAGGAAGTGCCCAAATACACGTCAAAAGTTCCAAGGACACCCAAGAGCTGGGCCCTCATTCTCAATGGTGGCTAATTTTTTGGTGTCGTAAAAGGTAGATGAATGTAACTTTAAGGATGGAAAATATCGGGATGTTTCTGTTGGGCAGCACCACCCCCACTGCAAACACTCGATCTATAGTAAAAGAAGGGGGATTGAAATAAGGCTCTTCATCGGAGCAGAGGAGAGCAAACGTTTAAACCTTTTGAACGGTCTGAACAATTTTAGTCCGATGACTGAATTTTGTATAGTAAGATCGTAAAGGTGTAGGGGGGTGTGTGTGTGCGGGTTGCCTGTCACTTGACAACGGGGAAACGTCGCACGATCAGTATGTTTCTTATTTTGGCCGAAATGTTTTGCGTTTCCGGTGTCTTTTGACACCCGATGCCCTCCATGGGGACTATTGTGAGAAAAAATAATGGCTTGTTCACCAAATTAACTGGTAGCAAAAAAGTGCTTGTTTGTGGGGAAAAACATATCAGCTGACAACTTGATGATTTTTCTCCTTGTACCGTTATTATAGTAACCCAATTATCGGACCCTTTTGTTCATCTCGTAATGTATTCCTGTCTTTCCATTGACTGATCAACAAACTGATCCTTGATTAAATCATCAGGGTTAGAAATTTAAACGTCAGTTGTGTCTTGATTTTGTTGAGGGCCCGGGGGGGATCAGTGTTAATGATCTGGGTCGAGGTCACTAAACAACATATTAAACCCCCAAATCTTTGTATCCACTAATCAACAGGAGCAAGGTGGTTGTTGAATCTTTGACATAGCTTAGTAATTGCGTGAGAGGAAATAAAATAGGCTTCTCTTACAAGCTTCAATGTAATTATAATCAGTTTTATTATCAATCAAAAAGTGGCCCCCTAATATACCATCATAAAGGTATCTTTCCCCTATAAACAAGTTATGATGTGGGAAAATCATCACTGGATATACCCCCTGAAATATAACCAAAATAATAGCTTGTTTAAAAGTATTTTTTGAAGGGTACTTTTAAACAGCCCCACCATGGTTCTAACAAACATCTACTTGGTTAGGTATCGTCAGTTTTGGTCGACATCTTTTTAATAAGGGGATAAATGCCAGTGTCTCTGAATAATTATTTAGATGTTTATTTGTCAAATCCCACTTTACCCCTCAAAGTAAAGGATCTCGCTGAACGAATCTTTTTTCAGATACACTTTTTTGACGCTATATCTATCCCGATTAAAATTATCTAAAACAGTAGGATCAGAGGTTTACTAGGATTTTGGTGCCTTTGGTGCTCGGAAGAAGTTAAATTGGGGGGGGGCAGCCGCACGACTGTCTCTCGTATCTCTTTTAATTTAGCAAAACTCTTGCTGTTTTTTGTTTTAAAGGTACATTTAACTTTTTCTTTTCCCATATCGATTTCTGTCTAACCACGAGACGATCGGAGTGAGTTTTCCTGGTAAAGGTCGGAAGTTACAGTACAAAATACATCAGGCCCCAATGAGCAGCTGAATTTTGGTTGCCCAAATTCTAGGACACCCTTTTTGTTACCTTGTTTCTGGTGTTTTAGTATGTACAAGTTTTGAGAATCTCGTAATTTTCTGCTAATGCTGCAGTTTCAGAATATCCGAGGTAGTATGATCGAAAAGATATTCTTGTTATCAGCAGACATACAGTTGTTAAAAATCTTCGTGAAGTAACAATGAAAAGGGGTCGTAGCGTTCATTTTGCGTCTAGACCATTTTCAAATGCAACTTTTTCTCACGAGCAAACTCTACACAAAATTTGATCTTTGTCCGTTGTAAGTACGAAAAGCACGTTATAACTTTCAGGTAACAAGTTATATTCTCTAGAAAAATTTGTTTGCAGCATCATAACAATGTCTTTGGGAAATGGTAAAGAGCAGTAAAGTTTTAGCTCTTCCTGTCAAAGCTCGTGCAATAGGTGCCGTGCTTCGTGGCCAGTTATAGACGTGCCGGTTCTCAAACACATCAAAATAGGTGTTAAGTCACTCTCAAAAAAAATTAGGAACCATGGATGCAGCTTTCTGCACTTAAAGTTCTGTGATCTATCAGTTGTTGTTTCCCAAAAGAACATTTTCCTCTGGAAATCTTCTTCGTTCAAATTTTCCCCCTTTTGCCCCTATTTGTGCAGTCTGCAATAATGAGGGTTCAAACTTCAAACTGTTCTGAGAGATGGGGCCCGTGGGGGAATGGAGGGAGTAAGGGAATCTAACGTGGCCTGGACGTTTCCCTTTTTTCGGGCACCTGTCCAGCCGTCTCTAGGAGTCAGATTGGTCTAGGATAAGTAGAAAGGGGTAAATACACGCCCTAGTATGGGCTCAGCATACTACCAGCTATACTCGTTCTTTGTGGCAGTGGGCGGGGAAGGGGGGGGAGCGGGGGGTTCACTAGGCTCAGACACTTCTGCCGTAGTTGCTCTTTTTTTACGTCATCAAATAGTCATACTTCTAAATTGTGACCTAGGCTTTTGAATCTGAATCATAATCAGACATTTCTGTATGGGCAGGAAAAAAATTATTTTAATTAACAAACGACAGTTTCTGCGGTTTTTAATTCCTGTTATGCGTCACACCGGTATTTGGTACTAGCCCAAAAGTCTGAAGTTTTAAGTACTTTAACCAGACGAAGTAGAGTTCAATTAAAAAGTTTCCTTTGGATACATCACGAAAAAAAATGTATACGAGAGAGGGATTATGGGAAACTATAATCCTGATGGATTTTTGGCTAGTGTCTTAGAGCTAGAATCATTAACAGTATTTCCCTCTCCTTGGATCAAGAGACTCAGTAAGACATCCCTCCCCCTGGTATGTTTTAAAGACTAAACTCGAAGTCTCAGATTGGAAGTATCAAAAAGGTTTTACTAGGTTTCTAGTATGCAAACTGGAAATTTCTCCAACACCTTGGGTCAAAGGGCCCCCCGGAAGGCCCCTTTGTTACAAAAAACGCGATTCAAAAGTTAGAGATTTAGGAAAATTTGAAAGGATGCCCCTTTTAAAATCCGCCTGTTACTGGGTTTTCGTAACAAGTAGTCAGTATCCTTGTCCCTTTCATTAGAATTCGTATGATTCAAAGGTTAGGTTCAACAGTAGGGTACTAACTAGAGAAATTAAAATTTAAATAAAAATTTTTTAAGTCTGAGGTTTTTAACCTCAAAATTAAAAATTAATAATTCAAAAAATTAAAAATTAATAATCATTCTCTCGTATTTCAATAGTTTGTGTTAAAAAGCACATATCACATTTTAATTTAAGTACCGTAGGTACATTAACATTTAATAAGATATTACAAATATGTACAAGTAAAATTTGTGTGTTTGTGTAAATGTCCCAAATATTTCGCTTGTCTCAAGACTCGACTAGACTTAAAACAATGGGCGCAAAATCCTCTCATAAACTAACTTTTTGACCAACTGGCAGCAGAACAGTCGCTTGAACAAATTTAAAAAGATGATAAGCCAACAACAAATAAAGCAAAAATTTCGATTTAGCTATTATCGCAATACAAGCAATATAAAATTATATGAAAAGGTAATAATTTTTTTATATAATATAATTTATATATTAAAATATAATATATATATTTTTATATATAATTACTATTAATCATTGCAACCCATAAGGGGTTGCAAAGGTGGTTCGAACATGTAGAGAGAATGGAACAAAAAAGAATGACTTCTGGTGTATAAAACGTAGTGGGGGAAGGCGGGGGGAGAGGTCGGCCCAGGGAAGGGGGGAGGCAGGGGGGTAAAAAGGGGGTTTTGGTGGGGGGCTTGGAAATTCCCGCAAGCGTTTTCTGAGCGTATTTGATGGAGTGAATGGAGACAAATAAATTTTTAAAAAAATTGACGTGTGTTTTAGTGTGAGCAAAGTAATTTTAGTGAAAGGGGTTTGGAAACCGGCAGGGCCGGACTTGAGTCCTGGAGATGGGAGGTACAGTGTCTGCACTCTGAAGGAGGGGTGTTAATGTTGCAGTTTTATAACTGTAGTGTAAAGCACCCCTCTGGCAAGACAGTGATGGAGTGAATGATGAAAGTTTTTCCTTTTCGGTCCACCTTGCGTTGGTGGGAATCGGCCGATGTGTTAATAAAATAAAAATATGTCGTGCCGAGTAGGTAAAACTGGTCAGTTAGCAAGAACTCATTTAAAATTAAGTCATTTCTAAAATTTTCTCTTATACATGTAAAGCTCAATTTAATTTAGCCTAATCCAACTAAACATATTTTATACAAGTTTACAATAATTTATTATACACAATGAAATATATTTTTTTCGTCAGGTTCAGAATGATTTTTGCGATATTAATGCATACACAAATTTCCGCTTGCCCTGTTCGGCAAGAAGTGCGTTGCTGTTTAAGCCAAAATCGCATGTTTTACATATTCGGGCCTCATTTTTTATTAAAATTTATATATTCGGTACAACATTATGTATATATTGTGTGTGTGTGTCATAAACATACAAGATAACAGGGATATCTTGCTACTTACGATTAGGTAACATTGCACATGCATGTTCACGTTTATGTATACACAGTCGAAGTTTTCTTCTATTTTCTTAATGTTCTTAGTTATTTTACTTTCTCGAAGTGTAAATGGAAAAGAATCCTTCCCTCCTTAGCCACGTGTAACATATAAGGCAACTAAAATGCCGTGAGCAAGGAGCTCATAACCACTTCTCCTGTATTTATTAATAAACATAAGAAACATGCATGAAGGGATTCAGGGAAACTGGTTTGCTGGACCCGAGTCCAGTACCGTTGCTGCACTCTAAAGGATGGGGTGGGGATATTTAAAGTTTTTAACTGAAGTATCGGAGCCCTTCTGGCAAGACAGTGATGGAGTGAATGATGGTGAAAGTGTTTTTTTCTTTTTTGGGTCACACTGCCCCTATGGAAGACGGCCACAGATAACTCAGACCTTAGGTGACCTTCAGGATTGCGAGCTATGTTTCTCCTAACTGTGGGCACACACTGAGTTATAATCATGCAGGCCACCTAATGTTAAAAAGTATCTTTAGCCGAGTAGTTTAAGGAGCCAGTTTGACGGTTATCTTCTCATGTGAAGACCTGTTAATTCTTTGTTCGAGTTTTATTCTGCTATTCTTTACCAATTCCTGATCTACACTCAGTGGCCACTATATTAGGTAAACCTGTTCTTTAATACAAATTTCTATCAGCCAGTCATGTGACAGCAACTCAGTTCCTAAAAGCATGCAGACACGGTAAAGTGGTTTAGTTGTTGTTCAGACAGAACATCAAAATGGAGAAGAAATGATCTAAGTGACTTTCACCATGGAATGATTGTTGGTGCCAAACGGGAAGGTTTGAGAATCTCAGAAACTGTTGATCTCCTGGGATTTTCATGTGCAACAGTTTCGAGTTTGCAGAAAATGGTGTGAAAAACACAAAACATCCAGTGAGTGGCAGTTCTGTGGATGAAAATGCCTTATTAATGAGATAGGTCAGAGAAGAATGGTTAGACTGATTTCAGCTGACAGGAAGGCGACAATAACTCAACCATGCATTACAACAGTGGTGTGCAGATCATCTCTGAATACAACACGTCAAACCTTGATGTGAATGGCCTACAGCAGCAGAAGACCACATTGAGTTCTACTGTCAACTAAGAACAAGAAACTGAGGCTACAGTGGGCACAGGTTCACCAAAACGGACCTTTGAAAATTAGAAAAACGTCGCCTGGTCTGCTGAATCGCGATTTCTGCTGCGACATGCAGATGATAGGGTCAGAATTTGGCGTAAATCTTTGAGATATGGCAGAGTGGGAGATTCACAGCATTAATGTGGAGCCGAGAAGATCTGCAGCATCTACCTGATGCTATCACGTCAACACGAACCAGTATATCTAAGAATGTTTCCAGCACCTTGTTGAATCCATGACAAAAAATTCAGGCTGTACTAGAAGGGCGTACCTAATAAAGCGGCGCTAACAGTGTATATCCTTTCTCTTCTTTATTATACCAACTTGCTATTATTTTAGTTTTCTCAGCAGATACCGTATTAAAATCTGCATTACTTCTAGTGATTTCTCTCTCTCTCTCTCTCTCTCTCTCTCTCTCTCTCTCTCTCTCTCCTCTCTCTCTCTCTCTCTCTCCTATTCTTTGGTCCCTGAGTCCTCAAGATGCTGCTACAATATCCGTGTGTGTAGTGCCAGCCAGGATATTGTTGCTTCTTGTTAAGCCACAGCTCCTGGGATGTCGCCTTCTCTTGTTGTTGTCTGCAGTTGTCTGATTTAGTCCGATGGCTGTTCTAGTCTAATACCATGTAGTTTTGTCTGTGTTATAAGCTATTTTCTGATGCTGTCTAGTCTTGTGTGGCATGCAAAGAGTACGTAACCTTTATTCGGCGCATGTACGCACCCTCATTTACAGGCTCTCCCCCCCCAACCAGCGAACCAGGTGCTAAGGGTTAACGATGGGGCCCCGTCGTTCAATCAGTACCCAGGTTCCAGCCAATGAGGAGATGGTTTTGGCAATCGCAGAGGTGATGTGGGTACCACTCGCCTGTCTGCCCTTGTCATTCCCATTCTAGAGCTGGTTGAAGCACGGTCTGCTCTCTAGTGGCTTCTATTCTGCCTTGCTTACTGTGGAGTGCACTAATACCTATTGTTGTACATCGTGTATATAGTGTACATACTTCTGTTCTAAATTGAAGGAGAATATAAGTCAAAAGTTTTTCTGCTGTGTTTATTTTGCTCCCTTTACACCCAGGATAACAGGCCTTTGGGACTCCTGGGTTGTAATATCTTGTCTACTGTTTTCTTCTCTAGTCTGCTTGTAAGCTCTAGCGTGATGTCTGCTCTCGACTGCCAAAGGTGACTGCCTCCTCTCTGTGAAGATGCTCATTGTAATGTAATATTTTAGTCACTTGTTGAAAAAAGTTTTCCAAATATTTGCCACTTGTTAGTCTCTCTAAAATGTATCGGTAATGAATGAAGAAGACATATGTGCAGCACTTGGGTATCCTTATCGTGATGTTCCTCCAACCAGTGGCTTTATTAATCGAGTGGAGAGAGACGAAGACCGGAAGTAATAGCTTGTCTTCCACCGTCTCCAGTAGCTTCATCAAGGCTGAGGGATTGATCACCTCACACACACATTTTTATATACACACATATATATAATATATATATATATTATATATATATATATATATATATATATATATATATATATATATATATGTCGTGCCGAATAGGCAGAACTTGCGATCTTGGCTTAAATAGCAACGCTCATCTTGCCATATAGGACAAGTGAAAATTTGTGTATGCAATAATTTCGCCAAAATCATTCTGAAGCTAACGAAAGAAATATATTTGATTGTGTTTCTTTAGTACTAAATTATTGTAAAAGTTTTTAAAATATATTCAGTTGGGTTATGCTAAAATAAATTGCTCTTGTTATAATAAGGTTAGGTAAGTTTTCTAAGATTCTTTCGGTACACAATTAAAATTTTGTTCATTAACATTAATGAAAAAAATATATCTTTAAACGTATAAGAGAAAATTTTAGAAAGGACTTAATTTTAATGAGTTCTTGCTAATTGACCAGTTTTACATATTCGGCACATTATTTATATATATATATATATATATATATATATATATATATATATATATATATATATATATATTATATATATATATAATATCGTGCCGAATAGGCAGAACTTGCGATCTTGGCTTAAATAGCAACGCTCATCTTGCTATATAGGACAAGCGAAAATTTGTGTATGCAATAATTTCGCCAAAATCTTTCTGAACCTAACGGAAAAAATATATTTCACTGTGTTTGTTTAGTATTAAATTACTGTAAACAAATCTAAAATATATTTAGTTGGGTTAGGCTAAAATAAATTGTTCTTGTTATAATAAGGTTAGGTAAGTTTTCTAAGATTCTTTTGGAGCAAAATTATAATTTTTTACATTAACATTAATGAAAAAAATATATCTTTAAACATATAAGAGAAAATTTTAGAAAGGACTTAATTTTAAATTAGTTCTTGCTAATTGACCAGTTTTACATATTCGGCACGACATTATATATATATATGGGATGTCCTGACTATGGGTCAGGTAGGTGATCTTGGTTGCCAATATGACGTTCTAGCTGCCCAGACAACTTTTGTTCCGAGTAGGGAAATTAGATCTAACAAAAATAATCCCAAATGGATGAACAATAGATTAAAACATCTCACTGGTCAAAAGAGAGGCATATATTGGCGCATCAAAAGGGGATGGGTAGTTAAGAAATCAATATATTCAATTAAAGAGAGAAATAAAGAAAGTAATAAGAAAAGCAAAAAGGGATTATGAGGCTAAGGTCACAAGGGGTTCAAAGACTAACCCAAAAGGGTTCTTTCAGGTATACAGAAGTAAGATTAGGGACAAGATTGGCCCACTTAAGAGTAACTCTGGTCAGATCACTGACAGTGATAAGGATATGTGTGAAATTCTCAATGCCTACTTCCTCTCAGTTTTCACCCAGGAAAATACTAGCGATATTCCTGAAATAATAGATTATGTAGAACAGGATAATAAACTATGTACGATTGCGGTAACTAGTGACATGGTCCTCAGACAAATAGAGAAACTAAAACCTAACAAATCCCCAGGCCCTGATGAACTGTTTGCAAGGGTGTTAAAGGAATGTAAAGAGGAACTTAGCATACCTTTGGCTAATCTTTTCAACATATCACTACAAACTGGCATAGTGCCTAAGTGGAAAATGGGAAATGTAATACCTATTTACAAAGCAGGTGACAGGTCCTTGGCTTCGAACTATAGACCAATAAGCCTTACCTCCATAGTGGGAAAATTTATGGAATCAATAATTTTCGAAGCAATTCGTATTATTATTATTATTATAATCAAAAAGAAGCGCTAAGCAAGCAATTCGTAACCATCTTGACAGGCACAGATTGATTAATGAATCTCAACACGGTTTTACAAAGGGGCGTTCCTGTCTTACGAATTTATTAACTTTTTTCACTAAGGTGTTTGAGGTGGTAGATCATGGTAATGAATATGATATTGTGTATATGGACTTCAGTAAGGCTTTCGATAGAGTTCCACATCAGAGGCTATTGAGGAAACTTAAGGCACACGGAATAGGAGAAATTTTTTTTCTGGGTAGAGGCATGGCTGACAAATAAGCAGCAGAGAGTTTGCATAAATGGGGAGAACTCAGAATGGGGGCACATCACAAGCGGTGTTCCTCAGGGGTCAGTGTTGGGCCCGTTGTTCACAATTTACTTAAACGACATAGATGAGGGAATAAATAGCGACATAAGCAAATTTGCTGATGACACCCAAATAGGCCGTCCAATTCATTCTAATGAGGACACTAGAGCACTCCAGGATGATTTGAATAGACTGATGCAATGGTCGGAGAAGTGGCAGATGCAGTTCAGTATTGACAAATGCAAAGTTCTAAATGTTGGACAGTTAAATAACCATGCCACATATAAACTAAATGATGTTTATCTTAATACTACTGATTGCGAAAAGGATTTAGGAGTTCTGGTTAGCAGTAATCTAAAACCAAGACAACAGTGCATTAGTGTTCGCAATAAAGCTAACAGAATTCTTGGCTTCATATTTAGAAGTATAATAGAAGTCCTCAGGTTGTTCTTCAACTTTATATATCCTTGGTTAGGCCTCATTTAGACTATGCTGCTCAGTTCTGGTCACCGTATTACAGAATGGATATAAATGCACTTGAAAACGTACAGAGGAGGATGACAAAGATGATCCCATGTATCAGAAATCTTCCATATGAGGATAGTCTGAGGGCCCTGAATCTGCACTCTTTCGAAAGGCGTAGAATAAGGGGGAATATGATCGAGGTGTATAAATGGAAAACAGGAATAAATAAAGGGGATGTAAATAGCGTGCTGAAAATTTCCAACCAAGACAGGACTCGCAGCAATAGTTTCAAGTTGGAAAAAATCAGATTCAGGAAGGATATAGGAAAGCACTGGTTTGGTAATAGAGTCGTGGATGAGTGGAACAAACTCCCGAGTACAGTTATTGAGGCTAAAACGTTGTGTAGTTTTAAAAATAGGTTAGATAAATACATGAGTGGGTGTGGGTGGGTGAGAGTTGGACCTGACTAGCTTGTGCTGCTGGGTCTGGTGCCGTGCTCCATCCTTGAATGGAGGTGACCAGACTGGGTGGGTCATTGGACAAATCCGGGGGGCAGGGGTCATTGGTCTAATCCGGGGGGGGGGGGACATGGACCTGCTCCGCATGGGTCAGTAGGCCTGTCGCAGTGTTCTTTCTTATGTTCTTATATATATATATATATATATATATATATATATATATATATATATATATATATATATATATATATATATATTATTATATATATATATATAAACACTGATCTCTGGCTGAAGGAGACTCGAACCTACGAACCTTAGGACAAGGTACGCAGTGCTTTACCAATCTACCCACACTGGACCAATACCTTGGCGTGTAGCATGAGCTACACGTTTGATCCAAGGCAGCCAGCTTTCAGGGAGAAGGCTTACAGCTTTTCATCTCATCCCCTGCATGCATCAGCCTTACTAGAGATTTGAACAATGCAAGGAATTCGCGAGAGCATGCGAAATATACACAAACACTGATCTCTGGCTGAAGGAGACTCGAACCTACGATCCTTAGGACAAGGTACGCAGTGCTTTACCAATCTACCCACACTGGACCAATACCTTGGCGTGTAGCATGAGCTACACGTTTGATCCAAGGCAGCCAGCTTTTCAGGGAGAAGGCTTACAGCTTTTCATCTCATCCCCTGCATGCATCAGCCTTACTAGAGATTTGAACAATGCAAGGAATTCGCGAGAGCATGCGGTAGAGCATGTGGGTAGATTGGTAAAGCACTGCATACCTTGTCCTAAGGTTCGTAGGTTCGAGTCTCCTTCAGCCAGAGATCAGTGTTTGTGTATATTTCGCATGCTCTCGCGAATTCTTGCATATATATATTTATATATATATATATATATATATATATAATATATATATATAATATATATATATATATATATATATATATATATATATATATATATGTCGTGCCGAATAGGCAGAACTTGCGATCTTGGCTTAAATAGCAACGCTCATCTTGCCATATAGGACAAGCGAAAATTTGTGTATGCAATAATTTCGCCAAAATAATTCTGAACCTAACGAAAAAAATATATTTCACAGTGTTTATTTAGTATTAAATTATTGTAAACAAATCTAAAATATATTTAGTTGGGTTAGGCTAAAATAAATTGTTCTTGTTATAATAAGGTTAGGTAAGTTTTCTAAGATTCTTTTGGAGCAAAATTAAATTTTTTTTTACATTAACATTAATGAAAAAAATATATCTTTAAACGTATAAAAGAAAATTTTGGAAAGGACTTAATTTTAAATGAGTTCTTGCTAATTGACCAGTTTTACATATTCGGCACGACATATATATATATATATATATATATATATATATATATTATATATCTTCCACCATCTCCGGTGTTATTCTCTGTATTGGATTGATAAATCCACTGATTGGCAAAACGTCTCCACAGTAAAAATACCCATGTGTTGCATAAATATCTTGTTCATCAACTTATCGATTTTGTATATCATTAATATGTCTTAGTAATAATACTAGTAATATTTCTAGTGCTAGTGTTCTGGGCAACAGTGTTGGTGGATGCAGTCAAAACACTTTCCACATATCGTAGTCTGGTTATTTTTTCTTCCCTGATAGAGAGTTTGACCTCGTTAAATTTCATAAGATGGTTGAGAGTAGTACGATGGAAGACGCAGGCATTGTAATAGTCACCCCTACTACATGCATTCTGCTGCTCTTGTACGTTTTTTCCAGCTTTGAGATGTTTCTCCAACATAAAATTTCTTGCAATCGGATCGCGTATGCACTTGCTTTACAGTCTATTTAGGTAATGGCTTTCTTCTTGACTAAGACTTTTATTGTAGTGGCCGTAATGGTGGCAACCTTAACGTTGCTCCTGACGAGTGTGCTGGTGATGTTGGTAGCTACTTGACCAAACAAGGAATCTGCTAGGCGAGCGTTCCTTCCTAGACCAGGAATAATTCGCACTGTTCTCCTTTTGCAATCATTAATAAATTGGGATGGAAACTGATGAATATAAGCATTCATCTTCGAGAAAATCAGGGCTGGAAATCCCGTATGCTCTGAGGTAAAAAAGAGACGATCGCTTCTCTCTCAGTCCTGGCTTCGTGGGGCGAAAAATAATGCAGCAAGCCGTCTTTATTAGTTGGTTTTCTGTAAAGCTTGAAGGAAAGTTTATCCCCGTTCTTGAGGTGTATTACATTAACAACGGGAAGCTATTAGTCTTGTTCCTTCGCCACAGTAAATTTAATAGAAGGCTACACGGAGTTGAGCTGTGATAGTATGGCAGTTACGTCGAGTAACCCAAGTGTAGTGACTAATACATGATCTACAGAGTGTAGCCAGCGAGGTCCCTCTTTCCCTTGCCTCACAGCTGTACTGGTCTCGCCTCTTCCCACTTCACCTCACTTCACCTCTACCACTATATAAACTCCGCCTGTGACTGTTTCTGTAGCACTTCCCCTACGGGGGGGGGGGGGGAGTCAGGGCCGGGTTACCTCATTGAGAAAGTCTGGGCCAGGATGTCCTGGCGAACCTACCTGTACCTGCTGTTTCTGTAGGACTGAAGAATCCATTCGTAGTGAAACGTTTCTTCATTAAAATATCCTAATAATGGGCATGTACTCGTGCCTTAGTTCACATCGTTAACATCTTCCTTCACATCCTGTCCACCAGTGAGCAAGAAGTATTCAGCCTAGAAGAAAAATAATCTGCTGGAACACACACAAAAAAAATTTACTTAAATAACATAACCAAAAATTACAGGTTCGGGGAAAGCAATTTTAGAAAGGCTCAACACAAAGCCTGATCACAACATCCATTTTTGAAACTCCCACGGCGTCCATCTCTCGCAAGTACAACCTTAAAAGATCTGGCCAGTGGTCACACCGTAAGCATCAGCACTGTAGACTAAGGTAAAAAAAGAGACTAGGAACAGAAGATTAATAGGATATTAAAAGAAAGAGAAGCTTGCGAATATTTACCCATCTGTGTATATATTTACGAACAACTAACCAATTTTTTTTCATGAGATCTGTTCTGTTCAGAAGGGAACTGAACTAGGCAAACGTCTCCTGCAGGATACCATACACTCTTACCAGCACACATGAATAGACTGCCTAAGGTGCACAAGTCAGATATATCCAGGAAATTCATAACCTGGGGCTTAGGTAGCTCTCCACACCAGTTAGCAGATCTTTGGACAAAACACCTCACACAGCTCCTCGCGGAACTTTCAGCACGGCTCAGCTCACGACTTAGACACTCAGGTATCTCATTAACAGGATAAGAGACACATGCATCAGAAGCAAGAAACTGTAACTTGGACGTCACATTATTATTTACAAAAGTGACTGTTACACAAGTCGTTGACTTTCGCCGAAAAACACATGACTCTTAGCTTCTCGATTTCTGCCAAAGATTTCCTCGAAATGATTGGCTGTGTTAACTTTAATTACTTTTCATTTGAGAGCTCTATGTACAAGCAGTCATTGGCTATTGCCATGGGTACACTATTGAGAAGTGTCATGGCCAGCCTACACACGGTGCACTTGGAGAAGAGGTTAAAAGGGAGGTAGCAAGACTGAGATACGTCGATTATGTGCTGGTCGTTGGTCTAAGACGCTTCAAATAGTACAGGTGGTGTTCGTGCCATCTCTCTGGCAGACAACTGTGTTCGCTGGTCCTTATGTTCAGGTTCCTAGAAGTTTCACCTACGTTAAACCTGTCACATCCTCCACAGTATATCATTTAGACATCAGCAGTGACTTTGACTTTGGTTGCAGTTTTCATTTTAACTTTTATGGTGTTGGAGGCCATAGTGGCTACTCTGATGCTGGTTTTGGTTAAGGACTTCGAGAGGTTATTGCTTGTATTGTCAGGTAGAACTATGTATCTGCAGGTGTTGGAATCGTACACAAACAACCCGCACATAGAAGAGAGGAGCTTACGATGACGTTTCGGTCCGACTTGGACCATTTACCTCTCTTGTCCCGTCCCTGTCTGCTGGCCTGTATATACTCCCTCCTCTTCTTTTCGTTAGTGTGACTTTGTAAATGGTCCAAGTCGGACCGAAACGTCGTCGTAAGCTCCTCTCTTCTATGTGAGGGTTATTTGTGTATTGTTCCAGTCATGGTATTGTCCCTTTTTTGGTTATTTATGTTGGAATCGTGTCTGGCATTGTATAGTATCTTCTCTGCTCTTGCCCTGCTTTTTTGATGAAATGTTGTGGATGGCAAAGTTCAAGGAAGATATTTCATTAATGTACTCGCATTCTTCTAGGAATATAGGTGGTGAACAAATTCTGCGAGACATTAGGAAGAAACCAATAATCTCACGCTTTGTTCTGCCGTGTTGAGATAGCGTAGCGGTATTTTTTATTGAAGGCTCTACCCAGTTTGTTGTTAATAAGGTTAAGGGTGTTACCGCAACATAGAGAAACCTCTGATGAACTTGCTTACTGCCTAACTGGTTATCAAGGAAACAGACTCCAAGAATCTGCTGTGCTTGAAATCAGCTCTGATTGCCACGACTAACACCGTTACACACAAATCAACTTCGTTCCTGATTTTAGAAAGAGTGGCTAAACTACTACTCACTGTATACAACATTCATGTTACATATGCTATATAAAACAATACTGAAGTCGGTATACTCACTCAACTTTAAACTTACAAGTTAATGTTTAGCTGAACACATCACTGTCGGTGACACCGCACGCCTGTCTCTACACCTCGTTTCTCTCCACCACATATATGGTCTCTATCTTTGCGAGACTCGATAACGTCCTTGGTGGACGAAACGTCATCTCAATAAAATGACATAAACCCCACTTAGTGAGTTTATTAACAAACGAGTTGGAATCCTCGCATCTTACTGGAATCGCAAACTTGGTCTGGGGTGGAATCTTCGCCTCACACTTGAACACTTTGTAACAAGTGATTTCTTAGCACACAATTTATCGCGTTTGAAAGAAAATTAAATTCCAAGCTCATTCGTTATTCTGTCAATCCCAGTCTCAGGCGCTCTAACTTGAGAATGTGACAAAAAAAATCACAAAACCGCTCAGAATGTAAATATCCTCATGTAGATGAGTAAGACACGTATGTAACAGTTGGAGAAGAGTTCAGCTCCATGGTGTGGAACGTTAGTTCCACACCATAGAGCTGAACTCTTCTCCAGGCTGAGGGACTGACCACCTCATATACTATTTCTCCAAGTTTGATGGACTGATTACATCATCTTTACTTCGTTGCTACACCTGCTGCCTCTGTATTTGACCGAAAACTACTATGTAGGCGAAAAGTTCAACAATAAAGATACTCAACTGTTGCACGTATGTCATATTCATAATCTTATCGGTATTTTATACCATTTTCAACATCCTTATGTTGTACTAGTGGCATGTAATTGCATTGATGGCTGGCGGAAGCAACAGTGACAGAGGGCCACAGTAAATGGGAAACAGAGTGCCAGTAAGGACCTTCAGTATATTTCGTTTTAATACGTTTATCAACGTGGATAACAAACTTTAAAAGAGCGCAGGTCTACTCTCTTTGAGCCCAGATGCTGACATCACACTGTGTGGATATTTAGGAGACGTGGGGAGGGTAATGGAGGAGTGTGGGTGATGGAGTGTGGGTTGGTCCAGGACCATGATGGGTGAGGTAGTGAAGTGACTGTGGGCTGGTCCAGGACCATGATGGCTGAGAGGGAGAGATGACTGTGGGCTGGTCCAGGACCATGATGGTCGAGGTAGGGAAGTGACTGTGGGCTGGTCCAGGACCATGGTGGCTGAGGGAGAAAGATGACTGTGGGCTGGTCCAGGATCATGATGGGTGAGGTAGTGACGGGACTGTGGGCTGGTCCAGGACCATGATGGTTGCAGGGAGCGAGGTGACCGTGGATAGGTCCTGGTGAGGGGTGGGCAGGTCTTGGTGCCTGAGGGGTGGGTCCTGGACCATGATGAAAGCCACCATTGTGACCTCAGAGACCAACACAAATTTCAAAGGCAACGCCCCGAGTGACGCCTCTGTAAAATATCACTTCTGGAGTTGCCCGCTGCAGCACACCCATCCAGGCCTGCAACACACCCATCCAGACCTGCAACACACCCATCCAGACCTGCAACACACCCATCCAGGCCTGCAACACACCCAGCAAGGCCTGCATCACACCCACCCAGGCGCACACACTCACGTCTGTAACACACCCACCAAAGTTTGTAACACATTCACCCAGGCCTGCAATACGCCCACGAAGCCTGCAACACACCCATGCCTGCAACACACCTACCCGCCCAGGCCTGCAACACACACACCTAGGCCTGCAACACACCCACCCAGGCCTGCGACACACCCACCCAGGCCAGCAGCACACCCATCCAGGCCTGCAGCACACCCATCCAAGCCTGCAACACACCCATCCAGGCCTGCAACACACCCATCCAGGCCTGCAACACACCCACCCAGGCCTGCATCACACCCACCCAGGCGCGCACACACCCAGGCCTGTAGCGCACACTCACGTCTGTAACACACCCACCCACGTCTGCAACACACCCACCAAAGTTTGTAATACATTCACCCAGGCCTGTAACACACCCATGCCTGCAACACACCTACTCGCCCAGGCCTGCAACACACCCGCCCAAGCCTGCAACACACACACCTAGGCCTGCAACACACCCACCCAGGCCTGCAGCACACCCACCCAGGCCTGCGACACACCCACCCAAGTCTGCAACACATTCGTCCAGGCCTGCAATACACCCACCTAGGCATGCAGAACTCCCACCCAGGCCTATATCACACTCACCTAGGCCTGAAAAACACCCACCCAGGCCTGTAGCGCGCGCACCCACGTCTACAACACATCCACCCAAGTTTGCAACACACCCGCCCAGGTCTGTAACACATTCACCCAGGCCTGCAATACACCCACGCAGGTCTGCAACACATGTAGGCCTGCAACACACGTAGACCTGCAACACACCCACCTAGAACTGCAACACACCCACCCAGGCCTGTAACACACACCCTCCCAGACTTGCAACACGCACCCAGATCTGCTACACACCCACCCAGGTCTGCAACACACCCACCCAGGTCTACAACACTCCCACCCAGGTCTGCACCGCTCCCACCCAGGCCTGCAACACCCACCCAGGCCTGCAACACACCCACCTAGAACTGCAACACACCCACCCAGGCCTGTAACACACCCACCCAGGCCTGTAACACACACCCTCCCAGGCCTGTAACACACACCCTCCCAGGCCTGCAACACACCCAGACTTGCAACACACATCCAGATCTGCAACACACCCACCCAGGTCTGCAACACTCCCACCCAGGTCTGCACCACTCCCACCCAGGCCTGCAACACACCCACCCAGACCTGCAACACACCCACCCATGCTTGCAATACACCCACCCAGGTCTGCAACACACCCACCCATGCTTGCAATATACCCACCTAGGTCTGCAACACATCCACCCATGCTTGCAATATACCCACCTAGGTCTGCAACACACCCACCCAGGTCTGCAACACACCCACCCATGCTCGCAGTACACCCACCCATGTCTGCAACGCACCCACCCAGGTCTGCAACACACCCACCCAGGTCTGCAACACACCCACCCATGCTTGCAGTACACCCACCCAGGTCTGTAACACAAACACCTAGCCCTGTAAACTCACTTGGTAGAAGACGTTTCGTCTACTTGAGACTTTTATTGAGTGAATAACTACTAGTTATGGGTATATACTATTCATGTATAAGTGCTTAATTGTGGTCCTCGAGTATAGATGAATAAGACATGTTCCTCGTCTGAGGTTTTTTTTTAAATACATTTAACCGTTCAGTGGCTATTTTAAATTCGATATAAAGCATGTAAACTAGAGATAATGGAAAATGAGGTAGTCAGTGTGTCAGTCTTGATAGGTGTTCAGTCTCGTAGCCTGGAGAAATTTGAAGCAGAGGTCCGAGAATGGACGCTTATGTACTGGAGTCAGAAGAGAGGTACAGCAGTTAAAGACATCGTCGTAGGTGGATAAAAGCCACTAGGTTACGTAAGTGGATCATGCCAAAGAACTGGACCAGAGGTTAGCAGTATGGTTTGGAAAATTACCCCTTTACGAGTTTAAACACCCGAACACTTATCAAGGCTCAGAGACTGATTATCTCATCTTCCACTGTCTCTAGTTTATTTATTCTCTACTGAATTGAAGCCACTAGATGGCGAAATGTCTTCAAAATATTGATACACAAGTGTTGAACATGTGTTTTAATCGTAAACGTATTGGCATTATATAGCAGTAATATAATATTTCTCACCCGAGACAGCAACGTCAAGAAAATCTTAGTACAGAGGATATCTTCCACACCTTTGTGCTAACCTGTCGCTTAACTCTTGGGCATGACCTAATTCCACTGTGACGATGCCTTCAACTGCAGCATCTCTCTTCTGGCTCTGGTATATAAGATTCCATTCTTCTGCCTCTGTATCAGATTGATCAAGTCACTGAATCAAGAGACATCTTCAAAATAAAGATACCCAGGCGTTGTACATGTGTCTTATTTATCTACTTGTCGGTATTATGTACCAGTAACATAGATAAGGACCTGAGGTGAGAATGTAGTCACACATGAGTAACCTGCTCAGTAGGTGAGATTAAGTGTTGGCAGGGAGAATAAGTCTCGCTAAGACCTCACAGTGTGAATGATCTGGAGTTTTGACCTATTGTAGCGGTTGTGGATACTACTGCTGATTCTAGACATAATCTGCTGTGACAGTAACTTTTTTGGTACACCATTCCTCTGGGAATAAATTTTGCTTCATGTTACGTAGGTCCTTCTCACATCCATTCTTTCTCATAGTGTGTGGTTGAGCACTTATGTTGTAACTGATGTTCTCTGTACACTAACTGTCCCCTTCAAGGCAGACGAAATTATTGACCTGGAGAATGAACAAAGAATTTTCACGGTACACAGTACGATAAAGCACCTAAATTACTGGGAACGGTTGAAGTCCCTTGATTTGTATTCCCTGGAACGCAGGCGAGAAAGATGGATGATAATATACACTTGGAAAATCCTAGAGGGATTAGTACCAAACTTACACAGGAAAAGAAAAAAGCATAAGACTCTACAGGAGATGCAACACTTCCCCAATGAAAACCAAGGGCGCCAAGGATACACTAAGAGACAACACAATAAGTGTTACGGTCCAAAGACTATTTAACTGCCTCTCAGCATGCATAAGGGGGATTACCAAAAGACCCCTGGCTGTCTTCAAGAAGGCACTGGACAGGCACCTAAAATCAGTACCTGACCGGTCGAACTGTGGTTCGTACGTCGGTTTATGTGCGGCCACCAGTAACACCCTCGTTGTCAGACCCTGATTCACAACAGGCCTGGTCTCAGACCGGGCCGCAGGGGCGTTGACCTCCGAAACCCTCTCATGTGTACTTTGTACCTAGGTACCGTGATGATGTATCGGACGAGTAGAATAATATTAATGGTATACAATACCGACATATGGATAAGTAAAACAGAATGAGTAGATACATTTTGCCATTCGGCAAGCAATGTACAACCTTTCATGTGCATGGAACCTAATTTCGCGATGAGGAATTCAACCCAGGAAAGTAACTATGATCTCCAGGAGCTCTGATAATCGTCCAGAGATTCGCATCACTCCTGCTGAAGATTCAAGAAACTGATAACCTCATCAATCCACGGATCTGCATATTACTTAGTATTACTTGGTAGTCATGAAGGACGATTTATCGATGAAGAGCCACTGCTTGAAACTGTTCGAGCAGCTTGAGACTCGAAGGACGCATGGAGGATGAAAAATCCACTGCCAGGACAGTCTCCAGCACGTGATGACGACCAGCCAAATGAAAACATTTCTTTTGCCAGATTCCACTTTGGCAAAATACGGGAAGCATTGATCGCTCCTGTGTTCGCGGTAGTGGTATCTAAGTGCATTCTGACGAAACTCTCCAATTTCTTTCATCAACGTCTTTGTCTATGGCATCCGCTCATAGTCCCCTGCTGAGAGCTTTGGGACTCTAAGCAGCTGATAACATGCATTCCCAGAGACCAGTAATGAAAGCCGGTCCAATGCTTCCTTTCACGTAATAAGAATTTGAATGATGTATATGAACCGACAATCAATTTAGATAAACATACCTGCAACGTTTGAATATTTATTTAGGCTATGTTTCACTCGCCGAGAGCTTTATCAAGCCTCAGTTTATGTACGGTGCACGTCAGTTGTTATACATTCAACCTTGATAAAGCGAAACGTAACCTAAATGAATATGTACCAGTAAACGTAGCAAATGTGTCCATTTCCCTAAATTTTTCCCAATGATTTCCGTCAACATCTTTCCATGAGAGTGGACGACGAATGGAGCACTGGGGCAGAATTTTACCTTCAGGATCTGAGTCCTGAGATATGTAAGTCCGAATACTCCATTCACTTTCGAGAGGTTGTGGCCAAACTACTAGTCAGGAACTTTATTCGATCAAGAGCATCTGAGAGTTCTCGAGTTATTACTGGCTTGCGGCGGCGGCGTCGTCTGGGAGGATATGGACTCGTGAACATTGAAGAACTTCCACAAGCCCCTTTCTGCATCATCTTCGCTATTCCTGGTGCTGCTTGGAAACGGAGAAGCCAATACGATAGATGTAGATCCAGCCTCTTTCCTCTGGCCTTCCAGCAGCATTCGTTTGATGGCCTGCTGTTTACACGCTTCAGTTGTAACAATCACGTAGCAGAACCCATTGATCCTGTTCGTCGTGTTTTTTTTTTTTTTTTTTTTGGCCTGAGAAAGCATGTCCCACTGGTTGCAGGTATCACCTATCAGTCTCACAGGTCCCTCACTGGCTACAGGTATCACTTAGCAACTTTGGTCAATGGTGTGTGAACTGGATAAGGCATGGTAAAAACTAATGTCTTAATGATGCTTGCAGTCAGTGTGTGACGAGATGGAGAAGGTTGGGGAGTAACAGAGACAGCCATATAGTAGACGAAGATAAGACGGCCAAGCAACTTGAACAAAAAAAAATTTATTGTTTTATTATAAACACCAGTTTTAGTGATAAATATAATGAAAAACGTAAGTTAGAAATATGTATGTACTAGTATGTATGCATTCACCTGTGTGTGATTGAAAGGGTAGAGTCATAGCTCCTGGCCCTGCCTCTTCGCTGCTCGCTACTAGATCCACACACTACCAGTTTCAAGATCCTTATCGTACCTCTTAAAGCTTTAAAGATAAAGATTTTATTTCTTTGCAATGTTTACAATATGTGATCACAATTTTGAATTGTTAAGTACAAAGGAAGTCACTAACATGCCGGGGCATTTCGGACAGAGTAAACCTAATGCTTACACACTACTAAATACTAGAGATATTGAGAGTAGTAAATTTTTATTAGACATCGTTTTTCTTATTACAACAGAGGTAGCTAGTGGTTTACAATAACTGAATTTATACACGAGATGAAATATATAAAAAAATTACAGTATTACAATTTAGAACTATTTACAGTAATGAAATTGAAACAATTTTAAGTTTGAAGTAAAGTTTAAATAATTGAGCAATCCTAAATTATTTATTATTTTTGAGTTACTGGGAGGTGATAAAGTATAGTGGTTGTCTGGTTACTTTTGGGTGATATGTTTTCTAAGTAATTGATGTGCAGGCAGGCAGGGACCCTTTTGTATGTTCAGGCAATGAATCCACATCTTCGGGCTCTTTATGTGCATAGCATTTTTGCATAGGGAAAGATGGACACGAGGGATATCAAAGAGTGTTTTGTACCTTGTGTTATGTCTGTGTGTTCTGTTGTAGTTATCAAGGAGTTTCAGAGGACAGTTAATATTGGAGTATAATGTTCTGTGTATGTAGTAGGCACAATAATGTGTGTGGATGTTTTGTATATTAAGCAAGTTTAGGCTCTTAAAAAGCGGTGGAGTGTGTTGCCTGGTGCAGGAGTTGGTAATCAATCGCATAGCAACTTTTTCTTGGGTTATTAAAGGTTTAAGGTGGTTTGCTTTGGTTGAGCCCCATGCACAAAAACCATAGGTGAGATAAGGGTAGATGAGAGAGTGGTAAAGAGCAAGAAGTGCCGTTTGGGGTACATAGTACCGTATCTTAGAAAGGATACCTACTGTTTTGGAGACTCTTGGATATTTCTTGTATGTGGGTCTGAAATTTAAAACAAGCATTTAAGGTGGTGACCTAGAATTTTGCCCTCTGTGTGTCTTGAAATGTATGGATCCTTGAGTTAACTTCTTCTCATAGGACATACACCTTAGCTCTGGGACTAGTCTTGTGAGTTCCATACTAGTGCTGCATACTCAAATATGGGTCTGACGTTCACTGTATACAATGTCGTAAATGTCTCCTTAGATGTCAAAAAGCTATTCTTAGATTTACCAGAAGAGCATTTGCTGCAGCAGTTATTTGGTTGATGTGCACCTTGGGGGATAAACCTCACTCAAAAAGAACTCCAAGGTTCTCCTTGAATGAGGTTTTCAGCCTTTGCCCCCCAAGCCTCTACTCCGTCTGCAGTCTTCTTTGTCCTCCAAGCTTCATAATTTTGTACTTGGTGGGGTTAAACTCCAGAAGCTATTTGTCAGACCAGGCCTGTAGTCTGTCCAGATTCATATGTAGCTTTTCCTGGTCCTCGTCTGTTTGTATTCTCCTCATTAGGAGAATACAAGGGTGCAGGGATACCTTTAACTTTATCCATATCGTCATGTTATTCACGTGAGCATCAAACAGCACCAGCCCTAGGACTGATCCTTGTGGAACTCCACTCCTCGCATGCACCCATTCCGACACCTCGTCACGAACCATTACTCGTTGTTTCGTTCCTGTCAGGTATAATGCGATCCATTGCATTGATTTTCCAGTTATTCCTGCTTACTCCTCTAGCTTTTGTACCAGTCTCTTATACGTTACTGTGTCAGAAGCGTTCTTACAGTCCAAGAAAATGCAGACTACCCATCCGTCTCACTCCTGTCTTCCGTTACCTTGTCGTAGAATTTCAGAAAGTTTGTGACAGGATTTCCATCCCTGAAACTGTGCTGTGTCATGCATGAACCCACTCCTTTTAGGTGCTTCACCACTCTTCTGGTCATCTTCTCTTTGTCTGGCTCCTTTCTTAAAAACTGGGACTACATTTACTGTCTTCTACAAGACTGGCAGTTTCTTTTTTTGATAGGCTTGTTGAAGATCGTTGCTAGTGGTACACACATTGCCTCTGCTCCCTCTCTCAGGACCCATGGAGAGATTATATCTGGTCCAACCGTCATCGAGGTATCTAGCCCTCATATCAGTTTCTTAAGAACATTAGAAAGAAGGAACACTGCAGTAGGCCTACTGGCCCATTCGAGGCAAGTCCAAGTCACCTACTGGGTTGAGCCACTGACACTACCTAGTCAGGTTCGGGTGTGAGGAACTAAGGCAGTGTTTGTGCGTTATAGCTGAGTTTGGTTAGTGATCCCTCGTTTCAGCCGTGAGTCCCTACTGAAGCCTTCCGCACACTCCATGGCAATTTCAGTCAGTGGGGTAATGACCTTATTCCTCACAGTAGGCAGTATATGGCAACTGATGGTGGTAATCTCAGATTGTGGGTGGCCAATCTCCGCACGGATATACAGATCACAGATGAATATTCAAGGTCACTAATACTTCCGCGGAGGTAGAAGGCCGGAAATCACCTGGCGAGTCCGTCACAGCTGCCTGCTCCTGTTACCGAGGGTGCCTGCACGCCGGCTGGTACGTAAGTTACACGATTAGTGATTAGTAATTTACCGCCCACGGCCGAGGATTTGTGTCTCGGTCACTAGGATTTTTGGGACTGCCCATTGTCGACTCAACCCACCGGCACTCAAACTGCCAGGCTGGGGTGCCTAAGGCGTAATTGATGTATGGGACATATTGCTACTGTAAGCTAATGGCTGTCTCGAACTTAGCTTAAATATATGTAGTAGTAATTGTAGTGTATAATTAGCTTAGGAGTATGAGGCTACTTCTTAGAATTAAGTATATACAGAACTGACACCTGTCTCTAGGTGTCGTCTCTCTCCCCTCTTATGCTCCCATTCACCCAATTTGGGATGGGGTGCGTGTAACGGATTCTGGAAAATACCTATATTTTCCACACCGGGTCACATCCACTTGAAGGAGCACAGCATCAAACCTGTTAGCACAAGTTAGTCAAGTCCAACTCACACCCATCCACGTATTTATCTAACCTATTTTTAAAACTACATTACGTTTTAGCTTCTATGACAGTACTCGGGAGTTTGTTCCACTCATCCACAACTCTATTACCAAACCAGTGCTTTCCTATATTCTTCCCGAATCTGAATTTTTCCAACTTGAAACCATTGTTACGAGTCCTGTCTTGGCTAGATATTTTTAGCACGCTATTACATTCCCTTTATTTATTCCTGTTTTCCATTTATACATCTCAGTCGTATCCTTCCCTAATTTTACGCCTTTCTAGAGAGTGCAGATTCAGGGCCCTCAGTCTGTCCTCATAGGGAAGATTTCTGATACATGGAATCAACTTCGTCATCCTTCTTTGTACGTTTTCCAGTGCATTTATATCCATTCTGTAATACAGTGACCAGAACTGTGTAGCATAATCTAAGCGAGGCCAATCCACTGTAAGTAATTAACACACAAGTTTCCTACCCTGGCTTATTTGCAATCACTATAAATAATTAAATTCACGAGCTTAACTAGCCTATCTGGCCTGCCTGTAAATTACTGTAAATAATTTCTGTGAATAGTCAGCTTGGCCTAGCCTATGTGTAAATCTCTGGGCCTAGGTGTGCTAACTTAACCTAACTTTGTTAATCTCTGGTTCCTAACTGTGGCCTAGCTATGTTGACTTAACCTAGCTATTCCACATCAGTGTTACAAAGGACCACTGTGGAAATTTATCTGGACTACCTCCATGTGAGTTGTCTTCCCTAGCAAGCTCTGTTGACACCGAGCTCTGAGTTGGTACCTCAGCCTCACAAGTGGGTTATATGACACATTTCCAAAAATAACTGATGTTGCAAGAAATCACACCTTCATGCACGAATAGAGGACTAACTAACTTGGTGTTGGAGAATATATCACCCGGTCTTCAACCTCCTTAAGCCTTAGCCCCACTGGACTTCCCCTTCAAGTCACCACGTGCAGCCGGGAACCCAATTCCTACAATATTCAGTCGTTATTAGTGACCTGTTTGCACCTCAGAAATTCCTGATTCCAAGGGGGTGTGTATCCCCTAGTATATGCAGGAAGTGACACTAGCTTCTAAGCTTAAACGAAGAGGGGACACCGGTACATACTGGTTTACGGACATCTGACTGCACAAAGACCCACAGTTCAACTCGCTCGCAATTTTCCCCAGAATACTGAGAAAGAAAGAGAGGTCTTGTCTTACTGTAATGGGCCTGATGGAGGAGGGCATCTACAGTGCTTCGAGGTGCCTCCACCACATTTCCCCAGGTCTAGTATGTGTAGACACGTGGGGACGCCGCCCTGCTGTTAACGGCGGTGTTGCTAGGTTGGTGTCCCGTCTTAGAAGGAGGCACTCGCGTCTCAAAACCCCATGTCTCGTCGTTCAAGCTTGGGCTGACAGTTCTCTCTAATATAACCTAGTGTTTGCCTATATTAAAGGCCTATTCCTACCTACATTAAGGTCTTATGTCTACATTATTAATACCTACAGTTGCCTCAATAATCCTAATATTAGTTTACTAACAGTATAAACTACCTACACCTTCCTTGAAGAGAAAATCTATCAATTAAGATGTACTTCCCAACCACCTTCGCCAACCCGGGTGTATGTATGTATTTTGGGTAGATGTGAGGGCCCGAATACTCAGACGGTCTATCCGTGAAATGTTAGTGCCTTCATATGGCTTATTTACCTTGTGAAACTTAGGACTGAATAATTTCGATCAGTTGAAGAATCAACATATAGGCCAGCTGAAGTCAAATCTCGCTTTAGATCTTTGCTGGTTTTCTTGGGATCCTTCACACTACGTATTTCTTATGATAACCTTGTCATCATGAGGTGTTGTCTTGCATTTTCTTCCACATCTTTGATGCAGTGCTCCACAATCACCGGTGTCATCAGCTGTCTTTAGAATCCGACCAACAGTTGACTTTGCTAGGCTCAAATTTTCGGTGAGCTGTCTGATACTCAAATCAGAATGTTTTCTGAGAGCTACAGTACTTAGACACTTCATGTGTGTAACATCCATCACGAATTTCAACAATAATCGTGAATTGAAGGGAAGAATTTGGTGAAGTCATATTCACTCTTAGAACACCATAGCAGGAATAGCCTAACAGAACAACAGTTGTTGTAGCACTGATAAGAGTTGCAGGGTACCACCACATCTGGATAGTTGCCAAAAGTTAGTATCACTCTCTTTTCAAAAGATAACCCAAACTACATTAAGCTGGAGACTAAGATATATTTTGAAGCTTGGGTGGTAAATGCAGCAGCGAGGAGACGGTTGGAGGCAGTGGAGATGTCCTGTTTAAGGGCAATGTGTGGTGTAAATATTATGCAGAAAATTCGGAGTGTGGAAATTAGGAGAAGGTGTGGAGTTAATAAAAGTATTAGTCAGAGGGCAGAAGAGGGGTTGTTGAGGTGGTTTGGTCATTTAGAGAGAATGGATCAAAGTAGAATGACATGGAAAGCATATAAATCTATAGGGGAAGGAAGGCGGGGTAGGGTCGTCCTCGAAAGGGTTGGAGAGAGGGGGTAAAGGAGGTTTTGTGGTAAGGGGCTTGGACTTCCAGCAAGCGTGCGTGAGCGTGTTAGATAGGAGTGAATGGAGACGAATGGTACTTGGGACCTGACGATCTGTTGGAGTGTGAGCAGGTAATATTTAGTGAAGGGATTCAGGGAAACCGTTATTTTCATATAGTCGGACTTGAGTCCTGGAAATGGGAAGTACAATGCCTGCACTTTAAAGGAGGGGTTTGGGATATTGGCAGTTTGGAGGGATATGTTTGTATCTTTATATGTGTATGCTTCTAGACTGTTGTATTCAGAGCACCTCTGCAAAAACAGTGATAATGTGCGAGTGTGGTGAAAGTGTTGAATGATGATGAAAGTATTTCTTTTTGGGGATTTTCTTTCTTTTTTGGGTCACCCTGCCTCGATGGGAGACGGCCGACTTGTTGAAAAATATATATATAATATATATATATATATATATATATATATATATATATATATATATATATATAATATATAATATATATATTATTTAAGTTGGCCATCTCCCACCGAGGCAGGGGGTGACCCAAAAAGAAAGAAAATACCCCCAAAAATACTTTCATCATCATTCAACACTTTCACCTCATACATAATCACTGTCTTTGCAGTGGTGCCCAGAACACAACAGCTTAGAAGCATATACGTAGAAAGATATACAACATATCCCTCCAAACTACCAATATCCCAAACCCCTCCTTTAAAGTGCAGGCATTGTACTTCCCATTTCCAGTACTAAAGTCCGGCTATATAAAAATAACCGATTTCCCTGAATCCTTTCACTAAATATTACCCTGCTCGCACTCCAACAGCTCGTCAGGTCGCAAATACCATTCATCTCCATTCACCCCTATCTAACACGCTCACGCATGCTTGCTGGAAGTCCAAGCCCCTAGCCCACAAAACCTCCTTCACCCCCCTACCTCCAACCTTTTCGAGGACGACCCCTACCCCTCCTTCCTTCCCCTACAGATTTATATGCATTCCATGTTATTCTACTTTGATCCATTCTCTCTAAATGACTAAACCACCAATTTACAATTGACAAGATTTACATAGGTGAAACAGCAAGAAACCTCGACACCCGCCTCAATGAACACATTTACGCATGTAGGAACGATAACTTGAACAACGCCTGTGTACAACACCGAAATTCCACCAATCATCTCATGAAATTCAGAGACGCCCAATTAGTGATCAAAGACACTAATTTTCGCAGACGCAAGTGCCTCGAATCAGCACTGATCGCTGTTTCAAATACAGTTAAACAAAACAACGGCAGCTTCACCATCTCCGAAGTCTTAGCTAGAATCCTCCTGAAAACAGTAAACCCTGCCATCACATAGTCTCTCCTGTTATACTACACAAAGCACATTACAGAGAGTGAACACTGAAACAAGCTGCCTCTTTCCAGTCTATATTTGTCCAACCTATTTTTATGTTACCCAAGTAATAGCTTTTATATCCTTTTACTCATGTACGAATTAATTGCTCTACCATATTGTATTGTAAAGTAAAAGGACACAAGTGCAACTAATGTGACATTTTATTGTGGCAACGTTTCGCTATCCAGGAGCTTTATCAAGCCATTACAAACAATACATGAACACAGAGGGTGTATATAGGATCAGAGTGAGGTGCAATACTAGTGAGGTACCATTTCGAAGTTCACTAGTGGTGGTGGTAGTAGTAGTAGTAGTAGTGACAAAAGTAATACAATATGGTAGAGCAATTAATTCGTACATGAGAAAAAGGATATAAAAGCTATTACTTGGGTAACATAAAAATAGGTTGGACAAATATAGACTGGAAAGAGGCAGCTTGTTTCAGTGTTCACTCTCTGTAATGTGCTTTGTGTAGTATAACAGGAGAGACTATGTGATGGCAGGGTTTACTGTTTTCAGGAGGATTCTTGCTAAGACTTCGGAGATGGTGAAACTGCCGTTGTTTTGTTTAATTGTATTCGAAACAGCGATCAGTGCTGATTCGAGGCACTTGCGTCTACGGAAATTAGTTTATTTGATCACTGATTGGGCGTCTCTGAATTTCATGAGATGATTGGTGGAATTTCGGTGTTGTACACAGGCGTTGTTCAAGTTATCGTTCCTACATGCGTAAATGTGTTCATTGAGGCGGGTGTCGAGGTTTCTTGCTGTTTCACCTACTAAATCTTGTCACAGCCTCCACAGGTATAGTGTAAACTCCTGCATTGACTGGTTCGTGATGCTTGGATTTTGTCCTGGTTAGATCCTTTATTGAAGTGCTAGAAGCGATGGCGACTCTGGTGTTAGCTTGTGAAAGTACTTTTGAGACGTTCAGTGCACCCTGGCTGTTGGGAAGAATTATAACTTTGTTGGGAGTGGTGTTGGTGCGTGGAGAATTAATGATCTGAAGAGCTCTTTTCTTGCAGTCTTTGATGAAAAAAGAAGGAAAATGTAACTCAGTGAATGTTTGGTGAATGTAAGTACATTCCTCGTCAAGAAACTCAGGGCTACAAATTCGGTATGCTCTTAGGAAAAACCCGATGATGATGCCTCTTTTGGTCTTGGTATCTTGACTGGAATAGAAGTGTGTGAGATCATTTTTATTGGTGGGTTTCCGATAAACTTGAAATCTTAGGTTGTTGTCTACTTTGTGAATGAGGACGTCAAGGAAAGGTATCTTGTCATTGGACTCTTCTTCTAGTGTAAACTGGATCGCCGGTTCAACTGCGTGAGCCTTGCCTGAGATCCCGTACATCAAAACGTTTGAGAGTTATTACGAGAGTCGCCACG
>NC_069405.1:37837421-37885164 GCF_026875155.1 Cherax quadricarinatus | reverse complement strand
AGAAGTGAAACTGTAACACTTTTAAATTACTTTGCATTCTAAATTAAACATTAATGTTGGTTCTTTTGATAGTATTTGAAAATTATTTGTAAACTTTTGAGTGTGTTTAGAGTGTTTGGACTTGTTTAACTGTCTTTTTCTGTCTTTCAGTACTGCTGATCACTAACCTTATCTTAGCTCTCTGTGTCTCTGTCTGTGTAATAATCCCTAGGCCTCTAGTCTAAAAGGGTCACGCTTGAGCTTGCGCAACTTTGCATGCCTGACAGGAGTATTTCTTCCCCTAATGCCAGATCTTCCAGGAGGAAACTCTGAGCAATCATCGCAAGCTTTATTTTGCTGTCAACGAACCAGATGCTCTGGTTCCTGTTGTTCTCACTTGAGGAGGTGTGTTAATGCTACTATCACCACACCAAACATTGCTGCCAAGAATGGAGTTATTTCACATCATAGACCGTATTCTAGGCATTCCATCTCAGACTGTGTATGAGAAACTTGCCTCCGACCCCATGCTCAGGTAATTTATTGCTGATATTTTAATATTTTATCCGAATTCAGAATATTTTAAGTAATGAGAAAGATACAATTTTTTTTTATTTTCTATTGCATTTTCTGTGACAACATGAGAACCTCTTTTCACTTACTTTAAATTTTAAAATACATCTTTACATAACTTTGTAAAGTGATAGTTGATAATGCAGTTGCCCAATGTAACCCTCTGGTCAGTGATTTTAGAGTCAAATACAGGTATTTCATACACAAATAACCTGCACATAAAAGAGAGAAGCTTACAACGATGTTTCGGTCCAAGTCGGACCGAAACGTCGTCGTAAGCTTCTCTCTTTTATGTGCGGTTATTTGTGTATCATTCCAGTCATGGTATTGTGCCTTTTTTGTTATTTACAGGTATTTCATGTTTTGGGGGGTTGTGTTCTGGGCAGTGGAGCTGTAATGAAAAATGGCATAACATATAAATCACTACACATTCCCTGACCCCAACAGATTTCTTGTCTATAAAGTTTTTTGATAGATATAAAATTTTTGTATTTTTTTTTTTACACTAAGGTGAGTGTTAATTTTTATTAATACAGTTGGGCACCATAAATACACAAAGACCTTAGCTTAGACTGCACCTGATTTTTAGTCCTACTGTATTTTAAAAATGGTCTTCCACAATATTTTTAAAATTTGTGCATTTTCTCTTTACATAGTTGGCTTATACTATGTATAGAGTACTGCATAATTGTTAAGCTGTGAAAAACCTATATAACAAAATCATGTTTTGTACAACTAACATTTTTATACTGCATGTCCAATCATTGATACACTAGACAAGAGGGATAAAGTTTTATACAATATAATGATGTGATAATTGCACAGCAATTTTTAAAATTTCCAAAAAATGAGGAAGCTGACTTTAATGAAATTCCTGGAATTTTTTTTTTTGTTTTTGAAACCATCCCCACACCCCCCCTGCTCTGGGAATGAGGGGCAGAAAATTTTTGGTATGGTTTTGCTGTTTGTTGTTGCTGTTTGCACTGACTGCAGAATTTTTAAAAAAATTATTTTTCCCAAACTTTGTTTACGGGGCACCATTTAAGTAGGGGGTCCCAAAAAAGGGAAGTCAATGCTTTTAAGAATTTTTTTTTTTTTTTTTATCACACTGGCCAATTCCCACCAAGGAAGGGGGGGGCCCGAAAAAAAAAAAACTTTCACCATCATTCACCCCATCACTTTTCTTCCCAAAAGGGTCTTTACACAAATTTTTTAAAAAACTCCAACATTAACACCCCCCCTTTCAGAGTGCGGGCCACTGAAACTTCCCTTCCAGGACTAAGGGCCCCGGCCCTCCCGGGTTTTCCCCTAAACCCCCTTTAAAAATGTTCCCTTTTTTGCTCACACTCCAACAGCAGGGTCAAGTTTTAAAAAAACCATTTGTCTCCTTTCATCCTTAAAACACGCTCCCCGATCCCTGCTGGAAGCCCAAACCCCCCGGGCACAAAAAAACCCCCCTTTTAACCCCCTCTTTTTCCAAAACCTTTTCCTGGGCCCGCCCCTACCCCGCCTTCCCCCCAAAAGACTAAAACCCACTCTTAAAAGGCATTCTTTTTTGCTCCATTCTCTCTAATGTCCAAAACCAACCTAAACCCAACCCCTTTTCCTCGGGCCCTCTGGCAACAGTTTTGGTAATCCGCCCCTCCTTTTAATTTCCCCAAACTGGGAAATTTCTCTGCATTTATTCACACCACACTTTTGCCCTCAGACATGACTTCTCCACTGCCTCCAGCCTTTCCTCGTGAAACATTCTTAAACCCATGTTCACCCCAAATATAAGAGCTTTGGAAAAAACTATACTTCTTTCTTTTCCCCCCCCCTTTTGCCCAAGGAAAAGGGTTTTGTCTTCCCCCAGACCCCCTAATTGCCCCACTCACTTTTTTTCCCCTAAATAAATTTTTCAAAGATTACCTCATCTTTCATAACCCATCCGCTGAAAACTTCCATCCCAAATATCTAATACATTCACCTCCCCCTTACTCTCCCCCTCCAATCTGTTTTTAAACTTTCATCCCCAAATTCTTTTTTTTTAACCTCAAAAACCTTTTTCCTTTCCTGTTTTCCCCTTTTAATTTTTTCTTTTGAAACCCCCCTTACAAATTCACCCCCAAATTTCTCTGCAACTTCTTTAGTTTCCCCCAAAGAGCACAGGGGCCTTCAGAAAAGAGCAGCTTGAAAACCCTCCCACTTTTTTGTGTGATTTTTTAAATTTTTTAAAAACCCCAAGCCTTTTGCCAAGACCCTGGGCTTTTTCCTTCTCTTAAAAACCCCATCTATAAATATATTAAACAACCACGGTGACATCAACAAATCCTTGTTAAGGCCTTTTTTTTTAGGGGGAAAATTTTTTCCCCTCTTTCCTAAAACTCAAAATTTGGGACCTCACTACCCTGGGTAAAAACTCTTCCCCGGTTTTCAGAAACCCTTCCCCTTACACCATACACTGCACATCGCCAAAATTCCCCCCCCTTTTCCCCCCCTGTCATATCCCTTTTTCCCAAAAATCCAAAATGCCACAAAGACCTCTTTGGGGCCTTTATCAAATATTTGTTACCTTATATGTTTCACCGTGAAAAAAACCGGTCCCAACCCCCCCAAACCTTTTCCCTAAAGCCCCCTTTTGCTTTAAATTAAAATTATCAAAAATTTGAGTGTTTCAAAACTCAGAAACCTTTTAAAACCAAAAAAATCAGCAATGAAAATTCCAGTACCTAATTTTTTTTTAACTAAAAAAATTAAACCCCAAAAAATTTGATTCATTATTTTTATTTTTTACTTGAAAAAAGTAATTAAACATTTTTAAATTTAAACCCTTTCGGGTCCAAGGCCAAAATCTGAAGGGGGTTTTCCCCAAATTTTGCCCCAAGAAATTTTGAAAAAAAAAAAAAAAAAAAATTTTTTTTTTTTTTTTAAAACAAAAATTAAAAAGAAAAAATTTTGTGAAGGTAATAAAACAAAAAAATTTTTTTTCCCTGACCCGACCCTTTCCCGATACACGGCGGGGAAATTGACCCCAAAAAGAACCCGGTTGTGGCAACAACAGTGACTCGCAAAAAACCCATATTTTTTATTTTATGTTTTTTAAACTTTTTTTCTTTTCTTTTCTATTTTTTCTTTTTCTAATAACATTTTTGGCCTGTGAGACCCGTAAATGTATATTGTAATTTAAATGGACATTCATTGTATTCCCAAAACAATAACTCCCCCTAAAATTTTTTTATCATTTTATTGCTTACAAAAAATTGTTTTTCCAAGTTTTTGTAAAAAAAAATTTATGAAAATATTAGTGGGGTTATTGTGTTTAAAACAACGGTACCCTTTAGTTTTAAAAGGTACCCTAGAGTGCAATGGTACCATTTGGTACCCAAAGGCACCTTTGATTCAGTGGGGACCATTTTTGTACAAAATGGTACAATGGCACAAGAAAACAATGGTACCATATGTTTCAATGGTACCATAAAGTACAATGGCCCCATTTGGTACAAAGGGACCATATGATACAATGGTACCATATGGGGGCAAGGTACCTTAGGGGACCCTAATTTGGGGGCAAGAAACCATCAGTACAAAGATACCATAAAGGTTTAAATTTTACCGTATGGTACTACATGGTAATTTTGTATTTTAACACAATAAACACTAAAATTTTCATTATTTTTTGTTTACAAAGTTTTTTTACAAAAAAAATGCAAAAATGTTGTTTTATTTAATGTTTTATTTTAAATTTACAAGTGTACAGGGAAATTTTACATGTTTCCCTTAGGTTGATGGGCAAAGCACTTTTCCTCGGAAAAATGCGGATCAGTAGTTGCTTGCTTTACCCCCCCACTCCCGTCTTGGCTGGTGTCTCATCCACTAACACCTATTGCCATATGGTACACGGGATCATATGGTTTTCAGGGGGATCATTGTTACAGGGCACCCCCTATGGTAATTGTACTATAAAAATACCCTGCAGTACAAGGGGTAACATATGGTACAGGGTACCCTATGGCACAGGGAAAACCCTATGGTACAGGGAAATTTTTAAGAAAAAGAAAAACCATATGGTACAGATACAGGGGTAACTATGGAAATAAATCACCCTGACTTTTTTGGGGTTTTCCAAAGGGTTTTTAGTATGGGGTGGGTATTTTACGAAAATCTAAAGTTTAAATGTATTTCTTGGGCACCTAATATACCCTTTCTTAGGTGCATGTGGGATCATAAGTAATTTTATTTAGGTAACACAAATAAAGTTACTTTGAAAATCAAAAATTTTGCAGCATATGTGTGGGCAGTGTGACGTGTCAGCGTGCCCATTGTGCTCCGGGGTTTTTTGGTGTTTTCAGGTCGCTTTTTACGTGCTAGAACTTTAATTTGTGGGCATCCAACCTTTACGATAAATCCCCCCCTAGCGCCCCCGGGAAAAACCCAAATTTGGGGGGGGAAAACAAATTTAAAAACCCAGGGCAAAAAAAGGGGAATTTTGTGTGGGAATACCTAGCAGAGTTTCTGCCAGAGGGGGAAAACATAGGCCTGTGTCCCCTTGTGAAAAAAAAAATAATAAAATTGGAAAATTTTTTGTGTCAGAGGAAAGAAATCTCCCCCGAAAAACCCTTGGTATAAAATAGTTATATGTATAAATACAGTGGCTCCCCATATATTTAAGTTTAAAAGGGTAAAGTGTCATTTGAAAAAAAGGTGAATTTTTTAAATGAAGTGATAAAGCCTTTAGAGGCAGGGGTCAGAAAATCGCCAGAAACTTACCACAGGGCACTGTTTTTAAAATCTTTTCCCGGGCCCGGTAGTGTACCGGGTTAAAAACTAGTGATAAAAAGTGAATAGGGAAATACAGTGTTGTAGTAGCAACTAACCCAAATATTATTAAAGGGACTTAGTGGAAATGGAGTACTTTCAATTTGTTTTCTTTTTTTTTGAAATTTCCGACATTTCTGTGTTTTCTTTTAACCTGTAATTTCCCCGCAGTTTGCAATATACACAACGAGAAGCAATTTTTACTACAAAAAAAAGTGTCCTTTTCCTTTCCAAAAAATTTCAACCCGGCAAATATAGTGAAAAATATAGCAATTTTATTGTGGTGGAGACTGGAAAAAAAAAAAAAAGTAGATACAGGATTGATAAACAAGGGTGGAGGTCGACCATTCGTCTTTGTGGATTGCCAGCAGTCACGGCTCTTCAAACAGCAAGTTATACTTTTGTATATAAAATCACGATTACCGGGGTAGAAAATTTTCCCCAGTAGATCCTTCATGTTTAGCTCAAATCACCCGACCAGTAGGGTTTAAATAAGTGCCCCAATGATCAGTCAATCGATGGTCCGAACCTGGACTGGCCGAATCCTTGACTGGTCCGAACCCTTGCTGGTTTCAAACTTTCGTTGGACAATAAAGCAGACTGTAAACGGAGGGGTTTTGTGGGCGCCCTTAAACACAAACTTAAATATATCCGGAAAACTGCCGGTAAGCTGCCCAATTACAAAAACATTAGAAAAAAAATACAAATAGCTAAGTTCATTTAAGGAGGTTTTAATAAATATTCAAGGGTTTGCTAGTAAATTGCAGTAAAATCAACCCATTAAAACTTTAAAGTTTTTGTGTATCTGTGGTCAGTAAACAAACGGGCTTCCAATGCATAAAGTCATTTTTGGGGAAATTGGTGTCACGCCCCTTGTGCAGATATCCAAAAACTAGCTAAAACGTATTAAAACAGGGAATGTTTTTGGGTATCCCCAAAATGAGATAAATTTTGTGGGGCTAAAATCACAAGGGTATTAAAAAAGGGGAAAAATCAAAAGGCTTTCATGAAAACCTGGAAGCTTTCTCAAAAGATGGGAAAATAAAAAATCTGGGCTGAATGGTACGCCCCTTTTACGGCATGTAGTCAGAAAATTAAGGCTGGGGATGATGTTGGTGTCAGTAATGTGGGGTTGTAGTCTGTCCCGGGAGACAGTAATGGGAAGCTGGGGGGTGCTGTCCTGGGGACAGTAATGGTGAAGATGGAGATGCTGTCCGGGAGACAGAATGGGAAGTGAGGTGCGCCGGGAGACAGTAATGGGAAACTGGAGATGCTGTCCTGGGAGACGTAAAGGAAAGCTGGAGATTTTGTCCAGGTAGTCGGGGGAATTTTACACAGGGAAAGGGAAAACATAAAATGACTTGGGGGACAGGAGCCATAGTAGGGAAAAAAGTTAGTCAAAGATAAGATAAAACCAATATTGCAAATAGAAATACCCAGGAAATAGCAAACAAGGGGATCCATAGCAATAGTGGGGATTTTCCCAAAAAACAACTGGTGGGAGCTCCTTTGTTGGTGTAGGGAGGAAAAAAGTAAGACAGGGAAATGCCCCAACGGGAATACAGTCCAAAAACCCCAAGGGCAAACGGAAACCAACCCTGTCAATACATGCCTTTTTATCGCTGGCTGGGAAATTGGAAAAACAGAGGGGACGTGAAACTATGACCCCCTGAAAATGCCCATGCCCATAGACAACAGGAAAATGAAACTCTTTCCTGTAAGTTTTTCCCCCTGAACTGTGTCCCCTCTTCGTACAGGAAAGACGGTTTAAAAACTTAATTGCCAGGCATACCTCTAAAGGGGACAAAATGATACAAAAACCCCAGGCATAAAACCTGGGTGCCACCCATCAAGAGGGAGGGTTTTTTTAGTGCCAGGAAAGAAAAAAAACTGGCGGGAATGCAAAATCGTAACCAAATCCAGTCATTCCTGGAGTGGAAAACCACAGTCGAGGGCCCTCCCCCCCAAACCAAAACAGTACGATACTAATCCCGGGAAAAAAAATCCCCCCCCAGTACCAACAATACCCCCCAGTCCGTAACTTTTTCTTGGCAAATCCCACAGGGCTAAAGCCGCAACAAACAACAAAAACCTTTCTCCGTGGACGCTTGCAGAGGAAAGGCAATGTTCGGGCTTTCACTGGACCCCCCTAAAGGATCACTTTGGGGCAACGAAATATGGATCCCAGTTTTCAAACCCATACAGATGTGCAGGTGAACAGGCCCCAAAAGGGGGGGGGGGGGGGGGGGTTTGGGCCCGTACATTGCAGAGTCACTTTTTGCACGAACTGCTAAAAAGCCCCAAAAATGTTTAGTGGAAGTTTTTGCAGTAAAGGTTGAGAACCAAAAAACCTAGTCATGGGTATTTTCAAGCCCCCGGGTGCAACATCCCAGCAATTTTAGGAACAGTGTTAAAAAAAATTTACCACTTCTGGAAAACTTCCAGCTCCTGCACCCAACATCTTGCTCCTGGGGGATTTCAACTTAAGGCACCTAAAATGGAGGAAAATAGCAAATAATATTGTTGCAGTAAAAACACCAGGATGTCGTCAGCTCTGAATGAAAACTCACTACAACACTCACGCGAGCTTTTAATCTCTGCCCAAAATTTCAATTAAACCAGCATATAATAGGAGCCTACTAGACTGGAGAATACACTAGACACTCATCTTCACTAACAATGATGATCCTATAAGAAAATGTCACTCCAATACAAAAACAATATACTCAGATCACAACCTAATTGAGGTTCAGTCATGTATGCGCGTAGCCCCAGACCGACATAATGAGATTATTCACGAGGGAAGCATTCACGCAAATTAAACTTCAATACAAAAAGATTAAAATTGGGACCAATGAAAATCCAAGTCTAACCGATATAAGCTGAAGATGATACTAAGCAACCCAGACCCCCAACTTTATGCCTAGAACAGATTAACTTGTGGCACTTGATGATATGCAAACAAACTCATTCCTCTAAGAAAAAGGAGGAGTAGAAGTAAAACAGAAAGAGACAGGCGCTCTCTTACAGGCACGGAAAATGAATAACAGAGCGTCTAGAAGAGGTCATTCTATCTGAAATGCGTAGGATACCACTCGTACAGAGAATAGCAAACACCGAACTTAAGCTAAAGAATCTTATAGGAAGTCAGGAAACCGGGAATAACTAGAAAGCCATAAATGAAATCGAGAAAGAACCCAAAGTATTTCTTCTCCTATGCCAAATCAAGTGAGAACAACGTCCAGTATTGGGCCCTTACTTTAAACAATATGGGTCCTGCACAGATTACAGCAAGTAAATGAGTGAGCTACTCAAGTCCTACAATATTACTCAGTTTTTTTTTAGCAACCACTAACCCAGACTGAGAGTCGAAGATCAAAAATGAATTTTTTTATGAGAGAGCCACAGATTTGGTTAAACAAAAGCCTATCTGATGTTAACCTGATCCAAATGACTTCGAACGATGCGATAATCGGGACATGCCCCATGCACTCTGCCCAGGGCCAGAAACATGGACTCCGTGCTTCATCAAGAACTGGCAAGAAGCCCCGGATCACGAGCCTTTACCATCCTATGAGAGAGGGATCATGGACACGGGGGGTCGTCCCAACAGTTTACAAAAACAACTGACATGAGCCCCACTCCACAAAGGGGGCAGTAAAGCAACAGCAAAGACTCTAACAAGACCGACAGCACTAACATCACATATCATAAAAACTTTGAAAGGTCCATAAGAAGCAAGATCACCACCATACTAAGAAACCCATCAAGTTTTACCACAACCCAGGGGGCAACATGGTTTAGAACAGGTCGCTCCTGTCTGTCCTCAACTATTGGATTCACTACGACAAGGTCCTAGATGCACTAAAGACAAAAAGACTGCAGATGTAATATATACAGACTATTGCAAAAGCCTTCGACAAGTTTTGCCATGGGTCGTAATTGCCCAAAAATGCATGTCTAAAGGAATAACAGGAAAAGTTGGTCGATGGATCTATAATTTCCCACTAACATGAACACATAGTATAGTCAACAGAGTAAAGTCTGAGGCAGGCGACGAGAAAAGCTCTGTTCCACAAGGCACAGTACTCGCTCCCATCTTGTTCCTATCCTCATATCTGACATTAGACAAGGAAGTCAGCCACAGCACCGTGTCATTCCTTTTGCCAGATGACATCTACCCGAATCTGCATGACAGTGTCTTCCCATGCAGACACTGCAAGGCTCCAGCGACATCAACCAAACTATCAGTGGGGTGCAGAAACACTAATGAAGTTTCATATGAGAAATTTCAATTACGCAGCATATGGTAATACATTGAGGAAAATTAATCTTCATCAGAGTAACAAAACAAATTCCTGGCCACAAAATAGGAGCGAGAACCCCAACGTCAAAGACCTGATAGATGCATTCGGAGATCTTCACCTTCAAGGACCATAACATTGGAATCGATCGCATCTTGCTAGAAAAATGACAGGATGGATAATTGATACACTTCAAAAAGAGGGATGCCAAGCCCCATGATGACAACTCTTCAGGTCCCACTGTATCTATCTAGGCTGGAATATTGCAGCAGCACTAACATCACCTTTCAAGGCAGGTGAAATACTGACCTAGAAAATGTACAGAGAACCTTCACGGCGCGCATAAATGGAGATAAAACAACCTCAATACTGGAGCCGCCTGCGGTTCTTGAACCTGTATTCCTGGAACTCAGGCGGGAGAGATACATGATTATATACACCTGGAAAATCAAGAGGGACAAGTACCAAACTTTGCACACGAAAATCACTCACTACGAAGCAAAAAGACTGTGCAGACGATGCAACATCCCCCCAATGAAAAGCAGGGGTGTCACAGCAATGTTAAGAGACCATACAAATAAGTGTCAGGGCCCCAAGAAACATGTTACAACAGCCCCCAGCAAACATAAGGGGATGACCAACAGAACCCCTGGCAAGTCTCCAAGCTGCACTGGACAAAGCACCTAATGTTGTTCCTGATCAGGCCGGTGCTTTGGCTCGTACGTTGGTTTGCGTGCAGCCAGCAGTAACAGCCTGGTTGATCAGGCTCTGATCCACCAGGAGGCCTGGTCACAGACCGGGTCGCGGGGGCATTGACCCCCGGAACTCTCTCCAGGTAAACTCCAGGTAAACTCCAGGACCCCCGGTTCACGTTATTAATCCGTTCCTGAGAGCTCATCATAAAGCAAAATTATGGGAAAGCGAATCAATTTTCCCCATAAGAAATAATGGAAATCAAATTAATCTGTGCAGGACACCCAAAAGTATGAAAAAAAAAACTTTTACCACATGAAATATTAAGTTTAATGCAATAGAATAATTACAATAGCAATAATAAAAATAGACTAAACACAATAGAATAATTGACACTTACCTTTAATGAAAATCTGGTGATGATTGATGGGATGGGAGGAGGGGAGAGTGTTGAAGTTTTTAATGTTTAGAAGGGGAATCCCCCTCCATTAGAACTTGAGGTAGCAAGTCCTTTTCCGGGGTTACTTCCTTTCTTCTTTTAATGCCACTTGGACCAACTTGAGAGTCACTGGGCTTTTGTCGCACAACATATCTGTTCATAGAGACCTGTACCTCTCGTTCCTTTATGACTTTCCTAAAGTGGTTCACAACATTGTCAGTGTACAGGTTGCCAACACGGCTTGCAGTAGCTGTGTCAGGGTGATTTTCATCAAAAAAGGTTTGCACTTCAAGCCACTTTGCACACATTTCCTTAATCTTTGAAGTAGGCAACTTCCTCACTTTCTCCATCCCCTCCTCCGAAGCAGTTTCCTCAGGTCTGGCCTCTTGCTGTTGAAGATGCTCTAGCAGCTCATCAGTGGTTAGTTCGTCATTGTCCTCCTCCACCAACTCTTCCACATCCTCCCCACTAACCTCCAACCCCAAGGACTTTCCCAATGCCACATTGGATTCCTCAACTGGCATAGGATTCCCAGGGTTAGCCTCAAACCCTTCAAAATCCCTTTTGTCTACACATTCTGGCCACAGTTTCTTCCAAGCAGAGTTCAAGGTCCTCTTAGTCACTCCCTCCCAAGCCTTACCTATAAGGTTTACACAACTGAGGATATTAAAGTGATCCCTCCAAAACTCCTTTAGAGTCAATAGAGTTTCTGAGGTCACTTCAAAGCACCTTTCAAACATAGCTTTTGTGTACAGTTTCTTGAAGTTGGAAATGACCTGCTGGTCCATGGGCTGCAGGAGAGGAGTGGTATTAGGAGGCAAAAACTTGACCTTAATGAAGCTCATGTCCCCACAAAGTCACTCTGACAAGTCTGTAGGATGACCAGGGGCATTGTCTAACACCAGGAGGCACTTAAGGTCTAATTTCTTTTCAATCAGGTAATTTTTCAAAGTGGGGGCAAATGCATGGTGTAACCAGTCATAGAAAAAGTCCCTAGTGACTCATGCCTAACAGCACACACAAAATAGCCTTGAGGATATTCTTTTGCCTGAACGCTCTGGGAGTTTCTGAGTGATACACCAATAAAGGCTTCACTTTGCAATCACCACTAGCATTGGCACACATGAGAAGAGTAAGCCTGTCTTTCATAGGCGTATGTCCTGGGAGTGCCTTTTCCTCCTGAGTAATGTAGGTCCTGCTTGGCAATTTCTTCCAAAACAGGCCTGTTTCATCACAATTAAACACTTGTTCAGGTTTCAATCCTTCAGCCTCTATGTACTTGAATTCATGCACATATTTTTCAGCCACTTTGTGGTCTGAACTGGCAGCCTCACCATATCTAATCGCACTATGTATGCCACTACGATTCTTAAATCTTTCAAACCAACCTTTGCTGGCCTTAAATTCACTCACATCACCGCTAGTTGCAGGCATTTTTCTAATTAAATCCTCATGCAACTGCCTAGCCTTTTCACAAATGATCGCTTGAGAGATGCTATCTCCAGCTATCTGTTTTTCATTTATCCACACCAGTAACAGTCTCTCAACATTTTCTAACACTTGCGATCGCTGTTTTGTAATCACAGTTGCACCTTTTGCAAGAACAGCTTCCTTGATTGCCGTTTTCCTGTTCACTATAGTAGAGATGGTTGATTGGGATTTACTATACAATTTGGCCAGGTCCGACACATGCACTCCATTTTCATACTTTGCAATTATCTCTATCTTCATTTCAATAGTCATTAGCACCCTTGGTCTTGAATGGGTTGGCACTAGAAGCTTTCTTGGGGCCCATGGTGACTTATTTTGCAGAAACAAGCACCAGAAACAGTGATAATATGGATAATATGGAATGTACCAAATGTATCCTTAGATGCGTGCACACTGGCTGGCTTGTAAACACTGGCACACACGGGGCAGTTCAGGCCACATGTGGACACGTCTCATACGAATCGTATCGCATACCGGGTTTTGTAACGGGAACCGGGGCAAATTTTTTGTATAACGCTTCGGATACCGGATTTGTCGGGTACCAATGACTTCACGAACCGGGGGACCACTGTACTGCTCACCTTTTGCCCTACATTAAGACTACAAATATTTTGAGGTAGATAATGAGTGTACTGTGTGTGTATTTTACTTTTTAATGCCTAGTTTTATTGCTGACTTAATGTATGTTAGTGTAAATTTCTTATCTGGCATTTATATGCATTCCTAAATGGAAAAAAAATGGGGTTCTGCTTTCTGGCAAAGTCTGCTTTTCGGCAGTAGCCTGGAACCTAACCTGCCGTATAAGTGGGGCCCTACTGTACAATATTTTATAGTGGGGTGAAGCGCCATGAGGAATCATGAGTTACTGACACACTGCTCCTTCTCCCTCTGCTGTAGCTCTGCCCATATTGTAATGATGCCAAATGAATTAAATACGTATAGTACAGTGGACCCCCGCCTTACGAACGCATCGCGTTACGTTAACCCTTTGATTGTTTACGCCGTATAAATACATCTTACGAGCCAATGTTTCTGATGTATTTATACGCACAAATTCTAGCGGCTTCAAATCAAGCGGGAAAGGCCTGGTAGGCCTACATGAGAGAGAATGGGTCTCAGTGATCGGTTTGCACCCTGTGAAAAAAACCTGGGACCCAGCGGTGCATTGTGGGAACGCCATCTTGTTAGTCCATTTTCACCATGCCTCTCGGTAAGAAGTTCCTCACTCCTCGGCGGATTGGAGGTCTTTTGTTCCCAAGTGATAGCTCTAACAGCGATGAAAATGTCAGTGACAGTGAATTCCAGGGTTTTGAAGTGAGTGTTACCGGAATAAGTGCCCAGGATAACATAATCAGTGATGAAAACCCAGATGACCCACAACCTTCCACCTCTGGTGCTGGGCTGGCTTGTTCACGTTCACGTTCACCTGTACCAGGACAAAAGAGGAAACTATTTGGTCGTGTACAACACCCAGATGTTAGCAGTGAATGTGATAGTGATAGTGATTTCAAGGTCATTGAAAGCAGTTCTAGTGACAGTGAGGGTGAATATTCCCCAGTGAAGCGGCAGTATGTACAACGTAGCATGCGGTCTGGTAGTGTTTCATATGTTGTTCCAAGGGGAAGGAGAAACTCTGGGAGCACATCCTGTGGCCCTACACCAAGACCTGATAGTGAAGATGACGATACTGTTACAATGGGTATGAATGATGTGAGTGAGGGAGCAGGCAGTGGTGGTGATAGTGAGGGTGGCATGGCCCATGTGGCACCATCAGCGGGCCACGCTACTACCCACACTGCTGACTCTGCACAACATCCAGCCTCACCCGACCCCACACTCCCACAACCTGCACAACCACAACCACAGTACAATATCCAGAACCCACCAGCAGACCGCATCTGGGATTGGCAGGATGGTCACAGACCGGGCCGTGGGGCGTTGACCCCCGGAACTCTCTCCAGGTAAACTCCAGTCCCCATGACTTTGATGAAACACAAAGTGGAATAAAGCCATCATGTCCACTTGGGAACAATGCTAGTGAACTGGACTGCTTAGAGTTATTCTTCGATGAGCCCCTGATGGACATCATTGTCAGGGAAACAAACACATACTATGATTACACCATGGCAAATACAATTCTCTCACCAAAATCACTGCTACACAAGTGGAAGGAGACAACTGTGGCAGAGATGTACCTGGTTTTTGCCACAATAATGCTTATGCCACATGTGTATAAGCACACTGTCACCACATACTGGGCAACAGAATGCCTGATTTCAACTCCAGGTTTTAGTGACATTATAGGTGTTAATCGTTTCCTGATACTGTTACATATGTTACACTTTTCAGACAAAACCAGGCCTGACAGAAGCGACAGGTTATATAAGATCAGAAATGTGTTTATGTACCTGAAACAAAAGTGCTGCATGTATTTTTATCCCTTCAGGAAGCTTGTTATTGATGAGTCCTTGATTTTATTCAAAGGAAGACTCTCATTCAAGCAATATATACCAAGCAAGAGGAAACGCTTTGGTATAAAGCTATTTGTACTGTGTGATTGCAGAAGTGCTCTAGTTTTGGATATCATTGTGTACACTGGCAGTAATACTTTGAGAGATACCATGAAGTTATTGGGTATCTCTGGTGATGTGGTTTGAACAATGATGGAACCATATCTTGGTAAGGAGCATATGTTATTTACTGATAACTGGTACACAAGCCCCTTACTCAGTGATTTCTTGCGAGTGAACTTGACAGACGTGTGTAGCACAGTGCATGGTAATTGTAAACATATGCCAAGGTTCGACGCTGGCACTCGCAGAGGTGAGGTGCAAGCCTTTGCTGCCAATGACATCATGGCATTTCGGTGGCATGACAAACATGATGTCACATTGTTGACATCAGTTCACCGAAACGAAATGGCACACAGTGGCAGGCACAACAGAGACACCAATGAACCCATTCTAAAGCCTGCAGCTGTCATGGACTACAACCTCAATATGTGCTTAGTGGACAAATGTGACATGCAGATTGGGTTTGCAGACTGTGTACGCAAGAGTTATAAGTGGTATATAAAACTTTTTTTCCATCTTGTTGATATCTCTATGCTAAATGCTTGTAACATATACAAGTTGAAGACCAACAAAACACAAAAATATGGTGAATTTTGTTTGTCAGTAATCAGACAAATAATCGCAAAAATACCAAGGAGCAACACCTGCAATAGACCAGCGCCCACGAAATTACCAACACACGTCATCTCGTTTCAGGCCTGGTGATCACTACCCCATACAACTGCCTCCTACTACTGCCAAGAAAAATGCTCAGAAGAGGTGTTATGTATGTACACATACCACAAAACGCCCACAAACACACAGAGACACTCGTTTTATGTGTGAGGAGTGTCAAGTGCCACTCTGCATATACCCATGTTTCAAAGAGTTCCACAAGCTGCAGCAGTTCTAGGAACGTGTTTAGTGACTGTACATATGTACAGTGGACCCCCGCATAACGGACGCCTTGCATAGCGGACAATCCGCATAGCGGACGCTTTGATCGCTAAAATTTTGCCCCGCATAGCGCCCAAAAACCCGCTCAGCGGCCTTCGTCCGAGACGCATCCAATGTGCGGCCTGAGCCAGCCTCATATGTTCCGCCGGTGGCATTGTTTACCAGCCAGCCTCCGCGGTAACATTCAAGCATACAATCGGAATATTTCGTATTATTACAGTGTTTTCGGTGCTGTTTCTGGAAAATAAGTGACCATGGGCCCCAAGAAAGCTTCTAGTTCCAACCCTACAGCAATAAGGGTTAGAATTCCTATAGAAATGAAGAAAGAGATCATTGATAAGTATGAAAGTGGAGTGCGTATCACCGACCTGGTCAGGTTGTACAAGAAACCCAAATCAACCATCTCTTCTATTGTGGGCAAGAAAACGGCAATCAAGGAAGCTGTTCTTGCCAAAGGTTTAACTGTGTTTTCGAAACAAAGATCGCAAGTGATGGAAGATGTTGAGAGACTCTTATTGGTGTGGATAAATGAAAAACAGCTAGCAGGAGATAGCGTCTCTCAAGCGATCATATGTGAAAAGGCTAGGAAGTTGCATGAGGATTTAATTAAAAAAAGGCCTGCAACTAGTGATGATGTGAGTGAATTTAAGGCCAGCAAAGGTTGGTTTGAGAGATTTAAGAAGCGTAGTGGCATACATAGTGTGATACGGCATGGTGAGGCTGCCAGTTCGGACCACAAAGCGGCTGAAAAATATGTGCAGGAATTCAAGGAGTACATAGAAACTGAAGGACTGAAACCTGAACAAGTGTTTAATTGTGATGAAACAGGCCTGTTCGGGAAGAAAATGCCAAGCAGGACCTACATTACTCAGGAGGAAAAGGCACTCCCAGGACATAAGCCTATGAAAGACAGGCTTACTTTGTTGATGTGTGCCAATGCTAGTGGTGATTGCAAAGTTAAGCCTTTATTAGTGTATCACTGAAACTCCCAGAGCGTTCAGGCAAAAGAATGTCCTCAAGGATAATTTGTGTGTGCTGTGGAGGGCAAACAGTAAGGCATGGGTCACTAGGGAATTTTTCTATAACTGGTTACACCATGCATTTGCCCCCAATGTGAAAGATTACCTAACTGAAAAGAAATTAGAACTTAAGTGCCTCCTGGTGTTAGACAATGCCCCTGGTCATCCTACAGACGTGGCAGAGCGACTTTATGGGGACATGAGCTTCATTAAGGTGAAGTTTTTGCCTCCTAATACCACTCCTCTCCTGCAGCCCATGGACCAGCAGGTCATTTCCAACTTCAAGAAACTGTACACAAAAGCTATGTTTCAAAAGTGCTTTGAAGTGACCACAGACACTCGATTGACTCTAAAAGAGTTTTGGAAGGATCACTTTAATATCCTCAATTGTGTAAACCTTATAGGTAAGGCTTGGGAGGGAGTGACTAAGAGAACCTTGAACTCTGCTTGGAAGAAACTGTGGCCAGAATGTGTAGACAAAAGGGATTTTGAAGGGTTTGAGGCTAACCCTGAGAGGAGTATACCAGTTGAGGAATCAATTGTGGCATTGGGGAAGTCCTTGGGGTTGGAGGTTAGTGGGGATGATGTGGAAGAGTTGGTGGAGGAGGACAATGAAGAACTAACCACTGATGAGCTGATAGATCAACTTCAAGAGCAAGAGGCCAGACCTGGGGAAACTGGTTCAAAGGAGGGGAGAGAGAAATTGAAGGAATTGCCTACTTCAAAGATTAAGGAAATGTGTGCAAAATGGCTTGAAGTGCAAACCTTTTTTGATGAAAATCACCCTCACACAGCTATTGCAAGCCGTGCTGGTGACTGTTACAATGACAATGTTGTGAACCACTTTAGACAAATCATAAAGGAACGAGAGGTACAGGCCACTATGGACAGATATGTTGTGCGAAAGAAGTCCAGTGACTCTGAAGCTGGTCCTAGTGGCATTAAAAGAAGAAGGGAAGTAACCCCAGAAAAGGACTTGCCTCCTCAAGTCTTAATGGAAGGGGATTCCCCTTCTAAACACTAACACTCTCTCTCCCCTCCTCCCATCCCATCAATCATCACCAGATCTTCAATAAAAGTAAGTGTCATGTAATTGTGCATGCCTTTTTCAGTTTGTGTGTACTAAAATTAACATTTTTTTGTGGTAAAAAAAATTTTTTTTCATACTTTTGGGTGTCTTGCACAGATTAATTTTATTTCCATTATTTCTTATGGGGAAAATTCATTCACATAGCGAACATTTCGCATAACAGCCAGCCCTCTTGCACGGATTAAGGTCGCTATGCGGGGGTCCACTGTATATATATTATGGAACAATAGTAATAAACATTGTTTTGTATTGTTTGTTTGTGTAAACAAAGTGTATACACAAACTAATAGTGATAAAGTTTGTTCTGTTATTGTGTTGTAAACAATGAGTATATATTTGAACAATGCACATTACATTGGTCTCACAGGCCACATAAGTTACTTGGAAAAGAAAAATATTGAAAAATGCAAGAAACCTTTGAATTAGGGTAAATAAAAGAATACCGGGTGGGCGGCAGTCGCCGCTGTTGCCGTACGCACGTCACTTTCTGCAAACTTTGCGGCTCTATATCTCGGTAAGTACTGATGGCAAAAAATTTTTTTTAGGCTTAAAACAGTCAGAAAAATATTCCTAACATTTTCATAAGAAAAAAATATTTTTTTTTTTTAATATTTAGCGACATAGAATGACAGTTTCAGAAAGAGGCCTGCGACAGTCAAAGGGTTAAATCCACCATACAAAGCATTTGAATGCAAAAATTTTGGCTCGCCTTACGTGATTCGTCTGGGACACATCCCACGTGTGGCCTCAGCACCAGTGTTTACAAGCCAGTCAGTGCGGTCACATCTATGCATACATTCGGTACATTTCACATTATCCCAGTGTTTTTAGTGCTTGTAACTGCAAAGTAAGTCACCATGGACCCCAAGAAAGCTTCTAGTGCCATCTCTGTGGTAAAAAGGGCGAGAATTAGTATGGAATTGAAAAAAGAGATTAAGGAAATGTGTGTAAAGTGGGTTGAACTGCAAACCTTTACAGATGAAAATCACCCTGACACAGCTACTGCAAGCCGTGTTGGCAACCTGAGGTACAGAGCTCTATGGACAGATTTGTTGTGTGACAGAGGTCCAGTGACTCTCAAGCTGGTTCTAGTGGCATTAACCCCTTGACTGTCACACACCCCAATCCTGAGGTGTCTCCTGGTGTCGCAAAAAAAAAAAAAAAAAAAAATCTTATGAAGTGATAGAGAATCTTTTCCCCATTGTAATGGCACCAAAAAAAACGAAATTTGATGGAAAACTGACGGAATTACGCTCTCACAACATTAGCGACCTCGGTGATATTTACAAATCGGCGATTTCACCCTTTGTGAGCCCTATTTTCAGCTAATTCCATTGTTCCAGTCGACCAAAATCATAGCTATTTCTTTAGAACTTCATTTTTTCTATCAATTGAGTGCAAAAAACTGCCCATTTACCGATTTCAACTACCTAATAACGTGGTCAGAAATTTACAATTTGGCCAATTTCATGAAAATTCAAAAATTAGACAATTTCAAAATAAGGTCCAGAATGAACAATGCAGACATTCCTGGCTCTAAAATAACATTTTCTTTGTTCATCAGTCATGTTTCCTGGCTGCTCTGATATTACTCTTGCTTTCTATTTTGAATTTTTATTCAAACAAAAAATAGAAGATTTACTGTTATGCAGACTACTGCAATATTGTAATAATTGTACAAATAATGCCTACCCATTCATGACTGCATATTAGAATGGCTAGTTGGACATTTATTGGACAAAGACATCATTTGTTTACTTTTGAACATCGGCAAAAATCAAACATTTTCCCTACTTTGAGCTCCATTTCCAGGTTCTTTTTATAGTAAAACCAATCAAAATCACCTCTATTTCTATAACATGTTTTCCATTCTATCAATTGAGACCAAGAAAACAAGAATACAACCATAAATACTATACGAAAATAGACCACAAAGTTGGCATTTTAATTAAAAAAAAATGGTTGGAGTTTTTTTTTTCTCATTATGCACTGCTTGCTCCAGGAATTTTTTTATAAGGTGCACACTGACCACACAGACCCATTCTCTCACATGTGGGCCTACCAGCTTTCTCCTGCTTGATTTGAAACCGCTAGAATTTATGAGTATATATACGTCAAACACGGTACCTCACAAGACGTATGTATATGACCAAAACAGTCAAGGGGTTAAAAGAAGAAGGGAAGTAACCCCGGAAAAGGACTTGCTACCTCAAGTCCTAATGGAAGGGGATTCCCCTTCTAAACAATAACTTCCACACACTCCCCTCCTCCCATCTCATCAATCATCACCAGATCTTCAATAAAGGTAAGTGTCATGTATTCTATTCTTAGTAGACTAGTAATTGTGCATGTCTTCTTCAGTTTGTGTGTATTAAAATTAATATTTCATGTGGTGAAATTTTTTTTTTTTCATACTTTGGGGTGTCAGGAATGAATTAATTTGATTTCCCATTATTTTTTATGAGGGAAAATTAATTCAGCTAATGATAATTTCAGCTTACAATGAGCTCTCAGGAATGGATTAATATTGTAAGGTGGGGGTCCACTGTATTAGAAAAAAATAAAATAAAAATGAAACTCCAATTTGATAACTTTATTTTAATTTGCATAACTCTTATATATTACAGAAAACAATAGAAAATAAAATACACATAAAATGAGTTAAGCTTGCAGAAAAGTACATTAAATTCACCATCTCACATCGTTATGAAGCGGGAGGAACTAAATGAGAGACAGAGAGGTGAGCAGTAGTATTCAGTATCTGGGACATCATGGGTGTCAAGATGTTAGCCATGGCACTAATAAAATGTTGTGTAATTATGCTAATATTAGTAATAAATGTTATCTATTACATTTATTCCAAACTGATATGAAAAACACAATACCCTAGAGCTGTAATAAAGATGCTGAAATTAATAATACATGTATGCCATATTATGTGATTGGGGTAAGGGCAGAAGCCCCACTCTGGGATAAAATCGTTAGATACATTTTCTTGGTACCTCTGGTTTATAACAAAAGAAAATGGTGTTTACATCAGGGCAAACACTCCTTGATCACTTTGGTCATAAGAAAAAATGAAAAAATAGCATTTATTATTTTAATAATTTATAATAATAATTCATAATAAGAATAATAATAAATAATCGATCTGGAGCGCTTTAACCCTTTGACTGTCGCAACCCCAAATCCTGAAGTGTCTCCTGGTGTCGCAAAATATTTAAAAAAAAAAAATTCTTATGAAATCATAGAGAATCTTTTCCTAGTGATAATGACACCAAAAGTGCAAAATTTGATGGAAAATTTATGGAATTATGCTCTCGCGAAGTTAGCGACCTCGGCGACATTTACACATTGGTGATTTCACCCAATTTGAGTCCTATTTTCGGCCAATTTCGTTGTTCCAGTCGACCAAACTCATAGCTATTTCTTTAGAACTCCATTTGTTCTATCAATTGAGTACAAGAAACCACCCATTTACTGATTTCAACTACCCAATAATGTGGTCAGATATTTGCAATTTGACCAATTTCACGAAAATGAAAAAATATGACAATTTCAAAATAAGGTCCAGAATGAACAATGCAGACATTCCTGGCACTAAAATAACATTTTTCCTGTTCACCAGTCACGTCTTCAGGCCCCTGTTATAATACTCTTGCTTTCTATTTTGAATTTTTATTCACACAAAAAATAGAAGATTTACTGCTATGCAGACTACTGCAAAATTGTAATACATAATTGTATAAATAACATCAACCCATTCGTGACTACATATTAGAATGGCTAGTTGGATATTTATTGGACAATAACTTCATTTGTTTACTCTTGAACATCGGCAAAAATCGAACATTTCTGCCACTTTGAGCTCCATTTCAAGATCCTTTTCATCATAAAACCAATCAAAATCACTTCTATTTCTATAATATGTTTTTCATTCTATCAAATGAGACCAAGAAAACAAGAATACACCCATAAATACTATATGAAAATACACATCAAAGTCAGCATTTTAATCCAAAAACACGGCTGGAGTTTTTTTTTTCTCATTATGCACTGCGTGCTGCAGGATTTTTTTTTATACTGCACACATGACCACACAGACCCATTCTCTCACATGTGGGCCTACCAGCTTTCTCCTGCTTGATTTGAAGCCGCTAGAATTTTGGAGTATATATACGTTAAACACATTGGATCATAAGACGTATATATACAACCAAAACAGTCAAAGGGTTAAATATCACAAGTATTTCATGTAGGTTTGGTAGCTGACATTTCAAGCACTCCAAAGCGATTGTTTATTATTATTATTTTATTATTAATGATTATTACTATCGACATACCTTGCTCACAGATTTTAATCATTTCTTAAGCTGCCATGATACATCAAGAATGCAAACACACATGTGAATACACCAGCTAACCCCCTTTACTGTGAATTTCTTTTGTACTGTTTCCATTTTCCTCTTGTTTTTCCTCTTCCAAGTGCTGCTGCACTTCTAACTATCTTCTACTGAGGGATGCACAATAAAGTACAAATTTATAGATGAAATATGTAGGTTTGGAGACTGATGCTGAGCCGCATCACTAACCCCTTCATAATGAACTTCTTTTTTACTTCTTCCATTATCCTCTTGTTTTTCCTCTTCCAAGAGGAAAAACAACAGGAAATTTGTACAAATATGTAGTCTTGGAGACTGTGAAAGCTAGTGTACTGAGTAGCTGTAAGATGCTTGATGCTGAGATGCTGCGCTGCCCGTTCATGACCCAAGCTCTCGTACAGTATACAATAACAATTCGTCAAAGAGCCCATCATAACTCCAAGTTGTCAGTAAACGAGTATGTAGGTAAGTGAGGAGAGGCATTTATAAGTGCATTTGTAAGTGAAAAAAAAAGGTGTTTCACTTTATGGCAATTTCCGCTTTACGGCGGTAGCCTGGAACCTAACCTGCCATGTAAGTGAGGCCCTGCTGTACAGCACAAGCAGCAGCCCAGGCTGAGAGTCATGCTACAAGGTGGTGCCCACCACCCCCACACAACCAGGTGCAAATATCCAGCAACCACCACTATCACAACCAGCTGCAAATATCCAGCAACTAAGAACAGAATGCATTTGTGATTGGCAGGAGGATGCACGTTTGGTACCCAATTCCCGTCAACTTCATGACACACACAGTGGAATCCAGCCCAACTGTACCCTTGAGAATGATGCCACTGAACTAAAATTATTTGAACTTTATTTTGATGACCCCCTAATGCAAATTAAGGTGGTAGCCAACAGATACTTCCAGTATACAATGGTAAACATTTTGGTTTCACCATGATCATGGCTACACCAGTGTAAGGACAAAACTGTGACTGAGATTTATCTCCTCTTTGCCAAAATAATGCTCTTGCCATGTGTATAAGCATATTATTGCAACAAACTGGTCAACTGAGAGATTTATATGTATCCTGGCCCTCAGTGATCTCATCCCCATCAACAGATTTATCCTGCTGCTATATATTTATTTATTTATTAATTTGAACATGATACAGTGAAGTACAAAAGAAAACAGTTAAATGCAGCATGCCAAAGCCACTTGAATGCATAACATTACGGGCAGGCTTAAAATTAACTTAAGATTAACTAAGCAATGAAGTATTCAGTGGTAAAACATTATTGTAAACAGATAACAAGCACAAATGAGTATTACAAAAACAGGTCGTATGGTTGCATGCATTGCTGTACAAACAGTATTTATTTATTTATTTACTTAATTTGAACATGATACAGAGAAGTACAAGGAATACAATTTTTAAAGTGCAGCATGTCAAAGCCCCTTGTATGCAGAGCAATATGGGCAGGCTTAAAATTAACTTAAGATTAACTAAGCAATGATATATTCAGTGGTACAAAAATTATTGTAAAACAGATAACAATATAGTACAAATGAGTATTACAAAGACAGGTCATATGGTCATTTACTGTGTTGCTGTGTAATCAGTAGAATGGAGTATTATGTTAGGCAATGAAGTTAAAAAGTAACAAAGTTTGATTGGGTCACAGGTTGACATTTATGAGATACAATAATGAGATACATATTATTTTTTTTTTTTTTATTATCACACCGGCCGATTCCCACCAAGGCAGGGTGGCCCGAAAAAGAAAAACTTTCACCATCATTCACTCCATCACTGTCTTGCCAGAAGGGTGCTTTACACTACAGTTTTTAAACTGCAACATTAACACCCCTCCTTCAGAGTGCAGGCACTGTACTTCCCATCTCCAGGACTCAAGTCCGGCCTGCCGGTTTCCCTGAATCCCTTCATAAATGTTACTTTGCTCACACTCCAACAGCACGTCAAGTATTAAAAACCATTTGTCTCCATTCACTCCTATCAAACACGCTCACGCATGCCTGCTGGAAGTCCAAGCCCTCGCACACAAAACCTCCTTTACCCCCTCCCTCCACCCTTCCTAGGCCGACCCCTACTCCGCCTTCCTTCCACTACAGACTGATACACTCTTGAAGTCATTCTGTTTCGCTCCATTCTCTCTACATGTCCGAACCACCTCAACAACCCTTCCTCAGCCCTCTGGACAACAGTTTTGGTAATCCCGCACCTCCTCCTAACTTCCAAACTACGAATTCTCTGCATTATATTCACACCACACATTGCCCTCAGACATGACATCTCCACTGCCTCCAGCCTTCTCCTCGCTGCAACATTCATCACCCACGCTTCACACCCATATAAGAGCGTTGGTAAAACTATACTCTCATACATTCCCCTCTTTGCCTCCAAGGACAAAGTTCTTTGTCTCCACAGACTCCTAAGTGCACCACTCACTCTTTTTCCCTCATCAATTCTATGATTCACCTCATCTTTCATAGACCCATCCGCTGACACGTCCACTCCCAAATATCTGAATACGTTCACCTCCTCCATACTCTCTCCCTCCAATCTGATATTCAATCTTTCATCACCTAATCTTTTTGTTATCCTCATAACCTTACTCTTTCCTGTATTCACCTTTAATTTTCTTCTTTTGCACACCCTACCAAATTCATCCACCAATCTCTGCAACTTCTCTTCAGAATCTCCCAAGAGCACAGTGTCATCAGCAAAGAGCAGCTGTGACAACTCCCACTTTGTGTGTGATTCTTTATCTTTTAACTCCACGCCTCTTGCAAGACCCTCGCATTTACTTCTCTTACAACCCTTCTATAAATATATTAAACAACCACGGTGACATCACACATCCTTGTCTAAGGCCTACTTTTACTGGGAAAAAATTCCCCTCTTTCCTACATACTCTAACTTGAGCCTCACTATCCTCGTAAAAACTCTTCACTGCTTTCAGTAACCTACCTCCTACACCATACACTTGCAACATCTGCCACATTGCCCCCCTATCCACCCTGTCATACGCCTTTTCCAAATCCATAAATGCCACAAAGACCTCTTTAGCCTTATCTAAATACTGTTCACTTATATGTTTCACTGTAAACACCTGGTCCACACACCCCCTACCTTTCCTAAAGCCTCCTTGTTCATCTGCTATCCTATTCTCCGTCTTACTCTTAATTCTTTCAATTATAACTCTACCATACACTTTACCAGGTACACTCAACAGACTTATCCCCTATAATTTTTGCATCTCTCTTTTATCCCCTTTGCCTTTATACAAAGGAACTATGCATGCTCTCTGCCAATCCCTAGGTACCTTACCCTCTTCCATACATTTATTAAATAATTGCACCAACCACTCCAAAACTATATCCCCACCTGCTTTTAACATTTCTATCTTTATCCCATCAATCCCGGCTGCCTTACCCCCTTTCATTTTACCTACTGCCTCACGAACTTCCCCCACACTCACAACTGACTCTTCCTCACTCCTACAAGATGTTATTCCTCCTTGCCCTATACACGAAATCACAGCTTCCCTATCTTCATCAACATTTAACAATTCCTCAAAATATTCCTTCCATCTTCCCAATACCTCTAACTCTCCATTTAATAACTCTCCTCTCCTATTTTTAACTGACAAATCCATTTGTTCTCTAGGCTTTCTTAACTTGTTAATCTCACTCCAAAACTTTTTCTTATTTTCAACAAAATTTGTTGATAACATCTCACCCACTCTCTCATTTGCTCTCTTTTTACATTGCTTCACCACTCTCTTAACTTCTCTCTTTTTCTCCATATACTCTTCCCTCCTTGCATCACTTCTACTTTGTAAAAACTTCTCATATGCTAACTTTTTCTCCCTTACTACTCTCTTTACATCATCATTCCACCAATCGCTCCTCTTCCCTCCTGCACCCACTTTCCTGTAACCACAAACTTCTGCTGAACACTCTAACACTACATTTTTAAACCTACCCCATACCTCTTCGACCCCATTGCCTATGCTCTCATTAGCCCATCTATCCTCCAATAGCTGTTTATATCTTACCCTAACTGCCTCCTCTTTTAGTTTATAAACCTTTACCTCTCTCTTCCCTGATGCTTCTATTCTCCTTGTATCCCATCTACCTTTTACTCTCAGTGTAGCTACAACTAGAAAGTGATCTGATATATCTGTGGCCCCTCTATAAACATGTACATCCTGAAGTCTACTCAACAGTCTTTTATCTACCAATACATAATCCAACAAACTACTGTCATTTCGCCCTACATCATATCGTGTATACTTATTTATCCTCTTTTTCTTAAAATATGTATTACCTATAACTAAACCCCTTTCTATACAAAGTTCAATCAAAGGGCTCCCATTATCATTTACACCTGGCACCCCAAACTTACCTACCACACCCTCTCTAAAAGTTTCTCCTACTTAGCATTCAAGTCCCCTACCACAATTACTCTCTCACTTGGTTCAAAGGCTCCTATACATTCACTTAACATCTCCCAAAATCTCTCTCTCTCCTCTGCATTCCTCTCTTCTCCAGGTGCATACACGCTTATTATGACCCACTTCTCGCATCCAACCTTTACTTTAATCCACATAATTCTTGAATTTACACATTCATATTCTCTTTTCTCCTTCCATAACTGATCATTTAACATTACTGCTACCCCTTCCTTTGCTCTAACTCTCTCAGATACTCCAGATTTAATCCATTTATTTCCCCCCACTGAAACTCTCCTACCCCCTTCAGCTTTGTTTCGCTTAGGGCCAGGACATCCAACTTCTTTTCATTCATAACATCAGCAATCATCTGTTTCTTGTCATCCGCACTACATCCACGCACATTTAAGCAACCCAGTTTTATAAAGTTTTTCTTCTTCTCTTTTTTAGTAATTGTATACAGGAGAAGGGGTTACTAGCCCATTGCTCCCGGCATTTTAGTCGCCTCATACGACACGCATGGCTTACGGAGGAAAGATTCTTTTCCACTTCCCCATGGACAATAGAAGAAATAAAAAGAACAAGAGCTATTTAGAAAAAGGAGAAAAACCTAGATGTATGTATATATATATATATGCATGTGCGTGTCTATGAAGTGTGACCAAAGTGTAAGTAGGAGTAGCAAGATATCCCTGTTATCTTAGCGTGTTCATGAGACAGAAAAAGAAACCAGCAATCCTACCATCATGCAAAACAGTTACAGGTTTTTGTTTCACAGTCATCTGGCAGGACGGTAGTACTTCCCTGGGTGGTTGCTGTCTACCAACCTACTACCTATATGAGATACATATATGAGATACAATTTATGAGATACAATTATTCAGTATTTATTTAGTTGTGGGTGAGTAAGTGATTTTTGAGAAGAGACTTGAATTTATAAACAGTGTTTCTTTTATATTCACAGGTAATGAATTCCAGATTTTAGGGCCTTTTATGTGCATTGAGTTTTTGCATAGTGTGCAATGGACATGAGGAACATCAAAGAGTGATCTGTGTCTTGTGTTATGGTCATGTGTTCTGTTGAGGTTGGTAAGATGTTTGAGGGGAGGGTTTATGTCAGAGTTAAGTGTTCTATGTATGTAGTAGGTGCAGTAATAAGTATGGATGTTTTGTATTGTGAGTAGGTTTAGTTTTGAATATTGGTGGAGTGTGCTGTCTGTAGTGGGAATTTGTTATCATTCTGACTGCAGCCTTTTGTTGGGTGATTAGTGGTCTGAGATGGTTTATTGTTGTTGAGCCCCATGCACAAATTCCATAGGTGAGATAGGGGTAAATAAGTGAGTGATATAGGGCCAGGAGGGCTGACTGTGGAACATAGTACCGTATCTTCGATAGTATGCCTACGGTCTTGGGAAAATTTTTTTTGGAAATTTGTTGTATATGTGTTTGAAATTTGAGTCTATTATCAAGGTGGATTCCTAGGAATTTTCCCTCTGTGAGTTTTGTGATAGGTGATTCATTTATCATTATGTTAAGAGACACATCTGCAGCTCTGTTACCAAACTGAATGTAGTAGGTTTTGTCAATGTTTAGAGTAAGTTTGTTGGTCCTCATCCAGGTTGATATTTTCTGTAATTCGGTATTTACAGTATTGGCTAGCATGACTGGGCTCGGGTGAGAGTAGACGTATGTAGTGTCATCTGCAAATAGCGTGGGTTTGAGTAGTTGCAATGCATTTGGTAGATCATTTATGCATATGAGAAAGAGAAGAGGGCCTAGGACACTTCCCTGTGGGACACCAACTGTAATTGGCTGTGCGGAAGAGTTTGCCCCATTTGTGTACACATATTGGCTTCTGTTGCTGTATGCTACACTTCTCAAAGAAAACAAGGCCCAAAAGGAATGACACATTATACAGATTAGGGATGTTTTTGTTTATCTCAAACAGAAGTTCAATGAGTAATTTTATCCTTTCAGGAACCTCGTCATCAATTAGTCTTTGATCTTGTTAATGAAGTGGTATACACCAAGCAAGAGGAATCGCTTTAGTGCCAATATTTTTGTATTGTGTAATAGTGAAACTGATCATGTACTGATTGTGTACACAGGAAGCAAATTTAACCCCTAAACTGTTCAAACGTAGATCTACGTTCTCTTGCCAAGTGCTCTGAATATTTTGAAAAAAAAAAAAAAAAAAATAAATAAATAAAGAGGACTTTTTTTTCATGTGTAATAATCTAAAAAAATTTTAGAGTCAGCACTTATAGAGATATAAGGCCACAAAGTCAACACTTGTCGCTCACCTGATGGCAACATGAAGGACTGCTGCTTGCAAAGTATTGCCGATATGCCTTTTTTTTCTCTCATCTTTTAATTTATATAATTTTTATGTTCTGATAATTACAATTTGTAGTAGTTCTTTTGATTTCTTAGCCAGTCTTCATTCTGACACTAATATTAGGTACTGAAATAGTACTCAAATAGTCACAAACACCGTGACAGGTGAACATTTTCACCTTAGTCAAATACAGTGGTACCTCGGGTTACGAACTTATTTCATTCCAGAAGGCTGTTTGAGTGAAGATACCAAACGAATTTGCTCCCATAAGGTATAATGTAAATTAGATTAATCTGTTTCAGACCCCCAAAAATACACTTACAAGAGCACTTACATAAACGCACTTGCATAACTGTTTGAGTTTTGAGCTGTTTGTATCCCAAGGTACCACTGTACTATTGTCTAGAAATATATACATAGTATTTATAGGTCCCAGCAATGTTTTGGACATGCGGGAGTATACAGCCTCTCCTCACTTAGCGACATACTCGTTTACCGATGCCTTGGACTTACGACAGGCTCTCTGACCAGTATTTATACCTAAATACTAATGTATATTAGAACTGATTTCCTCAATTCTCTTTATTACAATATATAGCACACTGCTGTACAAACATTTAAAAATATACCAGAAATTATATAAATGGTGTAAAGGTGACATTAAAACAATATCAAAGACAGTTAACACAAATCCACTACCATTATAGCATGCTCCTCATTTAGTGATGAATTCGTTTACTGATGGGGTCTTAGGTCTCTATTTCCATTGTTAAGTGAGGAGAGGCTGTTTATGAAACTCTCGAAGCTTGTTGTAAGAAGAGTATCATTCCACTGCTGCAGTGGAGTGACATTTGATGATCATGCATTGCCTTGGCTTTATTTGTTATCACTGTTACACAAACATGTCTGTCTGTCTGTCTGTCATCCATCTGTCTAGCTCTCTGTTTATCTGTCTGCTTTGTATCTTTCTGTCTCAGAGAGAGCGACTCGTGAGCCAACAGGTATTACACATGATGCAGAGATGCAGAGTAGTCACATCTGATTCCTGTACAAGCGAAAATACGTATTACTTGCCAGTCATGCTTATTATGCATTATATCTACAAGCACAATATAGCACTTTGTCTGGATTTTTGGGGTTACTAGGTAATTTACACTATGTATAATTGTATGTATTTGTGTACCTGAGATAGAAAAAGAGACAGACATAGAAAGAGAGACAGACAGAGATAGATACAGACAGACAGATGGAGATAGAGACAGCCACCCAGCCATCTGTTGGCCAGCCAGCCTGCCGAACACACATTACACATTCCAGAACTGTTTCTCTTTACTTAAGACATAAGTTATAGGACATTCTGACAGGATGACACTACCAGTGGTACCAAAATTGAAAGGATGTTACACATATGTTGCACATGGGTTATTATCGAGATTTTTGTTATTTCCTTGACCACTTGTGGCCACATCTACTTCAAAGCCACTAAACTTGGGGTCAACATCACTTTCCTCTTAAAATGGGACTGTTAATACGACAAGACATCAGTGAATCCCAGGTGTTTGGTGCACTGTTTGCTCTAGCTGGCACTCAATTGAACTGGTGCTCCCACAAGGTACTAAGTGGTCCCAGATTTTTTTCAATACTGCACACACCGAGTGTTAAGACCCATTCTATGCTGACCAGGCATCTCAGGCCAATCGTGCTAAATTTGGAGGAAGGAAAAATATAACGTTGATCTATGTTTGGACAGTTAAGGGGTTAAAGATACTGTTATAACGTTACTGGAAATCTCAGGTGATATGGTGAGAAAAACGATGGAACTATAATTTGGACAGGGGCACACATTATATACAGATAACTGGTACACAAGCTTATTACTCAGTGATTGCCTGTATGTGAAAATGTGTGGTAATTGTAGAACAAGTAAACATATGCTCAGGTTCTATGCAGGCATTGGTGCTGGCAAGGTGCAGGTACCAATGCCACTGACATCATGGCATCTCAGTGGCAAGACAAACATAATGTGACATTGTTAACATCGATTCATCAGCATGAAATGAAAGCCACAGGATAAGTGAATAGAAGCACTGTTGAACCTAATTTAACTAAGGTCTTCAAAACAGTAGGCATTCTCTCTGAGAGATGTTACTGTATACCACAAACAGCACTATGTGTACTTCCATTAAACTACTCTCTACTCTATCCTTACCTCACCTATATTATTTGTGCCTGGGGATCTATTATGACAACTATAAATTAACGTCATGTCTTGTTGCTAAGCTGTATATATCCAATTTTTTTGTAAACTTAGAAAAATGTGATTTATGTTATTTCACAGCTCAACTTTCTCACTGAGTGAGCAAGATGGTTGGAACGAACGTCTCAACTCACGTCAAGAAAAATTTACCTTATTTGTGCCAAGTAATGAGGCATGGGATACGATCCACCGCACAATGCCATCAGCTTACAAGAAGCTGTTTATGGGTGACTTTGCTTACCATGTAAGTATAATATCTCAGATTTCTACTTGAGTACATTAAGTATTGTTAGCATCTTTAAAGAAAGAGCTTTGCTACTGCATTAGGATATACATTATTCAAATTTATATTTTTATTTCTTAAGGATTTACTTCAGGTTTAAGTGATTTTTTTCCTCGCACTAATATGTACTGTATATACGTGAGTATAACCTGACTCCATGTATAGATCAGCCTGACATTTTTCCAAAAAATCTTTAATCCTTAAATTGCCAAAGGGTCTAAAATAACCACTCCCTCAGTGTCAGTGATTTTGAAAAGAGTCACAAAAAATATTTTGTCTTGCCAAAAAAATTCCCTGTGATTTTAGAAGTGTAATGCGACAAATATGAGTGAAATCTGATTATTACTCATGGAGTTATGAAGCTTTGAAAGAGACAGTGGTGCTCCATTTATGGCAAAAGGAGTGCTTGCCACATGGAGGAAGTTGCTGTGTTTTAACACTTATGATTTTTCTTCAATTTTTTTTATGGCTCATATGTCTTCCACCTATATCTGTCTTCATATCATATTTCACTAATATTGTTCAATCACACAAAGCAAATGTAAACACTAAATAAATGTAAAAAGTGTTTAATGGCTTTTTATACTGTGCACACCTACATTACAGATCTGTTTTCTCTGATATAGGCCTAACCTGGCCCATTGTGGACATTTTGGAGGCACTAGAATTTAGGTGTAAATTTATGTCATCAGCAGTTTCCTGTTGGCACAAATTTACACCAATGGCAGTTTAAGGGTTAATATTCAACATATTTCGTGGATAAGTCTACCCTAGTTTTAAGGGACTCTGAAAGGGGTGAAATGGTTAATTCAAAGTATATTCAAACCAAAACTATGGAAAAAAAAATGTAATCAAAATGTAACATTTGATAAACAAAAATTAAGGAACACTGCACTAGGCCCACTGGCCCATCCTAGGCTTTAGGTTTAATGAAGATGAATGGTTTAATGATGAGAGGCAGGGGAGGCAGGCAGGTAATACTGGGCAGGGTAAGGTAGGCGAGACAGGGCAGGCAGAGCAGGACATGGTAAGGTATGTCAGGCAGGTGGGAAAGAGCAAGAGCAGAGTAGGCAGGGAAGGGCAGGGTAGTAGGGGTAGGTAGAGCAGGGTAGGTGGAGCAGAGTAGGCAGGGCAGAGAAGGCAGGACAAAGCAAATTTGTGTACTGTTCCAGTTACACTATTGTGCCTTTTTATTCTTTATGAACAAAGCAGATGAGGCAGTTCAGGACAGGGCTGGGCAGACTAGGTTAGGGCAGGGCAGGGCAGGGCAGGGCAGGGGAGGGCAGGGTAGGGTAGGCCAGGCCAGGACAGGGCAGGGCAGGCCAGTTCTGGGAGTGAATTCCTATGCCTATCCATGTGTCTGATAGAGACTGGTAAAGAAATATAGACTCCACACTTAATATTTTCACTCTGTCGCCATCCATATTGCATCCATTACATGTATATGGTTGGATGGAGGGCAGGGAAGCTGGAAGGAGAATGGAGGAACCTGGGAAGAAAGTGGAGGAAGACTGGAGGAGAGCAGTCTCTCTCAACTGTCTCACTCTTCTACACAATAATCTTCAGCAATTTTACCCACTCCATTTTAAAATAACCAATATTTGTTCACTGCACATTATCATGTGTAACCATAATTTACATATATTAATAAACTGAAAAAAATAGTTAAATATTGGATAGTCCTGAGGATAGGAACCTAGCAACTGCTGTGATCAGTTGTTGTCAAGGAAGGCTGGCAAGATGGGACACAACTCACTCACTCTCACTCCCAATACCTCACCAGATACTGTGTGCATTCCCTTCATAACTAACTTAAATTTAAATTTTAAGAAATAGATATTACTTATTACAGTCTCCCACCAGCTTGTAGAAAAAATAATGCTTTTAAAACCCTTGCCTTCCTTCTTTCTGGCCTCTCTGCCTTTTGGTCTCCTTCCTTCCCTCTCTGCCTCTCCCTCCTTTTTCTGCATGCTTCTCCCTCTTTATCTTCTTCTTCCCGCTTACATACTTTGCCTTCCTTTCTCCCTCCCCTTTTCCCTTCCTCTTATCCCTCATCCTTCCTCTTTTATCTCATTGCCCCCCCCGCCTCCCCCCTCTCCTTGTTTCTGCCCCCCCCCTTTGATCTTTGGGGTATCTTTAAAAATGGGTTGGGTTTTGAGTAGGACTTCCCTAAAATGGCCATAGGCCTCCCTTTAAGCCCTCTATTTCTTGTGTTTTAACTGGGAACGCGTAATCCTTGCGAAAAGGGGCCGGAGTAAAAAAAACCCAATGTTATTGTTTTTGTTTTTATCAAGCCCTTGTGGTGAATGTGGTCAGTCAAGGACTGCACCATAGCTTTGGGTTTTTTTCCAACCATATAAAAATGGATCATACACCCTTTCCCCCTCACTTAGCAAACGTACCGTTTCAAAGCCTTAGATTAAACGGCTCTCTGACCAGTTGCATCCCCACAAATGTATATTAGAGCTTATTTCCTCTATTCTTTTTAATCAAAACGTACACTACTGTATTTATTAAAAAATATAAAAAAAATGTTACAATGGTGCAATGGTGACTTTAAAAACAATCAAAGTTTGGTTACACAAACACTTTCATTATAGATGCTCCTTATTAGCGTAAATTTTTTTTACTGATGTGGTCTTTGAAAAGGAAATCGTCGTTTTAAATGAGGGTGCGTATTATGAATTGAACTAAATGTATCTAAGTCACAAATTCCCAAAAATTTCTTCTTTTTTTAAAAGACCCGGAAAACGATGTACTATGCTCATTTTTTTTCGGGTATGGGCGTACTACAGCCATTTAAAAGGCTGAAAATATATATACAGTGGACCCCCGGTTAACGATAATTTTTTCACTCCAAGTAGTTTAGGGGCGTACTGACCGAATTTATTCCATAAGGGAAAATTTGAAGTAATTAGTCCCTTTCGACCCCCCAAAAATACACGTACAAACCCCTTTCAAATTTAAATTCCCTAATTGGCGCATTCGGAGGTAAAGTTTTGCGGGGGTCCACTGTTTGTATATTTCCAGGTACATATTTCGGAAACGCCATATGATTGTGGGGCAAGCTAAGTCTGGTGAACTGGCTGCTCTTACTTTCAAATAACAGTCAGGGAGGGTACATGAGGAGCGACTTTAGAGACCGGGAAAAAATAACTTCCAGGCCCCATCGGCCGGTTTTGGGGGGGTAAGAGTATTATTTTACATTTTTTTTGTGAATTTTTAAAGTCTTTCAATCCACTGGTAAATACAACAAAAGAAATTTTGAAATTCTTTTACACAATACCATTTTTATTCGAGTAGGTAAAAAAAAGAACATAATAGAGTTTTCCAACACAGATTCAAAATTTAAAGGGTTTTTTTGGGTCAATCGATAGTCAAAAAAGAGGAAAAAAAAAGGTAATAAATAAGAAGTAAGTAATTTAAAAAGGACATGTAGATACAGAATTTTCAATTTTTTTTTGCTATTTTAAAAGGCAATAATTAGTGCGCATTTTGGGCAAAACTAAAAAAACCCCAAAAATGAAATTTATATGATTTTTGGTTTAAATGCCTTTATGTCATATAATTAGTAATTTTACATAGGTAACCAGAGACTAAGATCAGAATTTTACCAAATGATCTGAACAGTATCATTGTGCATAATATAATTTTTAAATTAGAACAAGCTTTGTAAACAACAGGCAGGATAACAGAGTGCAGCTTAACTTAGGACCTAACTTAAGTAGAGCTATTGTGTATCATACATGGGGAGGAATACAGCTTATTGAATAAAATTTATTAGGCATATATGGTGATAACATGTGTGTAATGAATGGTAAGTACCTGACAAACTAGCTATGTGAAGCAGTGTTTAGTTTTATTAGACATTTTCTGTGCAGAGAAAAACTTCTCACTAAAAGTTTCACTCCTATATGTGTTTTCTAACCCTAACAAGTACTATGCTGTATGTACAGTGGTCCCTTGAGTTATGATGGCCTTGAGTTACTATAATTTTAAATTATAATTTACCCTCATAAAGGAATTTAGTTTTGAGTTGATGTGAAAAAATTTCAGCTATGACACGCACATGATGGTCAATGCATGTCTCTCAGTCTAGAGACAAAACAAGGTGTTGAAAATGTCTTAAATGGAGTGATGTTGAAGGGTGAGTGGGAGGGAGGGGGGTGGAGGGTGGGAGTGAGGAAAGGTGAAAGGAAGATAGCACAGGAGGGTGGGAGTTTATGTGTACCAGACATTGGTAGTGGGAGACTGTAGAAAAAAAAAGTGTAAAAATATTGTCTATAATTCTTTACCAATTTCTGCCTGCCTGTGTGGGGGCAGGCAGGCCCACACAGTTCTTGTTTTATTGTATTTATTCTCAGTCATCTTTTTTGCTCCTAATACTTCAGATTTCTCTTCAACACTAGACTCATTTCAGATATGGGTAAAAATCTGAAAGCTTGACCAGTCGATTGACTAATTACAGGTACAACATCGATTTTCCGGACCCTTTGGTTCCAAAGCCTTTCCGAATTACTGAGTTTTCCACCGTTAGAGAGCACAGTATTCCTTGGTCCTGGGGTTCGATAAGTGTTGTACAGTTGGGTGGCAAATACACTGCCACAGGAATTTCAAGTTCTTGCTTGTAAATTTGTATGGATTGTAAGAGTGTTTGGATGATCAGTGCCCGGAAAATCAATGTTGTACCCGTATTCCTCATTTCCCCTTCCTTCAGTCAGTCATATATTCTGTTGCTATCCAACCTCAGAACTTCAATTCATAATTATTTCTGGAAGATACCATTTCCAGAATTCTTCGTATATTGATCTTCAGAATGCAGGCATTCCATTCTCAAGACTGGTTAGGGATACTGCAGTTAAAAGGGTCATTTGTATTATGATATCTTGGTGAATTTCTGGAGAGTAAGTTTGAGAATGAGTGATGGCATGTTTCTTTATTTAGACTGCCTGCCTTGGTGGATAACACAAGTGGTAAATTTTATAAAGTAATGGTATCAGGTTACCACCGGCCTTAAAAGATGCTGAAGTTCAGTTAAGATGAAATTCAAGCTGATGTGAGGATTACAATACAATTTTTATTTCCTTGCAAGTTTACATTGAGATTATGTAATAAAAATAATGAGTTGCAGTGCAAAGAGAGCCACTATCATGCCATGGCATTATGGGCAGACTAAATTTAATGGCTTACACACTACTTAATACTAGAGAAATTGATCAGAGTTTAAGTTGTACAGGTCCTCCATCACAAATCCGGCATCATTGGGACCTGTAGTGTGCCGGATTACAGAGTGGTTAGGTTAGAATACACTTAATAAAATTAACCAACTTGACTTACACAAAGTTCATTGAACATCGGCAAAAATCGAACAATTCTGCTACTTTCAGCTCAATTTCAAGGTACTTTTTGTCATGAAAGCAATCAAAAATCATGTCTATTTCTGTAATATATCTTCCATTCTATCAAATGAGTCCAAAAAAATAAGAATACAATCATAAAAACCATACGAAAATATACTGGAAAGAGGTGGCTAATGGCTGAGAGGTGAACTCCCTTATTTATCGTTCGTCTTTTTTCATTTTTATTGTACGTTAAGAAGCATCTTTCCATCATACATTGCCCAAGTTTCAATGAGATAGCCCAACAAACCAAGAAAAAAAAATATTTACCAAAAATCATATATGGCAAGCCCAGGCCAGGTACTGGAAATAAGTCACTGTCTGACTTTTCTGGGTTATCCTAGGTTCTCTATACATACACTGTTATATATGATAATCTATGTAACTGTATTTGTGTATAGTACCTGAATAAACTTATTTACTTCTAGTCTGTCAACTGAGTACAAGAAACCGCTAATTCACTTATTTCAACTGCCCAATAAAGTGGTCAGAAATTGGCAATTTGGCCAATTTCACACAAATTTCAACATATGCAAATTTCAAAATAGGGTCCAGAATAAACAATGCAGACATTCCTGGCACTAAAATAACATTTTCTCTGTTCATTAGTCACGGCTCCAGGCCCCTCTTATATTACTCTTGCTTACCATTTGGAATTTTTATCCACAAAATATAGAAGATTTACTGTCATGCAGACTGCTGCATTATTGTAATAATTGTATAAATAATGTCAACCTATTCTTGACTGCGTATTGGAATTTAGACTGGCAGGCAGACAGGTATTGGACGGTGACATCATTTGTTTACATTTGAGCTTCGCTAAAGAATAGAACATTTTTGCTACTGTGAGTGCAATTTCAAGGTACTTTTCATCATGAAAGCAATCAAAATCATATCTATTTCTGTAATATATCTTTCATTCTATCAAATGAGACTGAGAAAATGAGAATATAACCATAAAAACCATACCAAAATATACCGCTAAGCGGCTGCTAATGGCTGAGAAGGTAACTCCGCTATTTATGGTCTGATTTCTTTCATTTTTGGTGTACGTTAAGAAGTATCTTTCCATCATACATTGCCCAAGTTTCAATAAGATAACCCAACAAACAACTGAGAAAATAATATAATAATAATAACAACAATAATAATAACAATATCTTTATTTACTACATGTACATGTACAAGGTATACAGGCCTAGCTGACATCAGTGACATACTGCTATATAGAAAGCTGCTTGTTATGCAGAGTATTTCAAGAAAATTAGGTCAGTGTCCCAGGATAACACCCACACCAGTCGGCTAACACCCAGGTACCCATAGACAACAGGTGTAAAGAAACACGTCTAATGTTTCTACCCTGGCTGGGAATCGAATACATATTTACCAAAAATCATATATGGCTAACCCAAGCCAGGTACTAGAAATAAGCCACATTGACTTTTTTGGGTTATCCTAGGATCTCTACACATATGCTATGTGTGATAATCTATATAGAGAAAATAATTTTTTTGTTTCAGGTTTATGGTGCAGTATGAGTGTGTATCACAGTTAGCCCTGTGGTACACTCCATTTTCTCTAATATAAGCTCCCAAGACAGGGATAGGAGAATGATATTTGTATACCATATCCTCTTCATACCTCAAATTCAAAGTTTATTCTCTATAAGGATTACAATGCTTAGTTTACAGAATTTGGTTATTGTGTGGTTTACATGTAGTAAAATAATAATTACAGAGTGTACCACTAGAACACCTAGCATGGCTAGACATTTCGGGCAGACTTAGATTAAATCTTAAGTTTAAAATATTACAAAATTATGAGGTAAGTTGGTATTATGGCTAAGTGACTAAATACTAGTTTGTGAGTTTAGCAATGTGAATGCTTTTGTTTTGGCACTATACATAATTTCAGTATTGGAGTATCACAGGCCAACTTATGACTAGTTAAGATTCATTATTTTGAGATTGAGATTGATATTTCTGTTTATGGTCAAATGGGTGAGTGAGTGTAAGTGTTAACCACCAGGTGGTATTCGTGTAATTAGTTTACAGGGTGTATCAGGGAGATGAGATGTTTTCTGATGGTAGTTTTGAAGGTTATGAATGTGTCTGCAGTTTTAGAATTTTCAGGTAGGGTGTTCCAGATTTTAGGGCCTTTGACATATATTGAATTTTTGTAAAGGTTTAGTCGGACACGGGGAATGTCATAGAGATGTTTGTGTCTGGTGTTGTGCCTGTGGGTTCTGTCAAAACTATCAAGAAAGCTACACAAATAACCCGCACATAAAAGAGAGAAGCTTACGACGACGTTTCGGTCCGACTTGGACCATTGACAAAGTCACACTCTCTCTTTTATGTGCGGGTTATTTGTGTATCGTTCCAGTCACGGTATTGTGCCTTTTTGTTATCTATCAAGAAAGCGTTTTAGGTCAAGGTTAATATTGGAATTTAAGGTCCTGTAGATGTAGATTGCACAGTAGTAAGTGTGGATATACTGAACAGGGAGTAAGTTTAGATCTATGAAGAGTGGGGGGGTGTGTTGCCAGGGGTGGGATTTAGCGATTATTCTTACTGCGGCTTTTTGTTGGGTTATTATTGGCTTTAGGTTTGGTTGCGCGTTAAACCCAAAACCCAAAGCATAGGTGGGGTATGGAAAATATAAGTAAAGGTTTTATAGTTGAAAGGCATTTTGGGGCACGTAGTATCGAACTTGGAGGGTTTCCAACCGTTTTGGATTTTTTTTGGTTATTGTTGGATATGGGTGCTAAAGTTCAGGTTTTGTCGGGGTATAGGCCTGGGAATTTTGCCCTCATTATGCCGGGCAATTAGATGTTGCGATCTTAATGAATTTGAAATTGCTCTGCTCCCAAACATAATGTAGTAGGTTTGTCAGTTTTTAAGCGTAAGTTTTTGGCTGTCTCCAAAGTCGATATTTTGATATCCTCTTAACAAGGGGTTGGGGTGGCCGTTTGGGGTGAGAGTTTACATAAGTCGTGTCGTCAGCAAAGGAATGGGTTCAGGTGTTGAGATACTTTTGGAAGGTCTTGATGTATAAAGAAGACAGGGGGACCAAAGGACATTTCCCCGCGAACTCCAGTTCAATGGCTGTTTTGTTGATGCGTGTTTTTTAAGGGTACATATGATACCTTTAGAAAGTAAGATTTGAAATATGAAACCGGCCTCTTATACCATAAGGGTCAAGTTTGGGGAGTAGGATGCCGTGGTTTCTGTGTCAAAAGCTTTTCTTTTGGGCAAAAAAATTCCTGTGGATATTCCTTATTTTCCAATGCTGTGTAAAGCGATCTCTTTTTAGATTGCATGTTAGGCTTTTATTTTTTTCCCCGAATCCAAATTGGCAGGGGTTGAGTATGTTTTGTGCCCTTATAAATGAATAAGTCTCCGTGCACGAGTTTTCAAAGATTTTGGAAGCAATGGAAGTTTGATATTGGCCCATATTGTTTAAAAATTTTAGGGTCACCACCTTTATTTTGGGAACCCCTTTCCCTCTTGAGTAGTTTTTGGGAAGGTGTAGTTTTTAGTGACTTGTTAAAAAAAATAAGAATAGCATGCGGGAGGCAGGGCCTTCTTGTACAATAATGGTGAGACATGAGACAGATTCCCTGAGTTATTTTTAAGTGACTTTATAATCTCGGTGACTGCTTGGTATTATGCCAAATATTATTCATTCTGGATTATTTAACATGTTTTATGTTATTTATATTGTTTATTATGTCATATTAGATCAATTGTGATAGGAAAATAAGCTGTAGTGTTGATATTAGCGTAATAATAAAGCATATTCTCCTGCATCATGAGACTGAGCTCATGGCAGCCGACACTAGTAGCTTCAAGGCCACCTTATCTTTAATGGATAATGTACTGTGTTGGTGCTTTACATAATGAGAAGCATTTCTTTTATTCATTGGAACCATGGCTAGGGCTAAAAGTAAGCAGGTTATAACAATAAATGGAGAAAAAGAAATTGGAATGACTTGTGCAGCAAGTAGTGCCACCAAACAGTACCAGAAGGTTGGTGTGGTGACCCTGGAAATTTGAAATTATGCTAGCCAAAATTAGTGCCAAATAACTGAAGGAACCGAATAACTGATTGCCGGATTTGTGATGATGGACCTGTACATCTGTTTTTATTTATAGCAGACAGTAAGTTACTCAAATTACAATCTGGGGATATTACATTGGGACAAGTTCAAAGTATTTTGTAGGTTGTTTATGTCAATAGTAAATATTTAAAGTATATTATGGGAATATAACATTGTGCATTGTTGAAAGTAGTTTACAGTATGAGAATGCTACAATTTAGTGTAAGGCAGTATTGTTTTGGGCAGGTATTTACACTACTATTTATATTAATGTATGACCTCTGAGCATCTAATTCTGAAGTTTAAGATTTAGGTAACTGGGAGATTTTTTGGTAAAGTTAAGTACTGAGTATTGTATATTTAGTTTAGGGTGAGTAGGTGGTTTTTGAGAAGAGTCTTAAACTGATGTTCAGACCGGGTTACTTTAGTATTTACTAGTAATGAATTCCAAATTTTGGGGCCCTTTATGTGCATAGAGTTTTTACAAAGTGTGATATGGACACAGGAACATCATAAAGTGATGTGTCTTGTGTTATGGTTGTGTCCTGTTAAAGTTGGTGAGGAGAAGTTTGAGTGAAGGGTTTATGTTCGAGTGTAGTGTTGTATGTATGTAGTAGGCACAAGAAAAATTATGGATGTTCTTTATGTTGAGTAGTTTTAGACTTTTGAATATTGGTGGAGTATGCTGTCTTTGGTGGGAATTTATCATCATTCTGGCTGCAGCCTTTTGCTGGGTTATTAGTGGTCTTAGGTGATTGAATGTTGTTAATCCCCCATGCACAAATTCCATAGGTGAGATAAGGGTAGATGAGTGAATGATACAGTGCAAGGAGAGTTGATTGTGGAACATAGTACTGTATCTTTGATAGTATGCCTACTGTCTAAGATTTTTTGGGAAATTTGTTGTATATGTGTGTGTTCATGACTGTAACCATGTATAGGAGTGAGGCTGATTCATTACCTTTGTAACTTGCCATGATTGTGACCAGATCTACCTGGAGTTCATTACCTTTGTAACTAGTTCAGCTATCATAACTTTGGGGTCCAGTCCCTGGATCCATTATGTACCTTTGTAATCTTTTGACTACCACCCACAGGATGGGTATGGGGTGCATAATAAAGATATTAAACTAAACTAACTATATGTGTGTGGAATTTGAGGCTACTGTCAAGGTGGATTCCTAGGAATTTTTCCTATGTGAGTCTTGTGATGGGTGCTCTGTTTATCATTATGTTAAGTGGAACATTTGTAGTTGTTTCCAAACTGAATAAAATAGGTTTTGTCAGTATTGAGAATAGGCTTATTAGTCATCATCCAGGTAGATATTTTCTGCAATTCAGCATTAACAGTGTTGGTCAGTATGACTGGGTTTGGGAGAGAGAGATGTATGTAGTGTCATCTGCAAATAATATGGGTTTGATTAGTTGTGATGCATTCGGTAGGTCATTTATGTAAATGAGAAAGAGGAGTAGGCCAAGGACACTTCCTTGTAGGACACCAACTGTAATTGGTTGTGTGGAAGAGTTAGCTCCATTTGTGTACACATATTGGCTTCTGTTACTAAGGTAAGATTGTAGGTAGTTGAGGGAATGCCCTTTTATACCATAGTGTGTTAATTTAATGTGCAGCAAATCATGGTTGACTGTATCAAAAGCTTTACGTAAATCAATGAAGATTCCCAGCGGGAGTTCTTTCTTCTCAAGAGTGGTGTATATTAGTTCTAACATGTGTATAATAGCATCATTTGTGCTTTTATTAGTCCTGAATCCAAACTGACATGGGTTGAGTATGTTGTGCGAGACGAGGTAGGCACAGATCTGCCAATTGGCTATGACGGAGGTGAGGTGAGGTGATAACAACAATGGCTACTCCTACATCTTTACAGTTCCCTGGCCCTACAACAGCTCCTATTATGGCCTAACTGCTTGTACTGCTGCATTGACCCACATGGAACCAGTAACGACCAACATAAAGCTGCTAAAGATGTAAAAAGCTGACCAAACACGGAAAATACAGGACTGCCCGTCATACCAAACACCAGCCTGCTGCCAGACGATATCCCAGCCAAGCAACAGTTATCACTACCATAACTCCATATCAACTCCACTAGTGTTCTCATGGGATACAAGAATAGAAAAGGCAACACCAAGACAGACACAAAACCTCCTAGAAAACTGTTACCCATAATGTCTGCCCTGAAGGATGCCCACGAATCTTCTACCCCCCTCACCCCCGCCCAGATCAACACAACAACAACAATGGTGGACGACTCCAAAACCTTCTCTGGATTCTCTCAACACTCATCCTCCATCCATGACTCACACCCAAGCTGACATGTCTACAACTACGGATAACACCCGAGACCTCTTCACCGCAAACGGCAACATAGATTACAACTCGTCAACACCCAAAGGTATAGCCCAGGGATTCAGTCCTCAACAACGACCTGACTCCATTGATAAAATTCTACAGGAAAATAGTATGCTAAGACGACAAAACAAAACCTGTGAAAAACTCATTGGGGACCTTGAGTTCTCTCTACATACCCAAAACACGAGAATTAAAGACCTTGAATGTCATCTTACGACACAAAACTCAAAGATTAGTGAACAAGAAAACAAGCTGACATCATTAATAAACTCGTCAAAAGAACAAGCAAACCTACATTCATCTATAGACACATATACTAAACAAGTAAATTCCCTCACCACCAAGCTGTCAGAAGCTACACAAGACTGGAAGTTAAACATGGAATCCCAGTGGAATACATGCTTCCAGTATCAAAGGGATATGAATGAACAAGACAAGCTCCTAGACTCTGTCATTTTAACCAACTCTACCTTACTACCAGATACAAACAATGAAAATTGCTCCATCAAAGCACTCCAACTAATAAAAGATGAGATAAAAGTTAACATTAAAACCAGTGATATCAAGGAGGCCCGACTGCTAGGCAAGCAGAATCAACAACAAAGTGTTAGGTTAAAATTCAATTCCACTGATGAAAAAAATGTCTAATAAGTTCCTCCATCAAGTTAAAATAATTGTATATAAATGAGTGCCTAAATAAAAACGTCAGAACCTATTATACAGACTTTGAAAACTTAAGCATGATAATGCATCAATAAAACAGTGCTTTACTGTGATGGAATTATCGTGGTTTAAAAATTTTCAGAACGGGTCGTAGGGTTTTAAATAAATGATCAAGAACTAGCATGTTTCCTCTCATTCACTGTTTTGACTGAACCATTTAAGCCATATCTCGAAAACATTATCAACCATGTTTTAGTGCTTAGTATAGTAAAATTTACCCTTATTCTAATCCATATTTTCATGACTGTTAGGAATAACGGTAATTAATTCCCAGCTACTTAAGACACCTAAGGCGCTATTCAGGGTGCTAATCCAGGTACTTAAGTGTTTTATTCTCTGTCTTATTTTATACCTGAAACCATTACTTTTAACTTTGAAATAATCAAGGTGCTAAAGTGTTTTATTTTAATATTCGGTAGCTCCATTATTTTTTAGATTTAAATTAACTATCTTAGTTCATAAGTTCATAATTGTTAGTGGTTTAACATCATTGCTTTTGTCTTTAATAATTGTAACAGCTATTTCTCTACGTACCCCTTATGAATGCAATTATTGATCCTGATATCAGCCTCTTATTGAACAGCACACATAATCCTAACAGATTAATTGCCATTACTACACTGCTAGTCAGGCTAATACCCTTCTCAGTATCAGCAAGAACATTACAGTCTTCAACTACAATGTTAGATCATTGAGTAAACACTATGATGACCTCATTGCACTACTTAAATCTCTAAATGCTAATATAACTTTCATTATACTTACTGAAACCTGGCTCAGACAAGATCTGACAGACATATTTACCATACCTGGTTACACAGCCATACATAACTGCAGGCCCGACCAATCAGGAGGAGGCACTGCCATCTATTACTCTGATGAACTAGAATGTGTGAAATCAACTAATGTACGGGACAAAAAACGGTGAATATATAATAGCTAAATTAACATCAAGAACGCTTAAGAAACCCATAACAGTTGGTGCAGTCTACAGACTATCACACTCAAACACTTACACTTTTAGCAATAGCCTTTAGAAACATGATAATTGAGTCAGAGTTGAATAAACGCCATCTGATACTAGCAGGAGATTTCAACATCAACCTTATCCAAGCAACCGACCCTCTGATTTCACAAATGCTATGAACAACAGCTTACTGCTACCCTCTACAACAAAGCCAACAAGAATCTCTGACACTATTGCCTCGTTACTCGACCATATCTGGACCAACATAATATCCCCACTACAAGCAGGTATAATCACAGATAACACCACAAACCACTACCCTACCTTTCTCATAACCAACTTATCTAAACTGCCTCAAGAAACAAGAAAGATCTCATTTCGCCTGCATGATGAGACATCGAAAACAACCTTTAAAAATAGCTCTAGGTTTCCATTGACTGGCAGAGAAGCTAAATGACAGTTAATAACATCGATAAAGATATAAATTTTTTTTACATAAAACCCCAAACCTCTACAACAAACATTGCCCCAATCAAAATGAAACAGATCACAGAAAAGAGGCTAAACAGCCCATGGCTAACTAGAAGTATCCTTAATTCTATTATAAAAAATACCAAATTGAAAATACAAGTTCAGATTAGGCTTAATTATAAAGAATTTACAAAAGATACACATCAATACTAACCAAAACTAATACTAAATCAAAGCAATGTATTATGAAAATAGATTTAGTGAAAGAAAGGTAAGAAAAGCCCTGAAAAACCTCCCAAAATTTTGGGCCCAAAGGGAAAAACTACTGGAAATAGAAGATAGACTTAACTAACCAGATGAAACCTCCATGCAACCTATAGAACAGCCGAAAATTTAATGTCTTTTCTCTACTGTAGGATCAAAGTAGCGAGTTAAAATTTCCTAGCTCAAATACCCACCAAGCGAGTACCTCACTGGCAACTATAAAAATACTTATTCTACCCCAAAACTAACCCCCTGAAGTCCACTCATCTTAAAATCATTAAAAAAACAAATCAGGTGATCTAGATAACTTGCTGCCATTCACTATAAAAAAAGTTTGCCCCAGAACTGCCCCCATTTTTGCAAAAATGTTTAACAAATCTATAGTTCCTCAACCTTCCCACCCATACAAGCAGAAAGGGTCCCCCCGACCCACAAGGTGGAGCCAAAATGATTGAAAATTCAGACCATATCAAACTTGCCCTTACCTCAAGAATTTGAAAAATAATACACAAGCGACTTTACTCCTCCTTAAATCCAACAACATACTTAACCCATGCCAGTTTGGTTTTAGCCAAAAAATACCCAAAATATGCTATTATACAAAGCTTGACTTAAATCAAGCTCTCGATAAAAATAAAAATTTCCCGGGGGTCTTTTTCGACCTGAAAAAAAACGCTCGACACAGTTGACCATAATCTTTTGCACCTCAAAATGAATCATTACGGGAAAGAGGACATTTCTTGACTACCTAAAATTCTATCTTAAAAGACAGACACCCTATGTACATGCAAATGGAGTAACTCCCCTATCCAACCTGTAGCTGTAGGGTCCCAAGGGGTGTCTAGGGCCCCCCCCCTCTTTCTCTCTACATCAAGATCTCCCCAATGCATCCCAAACCTTACCCAGTTTTATTCGCGATGACAACAGTCTACTCCCCTTCAGACCCGCTGTGCTTGAAAACATGTAAACAAAGAACTGCTAAAGAATATCTTTGGGTGATGACAACAAAACTCACTCTCAACACAGACAAAAAATACTTTTGTGCTTGGGAACAGAGCCTCAAATATTAACTCAAAATACTGTTTTAATGGTTCCCCCACTCAAGCACAAAGGGTGAAATTTCACCTTCTCCTTGACTGTAATCTTAAATTTCAGTCCCTACCCATCAATAGCCAAGAAAAAATTTCCAAATCAGTGGAAATCCTTTCCAAGAAAAAAAGTGGACCCCCTTAAAAATTTTAACCCCAAAATAAATTTTATCAAATTGTTTGTGTGGGAAATTTTCCCCCTAAAAAATAATAAAAAAATTAATGTGCGGTTTAAAAAAAAAATTTCCCATTAACACCCCCCCACCAAAGAAAAACTGCAAATAAAGATATACATCTTTTTATTGTGCTTACTTTACTAAATAAGAAAAAAAACACTTACCAGAAGGCACAATACAAAAACCCGGCCTGGGGGGCCCTTTTTTCCATTCTGTAGGCTTTTCATTTTTTCCAGAACGGCCTTTTCACCTTTAGCACCCAAAAATTTTAAACCCAAAACCAACCCGGGTTTTTAATCCCAAAAACACTTTAATTTTTTGAATGGGGGGTTTTTTCCCTTTTTTCTCACAAATTAAACCCCAAAAAAAAAGACTCTTCTGAATTTTTTTTTATCCTGGGGGGAAAACCCTGGGGTTTTTTTTTCCTTGGGACCAAAAACCACCCACAATCTTTGAAAAAATTGACAAGGGGGAACAAGGAAAGTCAAAAAAAAACGCTTACCCTTCATGGTTTGTTGGGGATTTTAAATTACTAAAAGATATTTTTCTATCAGTTTTTTCCCCTTTG